>OY987264.1:24584467-25784467 GCA_963920665.1 Straminergon stramineum
AGAAAGGAGGTTGTTCCAAAACCAAAGAAACTGGCAAAATGGCGTGGAAAAATAACCAAGGTAGTGTGCCTCAAAGACAACAGAAGAAGGCGATGGATCCGACAAAAAATGTAAGAACAACCAAAAACGTGTGCATACTTGGAAGGATGTCAATAATCAAATAGTTATCCGATATATGTATATTTGTTGGATGAATAATTTTCATTCACATTTTGTACATTTCATCCATTTCTATAGCTAGATGTAGTAAACAACTACATCAATCCAACGAAGATTGTTTTTTTTTGCATTGCTATATCTTTTGACTCACAACTTGGATTCATAGGCAATCTTTAAATCCATGGAGGTGTGCTTTCACTTGCTTTCCAAGCATGGTTGGCACATCACCTGTTTTGTCCTCCCTAAAGAACTATAAAACTTTGTTTGCTCAGGACTCCTCATTTCTACTCACCTACGGTAGTCTCATGCAAGGCTTGGGAAGTTACCCCAAGGTCTCATGGACATGCCTTGTAATAAAGGTCATGGTAGAAAATTTGTGTTATATACATATAGTACAAATTAGTATTACAAGTACTTACAATATGAGTTTTTTTTTGAAATAAAATATTTCATATGTCATTTTGAATGGATTTCTTTTTATAAATTTTCATACTTTTTGTAGTTCTAGTTTTCAATATTTGTGATTTGTAAAGGGAAAAAATGTTGAAAAAGTTGTTAGAAAACATCATGTAGTTTAGAAATTATAAAAACAAAGCCTAGAAGACACCATAGCAGAGATAATATGTTTGAAACATACATAAAAGCTAGGCTCTTGATATTATTTATTATTGTTAGATGTTCCCTCCACTCAATTCTCATAGAGGCAAGATATTACATCAATGTTAGTTGGTGAAAAATCAATCAAAATGTCAAACTTGTAGGGAAAGAATGGTTGACATAATTAGAAATAAATAAAAGTAGACCAACTTTAAACTTGAAAAAGAGGAACAATGAAAAAATGACTCATGTTGTCAAGCTCAAAGAGGAATTATAGTGCAAGTCTTTTCTTTGTTACAATCCTCTTTTTTGGCACCTTAAGGTTGCAACGATGAACCCTTAAAGTTATGCAAGAAGTCATTTGAGTTAAATTTTCATGTAAGGTAGTCTACTCTTATTGCAACCATTTTCTTCAAATAGCCCATTGGCCCCCTCTAAAATGGACAGTCAATGGTTCTAAAATGGATTGCTACAAATGTTAGAGCATAATTAAGATTTATCAGGTATTGATTCATACTTTGCCAATGGATGAAATAAGAATCAAAGAAGGTCCATTTCAAAGCCAAGGTGTGCCTACTTAATTTTTCTAAATGAAAATTGATTGCCCAATTGCCTTCTTATAAATGTTAAAAGAATTTAGGGTCCATTTAAGTTTAGTAATAGTTGCATTTAAGAACCTAGTGTATTACTTTTTGAATGTTGCAATGCTTGTTTTTGGTTAAGCCGTATCTTTTTTCAGGCTGCGTGTGTGTGGGTTTTGCAAGGCCTATGATAAAAAATAGGTGCCCACCACAGAATTCTTTGAAAATTCATAAGTAATTCAAAAATGCTCCAAAAAATATGAAACCACTTGGGTTAGATTCCACATCAATTTTTCTTCAAGTGAAAAATAAGGAAAAAATAATTCCGTGCATCTACGAACCATCGAAAAGGCTGACCAGCCGTTAAACGGTCACTTTAAGAGCATACTACCTTATTTGTCTTTTGCTATCCCAAACCTACCAAAACAAACTTAGTATTCCACAACAAAACAAAATAGAGGCTTCCAAGGTGCACAAGCTGAGACTTTGTGCAATCACCAAAAGTTGTGCACTGTGACACTTTGCATATTCCTTTTTTTGAAAATAGGCACACACAAACAAAAAATATGTTTGACTCAGCCATTTGGACAAAAACCAAAATGTATGGCATAACGTAGTTACCTGAAAACACACAGCCCAATGAGCTCCAAATGAATATGATTCCCCCCAGACAGACATCCCTAACCAACTGATTTTTGTAATATATGACTTCCTTTGGCCCATGATATAATAAGTTAATACAGTCCAACTCCATTTCCAATACCAAGAAACACAGACTGGTCAACATGCACATCTGAATTTAGCATATTCCATCTTTTCCACGCAATCCCGGCTCAAAGGCAGCCAGATCACCCTCACTCACTGGAGCATCAGCTGCAGGTGCAAGAACAAATACTCACTCAGTAACTTAAGTTATTTATTAAGATAGCAGGGATCATTACGATAACAGATTCAAACTTTTCATTGCTGAATCTCAAACCATGGAATCACTCAAGTCTAAAAAATTCACCAAGGGACTGATGACAGACTTTTTCATTAGGGACATCGTGTGCCCAATCATCTGACTTATATATGATTGTAGACTTTTCAACAGAAACCAAAAAAAAAAAAAAGAAGCCAAGTCCCTGTCATGTTCAAGACTTCAAGGTAACAGTGTCAATTAACGTCTCACTGGCTAAGGTTAAGAATCCATGAATCATTTTCAACCCTTGGATCTATGTGGAAGGTGTGTGTAGATTACTGATTAGGATTTTTTGTTGTAAATTTTTGGCTGATTTGGAGGTGTTTTTTTTATTGTTTTTGACTTAATTGTTTGTGAATTTTGTGTTTTAATTTTGTGTTTTAATGGGCTTATTGGGTCCAATTTGGTGTGTTTTAGTTAATTGTTGTATGTGTGTATGTGCAGATTTGGTGGTTGGTTTCCTAGTTGGAATGGTTAGGCTTTCCAGTCGGGTTCTGAATTTTTTAATTGATGTTCCAAATTGGGTGGTGATTTTGCCAAGTCAGATTGTATGTGGGTGTGGGTGTCAAGTCTAGTTGAGTGTTTTGAGTGTTAATTCCAATTTGAAATTCTATGGCTAGTTAGAGTAGTTGCCTGTGAAGTTCTAATTTGGTGGTTAGATGGTAGTTAGTTGTCTTTTCCAAATTGGTAACCGCCAAGTTTGGAATTCCTATTTGATCTGATTTTTCTTTCATTTTTTCTTTACCATCTGTTGAGTGAGGTCCAATCATGTCCCAGCTCATTGAAGCTATGTATCTCTTTGTTTGGAAGTGCTTCCAAGTTGGTTATGTGTGTGAGTGTGTTACTTGATTGAATGTGTGAGGTTTGTGTATTTTTGGGACTATGATGGTTGTGTCCTAGTTGGATGTGTTACTTTTTGGAGAAATTTGTGTGAAACTAACTAAGAAGGTGAAGTGGAGATAGATGGAAGCTTTGAAGTAAGTGAGAACCTAATTGGAAATGTTAGAGTGATAGAAAGTGAGTATTCCAATTAGGAAGGAAAAATAATAATTAAATAAAAATTTAAATAAAAATTTAAATAAATAAAATAAAATAAATAAATAAATAAAAAATATATATGAGAGGAGAAGAAATGAGATAGTGAGTGGAAGAATAAAGAGAAAAAAATACTATTTGTAATGGTGATGTGTTCACCAATTTAATTAGTCAAGTTGGAAATTACATACAAATTGGTGTTGTGTGTATGTGTGAAAAACTATGTGCTATAGTATGTGATGAGTTAAATGTGAGTGTGATGTTGAAGTGATGGAGAATAATTTGTGTCTAGTTCAAGTTGGATTTAATGATGATTCTTGTTATGTGAATGTTTTCAAATGGGGAGTCTATTTGATAGAATGTGACTTGTACTAATTTAAGTCATCATCCCAATTGGGTTAACTTGCAATGTCGTTGTAGTTATGTTTTGGGGGGTATGGAATTCCAAGTTGGGTTATTGAATAAGTCAAGAGATTTGATTTTAGATATAGAACCTATTAGCATAGAAATATCCTACTTGATTGTCTCCCTTGGAACAAACTTATTATACTAATAGGATAATTTCCAATTTGGTCATTATCCTTCTTCAACAAGGTGTATACTTCATTTTTAACTTGTGGCTAATTACAAGTTAGCAATCCATCTTTAGAAGTTATATAGATTCTAGACTAAAATATTTTATTACCTTCCTATCATGAGAGCCTAGGCTCAATTTTGTGTATCCTTGAAATCTATTCTTTTGAAAATTTGTAGTTTATTCAAACAAAGTCCAAAAAACATATGTTGAGAAAATCTAATAACTTCTTTCAATTGTTAACAAGACCCAACAAAATTTTAAACAATTAAATAATAGGAATCATGCTTGAAAGCTTGTACTCCAATGATTTCAGGGGGGTGTTTCCAATTATGGAAGTTCTGGATTGAGTGGAATGACCTAACTTATTCAATTGAAAATGCTCTAACATTTAGTAAGCATATAGGCACCAGTGTAGGATTGTACTGTCTTTTTGAGATGCTCTAGGTTAAGGTGCTCACCCCTTCAGAGTTCAGTTTGCCCTGATGCAGGCACATCCCAACAAATGAATAATCCATGTAGAAATTTATTCTTGGCATCAATACAAGCCAGTACCGTACAGTACAGTATTATTATAACACATTTGTCACAACTGTTTGCAGAATTCTCAGATTGGTTTGTAGAAAATATCCCATGTACCGTATCAGGGATCCCGCCCTGTATTCCCATTCCCTTGGACCGGGTAAAGTGAGCACCGATAGAGTGCATTTTTATTCATTGTGAAAAGCCTAATTTTGACCGAGATTACTTGTTTGATTGTTTACCCTGGATTTGGTAGATTTTTTGATTTCTTCATGGTCAACATAATGTGAAGAAGAGTATCATAAACTTCCGCTTTAACGGCATAGAAATATTCTCTCTTGTGTCAAGACAAACCAGGTAGCCCCAGAGCATGTGGGCCAGGATCGCGGGTTCCGAAACCCGACCTGGCAGACCACCAGGTCCGGGATCATACCTGGCTGCGGGCCTTCGGGGATCTCATCTCAAATAGAAGTTGCAAGGCCAAGCTTGAATCCAAGTTTAAGACGAAGCTTGTAGTTTCAATTTTCTGCAGGTCCGGATTGTGTGAAAATCCCGAAATGTTGATGCAGATTCTTCTGAGTTGCATCTTCTGAAACGACCATGAGTACGTATGTAGAGCTATACTCGGATGCAAGACTCGACGTTATATACTTACAGTAGAAGATTGAATAGATAATTCGGCTTTGGGTTTATGAAGCTGTATGGGTTGTTGAGAGATTAGAGCGCAGTGGGTGATGCGAGGTTTGGAATAGTTACACGAGAAAGAGCACGTACGTAGTATCTGAAATTTTAGTAGAGAATAGAGAAGAAGAAGACGAAGAAGAATGGAAGCTGGAGATTGATGTCGTGAATGATTTCGGTTGTCCGAGTTGGAACGAATTCCTCGATTATTCAAAAAGATTCAAGAGATGGAACGATGCATTACAGGAGTGACGGGATGGCAGCAGCCGCTGTGCATGACATTGAAGACGAATCCGTTCACCAAAGCTGCTCCAGCCGCTGCAGTTGAATGGCGACAACTTCATCGGAACTATGGAGGCGCTCTTCATGAGCGTATACCAACGCAGAGAATGGCAGGAGCGCTTCTCGTCAAATGTGAATCAAGTCACAAGAATGGGAGGAGTCAGCGAAGGTCCAGCAGGTCCTTGAATCAGGCGACATCGGCGTCGAAAACACGATTGGCTCCCGTTCAAACGGAATTGGAGTTAATCAATGATCTTTGTGTAGGTCAGGGGATTAGCGACGTGCTTCTGGAGTTGCAGAAGCAGAAATCCCATTCGCAAGTGCTAAAGGTTACTATCGAGTTGTGTAAGAAGGAGCATTTCGTGGTGCCCAAGTCGGTGGCCGAAACTGAGTTGAAATTCTGGGATGAGGAGGACGAAAGACGTGGAAAGAAGGTTCGGTTTCGGCTTGTTAGCGTTGAGGTTGATCCAGGTGAGTAACTATCATAATATTTTCATCGCAAACTCATGATTTGTTGACCAATACACTGCTGACAATCTAATTAGAAGTTTCCCCTTTTTTGTTCGTGAGGTGTGAAAGCTATTGTCCTCACAATCGTGAGGGATTCACAGTGACAGGGAGACCGAAGCAGAGTACCGAAGTGGCGATAGAGAAGTGGACGGAGGTGGATCCCGAAAATCACAACCCGTCCTCGAATGTAACGAAATTTGATGTCAACTTGAAGGTGGAGAAGGATTTTGGAACTCCAGGTGCGCTGATTTTGAAGAATTTTCACAGAGACGAGTTCTTTCTCAAGGCCGTCTCTGTCGAGCTTCCGGACGAGTCTACGGTTCATTTTCCGTGCAACTCGTGCGTGTATAATGCTGACCAGTATGCTGACGACCGCGTGTTCTTCAGCAATAAGGTAGCCTTTCAACACGACTTTCTGTTCGAAGGTCCAGGAGCATTGGAAGAGTAAGCAAACAGTCAATGAACGTGCACTCGGACATCACGTTCATTCTGAAATAAGTCGTTGATCTCACCAGTCAAGCTCTAAAGAACGGAAATCACAGCCTACAATAAATGTTTCGTGGCAAAGGTTTGGATATGTTCATACAAATTTCTGTACTAGTATATTAATTACTGTAGACAGCTTGGAGTTCATAGTTGAATGAACCGATTTCTTGATAGTTTTCAGTAGTGAAAGGAATCCCTGGAATTGATTCAAATGAGATTTAACAAAAAATGAAGTATTCCGAACTAGATAGCCTCCAAATCCGCCGCAGTAACATCGACTGGTTACGATTAGAAAGACTTAGGATGCAAACAGATAGTACTGCATCACCGTTAACTACTTTGAAACAATGCCGGAGGGTTCTCATTCTTATCGATTTACAAATAAGAATCATCCGGATTCAATGGTTTTTAATGGCTGCTGGTCGATTCTTGCGCAGGTGTACCTACCACAGGAAACTCCAGCCGGCTTGAAGGGATTGCGTGAGCAAGAGCTAATCAATATGCGTGGCAAAGGGTCGGGGTTGCGGAAGGAAGCAGACCGGATTTACGACTATGATGTGTATAACGACTTAGGAGACAGTGACCAGCACGAGAGCTTTAAGCGGCCAGTATTGGGTAGAAATGACAAATTTCCTTACCCCAGACGCATGCGCACTGGACGACCACCATCTGAGATTGGTACCTACGATCGACCTTAACCATGAATTGACGATGTAATATATTCCTCAAGCACAATCTTAGAGATGTGTCAACTCTAACCCTAACCTTCAACATCCTTCGATCAAATGTTAGGCCAAGCCCCCGTTGGTCATAAATTCTATTGTCTTTTCACTTTCGTCTGATACATCATCTTGCTCCAGATCCGGCATCGGAGCACCGTGGTGAAATGTATGCGAAGTTTTACATTCCAAGGGATGAGCGGGTAACGTTGGTGAAGATCCCGGGCTTGGAGCAGGAGGACGCGATTGAAAAGGCTTCGAGAAAAATGATGCCAGCCCTCTTTGCACTGTACTCTACTCAGGTGGAGTATCAAAGCTTGGATCGAGTATTTGACTTATTCAGGAAAGGTGTCACTCTGTCTACTGATTCCAAATGTGCGTCGGACCCTGAGCCAGGATGTGAATCTGAGGCAGAAACTGTCACGTTTCGACTTCCAAAAGTTGTTGCAGGTACATTTGTGTGAAGTTTAGTAACACCATGATAGCTGTTGCTGGTATAGTGCACTAGCAATTCTTATCAAATCAAATTTTGGATATACGATACAGTATGCTGATGGTAATTGTTGATCAATCACAGCTCGTGAGGATGCTTGGATGCATGATGAGGAATTCGCTCGTCAGGTGCTTGCCGGAATCAATCCAGTTGCAATTGAGCGTGTGCGTGAGTTTCCCATTCGAAGCACCCTAGACAGCGCCACATACGGAAGTCCAGTGTCAGCAATAACGGCGGAGCACATTGAACCATTTCTAGAAGGGTTAAACGTACAATCGGCAGTTGCTGAACGGAAGCTCTTTGTGCTTGACTACCACGATATTTTTCTACCATTTGTGAACAAAATTAACGACTGTCCAACTTCAAAAGCTTACGCCACTAGAACTTTGCTGTTCACAAGAAAGGACGGCACTATGATTCCGGTTGCCATTGAACTCAGCCTGCCACCTTGCGAAGGGAATAACCAGCCTGCCATGAATCGTGTAGTCACCCCACCATCCTTGGGCAAAAAGGATTGGATATGGGAGCTTGCAAAAACTCATGTCATGTCGAATGATGCTGGGTATCACCAACTCATAAGCCACTGGTGAGTATCAATCTTACTTCAAAAACACCTCCAAGAAAGGCCAATCTATTTTGAATGTCCCTGGATCTCTAGAAATTCTAAGCAGCACTTTGAATTGTAAGCATTGATAATTCAGTTGAATACTTACAAGATTCCGATAAATTCTGAAATGTTGTGGGGCTCATAATTGTTGTAGGTTACGCTCGCATGCCGCTATGGAGCCTATCATCATTGCGACGCACAGGCAATTGAGCCCACTTCATCCCGTACACCAAGCCCTTGTGCACCACTTCACAGACACACTGGACATCAATGCCGCAGCACGAAAAGCACTCGTCAATGCTGGTGGCATTATAGAGAAGACCTTCACCCCCCATGAAATCTCCATGCAGATGAGTTCCTCATGGTACAAGCATAAGTGGCGATTTGACGAACAAGCCTTGCCTGTGGATTTGCTCAAACGGTACTATCTCTCTCTCTATCGCCTATCTTCTTATCCCGGCCAGATTTTTTTTGAACTTGCAAGTGGCTAACAAAGTTCTGGAATGTGCTGAACAGGGGCATGGCTATACCAGACGACAATGCAGAGCACGGCATTAAATTGGTGATGGAAGACTATCCGTTCGCTGCAGATGGGCTAGAGCATTGGGGTGCAATCCAATCATGGCTTTCAGACTACGTAGAAATATTCTACGAGGATGATGCCAGTGTTCGGAAGGACGAGGAGCTTCAAAGATGGTGGACCGAAATTCGGACCGTGGGCCATGGCGACAAAAAGGACGACGAAGGGTGGCCAGTGATGGATTCCAAAAAGTCTTTGATCCATATTTTGAACATCATCGTGTGGACTGCTTCTTGCCATCACGCAGCAGTGAACTTTGGCCAATACGAGTATGCCGGTTTCATGCCTAACCACCCAACGATTACACGAAGACTTATTCCCAGCGAAGGAACACTAGAATTCCTGGAGCTTCAAAAGGATCCCGAGGCCTTTTATCTGTCAACGGTCTCCAATGAGACACAAGCAACGGTAATCGCAATCACAACAGAGGCACTATCAACTCATGCAAACCACGAGGAGTATTTGGGTCAAAGGCATACACCAAATTGGACTAACGATGAAAAGGTATTTCTTCCATCAAGCTCCCCTTGATCAAACCTCTGGGAATTACTGTTCATTACAAAATCATATATGATTCAGTGAACGTATAGTTCTAGAACTTACCAAAAACGCTGGAGCTTGTGCAGATATTGGCAGCATTTAGCAGCTTCCAAAGGAAGATCGGTCAAATTGAGAAGCTCGTAACGCAAAGGAATCAAGACAAGAGACTAAAGCATCGTAACGGTCCAGCTCAAGTTCCTTACGAGCTCTTACACCCCTCCTCTGAACCAGGTTTGACAGGTAAGGGTGTTCCCAACAGCGCCTCAATCTGACGACAGCACTTCACAAGACATGCTGGGTTCAAAATTGTGCGCAGCAAGTCAGTCAGGACCGCAGTCACAACAAAGACAATGTGACCAAGAGTTTAAAGTTCCTGTTTTCTGCGGTAAAATACCGCCTGTATATAGCTGAAAATGGAGTAAACATGGTTTATGACATGGTAGTCGTATTTCAGAATTCTTGAATGCGCTCATCAAAATTTGTAAGAGTATGCATAACTTTCTCACTGCATCCCTAAGATTGAATGAAGTGATTTCTCTCCAATGCTTTCATCATGTGCCGACCATACATGAAATTGTACAAGTTTCTAATGCAGTCGCCACAAACCTAATCATACAATGTACACCATATTGGAAAGCCGTTTGGTCACCATGCTCACGAACCTTGAATGACTCACCATCTATGCAGTTCACAATCCGATAGCGGAGATCAGCCAAGCTGCGAGGACCGTAAAGGCCTCTTCACTCCTCGCCAGTCCGCATACTCTTCAGGAGCCAATTTGCAAAAGATCCATCTTCTCCTCTAACGAACACTCCACGTGACACGAAGTCCGGCACCGGGCCGGAATCAGAACCAACCCTAAGCTCCGCTGTTCTGCAGGTGCCATGCCCACTCCCCCAGCACCAGGCACGTTGCGGAACTCCACCGTGTCGTACAAAATTATGTTGCCTTGCTTGTCCAGACAATGGAACTTCCCCACGAACATGCGGCCGTCCTCCACTCCCACCTTGAACCTCCTGTACAACAACCGCCGTGCCTTCCTCACAATCGGCTTCCCATGTTCGGGCACACTCTTTTGGTCCGCAAACATCCTCAGATCCTCCAGCTCTTGAATCGGATCCCTGAAATCCTCCGGAATCGTGATCGACCCGGCCTCGACATGAACATCCATTGCTCACTCGTCTCCGGAATCAACCGATCCACACAATCACCACCCGGCAATTGCAACGAACCTCACAAGAATTGATGCAAAGGGGATCCGGGACGAACTTCAAACCCTAATTTCCTCACATTTGCAGAGCATATTTTCAGTCACGACTGCTGGTGATTGTTCATCCGCTTCTCAGGGGGACGGAGTCCGTCATCCCTTTCTCAGGGTTCATCCAACTCCAGAGTACGGAAACGGAAGGGGCCATGGAAACGTAGGCCAGGATGAATTGTCCCCTCATTCCCCCAGCAAAGGGTAAATGTAAAAAATTGTCTTCTATTTTGTGCCACGTTAATTTTGTAATTCTACACCTCTCCTGATTAATTTGGTGCCTTTGATTCCACATGTGAATTCAAAATTTCTGAATTTTCTCATGGGTGAAAAATAAAAAATTTCAGTGTGTTCCCAAGGGATAAATCGTTGGGGGGAATGAGGGGTCAACTCACCCTAGTTGGAAACATATTACCCTACATCTGGATTAGTTTTGTAAATAACTGAGCGAAAGTTGAAGTGCATCCAAAACTTAATAAATTTTATACCAATATTTAGGAAACAAAGAAAAATTTATTTAAAGGTCTTAGTTCATATTGAAATCTATAAGATTGTAATCAGAATTTTTTGAATAATTTGAAAATTTGAAAATGACATATTGAACAACTGAAATTCTATAATTAGACCATTTAAACACGCAAGTGTCAAAATTGACCTTGGGATAAGATACTACAAAGAAAATAGGTTCTAAAAAATGTCAAAAGCTCAATGAAGAAATTTTGAGAGAGGGAAGTAATTTTGTAATGTATTCCCTTTGTCAAGTGGACTAACTTTTACAATATATTTATACAAGAAAAGATTAATATCCAAGTACTCAAATGGTTGAAGTCATATTGTTTTTGAAGTTTCAAGAAGGCATTAAAATGAACGTGCAAAAGAAAAAATTGTATCACTACTTTTTTGTAGTATTATACCTCCAGGTCAATTTTGACACTTGTAGTGTCAAAATGTTTTAATTTTGGAATTTTAGATTTTTTCTTGTTCAATATGTCAATTTTCTTTTCAAATTATTCGGAGAATTTCTAATATTTCTAAAATATCCCAAACCCCAAAGATTAAGATTCCAAAATCAATATAAGATTTTGCAACAAAGAACATATTATATAGCAAATGAAGTAAAAATCAAACTATTAAAGATTATATCCTCCATTGATATTACAATCTTCATAAGAATTAGATAATAAAAAAAATATAAAAAATTATTTAGATCCCTCACCAAGATTAACCTTGTAACAACACAACAATCAAAAAGTAACCAATGGATGAGAATTAATCCTTCTATGCAAAACAAAAATTTGACCTCCAATTAATGAATGTTCTTAGATTTTCTTTAGCAAATGATTCACTTAATTCCTAAAAGGATGATTTTGATTGTGAACAACCTGATGTTCTAGGATTAGATTTCTTCTACTTTGATGAACTAACTCTTTAAGTTATTTTCATCCACACATTAAATCATTTTAAACCTTCTCTTAACCCTTCAAATTTCTTCACCTTTGGTATGAATGTATCCTTAGTAGAAAATAGATAACACAGAAATTACCTACCTTTCCTCATGGTCAGAATTAACATAGAGGAAGTAATTTTTGTCAGAAATTGCCCCATATCATGGTTTAGGCCGACGTGGATCTTTCAAGATCTGATGTGGAAATTCAATTTCGGGGAAGCTGACCTTCGTTCGGGTATTCGCTGAAGGAGACACACTATTTCCGAAGTAAGACTAAAAGAAAGAGTTTGTTGCGAGGATGAAGCTTCAAGAAACAATTTGGGTGGGGTAGAGGCGCGCTCTCCTCGCCTGCGTCGTTAGGTTCGGCGAGGCCGCGATGATCGGGAGCACTTAAGTTAACGTTATCAGCAATCGCACGGGACGGAATTGCTTCTGCGATCGCGGGGAAGGGGGTGATTCCGAGGCGCTCCTGGGGCTGCTCTTTGCGTTATCGTTGGCAATTCCTGTCCGATACGAGGTCGCTGCGTGAATTTGCTCCTTCGCGAGCGCTGTCGCAGGTTGTCGACCTTCTTTGCATTAATTTTTAGTTTTGATGAAGTTTTAGCTTTTGAGTTTAAATTACGGTTAAGGTTCGTTGCAGTGCTACATTCGGGAAGCTGTGGTGTTTTATTTTTAGTTCTCTCTCATCCTATCTCTCTTTCTTCTGTTAGGGGTGGTCTTAGTGTCCGTGAGATCGTCCTGTAGACCAAGCCGGTAGCTCGGTTTGCATTTTTGGCAGAGGAGTGATAGTTGCAAGAAATCCTTAGGGTTTGGACGCGAGTGCTCTGGAAGTAGTATTTGTCTGCATCATTTGGAAATTGTCCTGGCAGAGATCGAACTTTTCTCGTCCTTATGGATCAGTGTAGGAGATTTCGATCTCAATGCCCTAGAACTCGTAGTGGATTGCACTTGGTAACCCACAGTTTCTTCTTTCGTGAGATAGCTTGCACTACCCTTCATTCAAAGTACACCTAGGGTAGCGCAATATCTATATGAAATTGACGCGGTAGAAAGTTCTAGGTCAGCTGTCGGAATGCGTGGTGCTCTCTGTCCGTTGACTGTGTCTCTTGCTGCTGGCTGGTTACTTGGAGAAGGAATGGCCAAAATTTTGCTTTCTTGAGCTGTAGCCACCCCTGCCCTAATTTTACGGACGGTCAGGTCGCAGGTTAGTGTCCTGACAGGAGAGTTAACTTCGCTGCTGCTGAAGGTACTCAATAAGGGTGTAAGCAAACCTTTTCTCTGATGGTGTTCTATTTTGTGGCAGATGATGAGGGCTGAGTAGGGCAGGAATGGGAAAAAGGTCTGAGTGCACTTTGCTGCCGAGTTGTTTGCGCAGGGGCCAGTAGATTAGTATAGTGATGCTGGGGGAGGGATGCCTCCAATAGTCTTCATCCCTTCACTGCCCCATAGAAACTTTTATCAAAGCAATCATCGGAGAGATGGATAAACTTGGTTACCAGGATTTGCTATCGAAATCCCTTCAGAATGGAGTTCCAGAAGGTGGCAATTCAACATCGAGTATCCAGCTTCAGGGGAAAGCAGAGCCTGTTGTAGGAATAGGTCGGTTCCTGGAGAATCTGATGAGCGGTTCTCTCCGGCAAGATACCTCCGGAGCTGCTGAAGGACCTCTTACTGAACCCTATTCCGGACATGGGATTGACTCTGGAATGGACGGAGCAGTTGTGGAGAAACGTGGACCTCCATCTGTTCATACACATAGAAGTGTTGGCTCAGGCATTATGCGGGGAAGAGCTTTGCGAACCGAGGATTCGAAGATCGACGGGTTCCATCGATCACTTTTGAAATCCAGAGTGATGGGTACTAAAGCACGAACTGATGTTCAGTCGCCCATGTTGTCGTTCAGAAGTCTGTTAGAAGGTGCCATTAGTGCTTCTGGAGTCCAACCTACTACCCCTGCGCAGTGTATCGCAGAATCAGGTTTGCATGGCGATGGTTTTGTTACGAACAGGACAACGCCGGAATCTTATGGTGAGGGGAAGGGCCTGTTAGTTGAGCGGATGTCGGAATTACGGAAAGGAGAACGAAATTTCGCATTGCATGCACATGATTCTTGTGCACTAAGAGGAGACACGATTGCTGATAGTGTCTCGCGTGCCTCGTACTCTTCACTTTTGCAAGCTCAATTGGGTGATCATCCTTTCGAGGCGAGAGCAGATCCTTCTTGCAAGACAGTGGGAACATTGCGTTTGAGTGTGGAGGCTCATTCTCCACCTGATAAGTTGCAGTTACAATCTACTGAAGTAGAGGGCGGTTTTTTGGCTCTACTGAACCACACCACTCGATTGCATGCTCCTGTTTCACAACGGCCGAGTTCACCACGAACTGATTCTGTATCTAATGGAGGGAGGACATCGGGTGTTCACTTTTCTGATAAGCTCTTGCAAGCTGCTGCTGGAGATGCATCACAGTCCGCAGACGCCTTGTCGGAGAGGGATGGAAGTGACTCGCTGAGAGCTACTGCGGCCCTTGCATCAACAGTGCTGGCAAGATCCGAAGGTGCTATTCCACTGGCGGAGGCTGTGGTGGAGCGAAGAATTTCAAAGGTGGCTCATTCGATGTGTTCTGATGAAGATGCATCGGGCACTGCGCTTCCGGAAAAAGGGGGCGGCCCCTCAGCTGTAAATGATTCGCGGTCCGCAGACCTTCTCTCAGATAGGCTTGCCTTTGACTTCACCAATACGGTTACGGTCCCAGCATCACCGATCCTCACAAGAAGAGAAGATGATGTATCACGAGCGGATGTCATGGTGGGTGATTCTGCGTCTATTGTGGATGAAATGTCGGATGCTCAACTTTTGGAAGAGTTGTCGCGAGGCCTTGCTATAGAGCAATCAAGATTTGCAGAGAATGCTTCGAATATGGATGCTGTAGGCTCACCAGAATCTGCTGCTGCCTTAGTACCGGCAAGAGCACAAAATGGTGTTCCACATGAAGTTGTGGTGGCCGATTCCTTGTCTACCGACGAGAAGGCATTAGAAGTTCAACTTTTTGAGGAATCCTCTGGTGCCCTTGGTGCAAATGAATCACGGTTTACGCACAATGTCCCAGAGAGAGATGTCCCAGAGTCGCCAGAGGCTGTCTCTGTTCCAGAAGCATCTGTTTTCACAAGATTAGAGGGGGCCGATCTATCAGCAGGTATCGAACGAGCAAGTTGTCTGGTGGCTGATACTATATCTGATGAGAAGAATGTATCTGATGTTCAGCTTCCCGAAGAAGCCCCGCAAGCCCTTGCTTTGGATGAATCTCGGGCTGATGAGTTTGTTCCAGAGAGAGATCTCATTGACTCGTTAGGATCTGCAACAGTATCAGCACCGCCTGTGCTTGTAAGAAGGGAAGTGGATGTTCCACGGGGCGAGGTCGTGGTGGCTGGTTCCAGGAGTACGGACGAGGAGGTGTCTGGCTTATTCGTTTCGGACCAACCATCACAAGCCCTTGCTTTGGATGGATTACGAAACAGAGGCATTATGATAGGTGAGGATCCAGCTAAGTTGCCAGAAGCTGCCGCGGAGCCAGAATCCCTTTTGGACACACGAACAAGAGAGAATGTTCCTCTGTCAGAGGCTTTGGTCGAAAAAGACCTAGGGCTTATTGGAGATGCATTAGCGTGCTCTGAACAGAGGAAAGACCACCTTCTGTCATGCAATCGTTCTGATGAAGAATTGTCGGTCGAGAGGATGCAGTCTCCTTCACAAGGTCTGGAGAAACGTTGTGCTGACGGCTGTGATGGTCTTATAGATGGTGGGACTGCCTTGACGTCATCCTGTGAGGCGGTGCTGAAACAAATGGGCGACGGAGACGTTAATTCTGTGAATGCAGTGACGATCTTGGAACGGTCCTGCAAAGCTGGCTTGAAGGAAATGGAGGACGTTGATAGAGATGTTGTAGAGCAACGAGGGGACTATTTATGCGAAGATGTATCTGCAGGAACAGTTGATGAATGTCCTCATCAAGCAGTTTCGAGGCGAACAGAAAATCCGAATGCCTTGTTCGTGGAGGAGCAAGATGGCGAGATGTGCGATGCTCGTCTGACTTCTTCAACTGAAAATTCATCATTCAAATCAGAAGCGGATATTGAATCGACCAAGATCGCTTTGGAGATGGAGTTGGATATATCTGAAGATGGTCCTGTACATTCAATACATACTGAATCGGTCAAAGATGGCCTAAATGTGAATGCTTTGGTTGAGAAGTCCTCTTCCTTGCTGCCCCCTAGTTCAAATGAAGTAATTGATCGACTGGAAGTAGAGCAGCACAATTTTGATACTTTGACAGACGAGCTAACTGAGAAGCAGTTGGCGGTACTACCGCGCTCAGAGAGCCAAGGTGCAAACCAAGGTTTCATTGTTAGTAGAAGTAGTTGTGAATCTGAGGAATTGCCTCCATCGGAGTTAGTTGTAGTTGAAGTTGAACCGGGTTTACGAAACGAAGAGGAAAGAGTACAAGGTCATGTTGGAGAGATTGTCGACAGTGCGACGGATTCGGGTAATGTTGGTGTTCCAGTTGATCAGGCCGTAAGTCCCGACGCAGTATCTGAGGGACTGAGGCAAGTAATTTTACGTGATAGTGATGTCACTGTTTCAGAGTCCCTGGAATCTGCACAGGTTAGTGGAGCAGAATTCGGAGCCGCTCATCAAGAGGCGGGAAAGGAGGTGCAGTCACCGCTAGTAATGAAGTCCAAAGACAGACTTAGTCGAGATGTTGGCGATGTTGAGAACAAACTTATCAGTCATTCTGACGATCGTGAAGAGATTGAAGAGCAGCCATATGCTTCACCGTTGAATGGGACCGTGAATGATCAGTTGGTAGGTATAGTTTATTTATTCATTTTAAATTTAAATTTAAACATTTTAAAACATTTTATTAAATTTTATATAGTGATTTGCGTAATTTTCTTCTTATATGAAGAGTTGGTGTAGTTCTTTATATATTGCATTAGAAGTCATTGATTCTTAGTTTGCATTCTGTCTTTTAAGGTCTTAATCTGAATTAATTGTGGCTACAGGTCCGTTCTTTCAAGAAGAAGGGTAGGCCACGCGTCGACAATCACGAGAAAATTCTTCATGGAACAGGAAGGCCCCATCTTCAACCGTCAGGATCTAAAAGGAAGAGACACTTGCAATACGCTGGCAATCGATGGAGGCGTAATCGACATATTGATCCAGACCAGCCAGTCCCCGTCTATATTGAAGGTCGCGATGAGGTAAAGGTAGACTCGTACTCGGGAAAAGTTGCTCCGAAGGGCAGGAGTCCTGATTTCTACCTTCCAGCAGATGACCCCGGAACAATGGAATCAGCAGCTTCATGTGGACTATTTATCATCTCAAGTTCGGATATTGAATATGTTGTGAAAGCAGTAGAAATTAGGTAATATGGTAATCTGGTAATGTGGTATATAATCTGTTACAAGCACTGTTTTTACGTTGCAAGTTGTTGTAATCTGCTAGTGAGACTAAGATTGCACTGTCGATTGGGTACTCTTCGACCATGAATTGACTAGCGTAGTTTATCACTGTATTTCGTTTTTTCCTTGTTGATGGGTCATAAATCTACCGACCTTCGTTGAAAATTTCTCATCTATTGATTATGGCTTAAGGAATGTTACTAATAGAGCCTGAATTGACTCAATTTAGACATTGAATAGAAGTCGACTAGGTGTGAAGGTTTCATTAGGAAATGCTTGCGTATTCTGCTATTTTCTTCTGGCGTCATTTCAAAGCAATGTGTTAGGAATGATCATGAGGATGTACTTATTGTATTGAGCTAAGAAGTCTAGAAGTGGGAAGCTGCAGGAGTGGAACTGATTTGTACTGTTCCATTTTTCTAGGGTTTTGAGGAGGCTGATGGTGGTTCATTCTCGCAGTGGCTGGCACATCAAGATAAGGGGAATTCTGCACCATCTCCATCTATAAGGAAAAGGGTTCGTAAGCATGGCCCGGAACTGATGAAACCTCTTATAGCAATTCCGTCCTTCCGATTTGTTGCCGATTATGAAGAGAGACAGCAAGAAGTTGAGACGAGAAGGAAGGCTGAGATGCAGCCGCATCTTGCTCCCAGTACTCATGAGGTAAGTTTTTAAACTTGTGGATTTCAACTGTTTTGCATGGCAGTATTCTAGTGAACCTGTCATCCCCATCATATGGCCTTCTCGAGAGTGCTTCTAGAATTTCATTAGGTTTCTAACACAAGATCGTTGTTCATGGTCCGTAGATACAGATCTTAATGAATTCGAAGTCAGTACGGGCGTCAGACTACGATATGGACGATGAGGATGAGAGATGGCTGCACGCATGGAATAAGCGGCTCGCTCGAGGAAACTTAAAGCAGCCGATATCTGAAGACAAGTTTGAAGAGATGATTGAATATTTTGAGAGAATGTATGCTCAGGTGGAAGTTGATCCAGCTGGGGACTTTCCAGGATTCCTCGACTGTCAAAAATCTTTGGCACACTCTGTGCCTGGTAGCTCATTACCAAGCACCTCCCCATCAGGTCTGGGCTTCTTATGTACTAATCTAGCCACTCCAGATATTCCAGTTCCGGAAAATGCACCTGCGTTGAATCCTTCTAGATCTTGGTTCCTTGGACTGGTGGTTTGAAAGATGTGTCGAGGTTGGGGAAACAGGTTGTGGTGTCCTCAGCAATCCGGGTTGACAGGATTGAGGGGGAATCTGCTTCTCCAGACAGTGCAATTCTTTTCCACAATTTGAACTCAGAAAATAAAAGAAACATCTGTAAATCTGTGGCAGATACTGTGACTGGAAAACCAAGCGACGGCTTATTGCAAAAGTCCTTCGAGACTCCTGCAAAACAACATGCCTCTGACGACTGTTGCATATGTAATGGAGGGGAAGATGATCAGACTAACCCTGTAAGTTTGCTCCTTTATCTAGTGTGCTGTAGTGCTTGGAGGATCCTCTAGAGTGTCGCTGTCACCAAGTCATGCAAGCAATGCCTTCTGTATGGCCTCTTCTCTCTTTGCTTTGGATGCTCTAGTGGGTCTGTCCGAGAGCAAGCTGGAGTAATTTCAAGTACCCTGACATTTCATCAGACATATGCGAGGTCGTGGCCACTGCTTTACACTTGCTTTTGCTCCTAGTGAAAAGCACATATTAGCCTGCAAACGTCTTATCTTGAGAGCAGTGGACCTGCATGTGTCCAGTGATTGCCAATAACTGCTTGTAATGCTACCAATTTCGTGTGATTGGTTGAAAAGTCAGATTTTTAAGAATGATAACTGATCTGTTGCCTTTGCATATGATGTGATTCTGCAGGTGTATACTTGCAAACGATGCTTGATACATGTGCATCAATCGTGTTATGGCATTCGTGAAAAGTTCCGAGATGATGAGGGTCGAGTTATTGCTCCTCCAAGCTGGTGTTGCCGCAAGTGTGAGGCTGTGGCTGTTGGCGTGGCGCAGCCTAATGTCAGGTATGAGCTTTGGTGTTCAGTGGTGTAGAGGTTTTCTTCCGGTTGTTCGTGCGATTGGTTTCAATTATCCGTAGAAGCACCTGAGCATGGTTTATTATAGTTATTCACAAATTATCCACGACTGGAGGGAATGCCGTTTTCTTGAATATGCTTGTTCAGTTGAGCAGGTGTCACATGGACAGATTGGTGGTTCATATTGAAGAATGTATCATTTTCGAACTACGAGTTATTTTTTATGAAAGAAACTAATTTTATGATTTGTACATCCTCTTTGCCATTTTCCTTTTACAATTGTTAAGATCACTGATAATCGTTGTCCACGATTAACATTCGTCATCTTCAAGTTTTTGAATTGAATTTGAGATATACTGTTCTGATATAATCTGACCCTGAGAAATTTGATTGGGTGTTTTGATACTGCAGCTGTGTCCTGTGCCGAAAGAAGGGAGGTGCTTTGAAACCAACAGTGGCTCCTCGAAAATGGGCCCATGTCGCTTGTGCCCTGTACACCAACGAAACCTTTTTCGTTGACCCTGATGCGATGGAACCAATCGATGGTATTGCAGCAGTGGCGGCGAGGGCTCAGGATCGACAGGATCGGTGTGGATTATGTGGAGTGAAGAGGGGTATATGTTCGCTCTGTACAGTAAGAAGCTGCAGAGCTCCATTCCACATCTCTTGTGGTGTAAGCCAGGGAGCGTCATTCGAGGCAAGCTTGCTAATATCCAGGATTCTTTTGTGATTCAAACTTATTTCCCTTCCAAGATTTTTCTGTTTCTATTTTCTGACTTTGCTGTCGCAACTTATCTCGTTTTATTTGATAGTCTCGCTCGATGTGAATGGCGATCTGAATCCCTGCATATTTTGCAATCGAATCGTCCAACATATTCTGAAGTCTGGAACATGTTGCCATCCGTTGTGTGCAGCTGCGGCAATCTAAGAAAAAAGTTGTCGGTGTCCGTTCCTTTTGCCCTCGTCATGCGCGGACAACTCCAATGGATTCGACCCCCTCAGCTGGATTGAAGGAG
Source organism: Straminergon stramineum (assembly GCA_963920665.1). Lineage (NCBI taxonomy): Eukaryota > Viridiplantae > Streptophyta > Bryopsida > Hypnales > Calliergonaceae > Straminergon > Straminergon stramineum. The sequence goes on from OY987264.1 coordinate 24,605,015, forward strand.
TTGGTGAGTAGCAGTACCACGAGCGGGTCCACTGTCTCCCCAACAGCCAGCGGCAGTATTTCAACTGCGTCGTCCCTGGACTACAGGGAGGAATGTTCTTCTAGGCAAAACACCGCATGTATGGGTGGAAGTTTCGTAGAGCCACCTAGGCAAGCCACGAATGTGGGATCGTATGTTGCGGATGTGATGGATCATGTTGTGAGCGTGACTGGGAAGGGTACTGAGGATACTGGTAGAGAGAGGCCCACCGGTTTACGTTTCACTTTAAAACGGAGACGGGACGAGCCTTGCACCCAAGTTTCCGAAGATGGAGTCACCAGTGACGTTCAGAAGAAATCTGGTAATGGAGACAAGATCGAAGCTCCAGGATGTAAATCTACGTGGCATGTGGTGGAACCTGGGCAAAAACTGAAGAAGATCAAATTCAAATTCGGAAAGCTTGCCCAGACTCAGGATCCAGAGTCCTCTCCCACCCTTGTCCAGCAGGAGAGGATTGGCAGCGAGGACCCGGAGGTAGAGAAGATTAAGGAGGTCGTGCCTACAGTCGGTGAAGTGTCTTGTGATGCTTATGTAAATGACGGGGACACTGCATTTGTGAATGGTCTGTCGGAAGATAGGTTTGTGAAAGAAGTGAAAGAACTCACCATCTTAGAACAGGCGATGAAGTCAGATGTGGCGCCGTTACATATCATGCGGGAGGCATTTGTGTATTGGCGTGCCAAGCGAGCAGGGCACAAAGGTTTTTTACTTTGCGAGCTAAACCATGTAAGTCAGCGAGTGAGTGCTTACTTGCTTGGAGTCTGGTTGTGTCTGGCTTGTTAGTGATAGGGGTTGGCTTGTTAGTGGTTGGCAACTGACATCTAAGTTTTTGAGTACAACTGCATGCCATGCCGTAATGGAAGCTTGGTATAATTCAGAGGTCGGTAGGATTGGCAGATTTAGCAAACCTGGATTTTTTGTCACGCATAAATCGGTACAAGTAGTTGTTTGAAGAGTCATTGACATCATTCATTATGCAGAAGCAATGGTCGAAATTCCAGGGCATCTTCAACAAGGATTCAAGTGATGAGGGAAACCGTGCTACTGGGAAGTTGCGTGTTCCACTGGCATTGCAGCCGTCCCCTTTGTCTACTGAGAAGGTATGCTCTCTTTAATAAGGTGACGGAGTTCTCTTCATTTACTGAATGCAATGATGCACACTGCTTTGAGGTCCTGAGATGCAGGATGTACAGCTAGCTCGTTTAATACGTTTTCTTCTGTGAATCAGACAGTAGTACACGCTGGAATAGCGGCAGGGTCAGTATACCCTGAAAACTACTTGTATGTGTTAGCTGGACATGTGCAGCCCGTCGCCCATTTGAGAGGAGGATTACTTTCCGTTTGAAGAGATTAGTGAAAGAGTTATTTCAAGCTTGTCGAATGCTTGAGAGGGACATAAGAACTGGAGATTGTCCTCTAATTTGTTCTTGAGAGTTTAGTGATATACAAGGGATCTTTCACGTGGGACCACTTCCACGTATATTTCAAAGTAAATGGTGAAAGTGAAACCAAGAAGTTCGTGGATGCAGTTTTCATCTTCTGCAGGTAGTGAAACTGAAACTGATCGTCATGCGTCGTATGTTTGATTTTATGGTGTTGTCCTATTATTCGTGGCAGATGTTGGAAAAGGCAAAGGAACTTCGGGAGCTGCTTGATCGTGTGCGGTCTATGGCCCGATTGGTGGTCCGACGAGAGAAACTTAAATACAACCAACAGCTTGTGCAAATGACGATAGCCTCTGCGGAGTTGAACAGCTCTGAAAGTACATCAGAGGAGCGGCGTTGTGTTTGGTGTCCTTCTACGAAGACACTGTTGAAGTGTGGAACTTGCCCGCGCAGCTTCTGCTTCAACTGTTTCAAGAATCGGAAGGGTTTTGGAGTAAAGGGTTGGATGGCTGCGTCGAAACAAGCCATGTATAGCTGTAAATATTGCCGAGAGCTCATAAGTAATGTAGCAGACTTTTCTAATAATTTGGATCCAAGACCAGAAGAAGTTGCGGATGCCGGGTTGGTTAGCACCCCAGTTGCAAGTGAACGTGTAGATGGGATGGTTAGTACCCCAGTCACTTCCTGTGAACTCTTACGTGGGGCCAGGGAAAGGGAATTGGGTAAAGGACGTGATGAAGGGTGGGCCTCGCAAGAGTTTGACAATCCTAGTCCTGCTTCAGTTATTCCAGGCGGAGGTGAGACTATTGCTTCAGCCAAGGGACTGGTTGTAGGACGTGGTAAAGGAATTCGTTGGACAGCAAGTGAAAATGCGGGGCCTGGTTCTGTTAGACGTGGTTCTGAGAACGGAGCTAATAACCAGGGTAAGCTCGGGGAGCTTGAGACTGGGTTGAACAAGTTTTTGAGCATCGCCAATGACCAGATGGAACACTCTAGCTTTGAAACAACGCTTCGAAGACTGAAAATACTTAGGCATAATAACGAAGACGTCAATCAAGAGCAGACAGTTTCGGCTGAGATCCCATCTGGGGACCTACCGGAGGAGACTGCAGGTGTTAGAGCTTCGGGGCCTGTTCTTGACGAATTGGAGCCGAGCAGAATGAACGGTGGCAACGTGTCTGTTGTCGTGTCTCCTGCTTCTGGTCCTGCGCTGCTTGTGTACAAGAAGAACAGAAGGTTGATATTGAGTGCGAGCTCCGAGTCTCCACCGTCAGCCTATGATTTTTCAGACAAGCTGAATTGCTCTCCCTCCCCCACAGGACTGGAGAATATGACATCAGAGAGGATTAGGTCTCCTGGCAGTGGGGTTATCGCCAAGCGGTTAGACATCGGGGGATTAGAAAGGATTTAGTATATTAACTTGTGATCTAGATAATGCGTTTTCGATAGCTTCATTAGCAGCTTTCCTGCCCTGTTTGCCAATTGAATCTCAGTTAAATTGGGATTTGCTGTAGAAATAGGTGGAATTCAACATGGAATATTGTCTGGGTGGTGTGGAAGTGAAATCCTACCTGTCCAGAACTTTGCATATAGTTACAAAATTAGAACATTGGTTTCATAATTTTACATTTTATTTGCGTTGCCAATCAAATTCATAACCCAAAGTTTCGGAGAATTTCAACGTGGATAGTACGGGTGAGGAAGTGGCACTGATTTTGTAGTTCAGTTTTAGTTTTTCTTTTATTGGCTCTGTCCTTTGGACAGAGACTATGGCATCGACTCCTCATCAACTTTGGTTTCTGAAAGTCAAAATCCTATCTACAATTGCATTCACACTACATAACACTTCAATTCACATTGCACAACATGTTTGGAGATGAGTTGGAAACTTGGAATGTGAAGAAACAAAATCCGTGCACTTAATTGAGTAAACTAGCATCTTTAAAAAAGGATCTTTTTTGGATTTATTGTAAAAAAATCTGACTTAGTCTAGACAATGTAAGATATCTATGCTATGTAAGTAAGTTTAATCTACATAAGTCTACACTATGTAAATCTGACCTATGTAAGTCTAACCTATGCAAGCCTAACCTATTTCATAGGTTCCAACTCATGACTTGATATGCAAGAGAACATTTGATGATAAATCAAATAATGCACGAACTAGCATAAAATATTTTTAAAATGAAAATTAATAGATGAATAAAAAATGAATAAAATGAAATAAATAAAATGAAAAAATGAAAATTCAGAGGGGATTGGGTTGGACCCCACCTCAGCCCCCCACCCCACCCCTTCCAAACCCTCTTTCTGCCACTACCACTCCTTCCAACCCACCCCCCACCCCCTCCCCTTCTGAGCCCCCGACTAGTCAAACCCCTTACAATCAACTAATTGCAAAAAGTTTCAATCCTTGCCTCCTAACATGAGTTTAATTTTCTACTATCAATATTATTATTCACCTAAGATACAACTTCAAGGTCACATTGTTCTTGTTTAATGAAGAGATGAATCTTAATATTATTTTGGTTCATATTCGAAGGAACATGCATTTTGAAATACTTAACCTTTAAATGCCAAGTTGGTGACCATAGAAATCATTCCTTTTGGTACTATTTGACATCATCTACTTTAGAAAAAAAATATTTACCTGTTGGAGGTCAAACTTTTGTGCAAGATCTCATCTTTTCGCACAAAATCCCCAAGGATGAACAATCACACTTCTATCTTTTAGGGGAAGATTCTCTATCTCCCACCAGAGAAAAATGTCTTTGGTGTCATTTAAGGGTTAATTTCTAAAATCCCATTGTCACCTTGTCCCTTTGGGAAACAAAATGGAACTCAAGGAGGCTCTTATATTGTAAATAGTTTTGTGATTTCCCGAAACTATTTTGGGAGATTCAAAAATCATAGACCTTTGCATGCATGTAATTTTTACTCTAATCCAACTTATGGTTTAGAATTAAGTTAGAGAAGAAACCCCCCTTTTCGAGCTCTTGGGATAGGGCAAGCATGGCAAAGTTTCTTGACTTTAAGAGGAGTAGCACAGTTAGGGCAACAAACTGAGCAACAAGTGGAATCTAAGGATATTGACCACCAAGTGATTTTGGCAACTTGCACTTGTATAGCTGTGGATTCTCCAAAGCATGCATATTGCATCATTGCTATACAATAGACTTTGTTCAATACTTAGGCATCAAGAGACTAGAGACTGAAAATTGTTAAAACTCTTGCTCAAATACAAAAATCCCACATCCATAGGAGACTCCACAAATACTTCATAAGTTGCTACCAATGGCTCAAATAGAATCTTCATGTCCTTGAAACGTCTCTAACAATTGTTTTTCATTTTGGTTGTTCACTTTCACTATGTTGTCTCCATAGATGAAAGACATGTCAAAGTCTAATTCAAAGCCTATCAGTTTGAAACTATATGGCAATTTCCTGTCTAATGTTTAATAGAGCCTATGTTGAACCTATATAACTTGGTGAAGGTCACATGCTTTACAATGTACATATATCATTTGTATAGACTCAAGTTGATCTATTGCTTCCCATTAAAAATTTGGCATCATCTTGTCCCAATTGTAGACAAATCCACTATATAACATTGATGTAGCTATGTGATAGTAGAACATCATGGCTTTATTTTGACATTTCACCTAATCACATCATCTTTGATGGTAAATTGGTAATCTTTTTGTCCCATCCTCCATCCATCAAGGACTAACCTAATTCATCTTATACATTCTTAAATACCCAAATCAATGTTGTCCTATGAAATCAATCTTTTATATTGTTGTAAATAAATCAATGAAAACACCAAGAGGCATGAATCAAGCCACATGTGAGTTTGCATATTGCGAATACTTGGTTTAACCACATTTTTTATATTGACTAGGAGCTTTGCCCCAAAAGACTTGTTTGTATCCATGTTAGATAAAGGCCACTCCATTGAATTGAATAAGGCAACACGATGGTTTGTAATTGTCAAACGCCAAATTTTGGAGTTTGAGGAAACTATTGAGCATTGTGAAAGCAAAAACCATGTTCTTGTAACTCTCTATGTGAGTGATTTCCTTGAGTGAGTTCTCTTATCTCCACATGCATAACCACTATATCTCCCAAAATGCTTTTCACTAGATTGATCCACTCTTCACAATTGGATGGAAATAAATTTATAAGCCAGAGAAATCAAAATCAATGAACCAAATTACAAGAAAAGTAGCATTTACTTGTACACAAGGATTGAAAACCTAAAATCAATTTTGAAGTGCAATAGAAATGATAGCAGGAATTGTCTACAACAAAATGTGAATAGAGTTGTGTAGGATTCCACTCTTGTGCTTGCCTTCTACAACCAACTAGATTATAAGACTATATGGAATGATTTAATTGAAAAGCAATCAACAACCTTTAAATAATTCATGAGTTGCACTTGAGTTAATGGAGTTGCAAGCATAACAACTTATGAATGCAACTATTGTTTCTAGGATAGCAAAATAGTTTCTAATTCAAACTTCAAGTGCAAACAAAGTACCTTGTGATTGGCATCGAGAACCAATTAAACCTAAAATTTGCAAGCATTCATCATATTCAAGTAAAAAACAAACTACAAAGCAAATTTTTTTATAACATGAGATTTGAACTTCCTACACAATTTGACATAAATTGCTTCAATTTGATCCTAATTATAGCAATCCAAACGATATTCTAGCTATTGCAAGTTGATAGAACAATTACATTGAGATCTAGAAGACACAAGTTAGAAACATATGCCATGCCAATTGTGAGCCTTGTAGTTAACACCTAGGCCTCAGATTTTTTCTTGTTTTACACTTTTGTTCACATTTAGTATCATATATAGTCAAAAAGTCTAAAAAAGAGTGTTTACTGCATGTTTGGTAGAAGTCTCTACAAATGTGTTGTGACAATCTAAAAAGTCTAGAAAGTGCCTTAAACACCTTTTTTTTTAAGTTTCAGTGTTCAAAATAGGTGTTTAGTAGAGCAATTAGGGTTTTAGAGTAGTTTAAGCCATATTGGCAAGAATAGGTAAAAATGCCTAATTTGGCTTATAGTGGGTCAAATCTTTGGGAAATGGTGATAGAGGATTAGATTATAGGAGTTAGAGAATCAAGGTGGGAATTGGTTCCCTAGGTCCTAGAAAAACATATAGTTAACCCACATAGAGATCGCCATCCAATTTGCGAAGAATTAGAAAAGTTACTTTTAATCCTTGTAGGTAAAATCAACAAGTTCGATGATTACACAACCAATGGATGGAGAGAGGTGTTTTTAGCGTAGAAACACACTAGGAGTGCAACAACGAAGTCAGTTCATGAAGATTCCCTACTACGGGAATGATTCTTCCTCAAAGGAATTAATTTGATAGGTGATATTTTGATACCGTCACCATAAAGTGCAACATAGACATGAAATCTTGCATTTGTCATTTGGAAGCTTTCTAGAAGCTACCCAAAAAGTTTCATAATTTTCTAGATTGCAGAAGGTGACTCCATGGGAAGTCAACCACAATTACCAACATTTGAAAATTCATAGAAATTACCACAATAGCAGTAAAATACCAATAAAAATTAGAATAGTATATTTTAGCATAAATTAGTGCCCTGCCAAATTTCAAGACATTCTGACACTGACAAGTACTAGAACTAGAGGCAACTATGATTTTTAACGAAATTCCAAAATTCCCAATGAGTTGACTGGCATATCTAGAGCGTTTGGCATCTGATTGAAGTCAATGTGGAATCTTTTTTACTTTCTTAAACCTCCTAAATAACCATAGCTAGTCAAAACTTTGAAAAAAAATCGAACTCTAAGTTCTAAATTTTTGACCTTTTTCACCGCTTTTCAAAACATTAGCTTTCACTTACAAAATGGGCTGGAAGTAGAGGGTTCACGGTCCGCTAGACTAATTTGGGTCTTTTGAAGACAATGGCACAATCCGTTTGGTGTTTGGATCATTTCTCCAAAAGTTAGAGTAGTCACAGAAGTAGGATAGAAATTTAAAAGTTAATTTGGAGGTTTTTCGTAGGAGTAGTTGTTAGGTAACTTGAGGGAGGAGGAGGCCTTGGAATTGTATAAAAGGCCTCCCCTCCTTTCACTTTGCACCCCCTTTTCTTCATTTGTACCCCTTTTTCTTCATTTTGAAGAACCTCTTTTCTTTATTTGCATTCTATTCCACCAAACTCATTGACATTGTTGGATTTTTGGTCACTTAGACTAAAACACTTGCTTTTGAAGTTATTTTGGAGTGTTTAAGCTCCCATTGTTGATGTCATTAAAGCTCTTTCAAAGGACTTGGGGGTCCCTTTGAAATGATTAAGCTATTGTGGAAGTTTTTTAAGTGATTTAATAACTTCTTTATGTTCTAAGTCTTAATTTTCTACCGAGCTTTTATGGTGAGGATTTCACACATTTTGTGTTGAAAATCCCCCTTGAAGCCTTGACATGGAGAAATTGTAGTCCAACCATGAGTCATCGAGTCATTTAGGAGGTGATGTTTGTTGCAATTCTCCGAAGTCCTGCAAACTAGTCATTACTATTTGGTTGTTATTCATATTAATTGGAACTTCAAGTTCCAACTAATTTCTTGTTTTGTGTCTCATAACATGGTGTTAACCCACTATACGGCAAAGCCTGTAGGCACCTTCTCTAACATATTGTTATTGCTTTTGTGTTCAAATTGGGGCTTAAAACACCCTGTACAGCGAAGCTTCTCCCTTCGCTATAGCTTTTTTTTGTTTTCTTTTGTTTGAAGGTCCCCATACGAAGACCCAAAGTGTTGGAGTAATTACCAAAAATTGGTGAAAGTTCTAAAAAACATGACCAAGTTGAATCCAGCCAACCAAACTGGCAATCAACCAAGCAATAGCCAAATAGTCCCATCAGGCAGGGCCGGTAGGCAAGGGCAGACAAGGCAGGGCCGGTAAGCAGGGTTGGTATACAAAACGGTCACCGAGGGGCCAATTAGTCTGGGGAGTTGGGTTGTTATTCATTAAAAGTTCTGAATCAGGGTCGACCAATTTGGGGCATGCACATACATGTGCAAAGGACCAAAAATTGGACCCCCTCTAAAGGGTACTAAGGTAGGAGGCTCTTGAAGTGTCCGGGTTCTAATTGCAAATCCTATCTAGGAATGAATGACATATTGTTTGAAATATCTATTACTGTCAAAGATGAGTTAGGTAGGCTTAAATGGACACTTCAAGAGCCTCCTACCTTAGTCATTTTCATTTTTGATATTTGAGTATTGGACTTGACCGTTTTCCTCTCACCTCTAGAATACTATGGTTAGCTCTTAAAGCCAAAATTTGAGAATTTGAGAAAGGTCCAGAGTAAAGGAAATTCAAAGTTTTGAGAGGGTCCAAAGAACAACGGAAATTTCAGCATTTGAGAGGTCCATAGTTAACCGATCCATTGAAGGGGGCCAAATCAGTTGTCGCACACCTCAGAACTCCAAAAGTCCAAAGTCAACAGGGTTGACTTGCTTGCTAACTCTGCCTCAACTCCAGATGAAGTTTCGACTACAAAATCCAACTCATTTTGTTGCCTGGCTCACAAATCTCACACTCTCATTCCATGACTTTGGAACTTAAATTTGTAGAATGAAGTTGTGTTATGTCAATTGATAACTTAAATTTGTAGAAAGAAGGTAGTAGTGCAAGGGGAGCCTCTCCTTAAGCATATTTGACTTTCAAAACCATAGTTAATGGGTCATTGCAAGAAACACCTCCCTATTTTCTAGTTACAATTAGAGTGACTCTCTTGTCATCCATTATAACTTATGAATTAAAAACCCAATGCCAAAATTGAAAAATCTATTTCTAGTTAACTTAAGTGTCATCGTTTTTTGTTTTGTTTTGTTTTTAATTTTAGAAATTATTTTTTATTTAAATGTCAATTTCATTAGTATGTCACACTTCAGGTTTAGGGGTATTTTATACTAAATACCTGTTCAAATGAATGATTTTTGGTTGAAATTTCTGTGGTATATTCCTACAGTAGGTAGACATATGCCTATCAAAGGGCATCTCAAAAAATATTATTTTATGTCCTCAACGTTTGTGCAAAGAGGCCTCCCTTGTGTGTGCATTTGTAAACATTAGAAATGGTTTTGACCTCAATTTTGAAATCAAATCTCATTACTATATAGTCTTTTCCAATGGCCAATTTTTAGTTTTTTTGAAAATTTATTTTCCTATTTTCTACAAATTAAAATGTCCCAATTGTATTTACTAGGAGAGCTTTTGGACATAGAATTCTAGTGAAGAAAATTCAATTGGGACATTTTAATTTGTAGAAAATAGGAAAATAAATTTTTAACAAAACTAAAAATTTGACAGTAGAAAATACTTCATATCAATGAGATTTGGTTAAAAAATTGAGATAAAAAAAGATTTCTAATGTTTATAAGTGCACTCATAAGGGAGGCCTCTTTGCACAAATGTGGAGGACATAAAATAATGTTTTTTTATGCCCTTTAGTAGGTACATGTCTACCTACTGTAGAAATATACCATAGAAATTTCAGCGAAAAATCATTAATTTGAACCGGTATTTAGTATAAAAAAACCCTGAACCTAAAAGAGTGACATATTAATGAAATTGATTTTTAAATATAAATTTCTTTTATTTTATTTAAATAAGGGGTAAAATTGAAATCAAGAATTCTATGACCAAATTTTTTGGTTTGGGCATTGGGCTTATAAATCAAAAGTTATAGTGTTGAATACAAACTGGTTTTTCAAAATGCTATGGAAAGTAGCAGGTGTTTCTTGCAATGACCCTAATTTCGATTAGGAGACAAATAGAAAAGACAAACCAAAGAATATCTCGATTTTGGAGAAGTTCTAGAATTTAGTTATAAGTGGGAAAAGGTTAGAAGGCTTGTTTGGAAGCCTTAGTTGACTTTCAACCTATTTAGCACTCATTTAGAGAGATTAGATTCTATTACATTTTTTAGTATGATTTGCCCTTTTCAAATTTGCTAAAACAACTTCCTTAATTTTCTTAGGAATTGTCTAAGTTATTTTGTATCTATTATTTGTGACAAATTCAAGTACACAATGGGTGATTGCAATATACACTTTGCATTTTTTGATCGAAATCATAGTTTTTGGCCATAGAATTGGCAGTAAGACAAAAACCTATTAGTTTCGTGGGTCAATAGTACACTTGTGAATCTAAACTGTTGATTTTGTATTATGCAGTACTATGTAGTACTTTAGACTACTATGGAGTACTACACAAGCCACTAGCAATAGAAAATAGCCAAAAAATGATCTATTGACTTTTTGATTTTTAGTAATTAAAAAAAAATTAAAAAAATTTCCATAACATAAGCCATTTTGCTAGAGAAGATTGCACTACCATTGTACCAAAAAATACATGTAGGAAAAATTTTCCCTCTTTGTAGCCTTTGCACCAAGGAAGGTCACTTTGACTCCATGTGCACAACCAACATGTTGCTATTTTCACAAAAACTCTTTGTCAATCTTTGAAAAGATAGTACACCTCTAACATATGCAATTTTTGGCTTCCAACTCACATTTTTGGGTCAAAAATAGTACTAAAATTCTCCAAATGGCCAAAATAGACATCCAACCAAGGATAGGTTAAAAATAGTAAAATCAATTTTTTTAAATTGAAAAATTAAAGAATGACTATAACTTCCCCATCTACCTTCTTTCCAAATTTCACGCCAAACGGATTAAAGATGTGGAAGTTATGAGCACCAAACCACTTGTCCAAGGGCAAGAAGACAAGAAAGAGGACAAGTATTTCTTGCAATCACCCCAATACAAGTTGCATTTATTCCAATGGGGGAACATTTTCAACAATCCATTCATCATACCAACAATTTCAGTACCTTAATTCCAAGGTAGTTTCAAAGTTATCCGGCTACCAATGTTGAAGCAAGAACTTCCTATTATTCACATCTCCTTCCAATCTACGTATAGTGGACAATGTTCTTCCTTACTAAACACAATAGATGTTGGGGTCTATATATAAAAAGTTGAAAATTGGTTTAAAAAATATAAATTCAAAAATAAATACATAAAATATATTAAAGAATTAATTAATATTACCTAATGTAGTACAATCTCAACCCAAGTGAGATCATTAATGTGGCAAGTTCCTACAATCTAGGAATTCGAGGGAACTCATGGGCTTCTTTTGCCCCAAAATCTCTTCTAATGAAATGTCAATATTGAATGTATATCTCTAGTCTTGGCACTATGAAAAACTTGTTTATGGTAACTTTCCGCATCATTTTCCTAGCCTTATCTTGATTTCTGTTTGGTTTGGGAACTTTGCAACCCCACATGGACTTCAATGGAACAAGCCTCCATGACGTATGTGACAAATTGTATGCATATTATAAATCTCTTCTAGAAACTCGTAGGAATAGAGCTTGAAATTGGTCTGGGATAATAGGGGGGAACTCAATCAATCTATGAGGATTTTTTTTAAATAATTATAAATACTATGATTTTCTCAAAATGTCATAGATTTTTTTCATTTTGAAAATAAGTCTCAAGTGCCTCAATATTTTGTATCCCCTTAGCCAATCCATTTTTTGAAATGGACTAGCTTGTGTTTTAAGGGGATAATAGTAGTGGGATAGTAAAGAGGTTAAGTGAGTGGTGCAAAATTAGAAATGGGTGATGATGGGCATATTCAAATTCTTAATGAGATGGCAACAAAGATTTACCAATGGTAATTAACTCCTAAAGGATCAAGTATCCATTCAACGTACACAATAAATCTTGGGTAGGTTTCTATGAAGTCATTTTTGATTGGATGTTCATGAAATTTGGACACAATGTGCAAACATGTAACATGTACCTCCTTGGTGAAAAAATATATTTTTTTCAATTAGGTGCCAGGATGAAAAGTTATGTTGCTTTGAAATTTGGAGGCAGCTCAAACAATTTTAGAATCTTTTGGGAATCATTTACAAAAATTTGGCATGTATGTAACTAATAAAATATAGCAAACCATTGTCCCAAAAAAATTGAATTTTAATCCTCAAATCACATTTGAAGAGGAGTCAAACTTTATTAGATATATTAGAGAGGTATAAAAAAAAAACATTTTCTTCTAACTTCAAGTCCTATTATCTTGCAATCTACGAAGTCAAAATTTTTGAAATTTTTTCCACATATTCCAAATGTTTTTATCTAAATTTTCACCATTAATATTTGAAAAAAAAAGTTTCCTCATTGAACAAGAAATCATCAAAAAATGACATAGTGCATTGTCCACTTACTTAACGTCCTTGCATTGCAAATAATTTAGAGTAAGCTAGACTTCATATTGATTCTAAAATTCTTCATGAATGAACCTAACATCATGTGCTTATGAATGTTCAAAATCCTCATTTTTGGGTAGAGCAAAAGTTTTATTCCAAAATGGCCCAAAGTCCGTTGACCTTGTTTCAAATGAATGAAAAAAAAGGTTTTTTCTCACTTCAAATGTTATGATCTTTCAATCCGTGCAGTCAAATGGGCTGAAATTTTTTCCACACTTTGGTGAAATACTTTAATTCATTTTGGTACATTTTTGTTTAAAATAAAATTCAATTTTCATTTTTGAATTACATACCAAAAACCTCTGACTATTTTGACAATATCTCCCTCACACACACACACCATCCTTTAGGGGTTAAACAATTTGCACATTGTCAAATGATGGATGGATGAATTAGATAAATTCCTTACTCATTCAATAAGTACTTCGAGGGTGGTGGTTTTAGGATACATTTTGGATGGTTCAAGGATACCCTTTTTTGTGGACATAGGTCACATAATATTTGATTGTTTAGTTTTTGGACGTCCATGGATCCAATCTATAATCAATTTATGCATTTTTAAGGGTATATACAACTTTGGGAGTTCATAAAAGTTACCAATTTTGTTAGAAAATACAAAGGTGATTGCAAGAAACACTTGTACTATTTTGTGTCACATTGCTTGTTGATCTGTTTTTTGGCCATAACTTTTGTGTTCTAGCTCCAAATGACTCAAAATTCATAGGCAAGGTACTCATGCCTATTATAAACCTTTTCTAATTTTTTGTATTTTTCTAAAAATATTTTACTATCTAAAAATAGCCCCCAATTTTATATCACACTTGCCAATTTGGGATTCTTTTGAACAAAGTAGTACCCAAAAAAATGAATTTGGAGCTGAAATTTGGAGGGGTTGGTCTTGTAGTATACTTTTAGCTATTGCTTAAAGGATTTATAAAAATAGTTAATTATATGTCATGTAGAAGTCCACAAAGTGAGCCTCTTTCTACTTGCATTTCGAAACATAAAAAAAAAATTCTCTTTTTTTTTGGTGAATGACCATCTCCATAAAGGTTTTACAAATGGAAAATCTCTATTTTATGTATTTCTTTTTTTTTTACAAATAAAAGCATCAAAATATGTGATTTCCTGAGATTTGGCAATTTTTCTATGATTTTCTTTCCCTAGTTACATTCATCTTGTAGGTGTATACACTAGTCATAATTTTTCTTTTAATTTAAAAAAAACAACTTAAGTATTCTAGAAAAAAAAGGCATGAGTACTATAAAATGCACCAAAATCGGCAAGTGTTTCTTGCAATCACCCACAATTTCATTTAAATTTGTATAAAGTATTGAGATTTCTCAAAGCATGAAATTTTTTTATGCTAATAGGCAAGGTGTTTTGATGCTTAACTAGATGTTAATATGAATTGTCTTCCACATTATAACCACCATATCCCTTTTCCTCTTCTTTAACCCTCATATCAACCTAGAAGTATAGATATGAATATCTGTGATTAAGTACATTGAGTTTCCGCATAAATAAAGGTGCAAAGAAATTATCATCTCCAAAATTTTATCTTTGCAAATATTTTCACAATCTAATAATATATATCAATTTGTGCCAAATAAAAATAATGTGACTTTACTACAATAGTGTCACAAACACTAATAGAATAGGCAAGGTTGCTATTTTGTGAGCTTGTGAGCATGAGCTTGTGAGCATACAACTTTTTAGAGATTTCATCTAAAATTTTTAGCTAAAATTTCCTATTTTTAATAAATTTTATTAATATCTATTACCGTGGACCCATTACCGTGGTCCCTTGAACAACCTTGATGTGCCATTCATTGAACTTCACTAAATTTTAAGAAGAAAAAACTGAATGATTAATTAAGATTCTTTTAAAATCAAATATGGTTGTTCCATTGAAAATTAGTTTTTTATGATCACTCCCCTCTTGTTGCTTGGTGTCCCTCAACACTGAGGGGAGACTCCCCCCATCATAGAAAAATAAAATAAAGATTTTTTTTTTTTTTTTAAATTTCCATGGGTGGGTGGCTCCCCTCGGCGCTGAGGGATACCAAGCAACAAGAAGGGAGTGATCAATCAAACAACAATTTGATCAAGACAAAAAAGTTTGATCCTTGGGAGGTCTCATAAGAAGACAATGATTAACTAATCAACATTTAGGTGTAACTAAGTTCATTCCTAACACAAATAATCCCTATCAACCAAATATTTTCTTAAAATCTTAATAATTTTTATAATATTTTTCTAAAATGTTAACAAGTCTAATTATCAACACATTAAAACATAAGTGAAGGTACTTCCCCAATCGGCCTTGAGAAGATTCATGCTACTATAAGATAGTGATCAACAAAAATAAAACTTGGTGCGGCTAAGTTCTTTTGACACATGTAATGAAATCTTATAATAATTTTTTTTCTAAAATCTAAACAAATTCAATAATAGCACATTAAGAAAAAAATATTAGTGTGTTTCCATTGACCTCAAGAGTATCCATGTTCTTATAGGACAATGATCAACCAATATTCTAAACAAACTTATTTCCATCTCCATTCATCTTTCACATCAATTGGATTCTTCATCTTCATAATGTCTACTTCTAAATAAGAATCAAAATTAGATTTTTCATCTGAATTCTATATATCCACGGTAATAGGTCCACGGTAATAGGCCCATGGTAGTAGGTACCAAAATTTTCAAAAAATAATAAATTTTGATCCAAAGTTTAAGATGGAATTTATTTTTTGAAATATTAATAAGTTTCTAATGTTTTTTCAAATTTTTGAGCTCAACGCTCACATAATCCCTGCTCAACATTTATAGGCTCATGCTCATAGGCTCACAAAATAGCACCGCTGATAGAACATGTCAATTTAGTTAGATTAAAAAATCCAATAAATACTTAATGAGTGAAGTTTCATGCAACATTCCATATAGAATTTCTACCAATCACAGACTCCAAATACACTTTGGTCAAGACCTTGATGTTGAGTTTTGAATCACATATGGTAGGAGGCTCTAATTCTACATGTGTGATTAGAATCACCCCTAGTACAAAACTATCATAAACAAGGCAAAGAATCAGAAATGGATTAGAGTTTGTTCAATGTGTTTTTTGCTCATAATTGTGTTCTTCATTCCCTTTGAGTAAAATATACATTCATGTAAGACGAAAATAAATTAAAATATGGTCTAGATCATTCTTTGAGAACCAAAATTACATAAACATCCTAAGTTTTGTATTCATCACTTTTTGGATTGATGAGCTCTATTCAAACGCTAATTTTGATTGACAACTAGTTCAATCTATGAGCATCAATAGCTACCTACGCACCTTTCACTTTGAAAATTCATAGTTGATTCTTTCTAAGTCAAAAAGTTAGAATTTAAATTGCCACTAGATTGTTTCTCTTTTCTCTTTCTACCAAAAATATGTAAAAATGTTACACAAGACTAATTTTAATATAGAGGTCCACTTTCCCTTAGATGGGTGATTTACAAGCCTCCTACCTTAATATCCTCATTTTGTGCTTGCATTACAAACTTGATACTCTATTATAAGTCTATTATAAAGTTATTGTCTATTGAACATCCATACTTTAAGTTATGCTATTTGTTTTCTTTGGTCGATATAGTGAGATCTCATGGACCGTGCATTTGCCAATTGCGTTCTTGGTACCGTCAAGAAATCCTCGGTGAGGAGGGGTGTAGAGGCTTTGTTTCTTGGCATTTAGACTTTGGGTGTGAAAGTTATGGATTTTTTAATTATATTTTTATTAGAAAATTAGAAAATTTCTATTATTATTATTTTTTGGCTGTGACGACGGCACAGGGCACACTGGTAATCCACGGAGTATCCTGTTATGCAAGAATCAGTAGGGCTCGGTTTGGCGACACTGGAACAGTGAGGTACTGCAGTGTACTGTACTGAAAGTCGAAGGGAATCGGGAATCCATCTCATCCCAAGGCGCCTGAACTAAAGATGCGAATTGCCACCTCTAAGTGCGGTCAACACTTGGCTCACACCAACTGGGCGCAAGCACCTTCGATCCCCTTTCGAAATCAATCACTGGAAACCAGATGCCGTGAGCCTACTGTCCAGCTTTCACTGGAATTTTTACTTTTAAAAAAACTTCCTGCTGACATGGAATGCATGGAGTGCATGCGACAATCAATCAGACAACTCCACTTTCTGGCTCTCACTATGGTCTCTGGCCCATTTTTCTGACCCATTTTTCTCTTTCTCAGTATGATAATAATAAGTACAGTAGGCCTAAGTTAGGCCCATGTTGGAAACTTGGAACTGGAAAAGGTTCCCTATCAATCAGCGGAGAAGCCCACCACCGGCACCACGTGGAAGGCAATGATGTTCGAGAAGGATTCAACCATATATTTGTCAATTCGAGGGGGCCACGTACCCCCTCCGTGGGACCCAAAAAATATCTATGTGGGTTCATCGGAAATATCTTTCAGTCCACTCTCATTGGTTGCAATTAAAATAGAATAGGAGGAGGTAATGGCGTGCCCTTCCCGTCTGCTTTGTGGGTTCTCCGCGAAGTGCAACGCAATAGCTGCTCATGGATGCGGAATATTCTCACTACAGACGTTGAGGACTCAGGATCAGTGCAGTCGCCCACACAGCTAGCTAGCCACACTACCGTATTTGGTATTGTCGTTACTATGAAAGCTAAGACACTATTTGAGCAAGCCAGTGATTTCATTAGACAAACTTCTGACCATGAAATTACAGCTAGAAATGATACAAAAAAGTGAAAAATTCAGTTTGGAGCACATTTTCATTGGCATTTAGCAGACTGTGTTTTCAGCGACTTGATCCGCGTATGAGAATGATCACACTTGGGACCAGTGCAATTCAAGAGAGATGACACGTACTCACAGTCGAATTGAATGCTTGTAGGCAATGGAGGAGGAGGATCAGTAATCGGATACAAAAATGGGAACAATTCAGTTTTGAGCACACTTGTATTGGCATTTAGCAGACTGTTTTCAGCGACTTGATCCGCTTGTGAGAATCACACTTGGGACCACTGCAATTCAAGAGAGATGACATTAAGTTAGTCACAGTTGAATTGAATTCAGGGAAATGGAGGAGGATGGTCAGTACCGTAATCGGTTTCTGTGGAGGGACAATTGATCTGAAACTAAATCATTTCTAAAGTAGTCACGTATGCTTTACTTCCTGCTGACTGCTGTAAATCATGAATTGTGTGAGAATGCACCGACCAGCAATGGAAACGAGTCTGTACAATTCCTCATACTTAGAATAGTATTCAATTCGATCAACACGTGTTGCAAGAATGATTGCAATGAGTATACATTTTATCGAATGATGATTGTGTGACCGTTCTCAAGGGTGTGAGAAAGGGCATGCAATGCAGTGTGATCGAGTTCCATGCACAGTTGGTTAAGGTACAAAAAGTTATACAAATATCGTGTTCTGAACTCTGAAGTACCTCAAAGGAGTGGCATGCACTCATATGGGAATTCATCGACTCGTGTCAGTTGCAGCGCTCATATCAAGAACCTTATCTGCGTACAATGTGTGCACGGAAAACACATCGGCAATTAAAGCATGACTGAGGAGAATAGAAGAACGCTAGCTAGCTAGCTTGAAAATGTAGTCCCATCTGGACACTAGTTCAATTTCAAAAACTACCCGAGTGTCTTCAACACACTCTGTCAACAGTTATTAACCCTAGAAGGTGGCAATCAACAGGCTCAGTGTAGTCTCAGCAATTACTACCAAAACAGTAACATGAACTGATCAATCTAACCAATCAATTGCATGTCACAAGAAGAACAGCGCTGCTTTTGATTCAACATGGATCAGTGAAGGGCAGCCAGGTGCCGTCTTTATTAGAGTGAAGTTTGTACACATGGGGAACCATAACTATCATAGAAAAATGGCCCATGGAAAAATGAAAATGAAGTGTAATAGTAGTAAGTTGTCAGATCCTACGGTCTTCATAATCTAAGGTCTATCTATTCTAACGTGAATAAGATCGAGGGTGAGGAGTCGAGGTGGATCCCAGTATCAACTTACTTCTGGAGTAAGGAAAAAATCTTGCAAGTACAGTACACGGAGCTGGTGTCTATATACGAGAGAGAAAAATTAAAAGGTTCACCTCTATCCGGCCTGTTCAATTCGTGCTGAAACAGCTGCTGTGCATCCAGTACTTATACTGAAGTCTGAACTCAAATGAATCCCGTCCCTGACACTAGTCTCAATCGACAGCCAAAACTATTTTACCTAGCTCACCACACATCGGTGAGCTAGCTAGAAAACACCTGCTGGAAATTCAAAGAATAGTAATAAATTAACACTAAATTAATAAAAGAGCTAGAGAACGGATCGAAACGTACGACTGATCGTCTCCGTCGCCTCGGATTTTGCAAGAACTTAAACTCGGCCAACATACAGTCGAGCAAAAAACAACACCAGGAAAAAACTAACAGGCTACATCTGAGGCATGATCTGTACACTGGTAATCAAATCTATTAGAGGGTTGATTTTCATTTGGATTAAAATACAATCATCACGAGTCTTGAGCGAGTTCCTCAAGTTCCATGATGTGCGCTTTGATCTTATTCTCGACAATGGCAATCAGTGAGTCCACATTCCTTTGCTCGTCGCTGAACATAAACTGCCACACCACTCGCGCCCTGCTTTCCCCTTCTGGTATCACCTGAAGAACATTCAGTAGTGTAAATTAATCCACATCCAATCCACATTCTGCAGTCCACAAATTCAGTAGTGTAAATTAATCCACACATCCAATCCACACATTCAGACTTAGTGTAAATTCATGTGGCAAAACCAAAACAATCGATCGTCCAGAGTACGTAATTGATCCAAAATTCAAGATGCCACCTACGATAGGATCTACTTAACAGTGATGATCAAATCTTTGCTGGTCTACAATGTACTCCATGGATAATTATGCAAGAGTGTGACATGAAATACGACAAATTGGTGAGCTAATTCCTTCCTGGCATTGATCGAAAGCATACTATTGGCAATTCCGGAGTGAGGATTTGCAGGCTAATTAAGACAGGGAGATCTATACATACCTGGACAGCAGATTTGTAGCCGACGGCAATGCTGCTGTTGCCTCCCACGAGATCGTAGGTGAGGATTTTTCTATGGTGGTCGATCTGAGAGAGTCTTTCGGTCACCCAGAAGCTGGAATTGTGCGCTTGCACGCGGCGCACGCACCCTGGCACGTCGTTCTGCCCCACAAGGCATTCCACCATGCATCGGCGCGGAAATCCCAGCCAGTTGGACGCTATCGCCCAAACGTTCTCCGCCGAGGCTTCGATCACCACGTCGATGGTGGCGTGCCAATTGTCGTCGGCAGGACTTCTTGTGTTTGCCATGTCGCGCGCTAGCTGCGTCGGTCGCTTGAGAATGTTCACTTGCGACGATGAATGTCCGTCGATTGCAAGGAAGCAGAAAAACCGATTGAAGCAACTGGTACGTACGTGTGCGAAGATCGACCTGCGGGAAAAGAATTCTCAAGGAATTTGATACAATGCTAGCTCGCGCAAGTTCATTATCTCTAGATGATATATCGAAGCACCCGGACCGTCGTAAACATGACGATTCCAGGTCTTGCAACTAATTTCCCAAAATGATTCTTAAATGAGATTGACTGCGACTAATATTCCTTCTAAAGGGGCAGGATTTATGTATGGTCACCGAACGCTGTCATAGCTTGTCGTGCGAGCTGCTCATGTGAGGGATGGATGTACATAGTCGACGCTGAATTTCATGAACTGCTCCAATAGGTGTCGTTGATTGTTGCGACTCGATCGTTTTGCAACATCAACGAAATTTGGATCAGTTCAGCTCCGTGGATTATCGTTGATTATGCTTAATTGTGTGCTCTGGATCGGAGCATCTGTCGCCCGACCCGTCCGCCAGCTTGATTGCGAAGAGAGATGCTCACACGCGCTGCCAACTGGGAGATCTCCAAATCCAGTGCGGTTGCGCAGCTCAAACCCCCGGGGAGATCGAGAACGCGACTGAATGAAGGATCAGCGACACGTATGGGTAACAGGGGGAAACGAGTAAGGATCACGATACTCTTCCCCATCCTCTCGCTGGCTTCGGAATTTCAGGTTTGCTCAACCACAAGCACCGTAACTGAATTTCACGGGCTTCCTCACTCCTTCACATCAAGGATCCTCATCATGAATGACATACGATGCCATCAATCTCTTCCACTTGAAACTGGTCATAATCCAAGACTCATTCCTGTCGCACGAACTCGCCCGCTCAAAATCTGCACAAGAGCAAACCACGACGCTGAATTAGATCGGAGTGGGTGAGCTAGCTCATTGCGACCCTTAACCTTCTGAAACAGACGCAAAACGTCCGGTGGTGACCCTTGCAACACTTAATTAAAACGCGATCTCATGGCGATAGTGCATAAATCAAAGAAGATTCGGGTCCCGAAGATTGTCGAGATGTAGGTGAAGTCTGAATGGGAAGAATGGAAAGATGGAAAACTCGAATTTGCTAGGGTTCTCCTGATATAAATGTCCACAATTCGTAAGCGGCATCCCAGTTGTGCGCGCAGTGTGAACGAACTAGCGACAAATCGACGGGGACTGGCCGAAGCTAAGGATAGGACTTGAGAAGACACTCACAGGCATGGCGGAATTGGCTTGGTGTCTGGGAACGATGAGGATGACGACGACTTCCTCAAGAGGATGCCGAGAACCCCAACTCAAGAAGATGCGACGGAGAAGACGTGAGATACGCGCTCGCCACAAGAGGGAGGAATAAATACCGGACTTTGGCGGGTGTCCTTATATGGGGCTCAAGTGACGGGACGCGCTCGACGGAAGGACGCCGGCAGCTTTCGTCCATGCTCGTCCGAAGGCCACTTGGCCCCTCGCCATTCGTCCGGCGCTTAAAAGCTTTTTGGTGTTTGGGATTTTGGATTTCTTTTGGGTGAAATGATGGATGATGTCACGGGAAAGATGAAACGTGACCAGAACATGATGATGACCCCAAAATACTCTCATTCATTCGCCCCGTACTGGTTAAAATCTTCTTTTATTTGCCGGGCCAATATGTTGGATGCATTGATGAAGATGCCTTTATGTATTGGTTTTCAAATAACTCAATATCAATGTTCGGGATATTTTTTGAGTTTTTACTAGATATTTTCCTTCGATTCCCATGTTGATTTAGTTTTTCAAGTATTGTGTCTAGTTTGTTTTTTATAGTTTCACACTAAATTGTGTAATCACTAAATTGATGAATAAGATGCTTTTGAGTTTCTATTATTTACTCTCCTGATTTGCAGATTTTGAAATCTAAATTTTCATCATGTATCTATATGTAAGATTAGAAAAATGAATTACAGAGGCATTCTATTGAGAATATGGAGTAGTGTTTGGGGAAAAACAAATGCTAGTTCAAAGTTAGCTTGTGGAATTGGAGAAAATGTGTTTGCAATAGCAAAACTTCGACAAAAAACCCAATGAAAAAAAACTATAAATTTCCTATTTAGAGTAGAAAAACTAGACACAATACTTGAAAAACAAAATCAATATGAGAATCGAAGGAAAATAGCTAGTAAAAACTCAAAAAATATCTCGAACATTCATGTGGAGTTATTTGAAAACCAATACATAAAAGCATCTTCATCAATGCATCCAACATATTGTCCCGGCAAATAAAAGAAGATTTTAACTACAGTAGTGTTGTGGAATTAGAATCTGAGGAATTCCATCTCCAAACCCTGTGAACGCATGCCAAGTGTCTCTCTCCGATGGGTTATTATATTTTCATTTTTATTTTTCATTTTTATTGGTTTGCACCAATGGCGTGCCTTTTACTGTAGGCGCGTTTTCCTTTTGGGCCCTTTGGACCTTTTTGGGGGGGCATTTGGAGCGTGGCTTTTGCGACCAGGGCGGTCCGAGTTTGAGGAAATGCTGCCACGAATGCTTTGGAGGCTTCATCCCCATTGGATGAACGGTTACAGTGGAAAGGCCGGCGGGCCTTCACTGGGCCACTCTACTAGGCTCCAGTTTAACTTACTCTAAATTCTACTCCTGCTGCTCCTTCTGTCAACTGACTGAAAAGGCGACGAAAGAGAACATACTAGATATCCGTCACTGCTGAACGAAAAAGACAGAACCATGCCGGATAAAATTCGTCGCTGCTGAACGAAAAAGAGACAGCGCCTCCGATGGTCCTGCTAACTGACTGAAAAAGAACGAAAAGTGGGAGATATTTTTTCATTCCTGAAATAGGAAGCGCCTTGGGAGAATCTGGCTTGACTCAATCGAATTAAGTAAGTCTTATAGTAGTTTAATCCCTCATCGCCCATGCAGGCGAAAAGTATCCTCACATTGTCTGGCAGTCAAATTCAAAGTGCTTCTACTTTTCCATCGGATGTCCGAATTCAATAAAACTTGTTGGAAAAGTTGCCCATATTAGTAAAATTTTCATATCAATCCAAGAAGTAAGGAATTTTTGAGAGCCCTTCGAAGTTCACAAGTTCAATTTGAGTTCACCACATTGCATTCTAATGGCTTCAACTTTGGGGGCTAGTAACTTTTTCATAAAATGTTTGTTTTCAATAAAATGTGTTGGGTTTTGTTCCTCTTAAGGTCTAGTTATTGGAAAATTTTCATGGCAATCCAAATTCATTGGAATGTTTGGGAGCAATTCAAAGTTCAAAATGCAAACATTTTTGCATTACAATGAACTTCTGCGGCTTATAAGTTCTTCATACATGGTCCATTTTCAATCATTTTTGTTGGAAAAGTTTTACATACTTGTCTAGTTTTTGTGGTTAAAATTTAATATCAATCCAAGAGGTAATGAGTGACTAAGAAGCATTTTAGTAGAGGGAGGTTTAACCATAAATGTGATTTTTTGCTACTTTTTTCAATGTTTTTCGACATTTCAAAATAATTTTGCAGACACAATGAGTCAATTGAATGATATTTTTTTTCACCAAAGTGTTTGTCTTTTGGTTTGGAATTAGTTTGTAGTTAAAAGTTTTTTCATTTGAGTAGGTTTAGAAATTGAATTTCACCTCCAAATGTGTTTTTAAGAAAATTTCTGCATCTTTTTTCAAGACAAAAAGATTATAATCATTCATTCCATATGGTCAAATGACCCCAAATTTGTTTCACACCATCTACAATATGCACACTACAAGATTATAGGGTTGGGATTTTCATACTTCATTGAAATTTAGACTTATAGTACTTGAAAAGCAAGGATGCTTTTACACATGTTTGGACTTCATGCAATGAAGGGTTAACCCCTCATTGCCGGAGGGGACGAAAAGTGTCCTCTCATGGTCTGGCAGTAAAATTCAAAGTGCTGTAACTTTTGCATCCAATGTCCGCATTCAATAAAACTTGTTGGGAAAGTTGAGCATATTAGTCTAGTTTCAGTGGTAAAATTTTCAGATCAATCCAAGATGTACTGAATCTTTGAGAGCCATTCGAAGTTCACAGGTTCAATTTGAGTTCACCTTATTGCATTTTGATGGCTGCAACTTCGGGGGTTTGTATCTTTCTCATCAAATGTTTGTTTTCAATACAAATTGTTGGGTTTTGTTCCCAATAAATCCTAGTTATTGTGGTAAAATTTTCATGTCAATCCAAGTTGTTTTGAATGTTTGGGAGCAATTCGAAGTTCAAAATCCAGACATTTTTGCATTACAATGAACTTTGGCAGCTTATAACTTCTTCACACATGGTCCGTTTTCAATAATTTTTGTTGGAAAAGTTGCACATACTAGTCTTGTTTATAATATTAAAATTTCATATGAATCCAAGAGGTCATGAGTGACTGAGAAGCATTTTAGTAGAGGGAGGTTCAAACATAGATGTGATTTTTTGCTACTTTTTTCACTGTTTTTTGACATTTCAAAACAATTTTGCAGACTCAATGAGTCAATTGAATGAGATTTTTTTTCACCAAAGTGTTTGTCTTTTGGTTTGAATCACTTTGTAGTTTAAATTTTTTTCATTTTAGTAGGTTTAGATATCAAATTTCACCTCCAAATGTGTTTCTAAGAAAATTTCAACATCTTTTTTCAACACTAAAACATTATAATCTTTCAATCTATAAGGTCAAATGACCCCAAATTTTTTTCACAGCATCTACAACATGCACACTACAATATTGTACGGTTGAGATTTTCATACCTCAATGAGATTTAAACTTATAGGACTTGAAAAGCAAGTGAGCTTTTACACATGTTTGGACTTTAGGCGATGAGGGGTTAACTCATAAATGTCGACCTAGAAGTTTAGTGTCCAATGGATGACAAAGAATCTCTCTATATGGGATTCATCCTTGCAACTATTCATCCTTGAAATTTTAAAGGAAAGTGAAGATCTTATGTAGTTCTTTGACCTCCAATGAGTATTTTTATTTTTTAAAGTAGATGATGTCACACAACTCCAAAAAGGTTGATTTCCATAGTCACCAGTTTGTCCTTTAAGGGTTAAGGGAGGCAACTCAATTTTGACCACTTAAGCAATTATACTTATCTACAAGGCAACTTTCTTTAGTGCGAAAATTTTTCCATATGCAGAAATAAAACTTGGAAGGTTTTTATGATTTTCTAGATTATTTTTTCTGAAAACAAAATTACCATGAATTTTTCAACTCAAGATTCTATTCCTCCCATGTTGGTGATATAGGTCATCCTATTTTTGACCAAAGTTTAGTTGCAAAATTGAGAGTCTTGTAGCCCAACCATAATGCGCCATTCTTAATCACCTAGTATTCATCTCATAATTGATTGGAAACAGACCACTGCTAGAATGGAAAGGTGACCAAGAATGGGTTGCCTCCCATAGTTTTGAGATGCATTGGAAGTTTGAAGTTTTGCTTCTTTACTTCTTTACTTTGGTGCCTTTGGCTTCAACCCTACCTATTTATTTGCATGCTACTATTTTACAAAATCACCAAGCTTTTTATTAATTGTTCAAGACAAATCATAAATTAACCCCTAAATGACCAAACCTTTCCAAGTGTGCATTTCCTAAGATAAAAGAACATGGACTCATAGTTATCCCCAATGAAGCATATTGTTTTCTTTTCTCAAAATCCACCCGTATATTTGTAGTTGTTTAAAGAGCTTGCTTCATAGAGTGCATATCATTTTTAGCATGAAATTGCATAGGAGTTGTGAGATTATAACAAGAGAAATGTACATATCCTATTTTTAGTATGTTGCCCCTCCTCACAATGTTTAAAAAATTTGCATATAAGAGTTTTTGGAATTGGAGGTGATGTGAACAACTAAAAATTGTATTAGCTCACTAAAATGCACTTCCTAAAACTTTAAGTTCAAATAAAGAGCTATTAGACTCATTACACAATCCACCTTACAATTGTTGTAATGTGATTTTATTTATAAGTATAAATTGCAAATAATTCCAAAACAACACCTATATGTTTAAAGTTTCAATGGCAAAAATTGTGAAACACTTTCAAAGCAAATCGATAAGTACAATTTTTTAGATCTCAAACCAAGTGAAATTGGCAAACTTTGTTGAAAGCTAAGAAATGAAGTAAAATTAGTAAGATTTACTCTTCCACTAGTAGACATACATGCCTTTCAAAAATAAAATATTTTGTTGTTTTCAATGAAAAATAAAAGTTTTCAATAGTTAACCTTCAAAACTGGGTGATTGCAAGAAATACTTGTCCTATTTTTTGTCTTCTTGCCCTCATATGAGTGTATTTTTGCTCATAACTTTTGCATTGTTTATCCATTTGGTGTGAAATTTAGAATGAAGGTGCATGCGGTAGTTGCAAACATTAAATAATTTTTTTTTAATTTAAAATTATTTAACTATTTTTAAATTGCCCCTAATTGGATGTCTATTTTGGCCATTTTGGGGAGATTTAGTACGATTTTTGACCCAATTATGCAAATTTGAAGCCACAAATTGGATGTATTGGAAGTATACTATGTTTTTAAGGATGAAAAGAAGAGTTTTTGTGAAAATAGAAACATGTTTGTTGCACACATGGGGTCAAAGTGACCTTCCATTGCGCTAAGGCTACAAAGAGGGACAAAATTTCCTACATGAATTTTTTGGTGCAATGCCAATGCAATCTTCTCTAACAAAATGGCTTTTTTATAGAATTTTTTATAGAATTTTTTTGAATATTTTTTGAATTGACGGTGTAGATCTACCAACGTGCTACTAACACACAATATTAATAGTTATGCATGGTACTATCAATCCTATAACTAGAAACTATGTTTTTGAGCCCAAAACGTGGAGTGTTTCTTACAATCACCCAACAAACGATGAAAATTTTTTAAACAATCAAAGGAAAAGAATTGCCCACACTAAAAACAACTTGAAATTTCAAATCAGCCATACACGGCCAATTGGATAGTTAGGGGTTAAGTCAAGTAATTTAGTTTTAGATGAAAGCTAGAGAAATATGGTCTTTATGAAATAAACATTTTAGATGAACCTTAGATGAAAATAGAATGGATTTATACAAACTCAAAGTAGATGAAAGTGAATTAAACCTAAAAAGGTATGGAGGACCAACAAAGTAACCTTGAAAGTTTAGAAATGTCAAATGACCATAGCAAAATTTCATACAAATTATATATATTTGCTTAAGCTTTTAAGGTAATGATGCAAATTGTTTAATTTTTTCAAGAAAATAAAAGAGGATTCTTTTGATATTTTATAGCCCAATATATGGTTGTAAATTGATATTATGAGAAAACTATAGCATTATACATTACAAACCAATGCAATTCGAATTTTGGTCAAACTAAAGTACAAATCCATGGAATAAGGCCACATTTGTTACAATGAGACAATCTAAAGTCTCATATTATCTTTGACTTTATATTTAGATGACAAGAAGTGTTTGATATTGATTTTTTTTGGTGAAGTGAGACTTTAATATGTTAATGCATTTACAAACCTTTGGTTTTATGAAGGTTGAACTCTCTATAAATTTTTGATTTGTTAGAATAAAGATCTCAAATAATAGGGTTGAAGTCTATAAATGTTCAATTTGTCTCAATTTAACAAATATGGCCAACAATTATTTTTATTTTTATTTATTTTT
Source organism: Straminergon stramineum (assembly GCA_963920665.1). Taxonomy (NCBI): domain Eukaryota; kingdom Viridiplantae; phylum Streptophyta; class Bryopsida; order Hypnales; family Calliergonaceae; genus Straminergon; species Straminergon stramineum. The sequence goes on from OY987264.1 coordinate 24,632,906, forward strand.
TAAACCCGGAGTTTATTCTAAGAGAGAACCCAAGAACAAATGGGGGAAAGTTGAGGGCAGGGCCCTAGAGAACAATTGTTTAATTTTTTTATAGCACCTATGTCCAAAAGGCAGTCTCATTACTTTCAAGGAAAATGAATATCACATTACAAGGAAGGAATGACACACTTCAAGAATATTGAGTACTTCACACATAACAAAGGGACTATTCTTACAAGTGATCACCATACATGTGTACATACAACTATCTTTATCAATACAAATATATATATATGTAATTAATTAATTTTTCCACTCTTGTTATATTAACATTTTTCAAAAGTTCCACAAAATAGGTGGTACAACATTGCTATTGCAAAAATGTTCTTGACTTGTATCTCAAAGCATATAAAAAATTGGCATTGGTTTTGGGACTTCCCCGTGCAGTTGACCCCTATTGAAGTTACTAATACAAAAAATTGTTTGCACTATTTATCTCTCTTTTAAGCTTATACTTTATTTTGGATAATATTTCTCACTATTACAAAAATTCTTGAATTCTGCATTATAGTTTTGCTCACACTTTCTAAATTCAAAAAAAAATTCAAACCATTTTGAACTTCCTTCTCCATTCAAATACAATTTTGTATCCCAAAACATATCTTTTGTACCTAGAAGCCAACTATATTCAACTAATTCAACTAAGTTCCTTTATGGATTAAGTGATAATCTTATTTCTTTGAGATAATATGAAAATAGTGTAGTCTCTATTATATTGAATTTATCTAAAGGACTCTTCACTTTTATATAACTAATAGGGCCAACAAAAATATTTCTAAAAATAGATTCCAAAATTTTCAGAATATTATTTTTCAAATTTTCAAATTTAAATTAAAAAATACTTCTATTTTAAGCATCTTCTGAATCTCATGCAACAAATTGAATTAATTCTTCAATGAGGAATGTCAATCCCGACTAGGTATGGTATATAGCATGCCATTCAATGCCTATAATTCCCAAACTAGTCCAAGTTTGAGATATATTGCATGGCACACTAATTGATCTCACTTTTGAATGGATATGTGATTCACAAGATGACCTCTAACTAGTCTAATTGGTCATGTAGGTCATCTCATGGGTTACATCCCTTATCTTTGTAGACAACTAGAAAATCATGTCCTAACTTGATCAAACTTGATTAATTTTCTATATGAAACCTTAAATGCCACAATATACCAATATGGAGCTACTACAAACAAAGTGTTATTCTTAATCAAAATTTGTTACTTTTTATTATAGCAATTGAATTTTGATGTTAAAAATGATAGGATTTTAAAGATTCTTTTTATCACAATAGTTAAAGTAATGTCTTTGTTAAGATTATGTTATTTGTAATAGAATGCAAACACTACATTCATTGAGATACTTTTTTTGTTATATATAGTCAAGCTCTCTCTTATTTCTTGACAAAGAATGTTGAATAAATTGTTTATTATAATTGGTTTCAAACATGTCACTAATCCTTTCTCCTATGACATGGCTTATTTGGAACCTAATTCAATATAATAATACTAAATAGTCTATATAATATTGAGATGGATGAAATCTGTGATATGATGCGTAGGGAAATTGAATCCTTTGTAATTTGTTTATAATTTCTTTTGACATTGATAGTATTTTGAATAATTTTTTATTGGATATTGAAATATTAATGTGACATGTGTTCAAGCAAATGAAAAAGATAAAGGTTACAAATCTCAAAAGTGTTTTATTTGTCATTAGAATGATTTTGTTGGTTAGTGTAAAATTTTAATAAACAATAGTTCATTTACAAGACAAGATTTTAGAATGTAGTGAAACAACTTTAAATTTCTATATAGTACATGCTAATTTCTAGTTGAATGGTATTAGGTGCAAATTAAATTCAAATATTAAATTTTAAATTCCAATTGTCAACACTAAGAAGTACAAGTTGATTTTAGACCTGGAAAAAATTGTGTTATCTACACTTGCGCAAAGGTAGTGAACTTTGAGCACTCCGGAAGGTGGATAATTTACTATTTTTAGAAAATCTCATTATGGGCTTGAATAACTTTAGTAGAAATCCTTGAATACCAATTTTAGGACTCAAATTTACATTTTTGGGTAAAAAATAGTACTAAATCCCCCCAATGTCCAAAGTAGACATCCAATCGTGGTTGTTTAAAAATAGTAAAATATTTTTTAATGCAAAAAATTATTCAATATCTACAACTTCTACACGTACCTTCATTTCAAAAGTCATGCAAAACTAACATATAATGCAAAAGTTATGAGCAAAGAACTACTTGTTTGAAGCCAAAGGGACAAATATAGGACAAGTGTTTCTTGAAGTCACCGAGATTAAGGTAGGAACATCCATAACCGTCAATTTAAGCAATTCAGCATAGTTGGGGGCAAATTTTTCTACAAAAAATATTTTTTCAGTATTAGCAATTGAAAATCATGAATTTTCAAAAAATAAATAGAATTTTTGGATAAGGCATCTAATTTCTATGAATTTTCAAAGTAGAACTCCCTAGGGCACCCATAGCCACACTCTACTAAATCTGCCTTGATTCTAGCACCAAAATCTGAAAAAATCAAAGTCCACCAACCACAATTAAGTATGGAGATGGTTTCAAGGTACTTTGAAGACGATTTCAAGGTACATTAGGGAACACTTTGAGGGAACTCTACTCTCAACTATGGTTACACTCATGGTTATGGGTGTTCTTACCTTACTACAACACGTACATGTTTAAGTTTAGAACAATGGTACAAACTATGCTCATTAATTTAACAAAAATAATTTCAATTAATTCTAAATGTCTATTATCAATGGTAGTGAAATGACCAAATTGATCATCAACAAGTGAACATTCCACATTTGGTAATGATTGCACATTCAACAAACTCAATTAAGATAAATACACCTACATTTTAACTCGTTACTAAAAGCATTCTATCTACATTTTTTACTATTAAAATGTAAGCCTTCTAAATATGAGAGCAAAAGGACAATTTTTCATACACTTCAATAGTTTCATAGTTTATTCACACCATGTCCAAAAAATACAAACTTAGAAAATCTACAATCCTCTTTCAATACCCAACCAGATCCAACCAAAACTTAAGGCAATTTTCAACCATGCTTTGATGCTTAATTAGACGATTTAAGGTATAGACATGTTACAAACTATCCCCAACAGACTCTTCATTCTAGCTGGTCATACGACCAGAGTTACTCTTCTCCTTCTTCTTCTACACATGTTACAGATCTGGGAGGCAATGATCATGTGCCTTAGGTCCTGTCAACAGTTCAACACACCAACGCTTTGATGGTGTTGCGGTTTTCATTGTGAAGAGAATCTAAAGATATACAAACAAGTCCAAAGTGAGCTCCGATGACATAAAAAGCCATACCCCAAAGTACGTCATCCTTTGATAGTTGCTCCCACACGATTCTGCTGGATGTAGAAGCTACCAAACCTTCAGCACAACCACACATCAGACTTCCAGGGGATCACGAAGTCCATGAAGAAGAGGGGCATGCTCGTCCGACGGCGAGGAAGTCGTGAGCAGGCTGTGAATTTTGCGACTGCTCCTCCTCCGAGAGAGGTGCAGCTTGGCCAGGAGAACATCCAGCTTGTAACAACGAAACGGAGCTGCAGCTATGGTGGCGATGGAGGTACATGATCGCCGAAACCGTTTCAAGTAACGAACCACGGGCGTCACCAATTTCCCTTGCCGCACTCGGATGGACCAGCATCCTCGCTTCACATGATGTTGTTCCTCTTCTTCTCCTTCCTCGAACACCCGTGCCAACCTCATTCTTCTTTCATTGTGGCGCTCCAGCTTGGCATCAATGGAGATTCTTCTGTCAAGAGCTCGACGCTTCTTCACTTTGGGAGCGCGGGAAGAGAATTCGAAACCGGACTCACGAGACCTTCCCATCACTATCAATCTGCACAGACAGTCTCTGAACAGAAACAATGGTTCGTGCTCTTGTGAGTGTTCAAAGCTTTCTGTAAACAATTGCAAGAGGTCTCAACTAGAACTCTGTTCGCAACGTACTGCCATTATCAAGGCCAATCAGTAACAATCCGAACTACGTTAGTCCCTCAACGCAACGGCACGCATTCTGACTTTGGATAGAAGCTCTCTGTAATCAATTCCTGGTCATCTAAGGCTTGAAGCTTTCTGTAATCAATGGCAGGAGGCCTAAGGTTTCAGCCTTCCTGTAATCAATTGCAGGCTCAGGTCTAAAGCTTGAAGCTTTCTATACGTAACCAATTGCACGAGGTCTACGTCCCAACCTGTTTCCCAACGGCATAAAAAACACTAATCTTGCTCTAAGCATGCGGATCTGTGATCGCTATCTAGCCAAGTCAGGCTACAACACAAGGGTCTGGAGAATCCTGTCTCAAACTCATATATGGTTACGGAGCTTGATCGGAGCGGCAAAGGAAGCGCGGGGTTGTTTATCATGTGCTCGGGCAGGCCACAGAGAAGAAAGCCTTCGTACCACTGTCGTGGAATGACGAGAGATATTGGACCAGAAAGAAGGTCAGGACCCAAGTGGCGACGATGCAGTGGGAAGCACATGCACGGTGTGTGGCAATGAAACTGGGTTGGCTATTAATCATCCATCGCACCTGCTCCCATCTTCGTGCAGCCAGGCAGTTACATTCGTACAGGAGTCAGGTTCGAAAGCTTCCTGAAGTCAGTTGCGGACTTGCGGCAGAAGAGCTTATTCCATTATTTGATTGGATGCTGATTGGAAATTTAGTTCAGATTGGGATACGGATCTGCAAGAAAAGCTTCGCCCTTGACGTGCACTGAGAGTCATATCTGCAACCGCTTTGCAGGGTCCGGACTCTGGACCTGGTCTGTCAGAGCATTCCACCTCCTCGGGACAGGCACCCTTCACGCTGACTGACATACTCTCGAATGACATAAGTTTACTCTATAACTGCTCACTCCTTGTATATCGTTGGAATCTGTTATACCTTATTTTGAATATATCTGATTGGACAGCTTTTACTAATTTTTTAGGGCAGGTCCATGTTGTAAACACACGGCAGGAAAAACGCAAGGAATGAGAAGTTAATTTGTTCACTGAAGGTAGTGTCATCCGACATCTTGTATCGGCCAAGTTGTGAACATATGTGAACACTGCTAGTGTAAAATGATGCAATTTCCGAGACTGATGATTCTAAACCAAAACTCTAGGCAATATTCATAAAGAAATTTCAAGTAAAAGACAGTACTCAAAATAACCGAAGCATATGAAAGAAAATCAGTTGATATTAGAAAACTAGGGGAGTTGGTTGCGAGGGTTGCATGAGAGTGCATGCAGAAGCCCATCTGTTCCCTTAAAGTGTCATGTAGAACGGGTTTTGTGTGCAAATAATATACACAGTACGAGATGGTTATATTCATCGAAACGGAAAATCTTAGAGTGTCAAACTTGTGACACTCCAATGCAGAAAACGTGAAATACTGAGACTGACATAGATCAATCTGAGGTTCACTTACAGCCAGATGGCCATCTGAAAAAAGTGCCAATTTCTTGAAGTTTTGCCATTTTAACAAAATAATGAGCTCACATCCAAGATGGATTTCCACGAGTGCAAAGAACTGCAATTGACTCTTCTGCTCTGTACTGTACAGTACAATATGGATTGAGTACTGTACAGAAATATGCAAATGTTGCATAATTATTCACATAATGGACCAAGTCACTAAGGTATTAGAGATGAAACTGTCAATGGGCTGTCAAGAAATTCCACCACTGGAAGTTGGGGATATTGGTGGTACCATACTGTCTGATGTTAAGTTAACTTGGTCAGGGGAATCCCATTCAGCGTGGTGGACCATGAGCACTTGGGCACTGCACGGCTCTGCAAAACTGACGACAGGGTGAGAGATCGAGACCTTGTTGAGGGAATGGAAAGAGTGAAGGGCAGGACATCGTGTCTACTGTCTAGAGTGAACTTGCCATTTATCACACACATCCAAAAACCACACAACAACCATTACCATTTATCATACACTAACCATACAATGCAACTACCAATTCAATTGTCATGGGGATAAAATTTTGTATCACTGTCCAATGACCGCACATTGTGTGGTGAAGGGTTGTAAGGAATTTTTAACTACATTTTAGGGCCTCTTCACACTATGGCCGTTCAAGTTGAGAGGCCATGGGATTGAGTGGCCAAACTTTGGTGAGAGTCCAAGGAAATGAGCAATAAATAGGCCAAAAAAACTAGGAATTGAAGCCTTCGGCCGGCCATAGTGTGAAGCCTCCAAAGGCCAAAGTCCAAAGTCCAAGCCCAAAGTCCAAACCTATTCCATTTTTTCGACTTCTAATCCATCCAATTTCTCAAATTTTCAATAAATTGTCATCCATGTGACAATTTTTTCAAGCAAAAGGTTAACCCCTAAAGGTATTTGACTATGTTTTCACCCAAAACGCTCCAAAACTGTCATCTCTATTACAAGTACCAAATTTTAGAAAGAAAAACAGTTTTGGACAAATGTAATTGTAGGATCTTGTAGTACGCTATTTTGAGAAGATGTGGAAAAAATTTCAGAAATTTCCACTGTTTGGATTGCAAGATATTAGCATTTGAAGTGACAAAAAGCCATTTTTTGGCCCTGCAAAAATCCGGGCAGATACACTCCACAAGGCCAGATCATTATGAAAAAATGTCCAAAATGATTATAACTCTTTGGAATCATTCTTCAAGTCATGTTGGCTACATGCTTGAAAAATTTTAGATCATTTGGAATTGTACAACATATAGGAAAAAAATAGTAAGTTGAAAGAAGTAGAGAATGATTCAAAATACTAAATTGCTAATAATTTATTTATGGAATTGAAAAAATATTAATCCCAATGGTTAAATTTTTGTAATAAACAATCTACACCTCACATTTTTATTTTTTTTTCCAAAAATATTAAAAATTGAGTGAAATAAAGGTCTTCAAAGTTTATTTTAGAGTAGAGATTCCATTACTACCCACAAACTACCCACAACTAAAACTCTTCATAACTTTCATCTCATAAATCAAAATGGAATGATTCAAAGCTTTTCATGTACATATAAATCTTAAAAATCAATTTCAAATTTTTATTTTTCAAAAAATTGATTTTTGAGGAAGTTTTTTTTGCTGCCCGAGCTGCCTGCCGAGCAATGAAAACAACATATCATACAATAACTTCTTAACCATGTATTCAAAAGTTATGAAAATTGTTGGGTCATAAGGCTACTCCTCGGGCACATGTTGTGTGAAAATTTCAAAGAAAAAAAATAAAAATTCCATCCGTAGTGAGCTGCCCGAAATTGCTATGTTACCAAAAAACACCGTTTGGTCCTTCAGGGGTTAAAAAACATGAGAAAAGAGTCAAAAATGGCCTTGGAAAAGTAATTACAGCACATGCTCTCATCATTAGACAAGGAATATGAAGGATATAAATGGAATAAAAAGGTGGCATTAAACATTGAAGAGAAGTAGGTTCATAGAATGCAAAGACTCCCCATTGTAATGGGGGAGACTAGGGTTCAAACTCCATTGGGGACACAAATAAACAAAGAAGGGCATCCTACCTATTTCTACAAAAACAATCTGATCTAATCGAGAGTCCGTCGCCATGTAGGCATTTGGTTGCCATGTAGGCAGACAAGTAGGCAACGGACTTTGGATTGTGCCTCCTTGTGTGAAGGCTTGAGAGGCTAAACTCTTGGGTTTCTGCAATCTCATTGGCAGAAATCAACAGACTCTCGACCTTCTACTGTAGTGTGAAGTGGCCTTTAGCTCCATCGCCTTCAAATTGCAATAAAATTAGTAGGAAAAAGTCTTTTTGCATTCTATTTTTTGACAATGAATCTTAACATGACTTTTAATGATCACGCCAAATATCAAAACATGCAAGTTTCTATATTTATGTGGAGAAGGATTTGAATTTTGTGTGTGCAGTGATTAGTAAGTTTACTATAGTCTTGCAAAATTGGGGCGTGAATTTCATTTTCAGCTTTCCCAGATAAGGTAACCTTGCGATCTTGATTGGAGTGATGGACTTAACTCCTAAAAGCCCAAATCCTTTTTAGGTCTGAAAATATCATTGCTTTTGAAGTGTTATGGAAGTAAATGTCACTATGGTAAAGAAATCTCAATTGTACGATCTTGTAGTGTTTGTGTTGAAGATGATATGAATCAAATTTGGAGTCGTTTGGCCACATAGATTGCAAGATTATAGTGTTTTGGTGTTGAAAAAGGATGCTGAAATCTTCCTAACGACACATTTGGAGGTGAAATTCGATTTGTAAACCTACTCATTTGAAAAACAAACAAACTATAAAGTGCTTCTAAACCATCAGAAAAACAAATTAGTGAAAAAATATCATTCAACTGACTCATTGTGTCCACAAAGTGGCTTTGAAATGTCAAAAAATAGAAAGAAAAAAGACAAAAAAAACATCGAAGGCAAAACCTCCTTCTACTAAAATGCTTCTCAATCACTCATAACTTCTTTGATTGATATGAAGTTTTAGCCACACAAACTAAACTAGTAAGCACAACTTTTCTAAGAAACATTATTGGAAACGAATGTTGTATGAAGAAGAAACAAGTTGCAAAAGTTCACAATAATCTAAAAATGTCGGGATTTTGATCTTCGAATTGCTCCCAAACATCACAAACATCTTGTATTGACATGGAAATTTTATCACAATGACTAGAATTCAAGGGGAACATAGTCCAATAAATTTTATTGAAAAAGAACATTGGATGAAGGAGATACAAGCCCCCAAAGTTGCAACCATCAAATGTAGTTTGGTGAACACAAATAGAACTAGTGAACTTTGATTAGCTTCCAAAAACTAAGTAGATCTTGGATTGATTTAAAAATTTTACCAGACAAAGTAGAAGAGGGAGCACAAATTTTTCAACAAGTTTTATTGAATTCAGACATTGGATGCAAAAGTTACAACACTTTGAATTGGACTTGAAACTATGTGAGGACACTTTTGTTCTCCTAGGGTATTTAGGGGTTAAGGTAGTGAGACTAGCCCATTTCCACAAACATCCTAATTCCATCATCCTACTTTTGGCCCCACTCCCACCAAAATCTCATCCAAATTCAAGGATTTTTGTAACAAAATTCCTGAAGTAAAGACAACAAGGGGTAACTCGTCAATCTTTTGTTGGTCATTAGAGAAATTGTGGACTTTCCACAAGGTTGCCAAGAAGTGCCGAGAGGGCCCCTCAGTGCATTACATTTGTTTTGTCTAAGGAACATTTTCCCTATTTTTGCACTTTGTCACTTCCAAATGTTAGAGCATTCATTCTCAAATGCTATTAGTTAGGATTGTGACAAGTGTTGTTTTGATATTTGCAAGCACCTCTATAGTACCTTCTTATGACGATTAAGGAATAGAAAAATAAAATATACTTCTCGATACTCCCAATATTTACATACAATGAATCTTTATTTTGTAAAATATTCCCTCTTTTGAGTAGATCAATAGGCTCTAGAAATAGATTGGCTTGTCAAATGTTGACAACCCTCTGGAGAGTTCAAAACTTCTCTAAAGTGAATACTTAAGTGCCATTAGATACATAGAAAGGCGATTATGGGTTGTTTACAGGACATTTACAACTTTTGTCTATGGATGGTTTTGTAATTTTAGGGCGTACTTCTTTAGAAATTCACATGAATTACAATTTTTATTAGAAAATTATAATTCCACTAGGATTTGATTTGTGAAACAAGTGCACACTTCTAAAAAATTATGTGCCCTTCTTGAAGTTGGCCCCAAGATATTCATATTGTGAATTGGGGTGGTAATGGACTTGTCTACTATATTTACATGCAATGAGATGAAGGTCATTCATCCAAATTTTTGAACATTCATTCAAAACTGGCAACAAATATCATGTTGCTTTGAATTTTTGGAGGTGATTCCTTCTAGTTTCAGACAATCAAAATTGAATAATATTTTGTAAAACATTTCAATTTTTATCCCAACATTAGCATGAATGAAGTTCCTAGATTAGGTTGAATCATTTCTTCTATTTTCTTTCAATACGGTAGAAACACCTTATTTTGCCCCTACTTTGAAATGAACTTTATACATTCATTTCAACACATGAGTATGCATAATATATATTATATATCACTTATATTCTTTTCGGTAATTGTATCAATCAAAAAGATTTCTTGCATACAAACTTCTAAATTCTAGGGTTGAAATAAATGTAGGGATTGGATTTCATTTGGACAAGATTATAAGTTGAGACAGAAGAAGATGCTTCTATCTCACTGTTTTTTACTAGTACTTAGGTGTTGATTTCCTAAATGATATTATTGTAGTTTTAACTATATGAAAGTATAAAGCTTTGCACTTAGCTAAATTTGATTTAAAAGCCTGTCATTTTAAGCAAATCTACTATATGAGATAGTATTTTTTTTCAATATATTGGTAGTGAATATTTTAACCCCTAAAGGATTGAATGACTGTTGAATGTTTGCAAGTAATCTTGGGTAGGTTTGTATGAAGTCATTTCATAATAGATGTTCTTCAAATTTTGACACAAGGTGTGAACATATATTCCTTGAGTGGGAATGCAATTTATTTTCCGATTGGGTGCCCGGACCAAAAGTTATGCTGCCCTAAACTTTTCTGGTAGCCCTGGTAGCTTCTGGTAGCATGTGCAAAACACCTCCTCTACTTCTGAAATTTGGGAGGTATGTAACTTACATGACATAAGATGCAAATGTCAAAAAAAAATAACCATGTGTAGTGTAAAAATCTCACTCTAGGAGAAGTTAAAGATTGCTAGCCCTATTGGGCAAGGTAGAAAACCCCCCTTTTTCTCCTAACTTCAAATGTTATAATCTTTCAATCTGTACAATCAAAGTTTCTGAATTTTTTTCACACATTCCCATAGTAGTCTAGAACAAATTTGTACAGTTGAATTTTGAAAAAAAAAAATTTTTTTTCATTTTTTTTCACTGCCCTAAAAAGTGGAAGTTTTTCACAATTTGTGTTGAAAATGTGCCTTGGTCCTTTAGGGGTTAAGGTGGAGATGCTTTAAGATAGAGTGCATTCATTATACATTATTCTTTAAATTAAAAAATAAATCATGACTACTTTTATGTATACAATTTCAAAACATATGAATAGTATTGGATTAGACGTAGCTTAAGTTTGTTTTTTGAATAAAAAATTTCCAAAAAATTGTTTCAAGAAGTTAAAGATCTCCAAGATGGTGATCAATTTCTAAACAAACATTGTGTGCAGAGTCTTTATCCCTTTCATAATGTAGACACATTCTACCTTTTTTGTATTGTATACTATTGAATTAATAATATGATCAAATAGCTTCTTCAATCCAAGTTGAACACAAATGCCATTTGAAGCATTTTGAAGCTCATTTATTCCATGGGATAGATCTAATAAGGTTAAATGCTCAAAGTTGATGGAGGCTTGGAAGCCTATTTTTCAATGTGGTTACATTGTACATACAAGTTTTTGATGTTTTTTTAATGACTTTGATTTGTTGACTCATGATGATGTACACTTCTAAAAATTAGTCCATGAGATTGTGCAATTCAGTAGGAAGAGCATTGACCATCAACTTATTCAAACGAATTCCAAGAGTCAAGTGACTTTTGAACACCAAGGGACGCATCTCTTATTCCAGAAATTGTAGCAGGAGAAGAGAATTCGAACTCCTTCAACCAAACTCACGGAGGGGAGGAGCTAGAATTCCTGCATCCCAGAGATGAGCACGACGGTGACCACAAACCTGTGAAAACACCGCCACTGCTAAACAAAATTAGGGCAAGATTAGGGCAAGATTAGGGCAAGATTAGGTCGACAGGAAGCACCAGCAACAGCAAATGGTACGACCGGGTGGTGGAGTGTTGAACAAGGGCGCGGCACCCCGTAGCACTCGTCATTTCGGGCGCCAGTTTTACGACCCGCGGGACAACATTCCGGAGCCGCCCGAAGCCACAGGATTTCTGCGAGCGCGACTCAATTACAAGTACCCTCGGCCATGGAAAACGCAGGACCCGAAGGTGTGGCGCCACCCCGACTATCTGCTCCCTCCCATTTACCAGCCGCAATGTCCCCCGCTCAACAGGTTCTTCACGCATCTCTGCTTCACTCGGGACCACGTTGACAAAAAACAGCCGGAAATCATTCTGGCTAACCCTCACCTGGCCCGACCCAGACCTGGCCCCAAATAGAGTCATGCATGACTCATCGACGCGGAGCTTGACAGTGAATTGCGCTGGTATGAGCCTCTTCTTGCCAATGTCTTTCCGGAGAAGAACAACTCAATCATCAGAGTTTTCGAGAGTTTTCGCTAGGACTGGAGAAAAGACAGTAATATGCGTGTAGGACAAAATTCGGAGAAGGTAGCGTGGTCGCATTCGTTATGATGGCGTGATTCGGAGCGTTAAAATTGTGACATTTGATGGCATAAAGCTTTGAAACTAGCTTGGACTAATATATATACGAGGTTCCTTATGCCAATTTCTTGAAATTTAGCCATTTGTGAAGAATATGGCAATGTTGAGTGCATTCTGTTGCTGCCTAGATCGATCTGTACCCAGGTTTGTCCAGGACTTGGTCTGGTTTGCACATACCGGTAGCTTGTCAAGAAGTAACAGTCCCGTCTGCCATTGAGCCAACTCGCTAGAGCAGTTGCAATAAGGAATGTGCATGACGAATCGTCCCCTGAGATTTGCATAGAAGGTTCATTTCAAGTGGCGATTCTGGGTGCATATTCGTTAGCAGTGGAACACATGAAGAGAAATGTATTCATTAGGTGTGATAATCACTTGCAGCATGTAGGAACAATTTGTTTATAATTGTAAACAAGCTCATAATTTATACTTGTGCACTTGAACCTTGTGATCCTTTAACACTCGTGAGATTGTGGAGATGGAAGATACCGAGGAATTTTAGAAATATGGAAGAGATCCTTCGAAGGAATATGGAAGGACTTTGTTTTACCTTAGCGACGTCGACATTAGTTGATTACAATTCAGATATGCTTGCCTTCTTTGATCGGTCTATCGAAGGAAGGGGATTAGTCAACACAGGCTACTCCTACGATGAAAAAAGAAAGTGAGAAAGTTCAAGTTTGAGCAATGTATATGTACTCTACTGCCTAGTCTTTGTAGAGAAAGCAATTCCGCATGTGTGCTTTCAATGCGTGCACTTTCCACCAGTTTGAGATTGTGTAATTTCCATAGGGAACTGCACCTAAACTGACCATTCGAATAAACTCTGGGGCATCTTGCTGATGCAAGAAGAAAACGAAAAAAGTTTGCATTTTTGAGCACTGGTAGTTGTGTATGAATCAAAATTCAAGCGACAGAGTAAATTTTGGAGGCATGATGAATTACTCATCAATTTTCAGAGATAACAGTTTTAGGAAGCTATATATGTAATCTAGCCAAATCCACAATCCTACGCACACTTTTCAGAAATATTCATAACATCGAAACATTGCCTCAGCAAGAGGTTAAATCGAAAGATACTTTGATGGATAAATTCAAAACCGTCCCTTCAAAGTTAGCCTTGGATAATTGACAGAAGGTGATGCAATTTCAAAAACCACAAACTCAACAAACTGTGTGCGGTAACACACGAAATGCGGTATAAATCTCGAATCAATTAGCAAGTAGCCTGTGATTCCGACTTCCTTCGGGGGTCTCTCATCCGGCAGGTTACAATTTAGTTTACATCGCACCAATGCGGGGGTGCGCAATTCGGAATCACCTCACTCTATCTCATTTTCTATCAAATACTCTACTCCTGCCGTCGTTAACTAGCGAGAGATCATGCGGGTTACGTCCCGACCGAGCTTCGTCACCGTCAACAGAAGAATGCGGGCGTGCTCGCTCAAGAATTCGGAAACTCTGTGAAAATCTAATTCTAGTGAGCTTAGTACTTGAACTGCACGTTGCTCTCATAGAGCTTACCCGGTTCGAAAAACTCTGGAATCACATTCTCAGCCGTGACAGCATGTCCGTTGAGCTTGGAAACGACGCGGAAGTCGGAAGGGAACTTGAACGCCTGTCCGGCGGTACTGATGAGCATTCAGTTGGCTCCCCAGTTGTGCTTCGCGGGTTGGAACTCTCGCTCCCTCCTTGCCGAATCTCCACTCTCGCAATGTCTCCCGGCCCGCCCATGTACTTCACCGCAAACGACAGCCAGAAGCCCGTGGACCCCGCGTCCCGTTGAAAGGCGAGGTTCTGGTTCCCGTAGTCGCATGGCAAGCGTTTGTAAAAAACCACTTACAGGCCGAGGTTCCGGAGCGTGCCGTCCTTGTCCGGGAGGGCCATGTCGCTGATGGGCGCGCCGCTCAAGTCGAAGGCGGGCTGGGAGTTGATGCAGTAGGTCCCCCCCGGGGCATTGGTCCGTGATGACGATCTGCGTCGACTAGGACCTTCACTCCGGGTAGCTGCACTTCACGTCATAGCACTGGCCGCACCCCTGGCCGCCTTGGAAGATGGACTCGTTGCTGGCAGCAATCTTGGAGCCGTAGGAAGTCCCGCCTACTCGCCGCCGCTGGAGCCTTCCCCGTGGAGGTCGCCGTACCAGGTCACATGGCCAGTCATCCATTGCTCGTTGTAGCAGTTCGCGCCAAGTTTGATTTCTTCGCACAGAGCCACGGTGAAGAAGCTGGTGGCGCCAAAACCCAGGCCGAAACTCATAGCCATCATGGACACCAGAAGGCGCCGGCCGCCATCACAATGAAAAATGTAGCTGCCTGTCGATCACGATTGTGGAATGCAAGACAGTCAAATTGAAAAGCGTCAGCTGAGAATTCCGAAGGCAGAATTCGTTGAAGAGCCCGATTCAGCTCCCGCCTGTCTTGCAATGCGCGCTCGGATACGTATCGTCCAAGGGAGGAGACTCGGTTGAAATGCAGCTGCCGCTCGATCACAATCGAGCAATCAAAATTCCAGACAATCAAATTAAGCAGCGTCAGTTGAGAATTGCGAAGGCAGAGTTCGCTGTAGAGGGATTTGAGCTCCCGCCTGCCCTGTAACACAAGCTTGGATCGTCCAAGTGAGGAGACTCGGTTGAATCAGAATATCGAATGCATGCCATTGCTCTTACAGTAAGTACTAAATTCGTCGTGAGGGCAGTCCTCTAGTGTAGGAATCAAGTGGTCCGAGCTGTGTCCGCAACGTCCGTCGGTGAGGAGCCATCACCCTGACGGCGAAGCCGAGAAAGTGGCGAAGGTGGACCCCTGTTGCAAATGTTTCACAATGTTTCTACCTCCAATTTGTGATACTTCAACTAAAATCTAAATTCAACAATGGAGAACTGACACCTGTAAATTTGCACCGGAATCACCTTCGATAACTGTCAGTTTGCCGGGTTTTGCAGTCCAGGTGGGGGTTCCTGCGCTCATAGTGCTATAGAAAATTGCCAGATAATATGTGCAGCATCCGAATGGGGAGGTCATCGCGAATGGGTGGTGGTCACACTTGAATCGTCGCGCAAATTTCGACCTGATTTCTAGAGGCAAGCGGATGTGTCTGTTCCATTTTCCATCGTTTCACCTTGTCACCACAGTGGCAGGCGTCGGTACTAGCTTGAACAATGAGCTTATAATTACAGAGATTGGTGGTGCCAATCATGTACTTGTGTCAACAAATAGCGACGCGATTCTTTAAAAAATACTAGCACTGAAAAATTTATATTAAATTTGAAAATGACGTGTTCGTTCAATTCCCGACGTCTTGTCAAACCTGGTACAAGCTTAATAGAGCACGTCATCACCACCAACGACTAACTCGTCGGTGTGGAGATGCCGGAAATAATGGCGTTAACTACTACTCCCTGGCTGTGGCCATGAATGGTTCAGGAAATCATTATTCTAAATTGCAGTCTATATTGTACGCTGGCCTGCCTGTTTCTTCTCGATGGAAGTGGTTTCCTTGGTTTGAAATTTGATGACTCACTGAGCAGCTGCCGTCCTCTGAGCGCTCATTTCGGCCTTCACTGCTGCGGCTATCTGGTCGTAGGCGTCACCCCAGGCAGATTTGAGCTCGGGTGACCAGAGCTCCGGTACTCCCATCTCGACTGCATACAATATTGCTTCCTTCACAATCTGCGGGAGAGGCAGTGCAAAACAGATTAATACTGATTGCGTTCCATCGCCAGAAAATTTCAAACCTGAATCATTCTGCTTTGGTACAAATTCAAACCTACAGCAGTTACTGTTATAAACTGTTACCTCGAATTGGTCATCTGTAACTCCAGCTTTGATGTGCGTGGCAGCCAATTTCTGCAATCTTGAATCCAGTGCTTGGTAGATCCCCTTCTCTCCCAGTTGCATAGCTGCATCTCCAGTCTGCAGGGACCAAAATAGCTTATCTAAGAATATGAAGTTGCAACAATTTGTAACATATGTGCTCTATCTCGAGCTGCTGGTGCTTGATGCTGCAATTTTGAGGTTCAAAAAGAAACGCGCATCGAGCTGGCTCACCATCAGGAAGACGGAACGAGCGTGATTCTTCACTTTAGGGTTTTCCTCAAATGGGATTGTCGAGTCCCGCATAAACGAATACATAGCCTTCGCTCCTGGCGCAATTTCGAACACCCTGGTGCAGTCAAATTCACCCGCCGTTAATACTTTCGTTCCACCTCAAAATCGAATTTCAAAACAATCAATACAGATTGATCGCCTTACTTCCGAAAGAAATTGATTCCGTTCCGTTGCGCATCCTTCTTCAGAACCTCCCATGACTTCTTCACGAGCTGCTCGTTCTCCTTCGAGTACACCTTGGTGGGTGTCCCCAGTGCCGCAGCTGCTTCCACCTGATGGCTAACTGCTGGTGGTACCATTGCGGTATATATGCCTCACTCGCTCAATTTCAAACCTGCACAAATTAATCACACCATGTCATCAGCATACACCCAATTAATCCCGAAACTCTTCCATCCAGTTGAATCAATATATAATGTGCTAGCTGAACGATCGTTTGCTCATATATAATTACAAAGGGAGTCACTTAAGGATATTGTCAAACTCTCCATCATTCAGCACGAAGACGTGATTGAATCTCACCCTTGGCTACTCTTGCAAGCTCGACCGATCCACTCTCTCAGTACGTACTATCTGCTTGTAATGATCGATCTCTCTAGTAAAGGTGTAAATGAAAACAGAATACAAACTGAACTCAAGTTGGAATTTGCAATGAGGATGGCAAAAATTTATACTGCGCAATTGAATGCCATGAAGCCACTGAAGGTGGTGGCATTGCTCATGGATGTGACGCTTCGGGATGTGAAAAGCCAAGCAAACTACAACATGCATGAGCAGCTTCGGAGGTGAGCGGCGCTATGTCCTGCGCAACTTCTGAAGAAGGTGAAGAAGGAGAACGGCATCCAGTGAAAGCACATGGCAGTCAACGCTTTCCATTCGCCACTGCACATTGGTTCATTTTTTGGATTATTTTATGTGGGTTTTTTTGGGGGGGGAGGGGGGATCAACAGTAATGAACTGCAAGTAATAAGTACGGAAGCACACTCCTTGGTCAACAGCTGGTCAACGCAGTTCTCAAGGACGCCTGCCTCGTCATCAGTGGCGAAACGCAAGATTGGTGGATGCGTGCATTGTCAGCTTTACTCAAATCCAAATCACAGTTTTTTGTTTTTTTTAGTTTGACACAAATGAAACGGAATTTCATTGCATAAGGTAGGAGGCTCATAAACCGTGCATGTACGGGCTGATTGCCTTTTGGGGGAAGCTAACCTCCTTAAAACAATTTTCAGTAAATTTTCCCAGAATGACAAGTGAAATTGGCATCTAATCCAAGTCGTTCCATATTTTTTGGAGCTTTGTGGAATAAGTTACGAATTTCTGAAGTTGAAAAAAAGGGGTCTTTTGTGGTCATCAAAAGCGACCACCAGCTGAAGTGTGCAGAGCTGGTACATTGCAAAAAGCAAAATGTACCTTGGAGTCATGATCGCTTTTAATGCCCAGTCGAAGTTCGAGCTTCCTACCTTAGGAGCAAATCACAGGTTTCACGTAAGTTATGCCTGTGAACTCTGTCAGTCTGTTTTTGGTATCGAGGGCATCTCAGAAACTTCATCAACAGGTGTTTTTTTTGGCACTACAGTGCTAGAATGCAGCAGGAAAAAAAAATTGGGCAGAAAATGGCAATAAACCACGATGTTGTTTTGCCAGAAAACTTCAAAATTGAAATAAAAAACCTTGGGATCAAATTACCAGATTGTGGATGAAAACAAAATTACAAATGTAGACATGCTAATGTGATATTTTCTATCAAATATGTGGATGAATGTTGAAATTTGGAGCATCATTGTAAGATTTGGTATTGCCACTTTGGTACTTCATAAAAAATGAAAAAAAAAGCCTTGGTCATCAATGAGGTCCAACTTGGTTAGAGCATGTCCACCTACATGTTGAAAGTTTATCTCATCAAAATAAGATATTTTGTCACCAATGTGATTGGCCCAAAACTAAAAAATTCTATTCTTGGATGATTGAATAGGTGCTTCATCATTTCTATTGTTTCTTCAATTGTTTTCATTATACTTCTTGTCTTCCTCAATGCTTTAGGCAGTTAATTTGAAAGCTCCAATCCACTACAAGTCTTCCAACTTGCAAAAGCAAAAGAATCTTCATCATTTATTTTGCAAAGATCTATCTTAGTTGATTCTCTTACATAAAGTGTAGTAAGAACCTTCTTTGATTCTAAGTCCCAATGTATTTCCATATATTAAGTGTAATCAAAATGTACTTTTAACCTTGTAAGGACGCTTTGGACATAAAACATTTGATGGATAACTTCACTATTAGTTCTAGAAACAGAGAATACACCTATTGGTCCAATAATTGGTCATGGGAGGTCACATCCTTTGAAAGTTTAAGTTATGAATTCAAATGCATTGACCAATGAAATTTTTGTTTTTGCATCATATGTAAGCAATCCATATGGTCAAAGAGGGTTTGCAATGGAAGAGGATTGCTGGAAATCAGTAGCAAAGAGTGAAAGCAAGGTGAAAACTTTGCACATAAAACTTCTTCACGCCCATTCTTCATTTCTAGAGGAGAATGAAACTTCTCAATCTTCAAAGAATGGGCCCTCCACAAGTCAAGGAGAGAGTGTCACATCCCCATTCTTTGAAGATTGAGGATGGACAAAAGAAGGTGTGACAAACCCTATTAGTGAAAGTATAATTATGCAGTGGAGCGAGTGAGGTATTGTGTGCGGCACCTCTACCATAGTTCCTTTAGTAATTAAGGTAAACTTGCCCATGACAAGCAAACCACCCATGACAAGCACCTAAGAAATGATCCATTAGAGTCTTACATCAACTCATGACAAACTTTCTCTAATAAATAAGATTGGGACTACATTAGGTTGGTTGGTGACCAAAATCAATGGCTTAGGTGATGGTGATGGAGTTATTAGTGCTTGTTTTAGGAACTTCTAGCTTTCCAATGTTAAATTCATCGAAGCAAGTGATTTTTTTTAATTATTCATGTTTTGACCATGTTAGGAAATATTGTACCCATGTTAAGAAATATTCTAATTGCTTTAGGTGGTAGGATGGCCATCATGCATACACTTTTTGTTGGTCTTGGGATAGTCTACATACTCTTTTCAAACAACTGGTAAGCACACTTCAAAAATTCATCAGAAATTCATACTTTGTCAGAAAAATAAAATTTCAATTGCTCCCGTCAGTTCTCACAGTTGTCTTTGTATGGGAAAAACTCTGAATTTTTTTGCTAGTTGTAACAGGACGAAACACTCATTCTGCCTGTCATGGGCAGGTTTACCTTACTAAATTGAAAGGAGTTGACTGTTCCAGACTTCCAGCCCTTCTTTGCTGAATAAACAAATGTTTGTCATAAAAATTCATGCGCATCTAAATTGGTTTTACTTCGTCAAAAGCGTTCAATTGTACAGATTCAGTGTTCCTAATGAAAAAGTGGCTTTGAAGTGCAGTTCTCTTAATATTTGGGGTTCTGTTACCGTACAAGGTCTGCGGATTTGGGAGGTTGATGTGATGGTGGAAACAATCCGTCTCACGTCACCGTCTCTGTCATACTTCTTTGCTTTGGACATGTTAGCCTCCCCGCCATGTTGACGATTTCTTGGAGGAAAGAAATTGAAATCTTTACTCTAGGTTTGGGGCTTTGATGTCTTTACGCATGCTCATGGGGATCACTTTTTCTTTCTCCCAAGGAATTGCAAACACTGCTTTTGTCGATTAGGGCGTGAACAGGCGACTTTCCTGTTTGGGAAGTTTGGAAAAACCGTGATCTCGAAATGACTTGCGGAGGACCTGTGAGGAGATCGATCGAGAGTGCGAGACCTTAGGTGCGAATTTTAGCAAGAAAGTTGAAAGAAGTCGATCTCCATGCTTGGACGAGGTGCTTTTGAGGTGATCTAATCCCTGCATTGTTGATGATTGTGGTTGTTTTGAGCTGTGCAACACTTGCAGGGGTATGAGATGAAGAACTTGGTGATGCTGCGGTGATTGAGCTTCTGACGAAGTTTAGCAGGCAGCCCAATTGAATGGCGCCGAAGTTGAGATGGTTTTCATTGTTTACTGGTAAACTTCTCACTGTGCATTTCTTATGATCCTTCAAGTCGCATTGAATTGGTGATTAAGTTGGCGAGTGTTCTGTCGGTTATCTTTATCACGAGGGTGGGAATCTTGTTCTTTTTAACTCTTTACATTACTTTGATATTGTTTGAATGCTTGAGAATATTTTCTTATTACCTCATTGCAAAATTTGAACATGAAATATTGAGGCAGGTTGAGATGCTCCTTTTGTGAAAGGAAACTATCTATGAAGAAGCTTCCAAAGGATGTGCCGACATAAGGTGGCGAGACGGACAAGATGTGCATGAGGTTTAAGGTTAAACCCTAAATCCTAAATCTGAGTTTAGGGTTTAGGGCTAAACCTCTTTCAGATTAGTCTGCTATTACATGTTGAGCTCTTTAGTGGGAATTGCAGAGACTCATCACATGACGATTCAATTTGCACCTGCAACTCATCTGCTATTATTGTGATGTTCCCTAAGAAAATGAAGGTAATTATTGTGGATGGTCGCCACCTATTACAGTACGCACAGAAGAATTTGGAATTTTCTATTACACTCGGGAGCCCGAGAACGAGGTCCTTCTTAGGATGACGAAATGGGTGTTGCAACAATTGAATCAAAAGATAGACACTGTGGTGGAGACTAGCTTGAATTTAATCGTTTCATTTGAATGGATCTCAAGCCACTTTAGGTTCGCTGCCTTGAACCAATGTTTGATCCACCAGTATAATCCTTCGCGCATGTGTTATCTCAGCGATAGAGAGATGTTTTGGGCTCACCAAGCACACCATATACTATGGGTATTCAATTTTAAGTGTGTGAATTTTAACTTGACCCGTAACAATGATGTCCAAGTTTGTAAGTTACTTCGTGCTTCGAAGGTGGTCAAAAAGTGCGACACTGAATTTGAAAAGTATATGTTACTGTGACCTCTCGTATTTACAGTGGTTAACAACATGTGGTGAATTGGTGTAAATCTCCAACGAATCGTCTAAGAATCACTCTACGATTAAATCCCACTGTGAAAGTCCATCGTACTGAATTTGCTGATGGATATATCCAGTATACGCGTTGTGTCTGACTTGCAATGAACCAGGCTGATAAAGTTGTTTATTGCAGTGCACCCTGGCCATAGATCGAGAGTCACCTCTTCTGACAAGGGCCAGTAACGCGTTGGAACTCCTGTGAACGAAAGGGAGTCCTTGTCAAAGAAGTAAGATGCACAATGTGTTTCGACGTGGTTCTCTATCACTGCTGTTGTTTGTGACGGCTGGAGAACCTTTGGCTTGGGTAATTAGTCTCTGCCAGTAAGTAGTTTAGAGTCTTCCTCCTAGAGGGTTTAGTTATGTAGTCTTGACATTACTCATAAGTGTCCTTGGGAACTTCACGTGGGACCCGATATGAACCAAAAAAATTCGAAAAGAGGTTGAAGGTATTTCTCAACAACAGCTAGAGAAAAGGAGGGGAGGCCTGAGAATCGCTGTTGAAATTTGTTCTCCATTAGAATATTCGCAAGTAAGTTTTCTGCTCTCAGTTTTCTAGAATGACTAAGAAGTATTTGGGATTTGTGCACTGGAATACCATATTTTCTGCATATATGTCTGACACGGTTACGCTACGTGACATACACTCCTTTCCTATGACATCATGAGTTACAATATCAAAATTGCCGTAGTAGTTTGCACAAACTTGATTTTATAAAAAAAATTATGGTTACTGTCGTGCCATCACGTGGGAGTTGGCGATGTGGAATTTTCTAGGGCATGCATATCCGGTCTCATTAGCTCAGCTGGTTAGAGCGTCGTGCTAATAACGCGAAGGTCACAGGTTCGAGACCTGTATGGGACAGTGTAATCTTTTGTCAGAACCAGTTTGTCTTTAATTTTACATTTTGCCTTTGAATCAGTGACAAGCATATTGGAGAAGATTCGGTGAAGGCCAACCGTGAGGCTTTCTCCATCTCGTAAGTGCACTGTCCTGTACCTTCATGTGCTTTTCATGTTAGGAAGACGATACTGCATGCGTCACATTTAGCTTCTCAACGTATATGTTGGAGTGTGATATTTGGGCGATCAGTAGGGAGCTCTGGAGAGACCACTTGGGCATATGAGCCAAACTCTCTTGAGATCAAATTTCTATCACTATATATGAATTCTTATGCATTTTCCAAATGGGAGGATTTAGACCACAATCGAATGGACAGTAGACATCCCCATCTCAATTAGAAGACCAGAGGCTGTGGACATTTAACCAAGTCATGATTACCACTTCCTAATTGAAGGTCAAACTACTGTATGGATAGATGAGTTGCTGTTGGTAGCAGAGGCCAGTTAAGAAGACGGGATCAGGTTTTGCCTTTCAGTATTTTCTACCTTACGTGATTGGCGTTAACTGGGTTGCCATTTTCTGGATGCTCCCATATTTCTGCAATACCATCTGTATGGAGGATACCTAGTTCTTGATGGGATTCATTGCTGTAATGCTGATGGTTGTACTGTAGCTGATCACTTGCAGATAACGCACTGACAGAACCGGTGTATTGCCTCCCTGTGTGTCACTATGTCCAGTAGAGATAGATTTTTGGATACTTTGGGGGCCTTGAAGCAACTACGTTGGACAGAAATGAGTTTAATTAGATCCCTGACCGCGGTCAGAGAATTAGATCAGTTTATCTTTTTGATCTGGACTCTGGAATGTCTGGAATGGCACTGAAAGCCAGTAACACGAGTTGAATCAATGTAGATGTAGCATGCAATTGAATACTACTTGTCTAATTCGATTCAAACTATCACGCGGACGGAGGCTAAGATAGAGCTGGATTCTGGAGGTGGTCAAGATTCTCAACTTCGCTAGCGACTTCGTATAAATGAACCCTATCCCAATTCGATCGTGAGCTGGCAACATCTAAGCTTGCGGCTCCAAACTTGGAAAGCATTTAAGACTCTCATCAATGTGGGAACATGGAATGCCTTGTTTCCAGGAGCCATATGATTCCCGTCTCAAATTCTTCCTTTCCGTCAAGTCCAGATTTCCCGGAAAGCCTTTCAAAGCAGACAACCGGATGCTTATGTCATCCAAGTCAAGGACGAGATTGACCCATCTTGGGAATTTTAAAGAGAGCCGCGCCGCTGCCCAGAGTCTTGTTAACTTGTATTGTTGTCTTGAAACCATCGTCATACTGCTTTTGTTCTTCGGCGAGTGGGGGAATTCTTGTCTAGAGACAATGTGCGGGCATCTGCATTGTAGTCAATGGATACTCAGTTTCCTTGTCTCGCATCTGGAAAGTTTCTGGGATTGTTGTTTGAGGATTCTACCGGTTGCCATGCCTGCAACAAGGGAGGCGTAGCGGATTAAGTTGATGTGTATCGGGAGAGGAATGCCGTGAGATTTGTACTTGCTGCAGTTGGGGAGAAATGAAGGTGGCGCACAAGTTAAGTCTGCATGGATCTTTGCAGTCAGATAGCAGTCGAGGGTCGTCGAACGGCGGCAATAGATCTTCGCGTTTGGGTAAGCAGAAGGATTCTCACAAAGGAGGTAATCGCCATAAATTCTTTCGATCGAAGCGAGTGCAGGATTAGCAGTCTGCCTCGACATAGTACAGCGTGTTGTGATGGATTGTCAGTGCGGCGGGAGTTTGAGAGGAGATTGAGTACGATTGTTCCTCTTCAGGATTTTCATTGCATGGGCCACAGCTTTCGGTCCGAGGACAGTGAGAATCTTGTCCTGTGGGAGAAGAAGGAGAAGCCTACGTAATTTCAGTAGATCGATTGGCAGCAAGCGTGGAATTTCCTCGAGGAAGAGGGACACGCGGTCCATTACGGAAGAAGCTCCCAGTCTATCTTCCTCTCAGGATATGTCGACGAAGCCTGAGCTCTTTGTGAAGAAAGAATGTCTGGTCAATGGCGTCACCTCGGGAATTCCTGCAGAGGGAAGAAACGTTCTCCAGACCGAAGGAGCTCGTGAAGAGAGGTGACCAAGACTGCAATTCCACTGCAAATGAAGACGACGACGACGAATACAGGTGCATCAAGGAATTCCACTGTGAAGGCCATGGATATACTAACACCTGAATCTGACATAATATCCGATATGACAAGCGCAGTTCAGGAGAAAGAGGATGAAGAATCCGCTTCGGCACCTGTCAAAGGCGAAGCAACGGTCCCGTTCAATCGACTGCTGCTGCGAAGTCTGAGACGCTGGCTAATGAGGTTACATGTCGCAAGGCCCCTTAGCCTTGTCCGCGTTTGGTAATGCCATCTTCAGAACAGGATGATGATACATCGCCGTACGAAGCTTTATGACAAAGTTACATCCTCAAGTCGTAGAGCGAGACCTTGGATGGAAATCTTTACACCAATTGATGCGTCGCGAGTGCAAAGTGTCATCAGCAAAGGCGAGGAAGTTGACATGAGTTCCTAGTCTTGCATATTGAAGTCGAGGTCGTCCAACGGTGCTGATGAAGGTCATTTCAGTCAGATGGAGACATGGTCGACTCCTGATAGATTGTTCGCATCGCTCCGCGAAAAGGGTATAAGGTCAACTCGTCCAGATTCGGGAAGGTGGAGAAATCTCGAGGATATTTGGGAATTGTCTTCTCCACGAAGCATTATCTGTGGACTAGCTGACCAAGGAGCCTGCCATCCTCGAATCCATCTCTGCGTTCCGACCCTTAAATGCTCGCATTCTCAGCCCTATTAACATGTGCATTGCAATCCAAATCGAGCGCAGGCGCATCGTTTGAATATAGGGACGACGACTTTGAAATTACCCGTTCAGCGTACAACCTAAATGCTCCTAAGCTCAAAGCATCTAGACGTGATAGTTTATCATTTTGAGACATCGGCCCTTCACGACCTTCGCTCAAGGATGGGACTTCTAAACTCGACGCAGCTACAGTTGTCAAAGAGACTCCAAATCCCATGCTCCTCGTATGTGAAGACAACAACGAAGCGCGCTCCTCACCCAGAGGACTTTGGACAATAGTATTTCTCAACAATGATTCAAGAATCACCTGAGCAACCATACAGTCCTTGCGCTACCACCAAATGTGAATTTGCATTCAACTACTATAACAAATCTGTGGTCAAGAGAACCACACTCGGTTATGAGTGTTTTTTTTATCATGTTTTGTTGTACAGTATCCACCAACAAGTTTACATTCACAGCAATCAATTTACAGAAATGGAGTCCAAACCTCCAATTTCAAATTGCCACCACATGTTCAAAAATGATCCAAATCACTAACCGCAAATTGCGTTGGAAAGATAAGGAAGTCTACTTTTCTGATGTCTTAAGAATTTACAAAAAAATTATAAAATTATATATAAATATAGCATTTTTTGACAACCTATCTTTCATCTAGAGCTACCACCATTAGCTTTGATTATGGCCTTCATATGGTAAGGCATGCCAGCAAGGAGAACTTCAATATTCTCTAAAGACACCTCTTCCCATATCTTTTGAATGGTGTTGACTAATTCTTCTTTGTTTTGCAGTAGCACCTCATTTTAGACAATGTCTTTCACAATCTTTCAGAAGTTTTCGATGGGGTTTAAGTAAGAAGCATTTGCTGGACATGAAAGCTTTCTCATGACATATACTTGCCTCCAATCACATAATTCCTTATTACGGTGCACTAGAGCACCATCTTCCATGAGTATGAATGTCTTAGGGTGATTATGGAGAAAATAAAAGCCACTCAATTGACTTTCATAGACAACAACAACAACAACAAAGTCCCTACCTCTTCATCTATCACATGGCATCATAACAAGGAGGCACTTATTGAAATTGGTGAATGAACCCATATCATCATTGATGAATGACTAGATTTTATAATGGTGCTAAACAATTCAAAGAAAAACATTTATATGACTTTTGTTATACCTTCATTTGCGTTGATTTTTTCTAGTTTCAAATGAAGTTCGTTTATTCATATTACATTCTTCCAATCAAATGCAATTTAGTGTTGGTGTTCATAGCTCTAAAGCACACCTTATACCACCACTAAAGTCACTTTTTACAATCAAGAACACCTACAATCTCACACAATTTAATATTGTCTTTAGAGATACACCTACTCATCAAAACATACACAAAATGTATTTACAAGCTACCACATTGCTTGGATGAAGCATGTTTTGCATTTAGAGGTTGTTGGAGCTCCATATTTGAAGCTGAAATTGACAAAAATTTGAATTGTGTAGGCGCAAAAAGCATTGATGTTGCCATCACAGTGTAGGAGCTACAAACACAACTTGAAGTACAGACAATGCAATTCGATTTTTCTTAGACAAGTGGCTTGGATTAGCATCTAAAGGACACCTAGAACGTAGTTAACTCGTTTTTCAACATTTTGGTGGCAATTTCATGAAGTTTGGAGGTCTAATGCGGAAAATATGATCAATCAAAGTTGCACTTCAATTTTAGTGGCACTCATATTTCGAAAATTTGAACGTACATTTGTTGGTGGGTACTGTACTGTACAGTACGTTGTGCAATACTTTGCTTGTGAGTCGGCTTTTATATGTATCGCCGTATGAATTAAAAGACCGGCAAATGTCATCTGTCGTTCCGAAGTTGAGACCTCGCCATGACAATGTCATTGCTCCCTCCTTGAGGTTTGTTCCCTCCTTGCTGCTTGATCCCTAAGTGTGACAACAACGTTTTTTCCAACCGCCAGAATTGTTTCATTGCCTTCACTACTCATTCTCCTCTTCATGATGACAACCTTGGTGACCGGTCTCTGACTTAGGAGTCCACTCTGGAGTTGCTAATGTTGTAGTTCGATCAAGGAGAGGAAGTCCAAATCCAAGTCGTTGTTCAGCAATTGGTGCCTCTCATCAACTGATAGCTCAGATGCACCAACCATGATGGTAAGTCCGCTTCCTTGCCATGTCCATGTACAGTTTAGTTTCATTCGTCAAATGGCTACGTAATGTCAGCCTGCTTGAATCCAAATTCTCCAACTGCAACACTTTAAAACTTAATTGGATGTGACTTCTGCATTCAGATCTCCATAATCAAGGCCATGAAAAATTATTTTGTTGAAGTGCACCATGAATCGATCCAAAACGAAGGGGAAGTTGAAGATGGAATCTCCTGTTCCCGACATACTCTCGCCAGTTGTTTTCACGTCACCGAGGTACTCTTTCTTTATCAGATATCCCTCAAGATTTTGGTTTTATTGATTTGAGAATAAGCACTATAAATCTGCAATTTCATAATCTTCACTTGAAACAATGTGATGTCCAATCTCTTTGCTTTACAGGCAAGTTGAAGATCGGAAATATGGCCTACCACCAAATACAACAATTGCGTTGACTCAACTTGTGGTGACGCTTCCAAAATAAGAATCTTAACCCCTCATCGCCCAAAGTACAAATTTGTGTAAAAGCATCCTTGTTTTTCAAGTGCCATAAGTCTAAATTTTAGTGAAGTATGAAAATCTCAACCATAAAATATTGTAGTGTGCATGTTGTAGATGGTGTGAAACAAATTTGGGGTCATTTGACCGTATAGATTGTAAGATTATAATGTTTTCATCTTGAAAAAAAGATGCTGAAATTTTCTTAAAAACACATTTGCAAGTGAAATTCAATTTCTAAACCTATCCAAATGAAAAAAATTTAAACTAGAAAGTGATTCAAAACCAAAAGACAAACGCTTTGGTGAAAAAAATATAATTAAATTGACTCATTATGTCTGCAATATTGTCTTGAAATGTCAAAAAACAGTGAAAAAAGTAGCAAAAAATCACATCTGTGGCTGAACCTCCCTCTACTAAAATGCTTCTCAGTCACTCATTACCTCTTGTATTGATATGAAATTTTAACCACAAAAACTAGACTAGTATATAAAAATTTTCCAACAAAAATTATTGAAAACGGACCATGTATGAAGGAGTTATAAGTCGTGGAAGTTCATTGTAATGCAAAAATGTCTGCATTTTGAACTTCGAATTGCTCCCACACATTCAAAACAACTTGGTTTGACATGAAAATTTTACCACAATAATTAGACCTTAACCCCTAAATGTGTAGATTCATCTCCAGAATTGACGGTTCAAGAAAATCATTATAAAGTGCTATTTGGAAGCATATTTTGGAATTGATATACAAATGAAAGTTGTAGATTATGATTTGTAGATTCCATTTGTATGGTTAGATTCACCAATGCTATCACCAATCCTTTTTTATAAATTTTGAGAGGAAAATTCCAAAATTCCTTCAAAATTCAATTACAAGCAAAATATTATCATTTTTTGAGAAAATTTTGTTGGAATGGATTTGAAATGAGGTTCTCTTCACATGGTGATTATTTTAAATTTTTGTGTTCTTCAAATCTTTGACCTCATTTTGACTAATCCAGTTTAGAACTAAAGTCAATGCAGTTTGACCACTTGACATACTTGCACATCTGTAATTTTAGAAAAATATGAACTCTAGTAACACCAAATCCAACCCTTAGATAGGACAAAAACTTGATATCATATCTTCACAAATTAAAATAACTTTCATCCAAGTAGTTAGGAAGATGAAACTGGTGTTTCAAATTGTTCATCGTCCAGAAAATGGACGTTGACGCATTTAGGGGTTAAGAGGAACAAAACACAACAAATTTTATTGAAAACAAAAATTTAATGAAAAAGTTACAAGCCCCCGAAGTTGCAGCCATCAAGAATGCTATGTGGTGAACTCAAATTGAACCTGTGAACTTCGAAGGGCTCTCAAAAACTCAATAAATTTTGTATAGATTTGAAAATTTTACTAGTGAAACTAGACTAATATGCGCAACGTTTCCAACAAGTTTTTATTGAATTCGGACATTGGATGCAAAAGTAACAACACTTTGAATATGATTGCCAGACAATGTGAGGACACTTTTCGTCCCCTTGGGTGATGGGGGATTAAACATACTCGTCTTCAAGATGATTGTATTTCTATGGATCAACATCTACGAAGATTGATCAAGCTCTTCAATATCATTCATATTGAAGAATCCATTACAAGATAGAATATTGACCAAACCAACATGAAAATGAAGTAATATATGTTGGTTATTTCTATTAATTAGGAAGTCTTGATTTGAACAATAATGAAGATATGCAACTATGTTGATTTTATTTTGTGATGTGGTTAAATTTTTATTATTCAAAAATCTACCAAGTAGAGTGCCACGCAAGCAAGGTTGCTACATCAATAGATCCACCATATAGATAGGACTATCAAATTTAATTAAAACTTAATCTTAAAATATTTAGTACTATATTCAAAGTAGATCTACATACATTTGACACTTGAACTTTGAGTGCCACTAACTTTAGTATTAGAAGAATTGAGAAAATTAAATTCTTTATACAAGTGGAGTGGTAGGAGGTAAAACAAACCATATGGAATATGTTTGATTAGGATGAATAGGAATTCAACCACTCATAGTTAGGTAAAAAATAGTAGACAAACTCTAAGTAGAATTTCAAACCTCATTTAAGCATAATAGATTTTTTTTTAAATCTTGAACTAATAAAAGGTGGAAAATCAAACAAAATTTCATCTCTAAAAATACTTTTGGCATTTGAAGCCTCCTATCAAAAGTTATGAGTAAGGCATGACAACTAGAAATTTCCTAATCGATTTCTATCCAACCTTCAAAACCATGCATTATCCAACAAGGCAACCTTTAATGCCATTTATGTCCAATCTTTGATGATTTTCACCAAATGAGGCAATAGGTTATGTAGTACTCTCCGTGCGTATTGAGGAATGCATCCCATTGGGGCCACAACTTCTAATTTGAGGACTGAGGAAATTCCAAAAAATTTTACTTGTAAAACTAAACATAGTATTCAAATTGATTGGAACTTAAATCAAGTTTTTTCTTTTGAGCAATACACCTATGAGAAAGATCATTCATTGTCCTTTATTGATTTTGGATTGAAAGGGAGGAGGTTTTGCATAGACAAAAATCTACATGGGGTAGTTTGAGTAGGACTTTTCTCAAAGAGCAAACCAATGTTAGGGTATACTCCATATGGTGTTGGAATTGGAAAACAAATTCTAAATTTTTCAAAATCAAAATTGCTTTGGCCAACTTCTATAATGTTTGTTCTTGCATGTGAGTAGAAAAAAACTATATTTCAGGTTTAGCTTTGTCTTGTTGTCAAACTAAAAGCAACCCCCAAAGCTCAAACTATTGAATATTAAAATTAGCTTTCAAGAAGTTGTAAACTTGTTCCCCTCCCCCCTCCCCCCCAAATAAACTTTTCAAGTAATATTCCCTATAACCATACCAACAAACAATTATGATTCCCCCCTTGCAAGTATTGCACACTTCCATGAAGACCTCTAGCAAAAAATTTGTCTCTTCTTCAAAGTTTGGATGATTTGAATACATGGAAGTCCATCCTTGTCAAGACAAAGCCTATTGTAGCATAGTTGCTTGTTTTAGAGGGAGTGACACTTCCTCCAAAATAAATAAAAAAGGCAATTTGTCATAACAAGAGGTGTATTACTAATCTTAAGGTAGAAACACTCCAAAGTGTCCTTGTTTTTTCATTCATGCATAGTAGAGTTCTCTTGAAATGTCCCTAGGCTTCCATGAAAGTATCCCTCTATAGTTACAATTACATTAAATTGTCTCGTTACTTATTGCCGAAATTGTTAGGTTTTGATTTAGGTCCACCTATATGACAATTTCAGTGATTTAAGGAGTTGCCACTTTGGAAATTGATTAAAAAAAAAATACATGCCATATCCAAAATTTATAAGTTTTTTTTTGAAAATTCATGACTTCAATTGGTAATAACATGAAAAAAAATTTTCAGCAAAAGGTGCCTCTAACTAAGGGAGGCAGCCCATTCTTGATCACCGCTCACTTTTGGCAATATAGATTGTTCTCTTTCTAAACAAGAGGAGATGACAGTGATTAATTACATCATAATTCCTAGTGCAATTGTGACGCATTGTGATTGTTTTACAACATTCTCAATTCTTGGGTGGATTTTGCAACCAATCCTTGTAGGAAACATGAAGGTCTACATGACTAGAGTGGAAGGAATAGAATCTTCGGCTCAAAAATTCATAGTAATTATATTTTGCGAAATAAAAATCTCAAAAATTATAGAAACCTTCTTAACTCTATTTTTGCACACTAGAAAATCCCCCCCTCCCCTTCCCCCCCCCCTAAAAAAAACCCGTCCTCCAAATAGATGTAACCGCTTAAGTGGTTGGAAATGGGTTGCCTTCCTTATGCTGAATTGCTTTTCGGGTGCTTCCACCATAGTCCAAGAATAACTTACCCAAGTTTCTTTCCCTCTGAGCGCAATGCCCCATCAGAAAAGTTGGGCCAAATTGTTTTGGTGCCATTTTGACACCAAAGGCCACATACAAGTCATTTTGATGTCATTTTATCCATACTAGGTTGGTATGGAGGTTGGCACCAAATTATTTTCATTGCATTTCAATGCACCATTGTGGCACCATGTTCACATGCCTTGAAGTTCCTGATGTGACCAACAGGTCCAGAATGGGCTTCTGCCTCAGTGGTCAATTGGTCATACCATAAAATTGCCATGGCCACGAACTTGACATTTATTCGCATGGTTAAACGCGCGGTTGTAGGTTCCAGTGTTTGTTAGGGCCCGGTTATAGGACCCAACGATGACTCTACTGGATGAGGAAACGAGAGAGAGACTGACACTCAGTGCAAGTCTGGGGCGCGTCCACGTTCCCTCCCTATCAACATCCACTTGGCCTCCGCAAATTCACAACTGAATTTGCCAATTCACATTGGATCTTGCCCACTCACCAATTCCGGAACCGCATCCTCTCATTCCCACGCACGATTACCTTACTCTCCGAACCTCATCTCCACCGAATCAGTTTCATCAAGAAAATCCTGGAACTGTTGTTGGAGGATTGATTTGTGAAGCAAGCCCTGCGATGGCGATGCAGGCCGTGAGGATCCCGGGGACGATGTGTGCGTCCTTCGGGGTGCAATTGGGAAGCACAGGTGGAGCGCACACGAGCAGAGTGGCCCTTCTGGGTGCTCGACCTGCGCTCTCATCAACTTCGAGGGTGTTTTCTGTAAGGGGCGGGACGCAAGTGGTAGCAGGCGGGTGGATGGAGAAGCTAGGGTTTGGGGTGCGCGCTTCAGCTGCAGCAGCAGGCCAGGCCACTGGCACGAGCGCGAGTAGCGGTGCGCAGGCACCCGATGACGATGTCCCGGCTCCCGGTCGCGAGTTTGCCACCTTTGGGGCGGGGTGTTTCTGGGGGGTGGAGCTTGCGTTCCAGCGAGTTCACGGGGTCACCACTACGGAGGTGGGCTACACGCAGGGCCATTTGGATAATCCCGACTATTATGCCGTTTGCTCGGGGGCTACAGGTACAGTTGGATCACCTCCATTCGCCTTCATTACTCTCAGTAGCTATCAAGCAGTGTCGAGGAACTGGCCATTGAATGGGGGTTTGCGGAAAGCTATTGAAGTCGCTTCGTACTTGCAGTCGTTTGTAACATAACGTAGAGGTAACCACACCAAAAGGAATCGCTGAGCATATTTACTAGAATCAGAATGCTCGTATTTATACTTATTCTTTTGAGTTTATCATAAGGATTTGAATACACCACAAAATACGAAGAGGAAATTCAGTGTTCCAAGTTTTTTAGGTAGATGACCTAGAACAGACATAAGAGTTCTGAAGTGGACATTGAATGGAGAGAGTTAGGGTTTTCGGACAGCGATCGAAGTCGCTTCATACTTGAAGTTGTTTGTAACCTAAGTATCCACGCCAAAGGGAAGCGCTGAGCATATCTACTAGAATTAGAATGGTCGCATTAATAAATATTTTTTTAGTTAATCAAGAGGATTTTAATGCACCAGAGAATGCGAGAGGAAGTTAAGTGTTCAAAGTTTTATTAGTAGACGACCTAGAACAGACGTGAGAGTTCTGATGTGGAGTTGGTTTACATTCTCCAAATCCTACCATATATTTTTTGTGTAAGGTTTTGGGGCGTTGCATTTGGGTAGGTGTCACAATTGTGAACCTCTACTTTAAGTTTGCTGTGAAAAAATTCTGTAATCAGTGGCGGTATTATGCTTAATCAGGTTCGAGTTACAATGTGAGGAGTTTACCCTTGTTGAGATCGATGCTGATATAATCCTATTGCTGTAGGCCATTCCGAGGTTGTGAGGGTTCAGTATGACCCCAAGGAGTGCAGTTACAAAACCTTGCTGGACGTGTTCTGGAAGCGCCATGATCCCACCACACTCAACCGTCAGGTTCATACTAACACTCAAATTATACACTTTCAAATTACGTCCATTTCGTGCATTGATAAACTCCCGCGTTCCATGGATGAAGTTCTATTACATGCGTAGAGCTTCTGACATTACATTACATTGCACATGCTTGCTGTAAATCGGTTCAGCTGTTTTGAGTGGTTTCAAAGGAATTTTTAGATGTCCTCATTATTTGGATTGTATGAATAAGTTATGAATTTCAAAGTTTTACTCACCAGGTGAGTAAAATATGGGTAGGCTTTTGCTCTTTAACTGATAGATATTACGATATTCACTAGATTCTAAATATATACTTGTAAGTAACGTTTACTCCACTTATGCCGTATGCATGACTTACCCGCACCTCCCACAAGAAGGGTTCAACATCTTTCATGCATGGAGCTCCTGATGTTTCATTTGACATTTTTGTTTTAGATCAATTTTGTTAACACGAATGCTCGTTTTGGGGTGCTCTTGTCGTTTGAATGCATCAGGGTAATGACATGGGAACCCAGTACAGATCTGGAGTATACTTCTACACTCCGGAGCAAGAGCAAGCTGTGCTGGAATCGAAGGAGGAGGTACAAAAGACCCTGAGCAGCCCAATTGTGACAGAGATTCTTCCAGCCAAGAAATTCTACCGAGCAGAGGATTACCACCAACAGTACTTGGCCAAGGGTGGTAGGGGCGGAAACCCTCAGTCCCCTGCCAAGGGATGCAGCGATCCCATCCGCTGCTATGGCTAATGTTTGCCAAACACTTCACTGTCTTTGTCACGATGCGAACATTCTTCTTGGGAAAATCACCTTTAGGACTTCATACATTTTTGCTTTGAAGATATGAGTTGTTCTTAGTCCAGGAGGTTATGGTTGGGTGTTGTCAGAGACATTCGTTTTGGGGGGGCGGATAGCTTAATGCTACTGGAGTAGTCTCAGAAACTGCAACCAACTCAGTTGTAACAGTAATATGTAAATTTCTTTGGCATGAAAACTGGTACTATGATTTATGTATGTTGCCCTTCTGATTAAACCGTCTTTTGAGCTTGGACGACGAAGGATTGTGCAAGTACTGGAAATGTATGTTATGATAGCCTGCAATATAATTTTGAAAGACCGGTTTCACCGAGTCTAAAGGTGAAATTGAAGGCTGTGGTTGAGTCCTATATGCTCACCTACGCACATGGTACTCATTTGATTTGGTAGACTTTGTTTGTTTGTACATGCTGGTTTTCAATGATAATGAAGTCAAGTTGTGAGCCAAGTTTCTTTTGTGTATATTAGAGTTGAACCCCTAAATGTCATTGCTTTTGAAGTGTTATAGGTCAAAATGTCACTAGGGTGTAGAAATCTCAAATTTGGAGTCATTTGGCTACATAGATTGCAAGATTATAATGTTTTAGTGTTGAATAAGGATGATAAAATTTCCTAAGTGACACATTTGGAGGTGAAATTTGATTTCTAAACCTACTCAAATGAAAAAACTTTAAATAGAAAGTGCTTCTAAACTATCATGAAAACACATTAGTGAAAGAAAATATCATTAAAATGACTTCTTGTGTCTACAAAATGGCTTTGAAATGTTAAAAAAATAGCAAAAGAAGATGCAAGAAATACATGTAAGGCCAAGCCTCCTACTAAAATGCTTCTTAGATACTTATATAACTTCTTGAATGATTTTTGAAATTTTAACCACACAAACTAGACTAG
Source organism: Straminergon stramineum (assembly GCA_963920665.1). NCBI lineage: Eukaryota > Viridiplantae > Streptophyta > Bryopsida > Hypnales > Calliergonaceae > Straminergon > Straminergon stramineum. Next base: position 24,668,526 of record OY987264.1, read on the forward strand.
TATGTGCAACTTTCCCAAAAGAATACATTGGAAATAGACACCATGTGAAGAAGAAATTGTTGAAGTTCACTCTAATCCAAAATTGTCTAGATTTTGAACTTAGAATTGCTCCTGAAACATTCAAAAAAACATGGATTGACACAAAAAAAATTACCACAATAACTACACATCAAGGGGAATATCACCCAACAAATGTTATTGAAAACTAACATTCAATGAAGGAGATACAAGTCTTTGAAGTTGTAACCATCAAAATACAATTGGGTGAACTCAAATTGAACCTACAAACTTTGAATGGCTTTCAAAAAATCAATACATCTTGGATTGATTTGAAAATTTTATTACACAAATTAGAAGAAAGAGCATAGATTTTCCTCCAAATTCTATTAAATTCATACAAAAAAATGCAGTACTTCAAATTGGACTTTTAGACAATGTGGGGACACTTTTGGTTCCTTTATGGCCATATTTGTTAAATTGAGACAAAAGGGACATTTTGAGATTTCAACCTTATTGTTTGAGACTTCTATTCTAACAAACAAAAAATTTAGGAACATCTCAGCCTTTATAAAATTAAAGGTTTGTGAATGTTTTAACATATTGAAGTCTCAATTCACTAAAAAAATTCAGTACCAAACACTTAATATCATCTATGTATAAAGTAAAGATAATATGAGATTGAAAATTGTCTCATTTTTATCAAAAATGGCCATCATTGGGCACTTAGGGGTTAAGTTCACCTTTTGTTTTCATAGTGTGTTTTGGTTTTGAACCTATAAATAATTGTATTTGATTATCAATGGATTATGTTCAACCATTCTAGCCTAACTGAACCTCTATAAATACATTTAAAATCAATTCCAACATTGAAGGTTTAGAATAAAAGATATATAGTGGCTCTCATAATTATTCATATACTTCAAAAATTGCCATAACTTATTGATAAACTAGATTTTTTTTTATCAAATTTTGGACATGTTGAGGTACAAGTAAGGCACTTGTATAAAATGATTTTCAAAAAAATCATAAATTTTTTTTTTGTAATTTAATCAAATTTCTTAGTGAAAAAAAAACTTTCACTAGATTTTTTTAAGATTTGTTATTAGTCAGAATGAAATTTCTTTTAGAATTTTTTGGTAAGAATTTCAATCATTTAAATTTTTTATTGAGTGAAATATTATTGACTAAAAGAGGATTTTCCAAGAAAAATTTGTTTGTCTACTTTTTTCAATGCATTAGAGATTGAAATTTTTTAACCCAAAAAAACCCTAAGGCCTTTTATTTTTTTATCAAAAATCAATCAAAATTGCCATTTCTATTGTAAAGAATAAAAAGATTTACAAATTATTTTTTTCACAACCCTAAACCAAAGGATCTTGCACTAGACTAGTGAAGGAATGTATGGAAGATATTTAAGAAACTTAGACCCATGGATTTCAAGATTTTTGTATTTGAAGTGATGAAAACAAATTATTTTTGTTCCTTGTGTCACTAGATTATGAGACTTTGAATCTTCTTAGCTTGAGCTTTCAACACTATGTATTGATTTTGGATTTAAAAAAATTTATATTGAAAAATTGAGTTGAAAGTCTATGAGAAGAATTCAAAAAGAAATAATTTGATTTTCATTTTCAAAAAAATTATTAAATAGAAGCATGTATGAGATTTGAAGGAAAAAACAAATCATTAATAGCTCTAAGATGAAATTGAAACACATTGATTCCAATAGTGAGATTATTCTAGAAAATAAACTAAACCTTGTGGAACATTTTTATTAAGTTGTAAAAATTGAGTTAAAAAATGAAACAAATAAGTTGTTTTCTAATAAAGATACTCTAAGTGCCCCCAAAACAAGATTGTCCATAACTTTCTCATCACTAGTCCAAAAAAGATGACTCAAGTCTTTTTATGTAGATAATTATATTTTCTATGAGAAATGAAATTTTGAAATTTTGATTTTGAAATCTTCTGATTATTTTGTTCTGCTTGGCAACTCCGTATTGCACATTAGGTGGTATAACTTTGTTCCTAGGCATTGATTCAAATAAAAATTATATTACATGTAGCTCATGTATGAGGGTTTCTATTATGTGAATACAAGAGAGTCATCCCATGAGCCTATAATACTACACATGTCGCAATCCTAGTAACACCTTACAACTCCAACCAGACTTTAAGAGCCCTTCACAGCTTTCAAGGCTCACCCCGCTCCAATAGTGGTATCACTTAGGCCCAATTAACTAGCACTGCACATGCCATGCACTCACAGCCTTAGTTCCCATTTCCAATTCCCATTGCTAAGTTCTAGTGCTCGGGACTTCTAGCATGCACCCCACTCGTGGCACTCGGCATATCATTTGGTGACATGGGGCGGAACTTCCATCTTACTATGCTAGGACTCATAGTAGCACTACTCATCATGGTCCTAACTACCCTTGGTTGTCACCCCACTCCATACTAGCCCATTTTCATACTTGCTACTTTTACCCCAATACTAACCGGGACTCACAACTCAAGACACATGACCAAAGGCCTAGCAAGGAGTGGGACTCCAATCAACCGGTGCCCCGAGACACACAAACAAGTGTCCCAAGGAGCCTTGAAGACGGTGGTGAAGTTACATCACCACTCATGAGTCACCGGGACTCACCAAGGCTCTAAGAGGGAGGGAGGAGGGAGACCAACCCCTCATGTAGTATTATCTATAGTCTTCGGTAGATCCCCCCCCTTGTGGGTCAAAGGGACTTCCCAAACCCCCTTGGGTTTGGGAAGACCACCCGTTTCCAACCGAAATCCCCAAGTTCCTACTCCATTTGAATTCCCAAACTTCCAAATGGTATAACTTTGTCGTCACGGCTTCAAATCCCACATGCAAGCCCATTTTGGACATCTACGCGATGAGTAAATGCTGATGAACTTCTCACTTGTCCCATTTGGACAAGTTCTCACAAATTTATGGCCCTCCAAAGATTCGGATTCATCGGGAGTGGCGTCATGCCTTCACCACAGCTCTTCTCTTGGCCATAACTTTTGGTTCATAGCTTAGAACCTCTTAATGCTTGTCATTCTAGGTTCCTTGTCTTTGTAGCTTTCCAATGATATGCTACATGCCATTCTTTGTTGAGTGAATCCTTAAGAACCCCTCACACCTAGCCTTTGAGTGTCCCGGCACCATCAGGACACCCCCAACTTTGAACGGCCATAACTTCTAGCCTATTAGTCCAAATCACTCATTCTTTGGACGGTTAGAAGTGTATTCTCAAGAGATTTCCAAGCACGTATGGCATGCCACTATGCTCTTAATAATCAAGGCGCTATTGCGCCTTGTTTGCTCGGGAGTCTCTCATTTCTCCCTTCTTAGCCTATTACAAGGCTTGGGAAGTCACCCCCAAGGTCCCCCTTGCTCACTAAGGCACTTCGGGCGCCCCCAAGGAGATAGGGGCATGACAACACATCTATGTTATAGGTGTATATATCATAAAAACTGTCTATAATTATAGGATATATATGTTACAAATACCCATATTATAGATGTTTATGATACATACATCTTCTATAGTGTGTGGTATATATATTATAGGTATCTATAATGTAGGCTCAATGTTCACAAGCTCACATTTTTGGGCTCACATACTAGTACCGTTGGCTCATGTATTATTCTATCTTCAAAAATAATTTTGAAAGATCAAAACAAAAATAGAGACTGTAGGAGCTACTTAAAATCCATTTTGTCCCTTGTAAAGTCATTGAATAGGACTTTAGGGGTTAATAATTTTTACCAAAATATATAATACCCTAGTCTTTTATTCCCTATATGCTTCAAGCTCCAAATTTTGGTATTGACAATACTTTGAAGTTAGATAAAACCTAACCAAGTTGTAGTTTGTATTTTTGAAAAATTCTTTTCAAAGTCTAGTTTTAGTATCAAAAATCCGATTTTGAAAATGATTGATTATGATTTTTCTATTTAAGATTTTGTGCAAGGGTGTTCATTGCAATCTTGACTTTCCATAGTATTTGGAGCTTTTCGAAATGAGCCTCAAATGCAATACATCTTGGAGAAAAAATCAAATTCAAAATTTATTTAAAAAAATTGTAGTGTAATTTATGAAAAGCCATAAATTGGCTAGAGTGATATAGGTTAGGTCCTTTAACCTCATATTTTTTTGGTGACCAAATTTTTAGATTTGACATGTGAAAAGAAGATTGAAAGACTTCAAAATCATTTTAATTTGCAATTTTAACACCCTCATGATCAAACATTATAATCTTTCAATTCATAAGTGATATTATTGCGTTTTCTTTTCCTATGTAATCTCTAACATGTCTAGTTTAAATTTGTATGGTTACAAATTTTAAAAAATTGATACAACTTTTTAAAATGATGGATTTTTTTTCAATTTAAAAAAATTCCTAGAAGCTCAAAAGTGGCCTTGGCTAGTTAGGGTTTAAGGGGATAACATGCTTAAACAAGGTGAATTGAAAATGTCAAAGGCGAGTTGTAATTTATTTGTGTTTCACTTCAAGCACTCCATCTATAGTAGTCATTTGAATTTCCAAACGTACGCGTTTTGATTGGTCTATGAGAATTTTAAAACTCAATTATTTTTTCATCTCTAATTAATATCCATTCATATTAGAAGCATCTATTACTTCTAAATGAGGTATCTATCAAGGGTACAAATTAGGTGTGAATATGTTGGAAAAACAAATGAAAATTTAGAGAGGATGTTTGAGCAAGCACCATGTTTTCTAAGTGAAGCTTAAAAATCAACAAATATTTCTCTCAAAAAAACAATAATTGTCTCCCACTTTCTCCATTTTCCTACTCCACTTGCTTTGCAACCTCAAGTACGTGAAAGGAAGAAATGGTCTTCTTTCTACTCCATTTATAGTTTTTGCTGAAAGAAACCTATAAGTTGTAAGAGATGGACTTAATAAGAAAAATTATGAGGTTAACAAAGAATTATTCATTGATTGACATCAATATTAATAGTAAAATCTAGCCTAGACCTATAATTATGGTAGTATACTCTAGGCTTTAACATCCTTTGTAAATATTTTGCCTTGATGATATTACTAATTATATTTTCTACATGTGTTTACCTTCAAGGAGAGGTAAAGATTTTTTTTAAAAAATTTATCAGTGAGAAATTGATAATTCATCAATTCTTCAACCTTTTTATTGGAGATGGAAATGAAGTTGTGAACAAGATTATTTTTAAACAATTATATGTTCAAAAGCAATATTTTTTTGAAAAAGAATATTCATTGGGAACCTCTACATTTCATAGTAAGGATTGTACACCCACAATCAACACTATCCAAATTGTGACATCAAAATTTGCACCAAAAAAGCATCACAAAAACCTAGATATTGATTACACAAAATATACACAAAATATGCACAATCATAATAACATAATTTATGAGAACCTACTCTTTTTCTTTGGTAAACCAAGAAGATCGTAATTTAAAAATTCATAATTTATCTATATTGCATGCTAGTTTGCTTTGTAATCCTCTTGTATTTGCCAATAAGATCCCCCAAAAAATTACGTTAGTAACTATGCTCAATTGTAATTAGTGAAAATTACAAATACATATACCTTACATCTCAAGGAAAGAACTGCAAGTCTCCATGTTCCTCAGATGCTATTTCTACAATTGAAATGTGCCCAGACTCTTGGATGAAAGTAAAATTCCATCCTACTTTTTCAGTTTCATCAGCTCATCAACTTGCACTGCCCCCATCCCCCCATTGAATTGAAATCCCTGGCAGAGGGATACGTCAGTCAAGCACGAGAGAAACTGGGCAAAAGAATAGAACAGAAAATAGGCCAAGGGAAAGGAAAGAAAATATGGAAAAGGGAAAGGAAAGCAATGAAAAATGGGGAAAACGAATGAAAAGAAAAATGGGAGAAAGAAAAGGACAGAAAACGGGAAGCAGGAAAGAACAGGTAATGACGGAGAAAAAGGAAAAGACAAGGAAAACAAAATGAGGGAAAGGAAAGCAATGAAAACGAAAACGAACCTCCGATTGCTTTGTGCAGTACTTTCAAATCCAAGAGCGGCCGTATGACTGGTGCAAACCGAGCAATGCTTAGTTGCTTAACCCCTCATGGAATTGTAGTTAAGTACATTTTCCAAATGTCAAAACACTATGTGAAAAAAAATGTTGAACATGATAAATTGGGAAGTGTAGGGTGGTTCTAAAAGAAGTTGTTCGTATAACATGGAGTAAATCCATATTATTGGGTGGTGAGATACAACCGTGGAGAACAAGTCAGGTGTACCCAAAGAAATGCCACTGTGATAAAATTGATGGCCTCTAGTCATTACTCACCAGATTGAGTAGTGTACACAATCCAAGTGTCAGTTGCAAGGTTTGAGTGTTAGTTGTGAGATTTAGAGATAAACTTTGAAATACCAAATCGTGTTTAGGCATAGAATTTCTAATGCCAAATGAATATTTCTATTTATCCCTAATTGCCCAATCAACTATACATGGTCGATCTAAAATTTTAGGCTTAACATTGTGTCGGCAATAAAATACCCTTGACTATTTCAAAAAATATTATAGGCAATTTTGAAGGTTTACTATTGAAAACTTTTTGTTCACTAAAAAATGTTAAATATTTAATTTATAAGAGGTCCTCAAAGGTATATATGTACAATTAGAAGTAAGGTATGATACATTTGCAAAACAAACATTCATGTTTGCTGGGATCTTCAATCCCAACATCCTTCTACCTTTTTGCTTTATTCTTCTTCACCTAGGACCTAGACTTCTTCCCCATCCTACAATTAGAAATAAAAAGTATCAATTAAAAAACTTTTCAAATGTGAATTACAAGAGTAATTTCAGCAACAAATGTTTCTGAACGTTCTCACATGTATAGGTAAGTGAAAGCTTTGACATGCATATCTTCCAAATGAAAATAGGTATGATACTAGGGTAATGCTTCAAAACATCTTGTGATACTACAAAGTTTGTCGTAGCAACACTCAGCCAAGGCATTCCCCTATAATTTAGAAATATGGCTTCCACTTTGGGGACTTCAAAACATCTTGATATGCTATAAGATAATGTCATAGCAAATCTCTATTGAGGTTCTTGTCAACTTCATTAGCATTGTTTCTAAATGAACCTTTCCTCAAAATGGAAGTGGGAATAACTTCTTATAATGAATTGTCCATCATGAATCCTCAAAGGGTATGGGATAATTTGAAGATGAGAGCTTGGCCACTCATTGTCAAAATGCAAGACTTGTGCTCTAAGTAAAATTTCAGACCTCATTTTAGCATAGTAGAATACCTTTTTTCAAAAAACTTTGAACTAAAAAAAAGTGGGTATTTACGCTAAGTTTTATCTCTAAAATTTCTTTCAAGGTTTTGAGACTCTAACTAAAAGTTATGGACAAATTTTAGAGAGGGTTTGGAAGGGACATTGTTTTTGACAATTCAAAACATTCTCTTTGAAATTTGTCCATAACTTTTTATTGGACTCTTGAAATCTCAAACCAATTTTTGTAAATGAAATTTGGCTTGATTTTTCAACTTTTTATAGTTCAAAGTTTTTTTGGAAAAATTATTCTATTATGCCCAAATGAGGTCTAAAATTCTTCTTAGAGATTATTTGAAATTATAGAGAATTTTTTAAGAGAAAAATGAAAAAAATTCATTTCAAATATAGAATAGACTCAAAAAATCTGAAGTTTTCACCATGTATGTATCATTATATTTTCATGCATAAGAGCATGGTATAAATGAAAGTTATCTTGCTACTCTTAAATTAAAAAATCAACAAACTAGGCCCAAAGTTCATATTTCCAAGCAAATCTAAAAACAATTTGGACTCATTTCATTTATTTCAAAAAAATCATTGGAACTCGAGGACTGGGCTTGCATTCAAGTTGTATTTGAAAACTAGGACTGCAATGGAGTTGCTATAATTGTTGCATACCGGTTGCATTGGTCACCCTCCACGCAACCTCTACAACTCTTGACAAGTATTCTCCCTCACTCCAATGTATGTCTAAACCCTTGTATTGTATTCTTGATAGAATACAAGCTTTACATAGGCATAAAATCTTTAATTTTGCTGATTTTATTTATTTTTAAATTGCAAAATTTTCAACTTACTCTTTGCCCCCAACTTTATAGTTCAACACATTTCATGTTGATTCCATTTGTGTTATGTAAATGCAAGCAGAACACAAACCGTAGGCCATTTCTGGCCATCTCGGCGTTAAAGGGTTAAGGTAACATAGCAAGCAGCTTTTGCAGGTCCGTCTTCCTCTCCGGTGATCCTCAGGCACGATGATCAGTACAGTCCTATCAGTAATAAGGTAAGGTAGTCCCCACATGCGACCCGAAATGTGACCCGAAATGGAACCGCAAATGCACTTCGCGAAGTCCTTCCGATCTGAACGCCAACCGAAATCGAATTTACCTCGTAAAACCCCCCTCCCCTCCGCATTATTCAACCAGTCTTTCCGCTCGCACCAGGTGCACTCGCACTAGGTGTGCCAGTCCGGAAGGTGCCTCCATGGGATGGTGCGTTGCAGTTGACACCTCCGTGTAACCTACTGTAGATATCTGATCGTGCAATGGAGTGGAGTTGTTCGGCTATGGAGTCATTGCAGGTGCAGATTGAAGGTATCGGACGCACTCTTCTTCCGGATCTCTTTGGCGGTCATGTTTTCGGCTTCCACGCTCTGGAGCTGAAATTTCTCGGGTGGGTTTGTCCGGGGGGCGCGGTGGAAGGTCGGTGGAGGTTCGTTTGGTGGAAGAGGGTAGAGATGGTTGCGTGGATTTTTAGGGTTGATATTCGAGTAATTTTGGTATGATTTTTGAGTGATTTTTGTGTGATTTTTGGAGATGGTTTATAGTTAGGGTTCAAGGTGACTTTGTGTGTTTTGTGATGACCGGCGATGTTGAACGTGCGTTTGTGGTGGCAGGGTTTGAAGCTTGAGCAGATGTTGTGACTGGGCCATGGCGGTGGCCCGAGAGGTTCAGCAGTGGCGGGAGGAGCCGCTGATATGGAAACTGGCCGACGAGAATCTGCAAGACATCTTGGCTCGGCTTCCGGATCGCGTGGATCGGCAGTCATGGTGCCTGGTGTGCCAGAAGTTTTTGTATCTCGAAGCCGTGGGCCGGAAGTATGTGCATTTGATGAGCCCTGAGATTTTGGAACCCGTGTTGCATCGCTACCGCTTAGTGGAGCATCTGGACTTGTCGTCGTGTGTGAAAATCACCGATGCGGGACTGGCTACCGTCGCCAAGTTCACTAGCCCGCGGTTGCTGTCAATCAAGCTCGTGAGGACGAAGGGATTCGGAGGGGCCGGCATTCGGAGCCTCGTGGAATGTAGTTTGCTTCAGGACGTGGATCTCACGTTTTGTACTGCGGTAGGAGACTATGAGATCTTTCTCATTAGTGAGCTGGAGCATTTGCAGAAGCTCAAGTTGACTGCTTGCCGGAATGTCACGGATACAGGGTTGGCAGCGCTCGCTCGGTGCAAGGACTTGAGGAATTTGAGCTTAAAGTTTTGCACGGTAGGAGATGATGGCGTTCGGACTATTGCGGCCGGGTGCTCGCAGCTGCAAGTTCTCGATCTTTCATTTACTGAGGTACTAATTGGGGATGTATGCTTTCTCTTTTTGGATGTGAAGTAGTTTTATGTTATCAATTCTTAGTTACCTTAAGCTCTTTTTCATTCGTTTGTCATGGAAATAGCGTGTCCTTTCTTTGCAATAAATCTGAGTTTAATCTGTGCCTACACATAAGTATCTGTAGATGGATAGATGTAGATACATAAACAAGTAGCTACGCTGGGAGAGGTCTGACTCACTGTAGCACCGATTTGCTTTTCAAGTAGCAACTTGCTCAAACTTCCTCACGTGCAGTGTAGATTTAGCTTTTGTCATTTGAATGCCTCATCCCCGTTATTTCGGATCCCAGGAATGCATGTTCTTGAGAATGGGCACCGTTTGGTTAAGTGTCTCAGATTTAGTAGTTTTTGGGTCCCTTTGATATGCTGACATCGGTTTTGGTTTTGGTTTAGGTTTCGGACGCTGGGCTAGCATCCCTGGCTCTTTTGGAGAATCTCGAGTGTCTCTCTCTCATATCATGCAACAATGTGACTGACAGGGGTCTCAATAGCCTTAGGAGTGGATGCAAGCCATTACAGGTGCTGCTGTATTTTCATGCATGTGTATGCTGAATTTCCAATGTGTTAACTTGTCTTGGAGTGTTTGGAAATGGAGCTAGAATGAAACTGCACTGATTGCATATGGAAGAGTAATTTCAGCAAGTTTTTAGTATGTGTAATGTCGTCTCTTAAATGCTTACCTCATGTATTTGATCCCGGTTGCTTTTGACGCTGAGTTGGAGTTGATGCTTACCCTCTTGTTGGTTGTTATAGAAGCTGGACGTGGCAAAATGCTCAAATTTGAGTAGCCGAGGTATTATTGCCTTGACAGGAAGCTCTGTGCAACTTCAAGAGCTCAATCTCTCCTACTGCAAGGCGGTAAGTGGTTGTTTGTTCTGTAATTCATTTTGGTACTGTGTACATGCAACTAACCGGACCATTAGAAGTGTGAGTGTAGGAGACATCTGTGTGATACATCTGTTGGAAATGTAACACCTGTTCTTGATGTTTTTGACAGATAAGCAGCGTGCTATTTTCTAGTCTCCAGAAACTCAAGACACTGCAAGTGATCAGACTGGACGGCTGTGCTATTGGGGAGGCCAATTTGAGCCTGATTGGTAGAGGATGTAAATTGTTAAAAGAGCTCAGTTTGAGCAAATGCCAGGGGGTGACTGATGTTGGTGTTGTGGGCGTAGTTACAGCCTGCACTGGCCTGCAAAAGCTAGATTTGACCTGTTGCCGTGACATCACAGATGCAACTTTGGAGGCTATCTCATCAAATTGCAGGGGCCTGCTGAGCTTGAAAATAGAGAACTGCCTTTCGATCTCAGCTGAGGGTCTGGTTTTGATTGGGAAGAATAGCTTCCATCTCGAGGAGCTCGATCTCACTGACTGCAATTTAAATGATAACGGTAAGAGTTTAATCTGATATGTAAATCTCACTTCTTGCCCAAATTCCATTATCCGTATTACGTGTGATAATTTATGATAGAGAAGCTTATATTAAGGTACTGCCCCTTTCCTAGTCTTCACTAGGAGATCGTGTTTGTAAGGTTATTTATATTGTCTTCATTGTGGTGTTTTATCATTATTTGGTCTTGAATTATTGAAGCATCTGACTGAATCTGGTTGCTTGGCTTGCAGGATTGAAGTCAATTGCTAGGTGCACTGGGTTAAGGGTATTGAAGGTGGCTTACTGCATGAATATCACAAATGCTGGACTCGTGAACATTGGTGCCACCTGCAAGAGTCTGCGTGAATTTGACTGTTACAGGTTAGTCCTAAACTGTGGCAGTAAATTGCAAATTTGCTTTTGTATTGGATCGAAGCAGCATCTTTCCACTTGAGCCACACTGATTCGATTTGCGCGTACGACGATAGTTGTGTTATGAATTTGTGCTTACAACTTTCTCATATAAGTGTGGTACGTCTACACTGTCAGGCAGCTGTTGCAGTGTTCTGCTTTTCTTCTCTGCGAGATTCTCAGTTTCACTAAAGGGTTCGTGATTGGGGCACTTTCAGGTCGGTGGGGATCAGTGATGGAGGAGTTACAGCAATTGCGAGTTGTGGCAGGCGTCTGAAAGTGGTCAATGTGTCTTATTGTGCATCGATCACAGATGAAAGCTTACACTCTCTTGCACAGCTGAGAGATCTGTTGCAGCTAGAGTTACGGGCTTGCAGCCAGGTGACTTCGGTAGGAATCTCTTACATTGCTGCATCCTGCAAACACCTGCGGGAGTTGGATGTCAAGCGCTGCACTTTTGTGGGAGACTCTGGAGTACTAGCTATTTCACGTGGATGTCGAAACCTGCGGCAGGTACTGCTTGATCTTCGACTGATTTCTTTCTGTATTCAAATGTGCTTCGCCTTTTCTTCGGATTATTAAGGCATCCTCAATGGAACACTCTACTTTCACACTTCAAAGTATAGTTTCACAATTTCAAGTGACCCAACGACACTCACCACATGTGCCCATTAAATAGTCAATGAATCAACCACAAACCTACTTACTCAGATTGTAGGACAAGATCCATCTCATGTGTAATCAAGGACAAGAGTCTTACCCAAACTTAGTCTGTAGAGGGTGGTTTGAGGGACTCAGTATCATGAAGAAAAATGAATTGTTGATCTGAGCTTCATGGAATCGAAGGCTATTTTAAGTGTTCTTTCTTTCATTTTGGGGAGTGTCAGACGGTGCACAGAGCTGCATTTACGAAGCTCTTACCAAGTTCGAATTTTTGGGATGGTGGTGCATGCAGATCAACCTATCCTACACAGCAGTGACAGACTTGGGGATGATGGCTGTTGCAAATATGTTATGTATCCAGGATATGAAGTTGGTTCATATAAAAAATGTTACCGATGACTGCTTCGCGAGAACTCTCCTGGCTTGCGGTAGCTTGAGAAAAGTGAAGCTTCTCACAGGGCTGCGTATGACGCTACCTCCCGAAGTGATCAGCGAACTGGAGGAGCGTGGAACCAGGCTCCGCTGGATGGAGAAGCCCGCTTAAATAGGAGACTTTGTGGCTTAATTTGTGTAAAAATCTGTACCTTTATGCTGAAGTGGCATGCATCTGCGATCTCTGGGAGTGATTCATTTATGCAAATCAGTTGAAAAGTGTCCCGCATGAATTATTGAGAGCTTAAGGTTGATAGTCTGTGGAAGAGGTTGCAAAGCAGGTGGAGTCCTGTGCAACCTATGCTTCAGTAGAGTACTGCACTGTCGAGGTCAGCAAGGCTGTACTCTTTCAAGATCTATCTTTGGTTTACCTTTCTTGTTGGCAACTAAAGTCACTCTCATTCTGTTGCGACTCAGCGGATGCACTGTACAATACCCTCCGATAAGTCTTGCAACTCCACGTCTGGTTCCCAGCCAAGTAGTTTGATTACAGAACATATTCTTGGTAGGTAAATTTAGATATTTGATTGAGATTTTTTGCCTTGGACAAGGTGAGTCATGTACCTTGTTGTAACTCATTTCACTTTTTATAAATATCTCTCTTTGTGAGAGGTGGTTGATTTTGGAAACACTAAGCTGGGTTTAATGGTACAATGCTACACTTGAAAATTTCATTCTTAGAGATCACAAGTAGTGGATGTCAACTGGCTTCGGAGTTGAGAGGATCAACATTATTGCATGCGTGCTTCTTTTGATTGTTGCTTGTAGACATAGTATATAGGTTTTGTGAAAAAAGATTGATGTTTGTCTAGAATATTGTGAATGTGATGTTGCTAGGAGTTCTATAAGCAAACTTTGTGAAGTTCTAAGTAGTGTTGGTTAATTTTGTACCATTACATGATATAAAAGTCATCCACTAGCCATCAAATTCTTCTTATTTCAATCCTAAGGAAAACTTATAGGAGCAAGTCAAAGACCAAATGTGAACATCAATGAATTTGGCATGGGAGGTTATACCTCAAGAAAGTATCCAAAAGTTAATTTCTACAATGCCAAAATAAATAGAAGCTTTAATAGCAGCTCAAGGTAGTTATACTTAATGGTTGTGGATGTACCACTTTGTTGCAAAGTAGATGCTAGAGAACAAGACATAATGTAAAATTCATGTTATTTTAGGCTTCTACAATATTATAGTTTTCTAATGATACCCTATTTGAGTATTTGACAATGTTTGTTCAATTTTTTTTAAATTCGTGAGCTTGTTTTCAATTGCCTTGAACATGTATGAAAGAAAACTGCAAAATACAATAAAGCCACATAGAGGAAAATTTTACCTACATAGTGTGAGTCTTTGTACTATGAAAGATGTGAACAATGATGTTTCCTAAATATATGTGCAATCATATCTTAAAAAATCATCACATATATTTTTCAATTAATTAATAAGTAAAAATATGAAAAAAAATAACTCACCAAAAATAGATTTCTTATTTTTAAACATTGAAATTTCAGATATTGGTTAAGGTTCCATAAAGCAATGGATTTAATAGGATAGTTTTGATAGGATATTCTTAAAATGGAGTTAAAAAGGAAAAATTTGAAGGGCTTTATAGTGGGGTTATAAGACTTCTTAGAGGGTACCAATATTATACAATGGCAATGGGATACCATAAAGATACCTAATGGCAATTTGGACCATTCAATTTTCAATTTGCATAATGTAGAATACAATTGACATTTTTTGTTTGCACAATCAACTTTCATATATTACACAACTCTAATGAAGTATCCCAAATTTTAGTTTCAAAAAATCAAAACTCCATTTTAGGTGTATTTTTTTATTTAATTTTCATGGTTTTACATGATAATTCATTGAAAACATTGGTGATGAATTTTTAATTAGATTGGGGAAATATATAGGAAACATTCATATGCATATCTTTTATTCAACAAGCATCTCCAAAAAAGTTTCACAATTCCCTCTTTAGAGATTTCAATATTGACTTGACAATGCCCTAATTTTGGAAAATAAATCTCTCTTTACTGTAATTAAATCCTAGTAAAGTAGTTGTACCATCATGTTCAAATGTGTGAAATTAGTTCTCATATGCAACAAATAGAAAAATCTACTTGCAATAAAGAGATATCTATTTTTCAAAATTAGGACATTGTCATGTTAGCATTGTAAGAGAATGTAACTTATATAAACTATCGCTTTGTCAAAAAGAGCCATGAGCCTTGGGAAGCTCTAGGTATGCAAAATGGTTTGTCGTTCTTATAATGGACTTCTACACTTGGTGACATGTGCTCTAAATGGGAGGAAGATTGCAGTTTACCATACTTAGATAGTAGGTTTGACTTAAATTAATTGAAATAAAAAGTGCCAAATTTTTTTTACTTTTAGGACTAGAAAGTTGAATCTACAAATAAATGTAAAGATGGTTTGTTGAAAATCCATTGAATCAAATCCCAATCCACCATTTGATTTTCTACCATCAAGAAATTTTTCGATGGCCAAAAGAAGGAATTACTTCATTGACATTTTGTGAGGATGTTAGGTGGGGGTTGTTTTAATAATGAAATTAATTGTCCATTCTGAATCCTCAGAGGTTAGGGATAATTTGTAGATGAGAGCTTGATTACTTATCGTCAAAACTCATCATTGTATTCAAAGTAGAATTTTAGTCCTCATTTTGTCATAGTGGAATAAATTTTTCTAGAAAATTTGAATTAAAAAATTTTGGGAAATCAAGATAAATTTCAACTCTAAGAAATCTATTTGAAATTTTGAGCCTTTTTAAAAATGTTATGGACAAAATTCAAAGAGAATGATTGAAAATGTCCCTTCCAACCCTGTGAACTTTGTCTATAACTTTTGATTGAAGGCTCAAAATCTAAAACAAATTTTTGGAGATGAAATTCATCTTAATTTTACACATTAATTAAGCCAAATTTATTCTAGGAAAAATTACTCTACACCAATTAAATGAGGTTTGAACTTTTATTTTGAACACAATTCTTGTTTTTGATTTGACTATGAGTACTTGAGCTCTGATTTACATATTTCACATGGGTTGTTTTACTTCCTACCACCCTACTTGTTCAAATTTTTTGTCTTCTCATCTTTTCTCAAGCATTGAGTGACATTTAAATCTATAGAGAAATCCATGCACAAGACAAGTACCAAATTAATTACTAAATATAATTTCTTTTTTAACTTGAATGTTGAAATTTTGAAACTATTGTATTGTAAAATGTTGAATTTTATTTTGGGGCTTTAATTAAATAATCCACATGAAAATGCCAAACCTAATATTGGAGTACGGTAGTCTTCCACTACTTTGTTTGGAGAATCTAAAACTTCTAGCCTAAAGGATGCATGTAATGTCCTCTTGAGTTTCTCAATAATTTAGCCTAAGCATACACAATACTTTGTGATTGTATTGTATAATTTAGATTGAGCGATGGCTTTAGAGATTTCTTTGGGGAGATTGTTGATTGTACTGCAAAGGTCCAATAGGAGGGTGGTTGCCATATTTTCCTTCTCATTAACTTAGTGTGTGTCATCGATGCAGGTGAGATCATTCCTATGAGCATTGTAAAAATGGCAACAAAGAGTTGTGGAGAGGAACAAATGAGCGCAACTTTTTCACTCCATTAAAGAAAGTGTTAGGGAGGCATTGGTAATGGAAAATTGACATTTGTGCCAACGGCATTGTATGGAATGGAGGTCATCTACAATTGTGCACAACGGAAATAGAGAATTGTGGAATTATGGCAGTAATGGGTCTGTCTTCCACCATTCCCCATCTAAATGCACAAGTTGCTCAAATGCTCACTACCTAGGCAAAAGAATTTGGAATTCAAACCTTACAAGTTATCATTCTGTAAGACTATTGGATCGACAATATTCATTATCATTGCCCTATCACTGAAAGAAAAGTGTGTTGAACTTGTCAAAAATTGCATTTTACTTGACAGAAACTACGTTGTATTCAACAGAAAAGTGTGGGTTGGATTTTGTTGAGTTCTCCCTTCATAATGCAAAATTTTGTGTTTCAACATTTCAACACAAAATTTGACAAGTGAAACGCAAAATTTTCTATTAGAATGCAAAATTTTGGATTACGAATGGAGATCTCAACAAAATCCAACCCACACTTTTTTGTTGAGTAAAACGCAGTTTTTGACAAGTTCAATGCAATTTTCTTCTAGTGTATAAAATTAGGACCAACAAATCATACATGGAAAGTAATAACAAGGTCGTTTTTTTATACTATTTGTTCAAGAGGCACAATGCATGTGTTCTTGGTTGGTATTTGGTAGAGTAGTCAATGTGGAGGTTCTTCTCAAAGCTTCCCAAATGCCCACAATCAAGCCATGTGGCAATGTGCAAGTCTACCTATAAAACAGAAGAGGGTTCAATAGATAGGCACAAGACTCTACCAAGGTTCCAAAAATCAAAGACTTTGCCAGAGAGAGCCTTCTAGCAATCTTTGATAATTTGACTAACATAGAAGAGATGGAAGTCTCTACTGGATTTGTTGTAGGAGATTGGTGGTGCCCTACAACTACCTTCAAGGGGGGGGGACACAGTACTATTTTGTGAGTATGCAAGCATGAGCCTATGAGCATTGAATAAGGATTATGTGAGTATTGAGCTCATAAATTTGAAGAAGCATTAGAAAACTTAAGAATATTTCTAAAAATAGATTTCATCTTAAAATTTGGATAAAAAATTCTTATTTTTAGTAAAATTTAGTACCTACTACTATGGACCTATTATTGTGGATATGTAGAATTCAAATGAAGATTCTAATTTTCAATCTTGTTTAGATGTATATACTATGAAGATGAAGAACTCAATTGATGTGAAAGATGAATAGAGATGAGATTAAGTTTGTTTACAATATTGGTTGATCATTGTCCTATAAGGGTAATTGCAAGAAACAATTGTCCTATTTCTTGTCCCCTTGTCCTCAAATGGGTGTTTTTTTGCTCATAACTTTTGCACCATTTGTCCATTTCGAGTAAAATTTGGAATGAAGGTATATGAAATAGTTGAAAATATTGAATAATTTTTTCAAATTTTTTCAAATTAGTTTATTATTTTTAACCTATCCCCAATTGTATGTCTACCTTGGCCATTTTGGAGGGATTTAGTCCTATTTTTGACCCAAAAATGCAAAATCAAAGCCACAAATTGCATGTATTGGATTTTTACCAACATTATAAGGACTGAAAATGAATTTTTATGAAAATAGCAACATGTCAATTGTGCACATGGGATCAAAGTGACCTCCCTTTGTACGAAGGCTATGAGGGGAAAAAAATTTCCTACATTAATTCTTTGGTGCAATGCAAGTGCAATCTCCTCTAGCAAAAAGGAATTTCTTTATATGGATTTTTTTTGAATTTTTTATGAATCACTAAAAATGAAAAGGTCCACAAACCCCTTTTTTGCTATTTTTTGCTTCCAATGGCTTTTGTAGTACACCACAATAATCTATAGTACTGCATAGTATTCTATAGTATTGAATCATTGGTTTAGATCTTTCAATGCTTTGAATTGACAGTTCAAATTTGCAAGGGCACTCCTAACACATAGTGTTGGTAGTACTACACAGTATTGTTAGTTCTATGGCGAAAAATTGCATTTTTGAGCCAAAATTGTAATGTGCTTCTTGCAATCACCAATAACAACATGGGACCTTTTGGGGTCGATGCGAAGGGATTGTTATTTTTTTCTTAATATGATATTATTGGATTTATTTAGATTTTAGAAAAAATATTTTTGGTAAGATTTCATTATATGTAGAAGGAACTTAGGAGCACCAAGTTTCATTTTTGTTACTAGAAGAAACCAATGTTGGTTTCAACAAACGCAGAAACTGCGTTTTTTGGTAGAAAACAGAATTTTGTTGAAACCAACGATGGTTTCTTCTAGTGTATTGATCAATATCTTATAGTAGAATGGATCTTCTTGAAGTAGAT
Organism: Straminergon stramineum; assembly: GCA_963920665.1. Taxonomy (NCBI): domain Eukaryota; kingdom Viridiplantae; phylum Streptophyta; class Bryopsida; order Hypnales; family Calliergonaceae; genus Straminergon; species Straminergon stramineum. The sequence continues at coordinate 24,687,072 of OY987264.1, forward strand.
AGGGGTATCTACATTTATGTCTTAATGTGTTAGTAATTGGACTTTTAGAAAATATTGTTAAGATTGTAAGAAAATATTTAGTTGATAGGGATTATTTTTGCAAAGGTGCTAGTATGTGAGCCCAAGAATGCAACTTGGACCTTCCAAATCACCTTACTCAAAAAAAGGCAAGATCTGCAAGCTAGATTTTTAACCCTTTTTTGATAGGAGATGACATTGGGTTTCGGAGGGGGATTTTGCAGAGGAAAAAGGGGCAAGGCATTCTTCTAGACTATAAACGGCCTTTCGGAGCCAATAGCCCAATCTATTTGGCAATCAAAATTAAACACAAAAAGTTAGAAAGTGGACCAACGTAAAAGCATAGAAATCAACAATCAATTAAAACCATACATCTTGTGAAGATTAGGGTTAGAAGTTCTCCTCTTGGGGATGGGGTTCTAGCTGGTGAGTGTTGGAGAGCTTGGATGTCAAAGCCTTAGTGTAGGTAGAAATCCCATAACAATCTAGGGTTTGTTAATCCCTTAACTAGATAAAAATCTTGAAGGAGATCTAAGATTTTAGGGTTCCCATTTGTAGGAATGGAGTTTTCGGCTTGTAACTTTGAGGGGAACAAGGGTGCCCATCTTCCTAGAAAATGGGACGCCCTTCTCTTCTCAAAACACACCCATTTTATATTTAGGTCCGTTAGATCCACTTTGTTGGAACTCTTGACATTTTTGCCAAAAAACTTGGCAGTATTTGTCTTGTTGTTGTTGTTTTTGCTCTCTTCTGCTAGTTTTTTGCTCCCTCTGTTCCCTTTGCTAGTCTTGTTACTCTTTACTCTCTTTTGGTTAGTTTTGTTACAAGTTCTAAAGGTCTTGGGATTCCTTTTGCACCTTGTGTCTCTTAGTTTTGTTGTTTTTAAGTCTTACTTTCCTTTGTGGTTGTTTTGTCTTGAGTTAGCTCAATTCTTGAGCTCTTAGTTCTACTATCTTTGGAGAGGGCTTTGTGCCTTCTTCCGTTAGAGTCTTGTCAAGTTTTGAAGGATCTTTGAGTGTCCATCGGTTTATTGTACTAACCCTAGAGCCACCACCACCCCACCGTATCTTGGCGATGCTACTTTGGGGGGCCTCTAGCTTGCTTTGAGTGCTTACTAACCTTGCTATACTAACCCTTGCCACGAGGTGGTGAGAGTGTCTTAGGTCCCCATAGAGTGCTCACTTTGCCTTACCTTACTCGTATCATTGTGGGTCTCATGGGGACGGCAAAGCTTTGGACCCTTAAATCCTTAGAGTCTTAGATTTGGTGTTAAACCCAAATCAACAGCGGAGCTTTGACCCTAAGTGGTGTCCACATCCAAATTTCAGTTCCTAAAACATTTTGAGAACAAGTCAGAGTTTAGTACACAAAATTAGAACATAGGTCCTAGTATATCCAAGCCTAAAGTCTCCCTACCACCACTAGTCTATCTGTCCGTTGCAAGGTCTATCACATGTTTTCTCTTGTGTTTTGGGGGGTGAGACCCGAACGAGCCCAAGACAGCCAAGTCACCGCAAACCCTAGGAAGTCCAATAGAGGCCCCGGCCATCACAAAGGCCCCAACAACATAGGGCTCCGACAGCACAAAGGTCCTAGCTAGCTCCATGGCTCTAGCCAACAATTAAGTTCTATTGATTTTTTTGTTTCTCTTCTCTAAACTAGGGTGCAAAAATAGAGTAGAAGATAGGTTAGAACTAGAGGGGAAAGGGAGAAGAGTCTTAGAGTAGAGGGTAGGGTAGAAATAGAAGGAAGGTGGAGAACCAAGGCGTAGAAGTAGGATAGAAGCATCATAGAAGGATAGGAGAAGTTAGGGCCTAGTAGAAATCTAGGGAAAAGTAGTCACAAGGGAACCTCATGAATTGTTCTCTCTACAAAACCATTCTCCAATACAACAACAACCAACGCAAGTGAAAGAAAAGAAAGAAAGGAGGGACTTAATAGGAGGTTATGAGGTGTCTCCACCCATTAGGAAGTGGCTTGTTAGACATGGGTATTGATTAAGGGGGATAGTGGTGACTAGGAGGTAGTGGTCATTAATCTTGAGATAGAGTAGTTGGGTTAGTGCCACAAGGTAGGGAGTGGCCATTAATTATGTGGGTTAGGGCTTTAGAAGTAGGTGGCTGGCCAACTACTACCATCCATGTGGATAGAGGGAAGGAAGGAAAGAGTAGGAAGGAAAAGATGGTGAGTTAGGCTCACCAAGTGTATCCCTATCCAATCTACGAACTTCATCCAAACATTCATCCAATCCTACGAAGGTGACATGGCAGCAAGGGACGTGTTGAAGGGAAGTCTCGAGCACCTAGATGAGGAAACCCGAGCTTAGGTATGACACTAACGCTTCTCCTCCCATTTAGCTCACTCATTTCCACTACCATAGAATAAGGCCGAGGCCTAGGAGTGGGTAGCACCCCTAGATCCAGGAGTCATGTTAGATACAACATTAGAATAATAAAGTAGATGTTGAGGGGGGTCTATGGGTATAAAATATGCTTCAAACTGACTCATAACAAGGAAATTATGAACAGATGAAGTGTGGGATTCAACATGGATGAAGTAGGGTGAAATTCATCCATCCACGCCAAAACTTGGAATTCACATACTAGATCATATGTTAGGGTTAGTATCCAAAAATCAGGGTCATTCGACTTGGGGAGAGGGTCCGAAGGGATGGATGAAGTTTAGGCAGCCTCTTCAAGGGCTAAACTTCATCCGGCCATAGCTCCTTTTAGGAATGTCTGATTTCCGAGCAACTTAGGTTTTTAGAAATGGTATGAGCTGATTTACAAGCTAGTAGTTGTAGATTTAGCCGACTTTTAGCTTTACTAGGAGGCCGTAGCAATCAAGGGATCTAGGTAATAATTCTATATTTAGGATAGTTTGGGGGTTCACGATGAACTATAGGACTTAGAAGGCTGAGAAAAGATCCATTGCTTGGAAGGCATAGTGGACCGACTTTAGGCACCCATTAGAATAGAATTCACCCCCAAAACACAAGAACTTGGTTGTGCTTGTATATTTGCCAAGGGTGGGCAAATATCCATTCACACAAGCCCTTTAGAGACCTCCATGAAATTTCAAGTTATTTTAAATTAGGGAACTCGACTTGAATCATAGATGAAGTTTGATGAACCGAGTAGCAGTTAAACTTCATCCACCCATAACTTTGGCTAGGAATATCAGATAGAGATAAATTTAATGTTTTTAGAAAGGGAAACGAATTCTCTAGAAGGTTTTTTTTATTAGTCCCACCCTTACGTGTCTTGCACCAAAGCGACAACAGCCTCATCCATTCGGCCAAATACTATCATAGTTGTATTGGAAGTTAGACTTGGCAAGTTGTGTTCATTTGGGTCCATGTAAGCACTCAGAAAAGATCCATTGCTTGGAAGGTACAATGGACCGCGCTTAGACACCCCCAAATAGGAATCATTCAATCAAACCTCAAGAACGTGGTCGTGCTCATAATTTACCAAAGGTGGATAAATTGGTGTTCATATGGAGCAGGCCCATATATTGTGGGCTAAATTATATTAGTGTTGCATATTTTAGAATTAGAATGTACACCACTAATATAATTTAGCTCACAATGTGGTGTGCTTCCATTTGGTCTGGAATAGGAGTAGTTTAGGACATACAACCCATTTTCAACTACTTAAGCAATTACACATACACAGAGTGTGGGATTCTTAAGTGGGGAATTTTTCCTACGTACAAAAATAGAGTTGGGAAGGATTAAATATTTGTTCAAATTTTTATTTCTCAAAACATAATTACTATGAAAGTTTTAGATCAAGATTTTGTTTGACCCATATTGGCTGTATATCTTTTTTATTTCCAACCAAGGACTAGTTGCAATATTGGCAATCCTATAGCCAATCATAATGAGCCACAACTACAGTGAGAACTATGCCATAATTAATCACCACTCTCCACTAATTGATCGGAAAGAAAAATAGTCTACAATGCGGAAATGGGTGCATAATATTCAATAGCAATTGTTAGTACTGTTTTCTCCCAAACATGATGATGTGGAATATTCTACACCCAAACATTAGCTATGGGTTCACGACTCAAAAAAATTCAGAAGAAGAAAGGGCATCCAATAGACATGGGGGTCTATTGGAACTTTAGGCGTCAATAGTAAAATAATTTTATACAAATTAATCTTTAACAAACAAGAATGCAATTAACAAAAATCCATGTAATTGACCTTGGAATTCCCATGATGTGTTTTATAATCCATTCGTAACTTGTGATTTGCAATGTGAAGACAATTCTTTATATACATATGTGGTGATAGTACTTAAAACAAACAATGTGGGATTTGAAAATTAGAATTAGTAAGAGCTCAATCACTCATAGAGAAGGCAAATTAAAGCAAGAATTGTATTTGGAGTAGAATTTTAGACCTCATTTAGGTATAGTATAATACTTTTTTTTTATAAATTTCTTTTTCATGAACTAAAGAAAGGTGGGAAATCAAGTTAAGTCTTGTATCCAAAAATCCGTTTGAGATTTTGAGACTTCAATCAAAAGATATGGACAAATTTCAAAGAGGGGTTGGAAGGGATATTTTTTTGGACATTTTTAAACACCCTCTTTGAGTTTTGTCCACAACTTTTGATGAAAGGCTCAAAATTACAAATGGATATTTAGAGATGAAATTTATATTGATTTAACAAATTTTTGTAGTTTAAAGTTTTTTAAAAAGAGTTATTCTATTGTACCTAAATGAGGTCTCAAATTCTACTTCAAACACAATTCCTGCATTTTGACAATGAGTGTTCAAGCTCTCATCTTCAAATTATCCCATATTTTTTGGAGATTCATGATGGACAATGAATTTCTATATAAAAATGACATATCTTCCCTCTAATGTCTAAGAAGCAATTTCTTCAATTACCTACGAAATTCTTTTTGGATGAGAGATGGTTAAATGATATTTATATTTGATTCAAAGGATTCTTCAAAAAAATTGGTCACCATCTTAATCCCTAAAGTTCCTTGACTATGTTATCACCAAAAACCCTCAAAAACTGCCATTTTTAATACAAGTACCAAATTTTTGAAAAATATCATTTTTGGACACATGTAACTGTAGGATCTTGTATTAAACTAGATTGAGAAGATATGGGAAAAAATTCAGAAAATTCCACCATGTAGATTGCAAGATTTTAGCATTTGTAAGGACAAAAATCCTTTTGGGGGCCATGTGAAAAAACAGGCAGTTGCACTTCTCAAGGTCACATTTGTATGAAAAAATGTCCAAAATGGTGGTGCTTCTTCAAATTCATTCTTCAATTCAAGTTGGCTACATGCTTGAACATTTTCAGATCATTTAGAATTGTGCAACATATAGGAAAAAAATAGTAAGTAGAAAGATGTAGAGAATGATTCAAAATACTAAATTGTTAACAATTTATTAATGGACTTAAAAATTCTCAATCCCAATGGTCATAATGTTTTTATAAACAATATACATCTAAAGTTTTTATTTTTTTTCCAAAAATATTGAAAATTGAGTCAAATAAAGGACTTCAAAGTTTATTTTAGAGTAGAGAATCTATACTTGCCCACAAACTAAAACATCTCATAACTTTTGACTCATTGATAAAAATGGAACAATTCAAATCTTTCTATGTATATACAAATCTAGAAAACCAATTTCAAATTTTTAATTTTGAAAAAAATGATTTTTCAGATCTGCCCAAACTGCCCAAGTTGAGAAACAAACTACATATTAGGCCATAACTTTTGACTGATATTTCCAAATGCCCTGAAATTTAGTGCACATGAAAGATATTCCTCATCCATACCTTCTATTAAATTTTGGGCCCAAAACATGGAAATCTCTAGTCCTGCCCAAAAAAGTTATGTTGCCAAAAAACACACCTTGTTCCTTTAGGGGTAAACATTTATTTGTTATTTTGTTTGACTCGTACTGCTACTATCGGTATCCTGATACTTAAACTCACTTCAAGAGTCCAAACGTACAGATGAATTTCGTTTACGAAGACAACAACAAGGAAAAGGCAACCTTCCTGAAGGCTACTGAATGTTATGTGTGGGTGATCCGAAAGGGGTCGCCTCCTATACCTTAAGAGCCAGTTGCCATTGGAAACCAGAACTGGAGGCCCATCTAGGTTGTCCACGGGCAGCAAGGAAGAAAATCTCTAAAATCTCGAAGGGTTGAATATGTCAGAAAGCAAGCTCCTGCCGAGAGTCTGGAAGGTCCAGTTCTGCTTCCAACTTCTCCAGAGCTGGAGGTCCAGTCCTGGACCCCTCCAATCCCCCAATGGCAACAGGCTCTAACTTACTAGAAACTGAGCCCCCGAATGAACTTACTGTACTGTACTGTACACCAAAAACTGCAGGGTGAAAGCGGGGGCACCAGCAACTTGAAGGCGGCAAGGGCAGCGATCTCCTAAGTTACCGTCCATCATACCGGGGCCGCTATCCCATCTCCCGAATCGCCAATGCCGGTGGGCCACACACACACCGTCAGCCAAACTTAACTTAATTAAGAAGTTCCAATCCCAGCAGTGAGGCAGGAAGACAGGGCGACCGGCAGGAGCGATCCAATCATCGCAGCATCGGTCACATGGCCCGGACCATGACGTCGACGTCGACGCAGGGCCTGTTCTGGTCGGAACATTCTGCTGCCGACGTGGCTGCGTGCCACCCACACTCGGACAGGGCTGCGAGCCCTTCTTCATGCAGGGCAATCATACGGGCATCATCATCAATGCCGCTTTGATGGCCCCGCCCGCCCGCCCGCCCTTCCCCGAAAGGGCAAAAGGAAAGCTTAGCTTAGGTTAAGGAAAGCTCAGTTAAGGGACCGGGGTGGATTGACCCCCTCGCTCGTCCCCCCAAGTCATTCCACTGGTGCATGTTAAAAAAAAGCCCCCCTACTTTGAGCTTAATTAATATATCTTCTCTACCTCGTCCAGCTAATTTCAGACTTCCGATTGCAAATTTGAATTCAAAATTTGTTAATTTTATCGTGTGTGAAAAATAAAAAATTTCAGGGTTTTTACTTGGGGACAAGCGAGGGGGTCAATCCACCCTGGCCAATTAAGGCAGACTGGGTGTGGTGCCCTTGCATGGTCAAGACAATTGTAGTGCGACAAGCCAAATGCAGGGACCATTTTGCCCCCCGCATTTTACCCCTAGGGAAAACGCAAGAACAATTTATTTACAAGGCATGATGAAATTTGCAAATTTCGAGTTCATATTCGCAATCAGAGACCCCAGTTTCGCCAGGAGCAGTACACAGAAATAGATTAGTCAAGCACAAAATACGGGGTCTGTTTTTTTTACATTCACTCTTGGTTGGACCTCCGCATTCGGCTCGTCGCACTACTAACTTAAATAGTCTCGATTCTCGAACCTCTCGCCTCAGGCACCCGCTGGGGCCCCCTCTGGATCCCTGGGGCCTCCGTCCGACCCGGCCTGACATGCGGTAGAAATGTCGGCACCCAGTTCACCCCGCCCCGCCGGCCCACCCAGGCAGCAGGTCACTACCCCTAAGTTACCCCTGGTAACTTACTATACTTAAAGATAATAAGCCAAGCTCGAATCAATAAGCTGGGGTAAGTTATCAAGGTAAAACTGAGTGTGTCAGGAACTACCGTAGTACAGTAAGTTATTTTAGGCGGGGCTGCCAGACTGCTGCCAGGGGAGGGAGGGGGAGGGAGGACTGGAGGAGGTAAGCTTACGGCTGTTCGTCTGACGAAGGGGAGGTAAGTTATCATATTTTTCAATTACCCCCCTGACATGTCATGTTACGTGGCTGCCTTGAGCTGGACCATGGGACTGATGGGAGTGGCCACGGAGATTCAACCCATACTGAGAAGCTTACCAGACCTTCAATTCATTGCGAAGCTAAGCTTATAACCTACAGTAGAAAAGACCCACCGAGACCCACCGACCCTGCCGTGGAGTTTAGTTTTAAATAGCTCTATCTATTGCGGGGGGGGGGGGGGGGGGGGTAAAATTGATTTAGATTGGGGAAGAATGGCCATTCAAAAGAGGCGGAAAGTGGAATAGGCAAATGAAAGGGAAACATGTGTCAAAAGTATCAACAACATGTTGGGGACAAAGAATCTGTAGAATGCATTTTGTAGGTTTAGCAAGACTATGGCATGGGAAGATGTACTAGAAGACAAGCATCTTTAAGATTGTCATGTAGGAATATTTTATAAAATAATTGGAAAAAAAAATTATAATACAAATAAAACAACAAGAAATATACAAAAGTAACTAAGGTTATTTGGATATAGTTATTTGCGATTCACTACATATTTTAATAGTGGACATGATATTTGAGAACACTTGAGAGCAAATTTGGACAATTACAAGTGACATGCGACAATTAGAGTTGACTAGATGGGTTGGCAAGCTTGCTTCTCACTAAGTTGGGTGATGTCATACCTCTAAAGTAAGTGAACAAAGAAAACCAATCCATACCTTTGACTCTTGATGGAAAAAAGAGCTAAAAATAATTATTTACTGCGGATGAAAAATCTGAAAATAGATTCAGACAATTACTTGTGATATGGCACAATTAGAGTTGGTCAAACTAGTTGACAAGTTGCTTATGACCAAGGTTTTCAAACTAATTGATAAGTTGGATCTAACTAAGTTGGCTTATTTCATACCTCTACAGTGAGTGGGCAAGAAGCCCCAACCATACTTTCTATTCCTAATAAAAAAAAGGTTAGAATCTATTATTTACCATAGATGGAAATTTGAGAATAGATTTGGAATTGGAGGTCCCCAATTAACCAAGAGAAGTTAAACATTGCAAAATGAACTAACTATAATATACTGAGGGGGCATATTTTACTTGGACACACTAATGGTTTTCTAAATATAGGTAAGTATATGCATTGGTTCATTTGAATTCATTGAATTAATGTAATCCAACAAGTATTGCTCCAAATTTTTCATCTTGAAAAAATTGTTAAAAATTTATTATTTATGCCAAATGATCCAATTTGGAAAATTCAAATCCATTTTTGGAATCAATGGCCATGAATTTGCAAATAGAATTTCAAAATTGTCCACCATAAAAAGGAGACAAATTTTTAAATTATCTCCATGTAAGTGGGAAAAAATAATTCGTAATTCTTCCATACAACAACACAACTAGCATTAGTTTATATTACTTTTCTAATTTGTCCTAGAGCTATAGACCCATGTATACAACAATGACAAAATTACGGGCAATCTATTGAGGTGGTTTAAAGTTTATAGTAGAGATTGGAAAAGAGTTTGTCTTAAACATTACTACCTTTTATCCTGTGCATGTACTCAAAGTACATTTCCTTTATGAAAGCTCCAAGATTATCAAATTTCTTGTTCTTGAGATGGAATAATTGATTGAATGGAAGCCCTTTCAAGTTTTAAAAGATGGCTAATTTTTTAATTTATTTTTCTATTTCCTAATCATTTCAATATTAGAATATCTATTATATTATAATTTTTGATTCGCCTATTTTTGGCAATATTTTTTTGTGATTTACTGATTTTTCGTTTTTTCATTTATTTTTTGGATTTATTTTCTAGAAGCTTTAATATTTTCAATACTACTTGAAAATGCAATAAAATTAGTTGGGTTTCTTGCAATTACCCTACTAGCGGCATAAAATGTTTGAAGTACACCCAATTATGCTAACAAAAAACTTTGTCTATTCTTCAACAAGGTAACCAACTTGATCTTTATTTAATATTTAATGATTATTGTACATGATTTTGGCATTTTGTCACATGGAAATGGGATGAAAAGCAAACAACAAAATGAAGTCCTTTTCTCTAAATTCTTTTTGAAGCCAATTTCTTTCTTTCCCTAGAGCTTCAAAGTCTACATCTTCTTTTTTGTTTGTCTATTTTCAAGGAGTTAACTATAAGCTCGTTTTCTGAATTTGTCATCTTTTATTAAATTTGTTATGAATTTTTTTTATTAAATTTTTTCACATTTCTTTGGATAAATGACAAGTTATTTGGGATAAATAATGTAATTTCTCTAAAATCCCTAGTGTATTTGAGACTCACATCTATAAGTTTATAACTCTAAAAAAATGTTTAGAATGACAAACCCTCTTCATATAAGAACTTATATATAAAAATCAAAATTAGATTATTGATGAAAAAAATTGATATGAAATTATATCCAACTATAAACAATGAAATTAATAATTTGTTGAGATTTTAGACAATTACCAAAAAATTTCAACATCGAATGAGATACCTTGGACATTTAGGGATTAATGATTTTGAGTCTTCTATGATTATGTATAATCCTTCAAGTTGTATATAATTTTTCAGAAAAAATGAACAAAATTTCTTTCTTCATCTAAATTCATTTATACATATTTGCAATTCACTTTTCTCACAAATGGTTCAAACATATCTATTATTTAATACAATTTATGTATTATATGGTGATTTTTTTAGATGTGTTACCATTATTATTATTATTATTATTATTATTATTATTATTATTATTATTATTATTATTATTATTTATTGGTCATTTTTTGATATGGAATTATTAATTTTAGAAATGAAATGGAAATGCTAACTTTCATTTTTAGTATTAAATAAAAAATATTTGTGATAAAAATATCTTGCAATCTACTTAGTTAAACCCTAAGTGCTCTAATGTCCTTTTTTTAGACAATGAACAAATTGCAACTTAAGTTTCATCCTCTTAACTATTTGGATGAAAGTTATTCTAATTTGTGGAGATATACTATCAAGCTGTTGTCCTATCTAAGGGTTGGAATTGGTGTTACTGGTGTTCATATTTTTCTAAAATTACAAATGTGCAAGTATCTTGAGTGGTCAAATTGCATTGACTTTAGTTCAAAATTGGATTGGCCAAAATGAGGTTATAGATTTTAAGAACACAAACATTTCAAAAAATCACCATGTGAAGAGAACCTCATTTCAAATCCATTATAACAAATTTTACTCAAAAAATGATAATCTTTTGCTTGTAATCAAATTTAGAAGGAATTTTGGAATTTCTCTTTCAAAATTTATAAAAAATATTGGTAACATCATTGGTGAATCTAACCGTACAGATGGAATCTACATATCAAAATCTACAACTTTTATATGTATATCAATTTTGAAATATGCCTCCAAATAGCATTTTATAATGATTTTTCTCAAATTGTCAATTTTGGAGATGAATCCAAATGTTTAGGAATTAAAGCTTCTGATATTTTCTACGCATTCCTATAATAGTCTAATACAATTTTAGTTGTTTAAGTGCCAAGAAGTGTGTTAATCATTTTTTTTTCTCAATACACTAGAAAGTGATAGCTTTGATGATTTTTGTCTAAAATATAATTGAATCCTTTGATCCTAAAATGTATTAGGGGATGAATACTTCCATAGAAGCCCAATGGATGGAAAAACAAAACAAAATCTCATACAATTTCTCAGGAAGGAGTTGCTTGAATGCATTTTTAGTAAATGGAATTGGTTATCCGTCACTCTAATATACTTACTTTGACTTTTACACATAAAAAGATGCTCAATCTACAAATCATCATGTAGTGTATTTTAGCAACTCCAAGCTTCTTCCTTGTGATGTGAATTTGAACCGAATACAATAATCTCTTTTGAATTTAAGCCTATTAATAAAACGAAGAAAATGAAGTGCAAATTCTACTCCAACTTGAAAATTTGAAAAATTCCTACAATTAAATTTTTTTTGCAATTTGAACTTTAGGTGTAAAACCACAATCTCCTATTTTCTAATTATAGAAATATGCAATAAATATTTTGACTTGTGATATTCTAAATTATAATATACACCCATGAAGAATTTTCCAATCATGTGAATTAATAATTCATTTGAGATGAATTTTTTTCATTTTTTCTATGAAAAATTAAAGTATTTTCAATTTTTATTAAAAATATATTATTTTTGATTTATAGAAGACATGTGATTTTATCTCTTAAAAATATACATATAAAAATTAATCATAATAGTTTATAGTCATAAAATAGGAATGTAGAGTGTTAAAGGAATTTGAAGTCAATTTCTGTCACCCTATATTTGTTCTTTCATGGTTAACATGTACAAATTTCAAAAGCCCGATTTGGATTGGAGCAAATAGTTTATAGTCACAAATAAATTTGATATTTGGGCCTAAAACCATGATCTTCTATTTTTCTAATTATAGAAATATACAATAAATATTTCGACTCGTGATATTCTAAACTACAATATACACCCATGAAGAATTTTCCAATCGTGTGAACTAAATTTTTTTATGAGATGAATTTTTGTCATTTTTTCCATTAAAAATCAAATTAATTTCAAATAATATATTAAAAATATCTTAATTTTGACTTATAGAAGACATGTGATTTTATCTCTTAAATATACATATAAAAATTAATCATAATAGTTTATAGTCACAAAATAGGAATATAGAGTGTAAAAGGATTTTGAAGTTAATTTTTGTCACCATATATTTGTTCTTTCATAGTTAACATTTACAAATTTCAAAAGCCCGATTTGGATTGGAGCACAATATTTTTTTTAATGTAATTGACACACAAGGTGCATAAATTGACTTATACAACAATTACAATTTTTTTTATTCATACTCAACTCAATGGCACATGGCACTTCCAATTTAGATAATTATTGCACCTCTTTTATGGCCTCACAAGTTGCAAAATGGCCACAAATTCTTCATGTACGGTGCCATACTCGAACATGATAAGGTATAGATATTAAAATGTCCTCCACATGAAAGATGTTAGTTGTTGAATTCTTCAATCCAATGGGGTGTTTCTTGCCATATATAAATACCAACACTTCGTATTCTACAAGTAAAATGCAAGATCCTACGTACAATTCCCACTAGACCTCACAAGATTAAAGAACCAACACCAAAAAATCTACAAAGATTTGAATGGATGGAAAAACCAAACTTCTTTTTCTGTGATTGGAAAACCTTCGTATTCATAAATTCATAAATTGTTCAAAATTTGAACGCGTGATCCACGAGTGGGAAAATTCATACCGAAATCTCAGGTAAGATACTGGACTAATTTAGCATGCAGCAGCTGGCCCTGCTTTGCTATTTCTTTCTCTATCTGGAAAGAATTACGGATTTCCTTACCGTTACTAATTATGCCCATTTCAACTTGCAAGACAGACTGGAGCACTCACTGCAGTTGCAGACCTTCCCTGACAAAACCTATTATTAGTAAAGCACGTGTTTCCGTCCCCTATTGGAGACAATCGATTCATTGCATTTAATAACTAGATGTCCATTAATAGGGTAAATGAAAAGGCAGGAATTTGTCGCTGGCTGGCTTGTATCATTCCTTCTTTGCAATGAAATTCCGTTCATTTGTGTACCAAAAAAAAAAGAAAAAGGCAGGAATTTTATAGGACTCAGTTCAATTCGTTTAGTTGCTCTCTCTTTACTGTAGGTCATGACTTTTTTCATTTGTGCCAAAAATATGAAAATGAAACAATTGGGTGCTACCTATGTTTTTGAAAAAGATCGGTGTTTAAGTTACATTGGAAAATACAAAGGAAACATAGGTCTTTTTTCAGAAATAGAAGGAGTATAATATAAACCAGTAATTTCAAAGGACATGCATTTCACTTCAAATATATATGTCCCAAGAATTTAGGCAAAGAAATTGTAGTGTGAAGATTTCACAACCTATAATATAAATGTGGCTTTTGAACCCACGATAATGATTTATTGGGGGACACAACATAGTAGAACCTCTATAAGTTGGTACTTTGTAAGCCAACAAACACATCTAACATAATGGTCCCAACTAAGAGAATACAATAAGTGGTAGCACTAAATGAGTGCTAGCCAAGGACGAAAAAACAACTAAAATAGGTTTTGAACAAGCTTCTTAGTCTTGATGAGGTCCTTCTTTTCGTAAAGATGTGCCACCTATACAACTTCAATAACTTCCTCAATACAAAGTTTTGAGTGTGTATACCTTTTCTAAATCAATAAACTTCTCTATTGTAATATTGGTAGGGGGGCTAGGCCTTTCTACTTTAGGAAGGTTCTACAATAATGATTTTTGGGATGGTGTACATTATTAAATATCTTGGTGTCGTTCAAATGAATTAGAAGGACCAACAATTAAATCACTTCTTTGGAATTCATGGTATCTATTAGTGATTTCCTTTGATTCTAATCCTAATTTTAATGGGTCATTTTTCCTTTGACCTCCTACAAGCAATCACTAGAAGAAAACTATGTTGTTGTTAACAAAATCCAAGTGACATTTTCTATAAACTACGTTATCTAAAACACAGTTTTCAGAAAATTGCGTTTTAGTCAATGTAGTTTATAGAAAATGTCACCTGGATTTTGTTAACGACAACATAGTTTTCTACTAGTGAATTGTAATTAATAATCAATGAAGTATTTTCCACCATTCAAGATGAATTGAACAACTATAGACCTAAATTTATCATCACTTTAAACATTAGAAATATATAATAATAGGTATAGAAGTTGAAAGCCATTCACAAGTTTATTTTAGATTTTTAGATTTTTTATTAATGTGTCCTTTTGGGGTTGTAGTTTCGTCTTTAATTTTTTAATGGTTCCGGGCATTTAAATTGTACCTTCATATGTAGATAGATGCCTTGAAGTGAATGTTATACATTGATATTTTTTCATATAAAAACATAGAAGGTTTTTTATGTTCACTACAAATGACAAACATTTGAAGATTGAAGACTTTGGAATTTTATTGGTGACAAGTGACCTATTGCAAACGTAATGGTGATGGTGACTCAAATGGACAACAAGCCTTTTGAAGAGCATCCATCCATTGATGCTTAACCCAAAAGGAACATTGTTTCTACAAGGGACAAAATGGATTTCCACTAGGTTCTTATGACCTCAATTTTTAGTGAAACTTTTTGAAACTTTCTCATAAGATGAAAGAACTTATAAGCTTTTAGAAAATATACTTTTTTTTTTTAATTTCAATAGGTTCCCGGGAGCAAAATTTATACTACAAAAAATCCAATCATTTCATTCGGCAATCAAAAAAATAAATCCACAAAAACTTCAAATTATTTTTTTCCTCTCTCATAGATTATACTTTTGTCTGCATCTGAAGCTTTGATTCATTCCATTTGGATTAGTGATGTGAAAGTTATGAACAATTTTCTCAAACATTATGGTGAGGAGCAACTTACTAAAAATAGGATATATATATTTTTTCTTGTTATAATCTCACAACTCCTATGCAATTCACACCCAAAATTGGTATGTACACTAGTAAGCAAGATCTTTAAACATCTACATGGTTAAATTTTGAAAAAAAATTGTTTCATTGGGAATGATATAAGCCCATGCTCTTTTTTCATAAGAAAAATACATTTGGAAAGGCTTAGACAAGCATTTAAGGATCCATGTAAGGGAAAATTATAGGTGATTTTATTTTAATTTTCATATTGCTTAAAAACAATAGATATGAAGTTTTCTATGGTATAGAGTCGGCAAATTTTTTTTTGAATAGATATTAAAAAATTAAAAAAAAAATTATTACCCTCAAAAAAGTGTTTTGAAACAACAATCTTCTCTATTTTAAAGCATTTGCCAAATCAAATATTCCAACTTTAATTGATTCTTGAACATGAAATGATGACCTTCAAGATTACCATATATGGAAGTGAGTGGGATACTATGAATTTGTTTTTGAAAAATTTGAATATCTTACTAAAATTATTCCATATTTTAGATACATGGTTTGTTATTGAATGGTCCTTAACTAATTAAAAGTGGTTAAAAAAAAGGATATACCCAAATAAAAACTTCTATAGTCTATAATTCTTTGCCAAGCACTTCATTTTGTCCAAATTTTTTTGGACACATGCCAAAAATGATAATATTATGCAAGATTTTTTTGGCCACATATTTGAAAAAATTAAACCTCTAAAAATTTGAATTAACAAAGGCTTGCTTTATATATTTTTGAATGCAAGGACACTTGCATATGTTTGGAAATTAGCACAATGAGTTGTATGGGTGGAGGCCTAAGAATATAGCTAGGAGTATAGCAAGACATTGAACAATTATATTTATTGGATGAAAAATTCATAATTTAATTCTAGCCATGCAAAAAAATTCTCTTTGACAAGACAAAAATTATATTTTGTTGGGGTTGGCAACTTTGTTACATACCTCTTTTTTTTTCCTACAAGTAGTTCCTTGGCATAATAAATTATAGAGATTCTCTTTGCTTTTGCACACTAAAAGTCTTGTGACTAATTAAAAGTTAAGATAGCAAGTTGTTCAAGTGTAACAAGAAAGCAGTTGACTCTCCCAAACTAATTGGGTGTTTAGAGAATATGAACTTTTGCCATAAGGTGAAAATGCCCCAAGGTCCAAACCAATTTGAACCATGAATTGATCTTGAAATCAACTAAATGCAAGTAGTCCAAAATGTACTAAATGTGTATATAGATGAAGAAAACAATATAGAGTACACCTTGAAATTGAGTTCCAAAATTCATAGTATATTCATATATATTTAGAAACTCACTTGTAAATTAAAAAAATAAATCTCGATTTTCAATTGCCAAGGTATAAAAAATAGTTTGATGAGTTGATTCTACATGAAAGTAATCAAAATTGATTAAGTGGATGGTGATATGCACCCCTTTTTTTTGACACCACGGGGCCAGATTGCACCATTCCAAAATAAATGTCTACTTTTCGCTAGAAAAAAGTAATCTTTTTTTGCCAAAATTTTTCTATTTTTATTTAAAATGTGGATGAATTCACCAAATTTGGATGAAAAGTGCATGAATATGATTGAAAAGTATTTTTTGGTCCTTAGTATGGATGTAGAAAGACAATACTTCACCAAATTTTAGGTGATCGCCACCCTGGCACTTTCTCAAAAAGTAAAAAAAAAAGGGTTGGTGATATGCACTTCACCTTACTGCCGGTGATGCTCAAAACAAGTTGCAGGCCCTCGAAATCCTACCCCCACAGTTTCCTGCAGTACACCCTCGGTTCTGGTGTTGACGTTTCCATGCCCTGGTGGAGTTGGCCTGCCGGAGAATTGGAGTTCGCAGTTTGCCGTCGTCGGACACTCCGGCCGTTGGAGATGAGCCCCCAGGGTTCCGTGGCATAGAATATCAATATCCACTCACCAAATCGGCTGCAGTCATTGCCCTTTTGATCTATAGCGTAAAGGTCGATGGACCAAACTGGACTTGTGGGTTCCCTGTTGACCACCCTCAAAGCCCTTCGGCTTGGCACAACGTCAAACACTCACACTGTGTCTGTGGTGGAGGCCTGGGCACGCTGCGTTTCCAGTGCGGGAGTGTTGCTGGTTGTGATTCTCTGGATGATGCTCTTGATCATCGCCGCAGCACCAGTAGCGGAGAACATGGCTGGCCGCTACCCCCTTTCTCCATCGCCTTAGCAGAACGAAGCTCCTTACAGGTTAGTCTTGCAGAGCTAGAGCAAGTGACCACCTTGTGGTTACGTGACGGTGCAGGTTGGGGCTAAGTTAGTTTGGCAACAGGTCGACTTGCAGACAGTGGAATTCCCCGTGCAGGGCCGTCGTCAGTCGTCGATTGGGCCAACTGACTAGTTGCAGGAGCTCTTGTGTGGTTGGAGATGTTGTCGTTAGGGGAGGTGCACAATATGGGCTTGAATGGGAGAGGCGGAGGGTTTCGCCACAGTGGAGACTACAACGTGTATGATAGGGGAAGCTATGGCTTGTCGACGACACTGCAAGGCGGCGTGGCTGCCGGCAATGCGGGCGGGCTGCAGCACCACTTGACCGATTTCCTGCACCAGAATCCGTTTCTGCACACCAACTTGCCGCCCTTGGCTTCCTCGCTGAGCGCGTACTCTTCCATGGGGTTCCCGGGTTGCACGCAGGGGGCTGAGAGCCTCCTGTTCGACGTGGAGGTGATGCCGCAGGTCGATGATCAATACAATTTCCCGGTTGGCATCGTGACGACCACCGCAGCGGTGCCGATGTTCGACTCGATCGCGAGCTTGGGGCTCGGGGGACCGTCGGTGCTGCAGCAGCAACAACGCGAGAGCTGGGTGGGTGCTGCTGCGGCGGCCTCGGCGCCCGTGCGGGTGGGAGTGAAGCGTGAAGGCCCCGTGTTCGATCAGGCCAACATGCAGCCGCGCAAGAAGGTGGAGACTAGCGCCAGGGTGGTCGTGGGTCTGGAAAAGTGTAAGCGCCCTTCGGATCAAGCGGATCACATTCTGCGGGAGCGACAGCGGCGCGACGACATGACGAGCAAGTTTGCGGTGCTGGAATCGCTCCTGCCAACCGGTCCCAAAGTAAATCTCACGCTCCTTCATTTCTTCCTCTCACTTCCCGTTTGCAGGCACTAGATAGAGCTTGGAGTCCTGATAGTTGGAATTGGGTCTTGCTCACGGGCATAGATGTTGGTGAATTTACCGAATGGGTATGGCTTGGGCTTGCGTCCAGAATCTGAGTTGCGTGGAGTGATAGCACCAGGTCCCTTATGAAAAGTTAGTGTGCAGTGCGCTTAGAGTGAAAATGGGTTGTCCAGACTCGAGCTTTAATCTCTGAGACCGTCGAACTTACGTGTTGTTTCTGATCGATCAGCGTGACAGGTCCACTATAGTCGACGACTCTATTGAGTACGTGAAGAATCTGCATCATCGCATCAAGTCACTTCAGAAGCGCAAGGAGGCACTAGCGCAGGCATCTGCCAACCCCTACGCCAGAGGCAACGCCTCCAACGGGACCACCCGTTGGAAATGGCCCCAGGCTGAGGTTTTGCAGCAGCAGCAGCCGGCTCTTGCCAGCCCTGAGAAGCCCAAAGCGAAGCCAACGAAGTCGCCCGTCTCGCCGGAAGAGATGAGCAGGATCCGGGCCGCGCTTCGAACCTCTCTGGAGAGTATTCAGGTCCACACGGACATGCCCAATCAGATTGTGATTAACATGGTTTGCCGCCCCCAGCCTCGTCTTCAGAGCAACGTCCTGGTGTGCCTGGAGAACTTGGACTTGGACGTCATGCAATGTAGCATCACCAAAGTCTCGCACCGGCTCGTTTGTGTCATCACTGCCAGGGTAAGCAATACCACATCATGGTCAGCATTATTGGAACGAAAGGGGCTATTGTGAGGTTGTATATTCTCTGATGGCTTCGACAAAGGCTGGATGTTTGTGATAGCATACGCCATCTATGTTCTGAAGCTTAACTTCTGGATTGCTATGTCACGGTGGATTACATTAACTTCAGGCTTGCTTGTATCTGATCCTTCGTTGTGTTGTAATGGTATATCAGCCGCAGGAGGAAAGCACCCCGACGAGTGGCTTTGTAGCAGCATTGATGTATGCTATGGGCTCGGATGTGCAGACTAGCTAGACGTACTACCTTCGCGGTGCAGACTGCAGAGGTTTTTGAGAGAGACCTTTCACCAACCTCTCGTATGGTACGATACTTTGCATTAATAAGCCCTGACCGGTATAGTACAGACGATTTCTGGTAGTGCCAAACAGCCGTGTACAGTGGCATGATGGGCTGCTCCCACATCATGACATCAGTTTTGATTTGCGACCCGATTCACAGCGCCTCCTCTTGCACTTCGTCTCCTGAAAATGAGCGGCTGCGTCTCGGCATGGAAGACTGTCCGCTTAGGACGTCCATTTGTCAAGAGGCCTGGAACGCTTTTATACTTGCAATGGGTTCAGTGGTGGGGGTGCACATATGGTATATGTCGAGGGGATTTCGGTCAGTGTAAAGAAACCATGTATTGATCCAGAGTCCCTCTCAAGGGTCAAAGCTAGTTTTCATAGACTGATAGACTTAGAAGTTACGAAATTATGATCGCTATTTACCTCTCAGGTATGAGCGTGTTTTCTTTTGCGATGCCTACTGATATTCAACCTTCACTGGTTTGCCGAAATGTTGACAAGCTAGAATGTCATGCGGTGTAATTCCAGCTGACAGAAGGATATAATAGAAGAGAATCTCAATTGATATGACAGGTTGTTGTGCATATCATTCTTCGATCTCAAGGGAAGTGAACCTTCTTTGTATTTGTTGAAGATGAAAGTCTCTCGTTGCCAGCAAGGCAGAGATCTTTCATATCAAATGATAAATTTCCAGAGCATTTTCACAGTAGTGGGCGTCACAATGGTGTTCGGAGAAAACCTAGGTTTCAAGTGGAAGTTGGAGTGCCCTATTTCCAGTCAAGGTGAAACCCAGGTTTGCCCAAACACAGTCCCTGTTATCCTTGACCTTCACAGCTGAGTAAATTTCTGTCGATGCACTTGAAATGAACATATCCAGTCAATCCGACATGATCTAATACGTAAAATACTTCTGCAGTTCACAAGGACCAAGTTTGGTATTGATCATCGGTATATGAATGCACATTTCGCTTGCAATGCATTCGGAAGCTGAAGTCACTGAGTATGAGGGCTCAACTTGTGAGACTGGTGACATTCACTAAGAATTTGCATGTTTAAATCTTCTGCCGTAGCTGGTTGTCCTAATTAAATTTCTCATACCTGCGCTCTCTAACATAACCGCGGTGGTCAGGGTTGGAAACATATTTCTTAAAATAGGTGACGGAAATTTAGATAACATTGTTTCAATGAGGAAATAAAGAAAAATTCTATTTCAAAGCATTTCTGGAATCAGATTTGCCATCTTTGATTATTTATCTGGCAAGAAATGTTGAACTTGACCATTGCGTATGATATGTATAGTCCAGTCTAATACAATTACAATTTGTCTATTGTGCCACTCAATTATTTTTTGTATAGTATAGATGACAATTGTAATTTTCATCTTGCTTAATTAACCTCCGCTTTTTACACAATCCCAATCAAACATACCAAATTTCAGTTTAAAAAAATTTAGAAGAGCTGGTATCTAAACCCGTAGAGGAAGGAACATCACAAATGCCTAAAGAACCAATTCTTCTATTCCAATTGTCAAAAACATGAAGGTGAACACATAAAGAGGAACAACCTAGACAAGTGGACATGACTCCCCTTGGAATGAATTCCTCTTGATAAAAAAGTACAAGGGCTATGGCCACCACCAATCAAATCATCGATGATTTTCTTGAAAAATCAGGTAGATGCAAAGACCAACACAGAGGACATCTATCATTATAAAAAATTTGAACCCTCAAAGAGCCCTTCAAGAGTGGACATAAGAAGCTATTTATTGAAGGCTAGAGATCATAGCTTAAGTACACAAATATGTACATAATTGTATCACTTCCTTGTATGAATTTTATCAAGTACCCATGCACTTGTTAAAATAAAGAATTCACCTATAGTACCAAGGACTTGAAATGACAAAAAGTACTTAACGTCTAATCGTCCAATAAGAAGCATTTCATTATGAAAACATCATGAGCCACTAGTACTTAGTTGCACCAAATTTATCCTTTTTCATATAAACTATATCCTTAATGTACTAAGGATTTGAACATTTGACAAGAAGTACCTAATGTCCCATTTTCCAATAGAATGCATGCAATTGTGTAAACATCATGATATCAAAAATGGAGAGAAATAGAGGATAAATATCTTTCCTAAAGTCCTTCCTTGACAAGACTTACGCATTTAAATTCAATTAAGGTCCCTAGTCAAGGCCATTCTAGAGGGAACTTTGAGGGCCCAAATTTCTTCTAATGGAGGCCAATTTGCAAATATGGATGACTTTGCAACCATAACCTAAACCCCAATAGTTGATGGTCATAAGCTCATGGTATTTAGTCCTTTACAACTTCTATTGTTGGGGTGGCAAACTATCTATATTTTGGAGGTAATGCAACAATTTCTCTCATTCTTTAAAATGTAAGTTGCCATTAGATTCCTTGTTAAAAAAAATCTGATAGTTCAACAAAAAAAACAATACTTATGCTCAACACTCTTAGGCTTGCATTTCCATGCTAGCATCGTTGTTCTTGGTGGTGAGGGTTCGAACCTAAGGTTGTTGCTAAAGCCTTATCCCTTGAGCTAATGAGGCAAAAAAGCCATCAATGACTAGTTGGAGACGCTTTTACAATTGAGCTTCTAAGCATTGAGTTCTCAAACCACTTGCTTATATTCTTTTTCTTTCTTTTTGTTTTCTTTCACTTTTCTCTACATCTTTAATCCAAATTCATTTTTTTGAAGGCAGAAAGTAGGTTGGAAATAGTTTTAGGTTGTAGATCTAAATGTATTTCATCAAAGAAGTTAGGACATGGGTTGTTCTTTTATATATCTCTTCTTTTAGTCTAAAACTCACTTTGTTGAAGAAGGATAGATGAATTTTTTTATTCTCTACATAACCAAATTAACTCTGATTGAAGTGGATGGGAAACACCAAGAAAATTAAAAACTAGAAAATTTAGAAAAAACAAACCAAGAGTCTTATCATTTGGTGCAAGATCAAAATATCCTCTTACCTATATTAAAAGTTATTTTTAACCAAAAATCAATCCCTAATCAAATTTCTTTTAGTCAAGTCTAATTTGAGAAAGTAATATAAATTGATTGTATGCCTAGAAATAGCAATAACAAGAGAATTTCAGGATCCTCATGATTTACAATCATATTGCAAATGCACACCATATGTAAGCTCCTAAGTTGTCACTTTGGTTTCAAATTCTTTTTTACCTTTATATATTATTTTAAAAAAAATCTATAGAAAAAAGAATATTAAATTATAATTGGTAAGTTCCTATCAATACAATGATTTATCCTTAGAAATCTATAGTGTCTAAAACATTCCAATTCCTAACTTCTAAAATGTTTTTGGTATTTGAGAAGACAATTAGGTATTTGAGAGGTAGCCAAATCTAACAATTGCAAGATTCTCACTTAAGATTGGAAACCGATCTATACCTATAAGTGCATGTGATAGAGCATAGGTAAAGACTTTATATTTTCAAGAAATGGAAAAAATCTAAGACACATACTCGATTTAAAAAGCGTATAAAAATATGTGATGTAAGAAGATGCTAAGGATGTCATGGTCCTAGTAACACCTTACAGCTCCAACCAGACTTCAAGAGCCCTTCACAACTTTTAGACTTCAAGACCCCTTCACAGCTTTCAAGGCTCATCACGTTCCAATCTCGATATCATTTAGGTCCAACTAACTAATACTGCACATGTCATGCATTCATAGCATTAAATCGCATTTCCAACTCACATTGCTAAGTCCTAGTGCTTGGGACTTTTAGTGCGCACTCTACTCGTAACACTTGGCATATCACTTGGTGACATGGGGTGGAACTTCCATGTTATTGTGCTAAGACTCATGGTGTCACTACTCACCACAGTCCTAACCGCCCTTGATTGTCACCCCACTTTATACTAGGCTTGTTGTGTATTTGTTACTCTCACACCAACACTAATCGGGACTCACAACTTAAGACACATTCTCAAAGGCAAAGCAAGGAGTGGGACTCCAACCAACCAGTGCCCCGGGATACATATACAAGTGTCCCAAGGAGCCTTAAAGCCGGTGGTGAAGTTACATCACCACCTATGAGTCATCGGGACTCACCAAGGCTTCAAGAGGGAATGAGGAGGGAGACCAACCCCTCCTATAGTACTCTTTGTAGTATTCGGTAGACCCCCCCCTTGTGGGTCAAAGGGACTTCCCAAACCCCCTTGGGTTTTGGAAGGCCTCCTGTTTCCAACCGAAATCCCCAAGTTCTACCTTCGTTTGGATTCCCGACCTTCCAAACGATGCAACTTTGCGGCTAGAGCTCTAAATCCCATATGCACGACCATTTTGGATATCTACGCAATGAGTAGATGCCGATGGATTGCTCACTTGTCCCATTTGGACAAGTTCTCACAAAGTTATGGCCCTCCAAAGATTCGTATTCATCGGGAGTGGCGTCACGCATTCACCATGGCCTTTCTCTTGGCCATAACTTTTGGCTCATGCCTTAGAACCTCGTAATATTTGGCATTCTAGGTTCTTTGTCTTTGTAGCTTTTCCATGATATGCTACATGCCATGTTTTGTTGAGTGAATCCTTAAGAAACCCTCACACCTAGTCTTTGAGTGTCCCGACGTCACTAGGACACCTCCAACTTTGAATGGCCATAACTTCTAGCCTACTAGTCCAAATCACGTGTTCTTTAGACAGTTAGAAGTGCATTCTCCAGAGCTTTCCAAACATGTATGATATGATACAATGCCCTTCATAACCAAGGCGCTATTGTGCCCTGTTTGCTCAGGAGTCTCACATTTCTCTCTTCTTAGCCTATTGCAAGGCTTGGGAAGTCACCTCCAAGGTCCCCCTTGCTCACTAAATCACTTCGGGCACCCCAAAGAGATAGGGGCATGACAAAGGATACGATTTTGTCTGAGTCTCACAAGCCTTGTATTCATCTTCTGATAGTAACTTTTTAAAATCTTGAAGCTTGAGGGACCCATACATGTTGATTCTATGAAGATAGTGGACAACATTTGTCTTGACGTGTGCATTCTCAATGGACCTGCAAAGTTTATAATCAAAATTTAAAATACATCAACACCCCCCAACGTATCAATATTGCAAAATAGCATACACTCTTTTAAATCATTACAATTACCACTACATCAATTGCACCATTACAATTGAAAACCAATACTTATTGAAGTCATTCATTGTGTGCATCAAGACACCTATGGATCCCTTAGTCTCCAACAAAATAGAATCCATCCAAAAATGCCAATCACGGTCATGATTCATGAGCTTTCATCTTATTGATGTAGTTTGTCCAAGCTAACATGTGATGGTTGCCATCCCCCACAAAAAATATAAATCCTAATAGTGCAACTCGATCCTCATGACCTTGAAGCTCCTTTTCAAAAGCTTTATTCTCGGCCACCTAGTGAGCATCCTAGGAATCCACAATCTCATTTGTGACCTTGTCATTTATGCTTTTGTCATTGTGAAGTGACACATACATAACTTGGTCACCTTCTCTGTAGCTATGAACAAACTCAAATTCGAGGTGAACAACATCAATCTACACATGGTTGTTTGGCCGAACAACTCAACAACACGACGAACACAACATTCAACACATCTAATAGACCCCCTTGTGCATCCAATAAATTCAACTTTAAGGTTGACATTCAAATAAAACACTTTCTATTTCCAATCTTGACATATTTGAGTTTCATTTTATTGAAGTGTCTCAATTTAATAATCACTTGTTACATTCTAAATTATGGATCATAAATAAAGGGAGATTTCAAATTGTCTCTTCTGCTAGGATAAGGCCTTATGTGACAAAATTGCCTAGTGTATGCGATACTCGTCTTATATAACATGCGACGTCAGACGAACAACTCAACACTTGAACTCCAAAATGCGTTCGACAGAACAACTCTCAGTCTACAAAACTATCCTCACAAGTGGTAATGATATCATTCTACAAAGTGGGATTTTGAATTGACATGATTTTGTTGGCTAGAAACGGTACTTGCGGATGATGGTGTTGAAGTTGAGCTTTTCCTTTGCCCCGAAAGCATTCACAGTCTCATCATGTGTTAACTCAAGCTCTAAAGGGACATTTGTCATGCGGGGATTCTATTTTATTGCAAAGAATTCGATTTCAAATTTGTAATGGTATATTTACACCATGAATATGCCAAGATTTTAATACAAGTATAAATTGCATACTCAATAGCCTTCTATTAATTGAAACACATCTCCAAGAGTTGAATGATAGACTCTTCAAAACCAAATATTCATGTCAATGAGATCCAAAGAGCAAATCATCACAACCCTTGGCCCATTTGTATATGTACTATTTTCCTTAGTACCAAATGGAATTGGGTTTGGACAAAAATATTTGATTAGTTCAACATATCTTGATAACCAAAAGGGCCTCTTTGAAATCCCAATCCTGGGTACACAACTCTTGTATTATATATAGGGGTCATCGGCATTAAAACAGCTTAGAGGATGGTTTTGTTAAAATTATATCAAATTAAAAAGACCAAAAAGCTAGGTGAAGACCAAATTAAAAGAAAATTAAATGAAGAAAATGCTAAATTGCATACCTTTTAGAAAAAAACTCACAATATATATGAAGAATTGAAACACCTATGCATAGTTTCTAAAAATATATACAAAGAAGTTGGGTCTAGTTAAAATTAAATTTTCATTAGAAAGCCCCGAAAGTTGCCTAGCTCGGCCTATGATATATGTATTAAAAAAACTCATATAATTAGGTTTTTAATGCTATTATTGTCTTCAAAAATATTTGTTTCATGTACATAAGTACATTTTTGGATTCCTTGTTAAAAGGGCTACAAGATTATTCTAGATTAAAATAAATTACATCCCTTAAGATTGGATTAAAATGCATTATAAGTGATTATAATCAAGGCCATATAATATGGAAGTTGCTTACCCGGGATCCCAATAGGGATCTTCGGGGCTTGAGGAATAAGCTTAGTAGGTGTAGTCACCCTCTCTTTGAAATCCAAGAAAGCCTCCTTGGAATCCCAGTGGGGTTCTTCAAAAAATAGCTAGAAAAGGGGTTTGAGGACCTTTTCATTTTTAGTAATTCCAAAAAAATTCCAAAAAAATTCAAAGTTTTTTTTGTTGGAGAAGATTGTGCTTGCATTGCACCAAAGAATTAATGTAGGAAATGTTTTCCTTCTTCGTAGCCTTTGTACAAAGGAAGGTCACTTTGATCCCATGTGCACAACTAACATGTTGCTTTTTTCACAAAAAACTCTTTGTCAATCCTTGAAAAGGTAGGCCAGCTCCAACAAATCCAATTCGGGGCTTCTACATCATTTTTTTGGGTTGAAAATAGCACTAAAATTCCCTGGAATGGCCTAAATAGACATCCAATAAGGGGTAGGTTAAAAATAGTAAAATAATTTTGAATTTAAAAAAAAATTATGGAATGTGTGCAACTACTACATCTACCTTCCTTCCAAATTTCATGCCAAAGTTATGAGCACAAAACCACCTAACATCACCAAACTTATGAACACAAAACCACCTAACAACACCGAAGATATGAGCACAAAACCACTTGACCAAGTGCAAGAAGACAAAAAAATAGGACATTCAAGTATTTCTTGCAATCACCCTAAAATGATTGGAGCTATTTCTTTCTCTCATTGTGTCATGTACAATCCTAAAAAAATCTAAAATGACTATATTCAAACGTCTTTAATCCTTCAACAACATATCCAAACCCTTGGGATGGATTTTTGGAGAATCTTGTTGTAGATGACCACTTGAATCATCTATTATGGAGTGTGGATTAGGTTGAAGTGGTTGAAAAGAGAAGAATGTAAGGATCCTGTATGCTTTTTGGTCTATCAAATTCTATCCTTGGTTGCTTGCAATTAAGAAGGTGTTTGTATCAAGCTTGGAAACTATCCAATCGGGTCTTCTTTCATGACCACATTATTGTTCTTGCTCATTGTTCTATCCTTGCTTCATTTTCCCACAATTCACTTTCCCAAGTTTTGCTCTTGACCAAACTCTTGCCCATTCAATTTCCAACAATACATTAGATTCTTCTTAGGCCAAATGGCATGTAAGGATTAATCTAACTTGCTCATTAATGACATTCAATTTCCAACAATACATTAGATTTTTCTTAGGCTAAATAATGACACTCTTGGAATATCTTGCACACTTGCTATTATATCAATCATATCATTGCTTGTAGCTAAATTTCTTAAATTCAAACTATTTGATCCTTAGAGCATCATCAATGATCAATCCTACATCAGATACATAGATGTACAAGAAGAACAATGTGGGTCCAATCTAGCACACTCTCTAGAAGAAGAAAAGTACAATGTGGATCCAATGTAGCACACTCGCTAAAAAATCATTAAGATCAATTTTGTAAAATTGTCAATATTCCACTAGACAAAAATTGTGACAAATATCTTTGCAAAGGTCTAAATTCAGGCCCCAAACTGGGACATGCATAGATTTTGGTTTCAGACAGCCCGGCCTGAACCGCTCCAAAGTAATGAAATGTAGCCAATTTAAAGAAATTGACGATCGGTCCACTTGCGTTATAAAAATGCCCCTCCGCCTTGAGCATATCTCAATTTGTTGAGCTCTGGATAGCCCGCTACAAGCATTCGACAACTCCAGGAATGGCAACTGCGGACACTAAAAAAACAAATGGCATTGATGACTTGAAAGTGGCAAAGCGCATTTCGATGATCATCAGCTTGGAAAAATTGTCAGACTTTAATTCTAAAGCGTTTACCCTCCTCTTACGGTTGCTGCATTGGAGCAAGGTGGCTGCCAAATGACGCTACAAATCTGGGGGCTCTCTCTAGTATAGAAGGCTGAGATTGCAATAGTTTTTGCACCGGATTTGCAATGACTGCCAGAAATCTATTAACATAACAATTTTGCAATGGTTTTGTACTACGCTGTGCAATGTATTCTCAACTATTAGAGATTGCATTTGAGATTGCATTAATTTTGCACAATTTAGACAAATGTGCGTTGGTTCTTTGCCCAAGACTTTTGCATCAAGTTTTGGTTACCTTTGCAATGGATCGCATTAGACCATGATTTTATTAGTGAAGTCCGGAACCGCTACAAACCCGGCATTGCAAAATAATTGATGATGTGTTGCAACTGCATGCTACGTCCTGTTGTAGTGTCTAGATAGGCCAATGAATCCTACTGATGTTGAGCCGATATCGAGTGCGTCGATTGATGATGCTCGTAACATGACTGTCTCCCAAGCAGTCAGATGAAAGGGCTCATAGTGTACTATATATATATGTACAAATACAAGCATATCAAGTCATACATGCGTAACATGCCGACCTCATAACTGAGATCAGATTTCTTCATCTGTACAGGGGAGTGAAAAACTAAAGTCAACAGCGCTTTCGTCAGCGGCCTGTACAACGTAATACACGCCCCATTTCACTGCCGGTCTTGCAATACCACTCCTTCAGAGCGTTCTAGACAGTATGTAAACGCAGGGATCTTCACAAGCGTCTCACGATTGATCTCCGATCTTGCCAAGGCTAAGGCTTACCTGAGAGCTAGCTGGGTCCACGGCCCCATCCATTCAGTTGCAATGGCGACCTTCCGGTCCCGTCTCGCCGCGCTTCTGGTGGTGGTGACGCTGTGCACCAGCTGTCAGGCGCTGGAGTTTTTCAACAAGGGCAGTCGCAACATCGCGGTGTTCGTCCCGCCCATCTGCGAGGTTTGCAAGTGCCCCACGAGGCAGTGCATCCGAGCACCGTGTCCACAGCCGCAGTGTTTTTGTCCTGCGATCTGCAAGTACGTGCCTGGAGAGGAGATTAAGAAGAAGGCGACGCTGACGCTGACGGTGGAGAAGACGGCGTTTCCTCTGGCGTTTCTGACGGTAGAGATCAGCAAGGTCGCGTACGTGGTGAAGGCCATGGACCTCAAGGAGATTGGCTTCATTGCCAGGGTGGTGGTCACGGGGAAGGCCTGTGGGAAGGGGAAGCAGCAGGGCATTGAGGCGCTCGTGTTCCCCAATCCCCAGTTCTACCCCAAGTTCTACAAGTGCATTTGTTTGTTGCCTGGGGAGCGGTACGGAACTTAGATAAAAAGGGACGTGGGTTTGGGATCGATTGGCCTCAGAGTAGTTCGTTCGATCAGTGAACTTCAACTGCTTTGTATTTTGAAGGAGTATATAGTGCCAATCGATGATGGATGTGTACTGAGGAATGTGCATAGTTGGCAGAATAGATCTATTTGCTTTGATATGATTTGACTGAAAGGTGGAAACAGACAGGCAAGCAGCAGTTGTATTCTGAACGAACTAGCTGAACCAATGGAACGCGTTACTTGCTGATACGTACTGTGTCTCACATTATACAGAAAGTGCGTAGTAGCAATTCTAGTACAGTTTGCGTTAATGCTAATGAGATTGTGCCAGGGAATGACTTTTCACCTTCAAAGAAAGCGAAAAAACTGACGTTTACTTGCCTCGAGAACAAGGCATGCACTGGCGCTTGCCATATCACTTGAGATTTTGTTCCCTTTGAATCCTTGTGTCCCTTGGAGTTATACCTCATGCCATTCGTTTCCATTTCGGTAAACTAGTAAGGAATGAGTAGATATTATTTACATAGAGACCACAAATGCGAGCAAATTCATACAATTTGACACAATCGATCACTCATGCCCAAGCTATAGTGTCCATGAAGATCAGGATTCTTGCCTTTTTTGTTTTGGTTCTTAGCACTGAATGATCCCTCCTTAATTATCGTGACAGCAACTAAACCTACACTGAACCCAATTCAAGGATAACAGAATCCAGCAAATGGATAGTCTTGACCGAAAAATGGAAATTGTCAGTGGACAGGATTCCATACCAAGCCACAGCAGCTCATCTTCAGAAGACGAAGGCCGAGATGAGGTGCTAACTATGAAGCTCAGTCTTGCACCTCTTGAGAATTCGTGTTTACTAGCTGAGATCTCTTGATAATTTCTTCATGTGATCGATAAGCTAGAATGTAGTCAATGTACTAGATGCCTGATTTTTTCTTGAATGCACCTCAGGTCGTTGCAGCTTCGCTGGCCTCGCATGCAGTTACGGTAAGAAACTAGGTTCTAGTCTGACCGAATTGAAGAGTTTCATTCTCCAAAGAAATCGCTGTTAAATGATGAAGTCTCCAGGCCAGTACCTCGCCAGTACATATGGTATTTGACTTTTGGAATCTAATCGTATATTGCGATCCACAGTTTGAGTCATTTACTTTGTGTTTGTTTCCTATACTATTAAACCATTGTCAACGTCCATGGAGAAGATCGAGCAGTTCTTTGCAAGGGCACGTACATAGGGTAGAAAGTCTTGGCAACACCTTCACTTGCAATTTTGTGAACTTCTTCGCTCTTGTAAATTTATTGCAGAACACAGTTGTTTAATTGGAAAGCAGTGAAAGTCTCACATTAATGGTCATACTCTTCAAGATGCCATGTTTCAATGCACCAAAATTGTTACATTCAATTGCACAATCTAAGAGTCCCAGTCCAGGACTTGTATTGATCCGAGGTTTCAGACGAGCCTCCAGTGGAGAGCTCCAAAGTTCTTCAAATGAATTTCCCCATTTTAATGAATGTGACGTTATAAAAATTTCTTTCTATAGAGAAAAATTGTTTTTACAAGTTCATAGTCTTTAAATGTTTAATTTCCATGTGGCCAATAATCGACAGCGGTTTCTACAGTTGCCGGTGACAACGAAAGTGGCTGAACTGGGGCCTGAATTAATGGAAATGATTTCTGCAAAACTCCCTCTGCATGACTGCGTACGCCTTCACTTCGGGTTGTCAAAGAAATGCAGACCCCTCACCAGCTCCAAAGTTTTTGAAGGAGAGCCTTTCTTCCTCCGTGGCCCCCGCAGTGGCGATGATCCAGAATCAAATCCCCCAGTCGCCAGGGTTTATGCATTTTCCATGCAGAAATGGATACAACTAGTACTCCCACCTTCAGTTCGATATTTGAAGCCAGTGAGCGCCAGCAGTGGGCTTGTTCTTTTCAGTGGCATCCCCAGCGAGGGCATGATCCCTCTTTGTCGACAATGGTGGCCTCTGGTTGTTGTCAACCCCATCACCCGCGAGAATCGTTCACTGCTTCTCATGGTTGAGCCTCTACCAGAGATGGAGGAAGGATACCCAGATTGTTACAGTCAGGTGCACATGGGACTCAAAGTGAATGCGGATTCCAAGACGTACAAGGTAATTGTGGTGCACTGGGAGACAAACCGCCATGTGGTGCAAATATTCGACTCAGGTTCCAATCAATGGTCCACTGTGTCAGTTCCAAGGGAGCTGGTTTCCTACGCAAACTCGAGCAATGAAATCGTATTCTGTCGCACTTATGAACGCGAAACTGAACTTCATTCGAGTGTGTTTGACATCAGGCAGGGGAAGCTCGTAGACTGCCGCCCCGCTAAATTGTTGCAGGCCGAGAGGGCAGTCAATAAGAACAAACCGCTACCAGAACGCACAGCATGGGGGCACCCTACTGTTGGAGAGTCATGCCTCTATATTGTGAGCTACAATTGCTTGTGGCCATTTACTTTTGCTCACATTCTCAAGCGGGAGCGGAGTAGTCAAACTTGGCAACTTGTCACAGAAGTTCCATTGGACATAATCAGCAGCTATCTAGATCCTGATGCTTGTAATTGCATTCTCGATCCCGGCTCCGCTAGCTTGGGTTCATTGGGCATCCTTGAATGTGGGAAGCATCTCTTGCTTGCAGCCGGACACCATTTCAACTGGTGTGGCATGTTATATGACTTGGATAAACAGCGGTGGAGTGGCCCTGATGCTGTTAATTTGCATTCTGCAAGTGAATACAAGTGTGATGGGTTGTTTTTCCAACCGCAGCTGAATGGACCTCCGTGCTGATGATCCAAGATCACCACCGGGCGCTGCTGATGCGAGCCCACATGGCCTGATCAATAGAAGTGTTCAATGACCCATTCATTTGATAGTCTTGAAGAGAATGAAATGTTTACTTTTCTTAATTACAGACAGTGCTGATTTGTGATACTAAAGCGCTTCAAAGGTTTGGCAACAACTAGAGCTGTGTAAGACATATATCTGTGGTCAATTAGTTTCTTGTTTAGATTGCAGTCCTGTGGTGAATCAATTTCTTGTTCAGGTATTCCAACTGCCAAAGAATCCAAGTTACGTAACAAAAGCTTATGAGTAGAAATTGTGTTATAGCTGAAACCCGGGGTGGGCAACTCTTGTATAATACGCAGGGGGACAGCGATTAAGAAGAGCAAAATAAGCTACGTACTTCAAATGTGATAACATATGATATTGTTATAATAAAACTTTTATGAGAGGAGCTAGGGCTGAGATTTAAAATAAACTTCAATACTTTGTCTAGGAAAGTCCAAGTCTAGTAGTATGACATTGTATCTTACATAAAGGAACATTAAAATCTTGAAAGTAAGATATTTTATATTATGATCTAATTCTATCATCTAATTCTTTTCATGATAGAGTTCCCTAGGCAATTTTGAGGCAATTTTGATGCATAGCAAGTTTTGCAAGAATGACAACTTGTGTCCATTATACTACTACTATCCATTACTACCTTTGTGAAGTTAATCAATGAGTTTAATTCTTGCAACACATAGGCAACCTCAAATGTCAATCACCTTAATGGAGAATTTTGTTAAAATGGCACCATTCTAGGGTGATTGCAAGAAGCATTTTTCCTAATTCTTGTCCCCTTGCCCTTGACGAGTGTTTTTTTGCACATAACTTTTGGTGTGAAATTTGGAATGAAGGTATATGTGCTAATTGCATGCACTAGTTGCAGACATTGATGAATTTTTATTATTTTATTATTTTATCACTTATCATGCATTTTAGTCCTACCTCAAGGAATTTTATTTGCTTTATTATTGAAAATTCTTGTAGTCTTTTGAAGTTTTTTTAATACATGTATTACGGGATCATGGACAACATTTTGATAAGTTTTATCAATTTAAAAAAAAATGTAACCATACAAATTCAAACTAGATATGTTAGAGATCACTTAAGAAAAGATAGCACAACAATATTACTTATTAATTGAAATATTATAATGTTTGATTATGAGGGTGTTAAAACTGCAAAAGTGACTTGAAGTCTTTCAATCCTCTTTTCTCATGTCAAATCTAAAGAGTTAGTCACCAAAAAATATAAAGTTAAAGGACCTAATATGCATAAGCCCAATCAATTTTTGTTTTTTCATAATCTACTCTACAATTTTTTTAAATGAATTTCTAATGTATTTTTTCCTTGAAGATCTAGTGTATTTGAGGCTCATTTCCAAGAGCCCTTAACACTATGGAAAGTCAAGATTGCAATGGGCACCCTTGCACAAAATCTTAAATAGAAAAATCGTAATCAATCATTTTCAAGATTGGATTTTTGATGCTTAAACTAGACTTCAAAAAGAAATTTTTAAAAATACAAACAATGAATAATAGAAACTTGGTTAAGTTTTATTTAACTTCAAAGTTTTGCAAACACCATATTTTGGTGCCTTGGGCATTTAGGGGTTAATTGGAGGGAACTTCTTGTATGGATTTTTGAAAATTATGCATAAGTGTTTAAATTCTTCATATATATTGTGGATTTTTTCTAATATGTATGCAATACAACATTTAATTTTTTTAATTCAGACTTCACCTAAATTTTAGGTCTTTTAATTTGATATAATTTTTACAAAAGCCACCTTCTAAGCCATTTTAATGCCAATGATCCTTGGGAATAATACAAAAGTTGTGTACCTAGGCTCCTAATTGGGTGTCTACCTTGGTCATTTTGTGGGGTTTTAGTCCTATTTTTGACCCATAAATGAAAATTCGAAGCCACAAATTGGACATGTTGGAGGTCTACTAACATTACATTATAAGGACTAACGACAAGTCTTTATGAAAATAGAAAAAAATTCTTACATGAATTCTTTGGTACAATGCAAGTTTTAGCAAAATGGCTTTTTTATGGAAAAATTCTGAATTTTTTTTAATTACTAAAAATGAAAAGGTCCACAAACCCCTTTTTTGCCATTTTCTACTCCCAGTGGCTTTTCTAGTACTCTATAGCAATCTATAGTATTGCATAGTATTATATTGACAATTTAGACTCATAGGTGCCCTAAAATTGATGATTTAAATCTATAGTGTTGTTACTAACACATAGTACTAGTTGCCTATCTGGCATTTATCGCACTAAGATTTTTTAGATTTTTAGATTTCGAAATTCTAATCCCAATGATTTGTAGATTTCAAAATTTCAGATCTAGCGTCTTTTCAGATTTCAAAAGTTCCAACATTAATATTTAATAGATTTCACCACAATGGACTTGTTTGAAATTTCCTATGACTAATTTGGAGATTCTGTAGTTTGTTTTTGTTAGTTTTTGGCAATTTCTATTTTCTCTAGTGTTGTAATGTCTACATGGAGTTGATCTTCAAAGAATTCTTGAATAGAAGGAAATCATTGGGTTTCTTTGGAGCAATATTTTCATTTGAACAACAGAGTTGTTTAGAATTCCCTATGAAGAAGATAATTGGATTTTCTTTGTAAGGATTTTCAGTTTTTCTCCTTGAATCCTCCGTGTGCAATCCAAATTGGTAGACTTTAAAAGACATTTATTTGACACATTATTAAAAGAAACCCATGTGTTTTGGTGACGTGCCTCAATTTTTTGGAACAAATTTTTTTTTTATGTCAAAATGCAACAAATCCATGTTTTTATGTAAAAATAAATGCCAACGTAACATTTTTTTGACATAAAAATATAGGTTTGTTGCATTTGACATCAAAAAAAATCCATTCCAAAAAATTTGAGGCACGTCACAAAAAATACAAGTTTCTAATAGTGCATCTTATATTTCAATGTTATTTCCACCTAATATTTGGTAAATTTTACAAGATACTATTGTCCCATATCAATTGTTAATGAGGGTATTATGAGGTTGGACACATAAGACTTGCAAGTTTAATAATATTCAAGGCAATGAATTCTATTTCACATAAATCTATCATTCCTAGAGTTTGTATGTTTAAGATACTTTAGAAATTTTACAATATGCAAAATTGTAAAATGTTTAAGCAAGTGAAATCTACATATTACTAGTATTTTGAACTCTTAAAACCTAGAAAAGAGTTTGCATCAAAAATTTTGAAATGTACATATGAATGAGTTTGGAAATTCAAAATCTACATATTTGTTGGATTAGAGCCTCCATAATCTACAAAATTTATAGATCATGTTTACTAAAATCTACATTAAAGTTAGATTTTAGAGGTGGGGACATCTTCAAATAACATTGAAAAATACCCATTGAATTCCCCCCTTAATAAAATTTCCTAAATTACCACCTTTTCCTATGATGGCCATATTCCTTGTATTTTGTTAAAAAAGGTAGAAATGGTAGTTGTTGTAGTGGATTTTCATTACACTACCTACATGGCACACTAAAAATGTTCCTTATGCATTTGATTAGGAAACATTACAATTCATAGGTTTTAAAATTTCTTAGATTTTAAATATTTTTAGATTTCTACAAATTGAAGAAATTTGAGAATTCAATTAAAGTAATTCACTACATAAGAACACAACAACTTACAGGTCTTCTATGTCCAACCAAATGATACTCTTGACAATTGATATGAGACAAATGGACGATTGATATAAGACAATTTGAAAAACCACAATCATTGTACATTTGTAGTCATTTTCTAGTTGAATTGTAGTGGTTTTCTAGTTTGAATTTAGTTTTTTTGTGATTGTAAATCAAC
Organism: Straminergon stramineum; assembly: GCA_963920665.1. Classification (NCBI taxonomy): domain Eukaryota; kingdom Viridiplantae; phylum Streptophyta; class Bryopsida; order Hypnales; family Calliergonaceae; genus Straminergon; species Straminergon stramineum. Next base: position 24,723,394 of record OY987264.1, read on the forward strand.
ATGGTGGATTCCACAATGTGTAAATTTGTTCACATCAACAACTATGATGAATATTGGATGCACTATACCAAAAAGTGTTAAAAGAGAATTGCAACAAAAATTGATTGCCGTTCTTTTATGCACAATTTAGGGTAGGGTTTAGGATTTTCTTCTAGTGAATTGATTGAATGCTTCATTAAAGTAGTTGGTAGCTAATTGTCATGAATAGTAATAGACAAATCCTCAGACATAAATAGTTGAATGCAATAATGGCTAATATACAAATCCTAAAGCACAAATAGTTGAATGCAATGAATACATTAATGAAGTTGATAATTGACATTGTTAGAAGGATGTTTTTAGAAGATAATTAAGAAATAGAAAAATCTAACAATGAGAAAATAATTGAGAAAATAATAATGAAATTTGATAACTATTGACAACTATCTAATTGCTCCTTGGATTCGATTGCTCCTCCCCCCGTCTAAGAAAATTCTTGTAATATAAGTTCTTAAAATCACTTTTGTGTGCCCCAAATTAGAAACCCTTGAACGCTGGGCTAGTGACCATGGAAATCAGCCATTATGGAACTATGTGACATCATCTACTTTAAAAAAATAAAAAATACTTATTGGGAGTCAAACTATTGTAGAAGATCTCCTCTTTCCACCCCTAATTTTGAGGATGAATAGTTGCACTTCTATCCTACACATGAGAATTCCTTGTCATTCATTGGACAAAAAAACGTCCACCTCATCATTTAGGGGTTAAGATTGATTATACCATTTGATTCTTCTCAATTTTCCATTTCCTAATATGATCTTACAACATACATAATAATGAAAAGCATGTAACTATCCTTCTTATGGATTACAAAAGTTAAGCACCCGCCTCGGCAATCTCGGGATTGCCACCCCGGAAGCTGAAAGAAGTAACTTGCTGCACTGAAATCATTGGAGGTAATCTGGGTTGCAAGAGTCAAAGGCGGGACGGGGCGAGCGGCAGTTCCTTCAGAGTCAGCGAAGCTTGATTGAAACCAGCTGAGTGTGTACGAGTTCACGGTTTTTCAATAACAACAGTTGATAGGCCTTGACTGCGGAATTATTTGGGTGCAGTTATCCATAGCCACCCTATATACAGGCCATTTTCTTTTAATTCTCAGAGGACTAACAGATGAATTTCGCAAGCGTACCTCTGACTACATTATTATCCTTCTATATCGAAATCAAATACAAGAAATACACCTATATTATAATGTTGTTATTGGTCCCGCCATTCTTGAAAGAACTTCATCCGATCAACACAACGAGCTATTCCGCCAAAGCTGCTGTAGTGTTTACTCTTGCCTTTCCTGACAGGAGCTAACCTCCGGTCCATCTGCAACGTAATTCAAGGACGAATCAAGAAACCTAAGACGCTCTAATCCTGCACCTTTCTTTCAGACATCCTCTTACGTCCCCACTCCCGACTTCAAGATATCTGGAGAATGAACCTCTGACGTCAATCATAGCTTCACTGTACCCAATCCCAGTCTGTAGACCTACATCGATTATTACTTTTGATTCCCGACTCTCAAGAAATCATCTCAGCTTCGATTCTTCGTCACTACACCAGTTCACAATTTCATCCCACATTGCGCGCAGACACTTTGAAAATGGCAGAATGCATTTTTCATTGAGCCCCTATCTGTCTGCATCCACTGCTCCCAAATACAGCTCCGCGGGTGGGTACAACGTGCACTAGGCCTTTGCCTCCTCGTCCAAGGACACCTGGAATCTGCTCATGATCTCCGACTCTTCCACATATTACATCAAAACTTTCAATCTCTCATCCTCAAGTGCTTCAGAAAGCCCGTCACTGGTATACAGAGAACGCAAATGTAATTGACACATGCAACCAATGCGCACAAAACAGCTTTACATAGAAAGTTGAAACGCTCACAACAAGGTGTAAGATTCACAAACTGGTACGCTTCATAATCATGTCAGAGCTGCACTCTCTGATGGCCCATTCAGAAGGTTAGCAGGTCCACATCCTCGCTACATCACAAGAAATTTGCAAATCTCTGGTCATCGAAATTTCAGACTTTCTAAACCACACTTCAGCTTCATCAGACGTTTGTAAACCAAATTTTGGTACATCAAAGAGCGCGTTGGCTCCCTATGCTGAAAAACCGAACCTCATTGAGCAAACCAATGTGTCTCTGCTCTACTAATAAATCTGCTCACCTAATCCGCCAAAAAAATTGTCCCGGCAGTGACTACCATATGTAGAACAAACTCTCTGCAATCATTATGTACAGGGCATATTTACAAATATTCACAATGAATACAGTGAGTGGACCACTTGCATCTAAGTACGAGGTTGCTCCACGACCCGATACACAAGCTGCGCCAAAATAACAGATATGGCCGATTATGGAAGACCCAGCTTAAGGTAGGAAGATCTTCACGGCTGTCCTGCCCAAGCAATACGCGACTTCAGCTTGTTTGGTACTGCCTTTCACAACGAGAACAAACTGACAAAGCGCTATTGCCTGCACATCATCCAATGCTCTAAAATCAACTTACAAGTTCATGCACACACTCACACCATACTTTAGCCATTGAAGAACTACATCATCGCAATTTACCGGAGCTGAGATACTCAAAACTGATAAATTAACGTTCCTGCTTGGTTCTACAGTCACTCATATCCAACCATGTGCATCTATGCTAAAATCATATTCCTTTTTAAATCCCTCAACTATCCCCTCATCGTATCTCTAATTAAAAAATATGAGAATAGATATCCAAGATTCAACGCATTATAACTGATTCTGATTTGTAATAGGGCCTCACCTTAAAGAATGTTAGGCTAGTTTGAAGTAACATTGCTAATTAAAATAGATAGGAGCTCCAAGTTTCAATATCAGTCAATATTAGAATTCTCCTCGCAATCAGTGGTTAGGGCTACCGTCTCGGTACACCGACAAGTGAACAATCAACTTACATGCCAAGGGAATGTCTTAACCCCTGATGGACCGATAATTTTTGGTATAAAAATAACCAATTAGATTGATCAAATTGTGAAAATAGTAGAATTCAGCATGGGGCAAAAGTTTATACCGTCAGTATCAGTGAGTATCAGTGAGCACATCGCATGTGTTGGTCAAAAAATTAAATACATTGGAATAAGGAAAACCCTCGTATGATCTAGGAGAATGCCTTAACCCCTGAAAGACCAAGGATTCATGGTTTAATACCTACATAACCTAGTTTGAAAGAGACCAATACAATTCATGATACTGAAAAAGATATAATTCAGATGAGGTCATACTTTACATCACCAGAATCAGTGAAGAACATTGCAAATCTTTGGTAAAAAAATTAATAAGATTGGACCAAGGAAAGCACTCATATGACCTCAAAACTGCTAAGCAAAACATAAGGTCCAATTAGGGGTTACCTACCTGTAGTGGGCTGCTTCAGGGATTGCTGCTCCGGCAATGCTGAACTGTGCGGAGAGGGGGCAGTAAGACCATCCGGTGGGGCCGTTTGCACGATCAATCTCCGCCTCATTTTGAAAATCTCCTCCTGTCGTCGCAGAATGAGATACTCGCGAGCATCCGGTTCCGTCACGTCCTTCAAGGGCAACGTGAAGAGCTGCAGGGCGCTTTGATCTGCCAGAATCTCCGCCTTCATCCGACTGGCGGCCGCCATGTCTGCCATAGCCCGCGCCTGCGCTCGCAAGGCGCACTCCCTCGCCTTCGCCTCCTTGTCCACCTGCACACGACGCAGGCGCTTGGGGTGCCGCTGCTCACTCCTGTCGTCCCCTTGGCTCCTCGTACAATGCGCCTCCTCCTCAACAGAAATTTCATTTTCAGTCAGGGCCGCTATCGCCGCGTTCGGGATTATCTTGGCTGGTGCTGCTGCGACCTCGATCGGCGCTGCTGCGACCTCGATCGGTGCTGCTGCGACCTTGGCTCCTTCGTCGCCGTTGTTGTTGTCGCACCACTGGGGCACTTCATGGAGAATTCTCCAGCAATGGAGATGAATGAAGGTGCCCCCTCGTGGGTGCTTCGACCTGTAAAGCTCTAGCGCCTTCTCGATCACGTTCTCGGAGGTGGCGAATTCCTTGGAGCTCTCCACGCTTGCATGGCAACCCACGAAGAAGCTCACGTCGTGCTTGATCGTCCCCCACTTGGACTCCAGCGACCGGGCGGACCGCGGCGCCAGGCCGTGCGGTTGGTTCCTCTCATTGAAAGACGTCGCGACGCGCTCCCACATGCTGGCCGTTTTCTGTCCATTTTCCACGACGGGACCTTGCGACACAGCCAAGAAGGCGCGACACAAGGTGCACTCCTCCTCGGCAGTGAAATTCTTGCCCTTCCTTCGCCGAGGCGATCCTGCTGCAGGTAAGATGGATGCTGCGGGGGCTTCCAAAACCATGACGGAGGATGGGCTTGCAACGAGCTTCATCGTGGTGCTGGTCGTCATCGTCACCAGTTGCGTGCGTTTTCAGGCCCTGAACCCCGAAGAGAGCGTTTTGCGGCGAAGAGACCGAGGGTTGCTTTGCGGGGAGGAACGACGCTAGAGGCGAGTTGCGGGCCCCGGGGTCGGCGGTTCAGGGCCTGTTTCCATTAAGTCATTGCGCTTCAACTCTGCTCCAAGACCCACTCAGCACAGCTGACCCACAGCTGCTTCTCATGCCCGGGTTGAGAACCTTGACCTCACAGATACCCGTCCTGAATTTCAGATACCGTGGAACCCCTTCCGGGTTTCAGGCCAACCAGAACAGTACCTGTCCCTTCCGCTCTCTTTGCCATGAGCGGCAGGGTTTTCGTGTGCTCATCGCCATTGATCCAGTCATCTCCAGCATCTCCGTCAGAGTACTGAACACACTCATAGAATAGCTGGCCATGGCCACTCTAGCTTTCTATTCTGGTCAAGGGATTCTGCAGCAGCAGCAGCAGCAACAGCTCGGATTTTCATCAAGCCGTGACATGGCGCCCGCCAGCACCATGAGCTCACGTGACTTCGATCCATGGCTGTTGCGTCTCGCTGAAGTTTGGGGGACGACGCTGCGGATGTGGAAGCACAGGCGGTAGCTCGTTGTTCAATTTCGCACTGTTGAGTATACCATCATATACTATCAAGTGATTTTGCAGGTTAGGTTTTTTGATTGATTTTGCAGCTTAGAGTGTAAGAATTAGGTTTCGCCTTTGCCAATTTTGAAGAAGAGATGGGAGTTCATGGTTTATGGGAGCTTCTCGCTCCTGTCGGGCGACGCGTTTCGGTGGAGTCTCTGGGGAGTCGCAAGCTTGCTATAGGTATGCATTCCTCATGTGTGCAATTTGGGTATGAAGTGTGTTGTATATTTATAATTATTCCTGGAAAGATGATGCTTGGATGTTGTACGGCAATTTCGACACTGGGAACAGTATCTATTGTTAGAATGGTCAAATTAGTAAATGTTCTCTTTACTAACCAAAGGGAATTCCAATGCACCAACGAATACATTACTTGGGTTCCATATGCATAAAATTGTAAGGGTTCATAGTTGGAGATCATCTAAAACGGACACGAGTTCTGATGCTGAGGTGGTGCACATTCTCCTAATTCTCATTGTGCCAGATTTGGAGTGTGCAATTCAGTGTGGTTACCTGAATTCTGATGTGGTTTTATTGGACATGCCAACAGATGCGAGCATATGGATCATCCAATTTATGAAAGCAATGCGTGATGATCGTGGAGACATGATCCGCAATGCGCACTTGTTGGGATTCTTCCGCCGAATTTGCAAGCTTCTGTTTCTGCGTATAAAGCCAGTGTTCGTGTTTGATGGTGGCACACCGGCTTTGAAGAGGCGCACTGTTATAGCCCGCCGGAGGCAGCGTGAGCAAGCGCAGTCCAGAATTCGTAAGACTGCTGAGAAGCTGCTTTTGAATCATGTGAGCTTGGTCCTCTTCCTCTCCTGAGCTCTGTCACGTTTTCGGGAAACCACGTTGTAATTATGTAGATACCATCCTGATTTATTTGGAGAATTCTCTTGTTAAGTATTGAGAAGTTGTAGTCTTAGTTCGTGTTTCATTTTCTGTTTTTTCCTTTTGAATTTGTTTCCATAATCGCCATGATTTCTAAAGAACCTGTCAGTGAAGAGCTGGAATGGCACGTTTTTCATGGTAAGGCATGGGTTTAGGGTTTAGGGTTTAATATTTTTCCAGGAGGTTGCACGTAAGAATCGCAGATTGTATTATTTCTCTACTAGTTGAGTGGCTATCATTAAGACTATGGACTAGTTCATATGATTTATTTGGGAATGATGTAAATTTGGAATTTTGTTTATCTACATGGATACTGAGGATCAATTCCATGAGGAAAGGGTACTGTTTGTTGTCCTGTTAACGGGTGAGCTTGGTGCTGCTGTTTTGTTCTCACCTTCGACCCCCTGGTGACACTATGTTCTTTAACAGCTACGGACTAGGAAGTTGGAAGAACTCGCTGGTATGACCGGACCGCAGGTTAAATCAGCGACAAGGGATAACGACAATGACAAGGATGTCTCCACTCTAAACAATGGGATGAATGGCATGGACGATGTTTCTCCCGCTGGTGGTGATCTACACAAGGAGGGATCTGGAGATGCCTTGTAAGTTTTACTTTCATCTTTTAGTCGTTGTTATTTCCTTTCTTCATTTTACTAATTTAGGCACTTAGGTTATGCATAAGAACTTAATTACGACTGTGTGATCTGATCAATGTTTTAGGCTTGCAACAGCAGTGAAAGGACATGAGAAGGAAGACAGTAAAAGCTCTGATAGACAAGAACATGAAGTGTATGAATTGAATAGTTGGAACGAGGTAGAAAACCAGCACTTCGATGACGAAGACGAGGAAGAGGAGCTCGTTTATCTCGTGAGTATTCGCCTTTTACTTCACACACTCGCGATATTAGTGTGAAAATCCATTGTTTAAGATAAGTTCTGTTGAGGTACTTTATATATTTTCTTCATATATATTTCTAATTGATCTTCTGGTCCCGTGTCTCTGTCCGTGGCCTTGATTGTATTTGTCAGCTTGAATAGATTTAGTAAGACTTTTTATTGATCATAGTGAATCCTTGGTACTTTGTGTCTGTTTTTGTTGTGGATTTTTGTGTGGATTTTTTTAATATGTATTTGTTGTAGTTATTTGTTGCAGTATTAGTTGCATCTGTGCATGGGGTGCATGATGGTTCAGTGTTTCGCACGCATATCCATGTCTTACCTGCAGTTTTGCATTACTCTTACGCTAGGGGAGCCTTTGTCTTCAATATTTAACAGTCCGTTTTAGAATTTTCAATGAAGAATTTATGTTCTGCTAATACCATGCCTTTGGACGCAATCGGACTTGATTTGGCAGCCATCAACTGAAGGCAAAGTGGATCCTGCGGTTTTGGCATCTCTCCCTGCCTCAATGCAGCTGGATCTTTTGGTCCAGGTGAGATTAGTAAACATCGACCTTTATTGATTGCACTCAATAGCTCATTTAATAATAAAGTACTGATTTTTTGTAATGTTATCCGTTCGGTGCTGCAGATTGTTAGTCGTAATCATCCTGAGTTATAGAGTCATCGCCTTAGTTCTGAAAAACATTTCTGTTGAATTGTCTTTGCTGGATCTTTGAAATCTTTGACCTGCAATTATTCTAGGTGGAAAACGTAATTAGTACCTGTTGCGCAGATGAGAGAACAGCTCGTCGCTGAAAATCGACATAAGTTTCAGAAGGTTGCCAAGGTTGTATATCTATTCCTTCTGTTGCAAAATATTACCAATTCACAGGGGACATGACACTTTTGAACTCGATTGTTTTAAGGAACCTCATAGATTGGTACCAAAGTCTTAAGTACAGAACATTTCAGTTTTCCGAGCTCTTATTCTATAGGCGAAGTATCACACTTGGTTTTGACCTACCCCTATGTGCCTGCCGGCACTGGCAGTTACAACTTCGAACTTTACGAGTGCATTCTAAACTCTGTTTTTGGAAATGTGTGTAGGCTCCAGCTTCTTTTTCTCAGCTACAAATAGAAGCCTATTTGAAGACGGTAGCATTTCGCAGAGGGATCTCCGATGCACAGAAAGCTGCTGCTGTTAAGGGTGTGGGAGGGGTTCCTAGCACTCGCATTGCATCAGAGACTAACCGGGAGTTCATCTATTCCAGTTCTTATCAAGGAGACAAATCGTAAGACTTTTTACCTGTATTCAATTCTCTTAAGTGCAGGGACTTTAGCGACTCATGAATGAAAGGTTATTTTTTCCTTTACTTTGGCGCTAGTGAGGAGGCAGTGTTAAATTACATTACTTTGGAAGATACATGAAAGTCTGGAATCCTTGTGTTGTGCGTACAAGAGAAATGAAATACTTTACGGATCACCCCCTTATCGGTTGGTCCGCCAATGTGAGAGTAAGCCGGTATTTTTGATCGACAAGTTTTTTTACCAGTATAAATCCTGAGTGCTTTATACTATCAAGACGATTTTCACGATTTTTTACTCTCAAGTTTCAACTCATATTGAAGTCGACAGGGCGTTGACCGGCGAAGGTCATGATAATTCAATGCTGCCTGGGTTGAAACCTCCTGAGCCAAAAGTACAACCTCCAGCAGATGGGAACATAACACTTATGTCAACCAATTTCAGGTACGTTTATACGAATACTCAGTTTAGGACTCCGGTCGTATGGCAGTATTCCGGACAGAGATGTTTTCAGTGTATTATTGCCCGAAAACGAGCGTAGCTCGCATTTCTCGGAATCGGAAGTCCTCTGTATTTATGAAGTTCGTCTACTTACAGGTCGTTGCCGCCGAAGGAAGGAACGTTAAGTACAGAATCGGATGAAGTTGGGAATCCTGATAGCACTGTTCAAACATATGTGGACGAACAGGGGAGAACTCGTGTGAGTAGAGTTCGAGGCATGGGTGTCCGTATGACCCGAGACTTGCAGTGGAATCTCTATCTCATGAAGGATGTGGAGAATCGGCAGGCCTTTGGAGAATCGAAGGATGACAATGTGCCCTCCTTGGCAGAGAGTTTAGTCAACAGTGGTGATACAGAGTTTCAGAGGCTCATGACCGGAGAAAAAGCTAGTTTTTCCGAGCCTCTCGCAGGAATTCCTTCCAAGCTCATCAATAGCGATGATGGGAAATTGGATAAAACAACTCAAGATGACCAGTTCATGGACGATGGAGGATCACCTGACGACTTAGCTGTGGGCGCAGGACAGAATGCAATTGTTAATCCAGATCTTATGCCGCAGGTGTCAAGCATCCAGATCTCTTTCGACAGCAATGAAGTTGCTGAGGATGAAGACTTAGGTTTGTTCAAAGACTTAGTGGGTGATGAAATCGGTCATCGGCCTGAAAAGTCTCAAGAACTGAAGCCTTCCTCTGGACTTATGGCAGTAGCAGAAGACAATGACTGTGAATGGGAGGATGGTGACTGTCACGGTGGAAAAGAAGTTGATCTTGGTTTGAAGGGAACCGATGCAGTTGAAGCGCTTGATCATCGGAATGGCTCTCATACAGAGCCAGAAAGTTATATTCCCACTGGAAATGATCTGTCTTTTGGCGGAGATAGTGATGCAGAGATGGCTCTTGCTATCCAGGAGAGCTTAGCGGAGCATGATAGAATCCGAGCTTCTCAACCTGGGGTATATCCCGATTCTGAATATACGGGACCGAGTGATGATAGTGACACAGGGGATAGTGGTGAGAGTGAGGTAGAATGGGAGGACGGCAGCGGTGCAGTGGCAATACCAGCGGTTGGATATACTGTCACAGGTCCTTGTTCACTTGCTGCTTCAGAGGCTCTACTTTATTCCAATTCCAGTGGTTGTATTGGTGAAATCTTTGCAAATCCGCATGCTTCTTCCGTTCTTTCTAGGTTCCCTTCTATTGTTGTTGCGCCCTCTTCGCCTCTTTATCGTATGATTATGATCATGTTCAGCATTAATTGTGCCACCAGTCATTGAGCAGTTATGATGTAAGATTGATGAACCAAGTCGGCAGTGATTTCAAGTCATCGTCTGCTGTTTTCCTTTATTTTTCTCATTTAGTGCCAATGCTATGTTTTTTCTTCTACAAATAGTTTTCGTAGTGTACGAAATCCTTCTGATTCCCGTCCTTGAAATTGTCAGGCTTATCACTGACTCAAGAGGAGCTTGAATTTCAAGAAGCAACACGCCGTAGTCTGATTGACGTTGCCTCATGGAGAGCCCCAATTAATGCTCTTCCCCAGTTAGTCATCCGGGAACCAGTTGAGGGTGCTGGAAAAGCGTTCTCTGGGGCTGTGCCTAGAGTCGGGGAGCAAGAATCACTTGCCAATCTTCAAATGGATTCAGAAGAAGCTCGTATTGCACGGGAGCGGGCAAGGAAAGGGAAGGCTGTGGCTGACGAGATAGTCGTGTTGCCTCCTGGTGTGACCAGAACGACTGTGTCTCGAGCAGAATTTGAACCAGCCTTAGGCTTACCCCATGTGAAGGTGAATGGAGTGAATTTCGTTGAAAGCAACAACAAAGTTGGAAGAGGGGAGGTACAAGTGCAACCTCAAGCATTTCTTAGTTTGGATGCAAAACTAGTCACTTCTATTGGTTCTGGTGAAGAATTTTCAGGCCAGAACCTACCACGTGAGGATGAAGAGATGAAGAGCATTCCTCACCCTAATGGTGGTTCGAAGGTGAATGACGGTGATTCAGTGCTAGCTTACAATCTCGCTGAGAACAACAAATTTGGGTCCGATCTTGTCATACAGAACTTGAAGTCATCAACAAATGGGACAGAGGAGAATGCAAAACTTCGCATTGAATCTCAACTCGAAGTTCCTCAACCCCCACGGTTAGAAAAAACTGTAATAATGGAAGGCAGTGCTGGTTCGAATGTAGTTGTAAATCCAAGCTTTGTCAAACCAAATTCAGATGGTAGTTTGGCAATGGATGACATGCTAAAAGATGCAGAAGAGATGGATATGGTGATGGAGCGGGAAGAACTGTTGAGTTATGAAGCTGCGATATTGGCTGAGCGCGAGGCACTTGCAAGAGATGAAGCTGAATTGCAAGCTGCATTCGATAAGGAACAAGAAGAGCTACTCGCAGGGATAGAAAAAGAACGTGAACTCCTTTACCAAGAAGAAGCCGAGCTTCGCGAAATGCAGAAAAAGAATGAACGAAACGCGGATTCTGTCACTTCTGAGATGTTTGCTGAATGTCAGGTATATTTCACTAAACTTTCCTGTTGGGGTCTTTCTTTAAGAGGAGTTACCTGATCCCTTTGCCTTTGATCAGTCCTGCGGTTGATTTCGGGACAATCCTATTCCTATAGTTAAGATTCATAGGGCGTTGGCTCTGTATTTCCATATTGTAACAAAGTGCTGTGACCTGTGTACTTTCGCAGGAGCTTTTACAAATTTTTGGGATTCCTTACGTGATTGCTCCTATGGAAGCAGAAGCACAGTGTGCATTCTTGGATGCAGAGAAGCTAGTCGATGGTGTTGTGACAGATGATGTTGATGTCTTCCTATTTGGAGGCCGCAATGTTTACAAGAATATCTTTGACGATCGTAAATATGTGGAAACTTACTATATGAAGGTAAACTTACGGTTTCTTCACAACAGTTTTTCCGGATATCATTTCTTTCATTGTTGAGAATCGCTATTCCATTGCTAGATTTTTTCGGAATTCTGTGGTTGTTGAGATCGACTCATTGTCGGTGGCAGGATGTTGAAACCGACTTGGGATTGACTCGAGATAAGCTTATACAAATGGCTCTATTACTGGGCAGTGACTACACTGAAGGCATCAGGTAGAGTTCTTCGTGAATCATATTACTGATTGTCATTCTAGAAAGAATTTCTTTGTATGGTCCACGGGACTAGTATGCTGATCTTCTGCAGTTGCGTGCAATAGTATTTAGTGCCAGTAGGTTTGGTTACCTGTTCAAATTGATATAGGTTAACAGCTTTTGTGCACTACTAGTATTTGGTCGTCCGTCTAAGTTTCCTAGACACCAGAATCGGGTACTGGATACTGAAGTATTTGAGTTAGGACAAAAAATAAGGGATTTATGGACTGACAATCTGTCTCTAACGGTCTTTCAAGCAAGCTTGGTGTGATTTTCTGTAACAACCTCCCAAGCACGACCTTCATGTGCATGTGTTGATTTCAGCACCTGGCTTATTGTTTGCAGTGGCATTGGAATAGTGAACGCCATTGAGGTTGTTAATGCATTTGACGAGGAAGGTGGACTCAAAAAATTCAAAGAGAGAGTGGAATCTGTGGATTTGTCACTTCTTGGACTTGAAGTTAGGGAATCGAAAAGAAAAGGTTTGCAGGGCAAAGCAAAAGGCAACAAGGGAGGAAATAATGATACAGTTGAAGAGGATGCAGACTCTAATGAAGCTGCAGATATAGCTGATAATGGAGATGTTCCGGTTGATACTGAGAGAACTCTTCGCCAGGAAGCCTTCATGGAGAATCATGTAAGATGAGATGATTCAGCATTGCTGTTTGATTAAGCTGACAATTGTCGTGTTTGTGAGAGGTCTTTTGGTACCTGCTTCGTTGTTCTGTATTTTTTATGGTCAATAATGAGATATTGCAAGTGGACAGGTGATCATATAACCAACAGTGCATCAAGGACAGCATTCTGATTAGTGCATTTCCGATTTTATAGAGAGCTGTGAGCAAGAACTGGAAAATCCCCGATTCGTTTCCAAGCGAAGTTGTTGTGGCTGAATATAAAGGTCCACGAGTAGACAAGTCAAAACAGTCCTTCTCATGGGGGCGACCAGACCTTGAGGCTCTCCGAAAGTAATTCCGGCTTCCTTTATTTGTCGAAGTCGTCGCTGGAAATTTTTTCGTTCTTACGTATCATCAGTCAGTGTTAATGATAATACGTTTCCTTGAAGCATTGAAGATTGTCACGTCGCTCACAAGTTCAGAAACATTTTGTGGCATAAATAACTCGAGACTATATTGCAGGTTTTGTTTCGAGCGGTTTTCATGGCCTAAAGAAAAAGCAGATGAGTTGTTGCTATCGGTTTTGAAGGAATATGATCGTCAAGAGGTATGTTTTGTGAATCAGTTGGCATCAATTTTTTGTGCTCGTTAGCTGAAGGCCCTATGAATGATATGGAATGAGGTAAAGGTTCATCCAGGTCCATTGCAGTTATCTACTAAGTTTAGGCTGCTTGTCACTGTATTTAGATGCATCTGATATCCATTCATGTTCAATGTGTTACTACTGTCGAAATTTGCAGACACAACTTCGTATTGATGCGTTTTACTCCTTCAATCAAAGATTTGCAAAAGTCAGGAGTGCACGCATTCAGAAAGCACTTCGGGGAACTACGGGCCGATTATCGAAGGAGATGGTGGACATCCCCTCCGAAGCCGGAGGTCCTCCCATGAAGAAACAGAAGCAGAAAAAGAACGCAGGCAAGAAGTCGGCTGAAGAAAAAGAAACTGAGCCTCTGGAGGAAGAACACTTTAATATGGTGGATGCTGCAGGTTCTGAAGATCTTGTTCTTAATTCAGGAAACGGAAGAGGGAAAGGAAAGAATAAGAAAGAGAAGGTTCTTGGGAGGGGTCGAGGACGGGGAAGAGGAAGAGGAAGAGGAAGAGGAAGAGGCAGGGGGCGTGGAGGTAGAAGTTCTGGTGTTAGTATTGAAGGCGATGACAGTAGTGCTCATTCCAGTGAGAGTGACGATGACAACGTAGTAATGGAAACAGAGAATGAACCCGGCACCCTGAAAAGGAAATCGGATGACCAATTTTTGCAGCCTCGGAGGGTAAGTGTCATTTCATTGGGATTGGAACTCTGTATAGCTGCAATGAACTAGAGCTCCATCATGAATTTTCCTGATTACAGTAGAGTTATCCTTAAAATCATCCGAAGTAGGGTGCTAACCTTGTTTCAGTGAAAAAGTAGGGATGAATCTAATAAATGATGGCATGAGGGAATGATGCTAAAACTTGTTTTCGGGGTTCAATCACGAATCTGAAATAGTGTTGAATTTGAGGATAAATCTAATATCCTGTTTTGTTTTGGTGCAGTCTAGCAGAGTTCGCAAGAATGAAGCTAATTATCATGAGCCTACTGGCTCTGATGACGGAGTGGTTAAATCTGAAAGTGACGATGATGTCTCACGAAGGAGCGAGTCTTCCAATCCACCGCAGGCTGCAAGCAGAGAAAGAGACCAGCTTGAGATTAACCGTGACAATCACATGGCTGGAGGGTCTCAGAGCAATGATAGGGACGTGAACCATAGAACTACAGAGGAATTATCTCATGTGGCAATTGATTCAGGGAAGTCCGCAGGACCGCCGAAACTATATCTTTTCTCTGGCGGTGGTTTTTGCGTTCCTGATGAAGAAGATGAAATCTCTGGTCCTCACGTACCGGACAGTATGCAGTCTGAATTACAAGGTGATTTTATAGATGGCCATTCTAAGGGTGTTGATGCTTCCCATTGCAACACTGTTGAACCTGTTACTAGTTCACCAAGTTTACGAACTGAAGATATGGGAGTAATTTCTCAGACGACAGAGACTCAATCGACGAGTGGAGTAAGGATCGCTGATCTGTTGGCTGCTGAAGGTGGTGATGTCAAGAATGCCCAAGTGGATGCAAGTGTGGGTATGGGATTACGAGCAATGCCTTTCCTTCGCAGAAAGAGACCTTCCAAACAGCCGTGAACGATATTCACATTAGTTCTTGAGGCACGTGCATGAGTGGTTAAGACAATTATATTGGTGTGCATGCTACAGTTCACCACTCCTCTACTAACCCGCCCTCAACCTCCACTGTTGCTTACAAAGGGATACCTGTTAAAAACGGAGAGAGCACTAGGCCTTTGTGGATGAAATGATAACGCCTCCTAAACAGGATCAGGAATGGTGCAGGAGTGTGTGCTTGATTATAGTATTGGACTCTGATAGACCAAGGAAGTACTAAAGGGTGATCTTTAATTTTACTGAGGGTGTACGGAAACGGCAAGGACCTAATGTAACTACAGTGTCAACCCTGAGCATAACGTATTCACCTTTTTTCACAACACTGGGCGGTTCGGTACCCACTACTCAGTGCTTTTTCTGGTTGTTATGAAGGATCCAATTGGTGATTTATTTATTTGTTGATTTGATCTTATATGAAATTAACATTAACCCTAAGCACTCCGATGTCCATTTTTTGGACAATGAACAGATTGAAACTGAAGTTTCATCCTCCTCACTACTTGGATGAAAGTTATACTAATTTGTGGAAATATTTTATCAAGTTGTTGTCCTATCTAAGGGTTGGATTTGGTGTTACCAGAGTACATATTTTTCTAAACTTACAAATGTGCAAATATGTCAACAAGTTGACCAAGCCAAATTGCCAAATTATTTTGACTTCAGTTCAAAATTGGATTTGCCAAAATGAGGTCATAGATTTGAAGAACACAAATATTTTAAAAGAAATTTTGAAATTTCCCTTTCAAAATTCATAAAAACATATTGGTGATAACATTGGTGAATCTAACAGTATGGATGAAATCCACAGCTCAAAATCTACAACTTTTATTTGTGTATGAATTCCACAATATTCTTCCAAATAGCACTTCATAATGATTTTTCTCAAACTGTCAATTTTGGAGAAGATTCTAGATGTTTATGGGTTAATATAGTAATTGTACTAAAGTAATGCAAAAAGGATCCATGAACTCTATCAAGAGAATGCATTGTTATGGATCCTTGAGCAAAGTCGCAATCCTTCTATTTGCCAAGGCATAAAACAACAACTCAATCGCCCCACCTTTGGTTTCAATGACTGGCCCTTGAAAGGCCCTTGGGGTCTCCCTATACAACCCATATTTAGCTTTATAACTCTTCAGTTGTGGTTTAATAGATGAGTTATGATACATTTTTATCTACATATTATCATGATCACTAATTTACTTTGTACTAAAAAGTATTTGGTCAATGTTTTCTTGACCAAATACCACCAAATACATAATAATATACTATATGGCCGCAAAGAGCTTTCAGGCCCTTCTAGGGTTAATACAAAGATAGAAAAGTTTTAGAGTTTCAAGAAACCCTCCATAGAACCAAACTTCAAGACCTCAATAATGGCCTCAATGGCTCAATTGCAATTGATCTCATCTGCTAGTGCTATGCTACAAGAACATAAAAGAACATAGAACATGAGGTGCCCTACCCAAAAAAATTCACTTGAAATGTTTTAGTGTTTGTTTAGAATATGGTATTTTTTGGTATTGAAAATTTATATGATTAAAAAAAAAAGGTGCACTATATTGTACTCCAAAGGACAATAAGAATAAGAAAAGGTAGTTTGTTTGCATTCCTCTTTAAACATAATTTTCGACTCTCTAAAACTTAATGGTCTAACCACCAAACAAACTCATTGTTCCAGATTTGAAAGGTTGGAACTAATTCAAAACAAAAACACTGCAACACAATTGTGAGAGAACCTCAATTCCCATACATTCTATCAACGAAACCCACCAAGATAGAAGAAACCAAATGGCATTAGGTAGGAGGTTTGTAAAGCAACCATTTACCAGTTGGTTTGCAATTTGGGGATAGAAGAAAGCAAATGGCATAAAGTAGGAGGTCCATAAAGCAACCATTTACCAATTGCTTTGCAATTTGGTGGAGTGTGACTTTTTGAAACATTTTTGAATAGATTTGACTTGAAAATTAAATGGTATTAACATCTCTCCCTAATCATTTCATATTTTTTGGAAATTCTTTGAATTAGTTATGATTTTTGAAGCTACTATCATATAGGGAAGTAAAGGCATCTCCCCTTGAGATATTAATTGTTGGTACATTGAACAAAGCAATATGCAACTATGTGTTAAAAAAATATTTTTAGAATTTGGCCACTTCAGAGTCTCCCTCTTATAGGACAAAAATAGAAGCATTTCTCAAGTATTGGAAACATCAACAGGATGTCCTCAAACCAACATGATCAACACAAATCAATCAACATGATCAATGCCAATGATGGTATGCACACTTCTAATTGCCACAAATTGCAACTAAACATAATTACTTTTAACCCCTAAATGTTCTTGACTATGTTTTCACCAAAAATGCTCAAAAATTGTTATTTCTAGTACAAGTAATGAATTTTAGGAAAAAACCCATTTTTGAACACATGTAATTGTAAGATCTTGTAGTATGGCGATTTAAGAAGATTTTGAAAAATTTTCAGAAATTTCCACCATGTAGTTTGTAAGATATTAGCATTTGAATTGGCTAAAATCCCTTTTTTAGCCCTAAGAAAAAACAGGCAGCTACACTTCACAAGGCTACATTTGTATGAAAAAATTTCCAAAATGGTGGTTACTCTTTGAATTCATTCTTCAAGGCAAGTTTTCTACATGCTTGAAAACATTCAGATCATTTAGAATTGTAAAAAATATAGGAAAAAAGTAGTAAGTATAAAAAAATAGAGAATGATTTAAAATACGAAATTGTTAAGAATGTTGTTGTGGAATTGAAAAATGCCAATTCCAATGGTTATAATACTATAATAAACAATCTATATACTACAATTTTAATTTTTCCAAAAATATTAAAAATTGAGTTAAGTAAAGAACTTCAAAGTTTATTTTAGAGTAGAGAATCTGAAACTGCTCGCAAACTAAAAGTCTAAAACTCCTCATAAATTTCATTTCATTAATCAAAATGGATTGATTCAAAGCTTTCTATGTATATATAAATCTAGAAAACCAATTTCAAATTTTTATTTCTTAAAAAAGTGTTTTTTTGAGAAATTTTTGAGCTACTTGAAGATCAATGAGAATCACATATTATGCAATAACTTTTTAACCATGTTGTCAAAGTTATGAAAATTGTTGGGCCTTAAAGCTACTCCTTGATGGTATGTTGCATGAAAATTTAAAAGAAAAATAAATAATAACTCCATTTGTAGTGAGTTGTCCCAAATCGCTATATTGCCAAAAATAAAAGCTATTTGGTCCTTTAGGGTTTAATTGACAAGATTTTTTCTATTGGATTGAAGAAGGGTCTTCAACACAATTTTCAATGCATTATTTGGGCAACTTAAATAATTACGAGTTATAAATTTTCTGAGCGCTAGTGATAGGTGTACTATAAATCAACACAAAGTTCTAATGTTTAAACCTTATATATCCTCAAAATGAATGTCTTCATTTTAGACAAGAATCTTGATGTGATGGTTTTCGGTTACTAATGATTTTGAAAGTACTTATCTTACAAGTACGAGTAGAAAATTTTGCACTAGTGTGAAACTAGTGAAACTTTGCATGGAAACTACAACTAAAGGCAATGTTGGACTTGGAGACAATAGAAGCCTTTTCCAAGGAGCAAGGCTTAACAAAAGACAAACTATATTGCAATTTAACCCTAATAACAATCAAAAGCATGATCACAAGATGAGTATCAAGAGGTCAACCTCCAGAAACACTTCCACTTGGATAACACTACCACTAAAAGAAAATAGGATATTTTACTACATTATACGGTTGCTTTTTGAGTTGTAGGGGACATGTGCAACTAAAGCTAATCTAAGTTTTGAGTTATAGTCATTATTGTCACGTGAAGTGACATAGGTTTAATTTTATTAGAATTTTTAGAATTTTTCACTATTTTTAAAAATCAAACATCAAAATACCCATTTTCTTGGAATTTTTCATCACTCTTTTTTTGGGCATAACCTTTAGAGATAAAATTTTCTTAGTCCAACTTTTTACAAACATCTTATTTTGAATGCTTTACAAATTTTCTCCATTTTATTTTGTTTTCAAATTTTTTATTTCAAACATCATAGTACTCATTGAAATAGGTTTTTTGAGACAGATAGGTGTTTCTTGCAACATCATGTATCTAATATGTGAGTGGTGTATGCTACCTTTTGACAACATTGCTGCTTGACATGGCATACACACTTATGTGCCCATATGTCCACGCTCAACCATCATGTCTACGTCTATATGTCTTCACTCCAATGTTCACATCCATTTGGTCTAAGTCTTCATCCGTTGGGTGCTATGTCTCATGTAGAAACCATGTGTCATTGAACATGGATAAGGTAAATCCACATTGAATTTTTCACCTTCCTAGAAAATCAACATACAATTAACTACATTGGATAGAAGGCAACTCTATTGAATGGACATGTAGGCCATTTGAATGTATTTTAACAACATACTTCAAATAAAAAATTTAGCATAGAAAATGATTTAGTTTGATTTTGAGTTCAACTAATGACATGAATTTCAAGAAGCCATGCTTATTATCCGATTTCTAGTTCAAAACAATTCTAAAAGTTTTTATAACAAATTGAAGACAGTTGGACCAAAACAATTTGCAAATCTTGTGTGTGCTTTCTTCCAAACTTTTGAATTCCTAAACCACCTACACCTTATTGATTTCCACAATAACATAATCCATTAGTGAAAAATTATAACCTTTTAAAAATATTTTCTAAATTAGAAGTACCATGTTTTTTTATCTTTCCTTAATTCCTATAATTAATAGAAACATCACCGTTTTGCAATTGTGATGACATATTGATTATTCATTGTAGAATAATTTGAGTATTTTGTGAAGTGAAATAGCTTCACCAAATCCTTATAACTTTTCTTACAACAAAAAACGACTAGTATTATAGGATGAAGGGAATCATTTTAGAGATTTTTACATGAAAACTCATTGCATAGGTTTCAAATTTAGAGATTTTATTATGGTAATAAAAATCAATAATTATGATATTGTATAGTTTAAAAAAATTATATAAACAAATATTTATTAAAATGAATATGATCTCTCATTTTAAAATATTAAAGTGTGTTTTCAAAATGATCTTGAAAATTGTAATATGGGCCATAGTGGTGCATGTTGAAAATATGATAAGAAAACAATTGCTAAGAAAAATGATACCTTTCACTTTGTCCTATCACTTTCATTGTGAAGGATACTTTCTTAGCAAATGCTATCGTATTTTATCTTCAACATGTACCACCATGGGTCTATGACCAAAGTTTTAAAAATTCTTATCAACGTGACAATTAATCACAATCTCATGTGCAATTAAGGCATGAATACCCGAAATTGCACTTTTACCAATTGTGTCCCTTCACCATAGAAACATAGCATGTTGGATTAGAAAGCTTGCACAAATTTTGATAGTAAAAGCAATTGGTAAGAGTTATTTCTTCTTTTTTAAAGCAATTTGAAACAAAAGACAACTTTAAGTATACCTCCCTTTCCTTATGACAGTGGTACCATACTATCAATAGACGGAGTGACTTTCCTTCCACATCATCGCAACTTCTTATTACAAAGCTTGGTTGTGTGAAGGGTCACGTCTGATATCATTGTTTTGGCTTGCCTGTGACAAAGAAAGGTTGTGAATTGTAGTGAGCATGTCATATCTTGTTTAGGACAAAGACTAACTTAATTAAAATTAACAAAGGTCGGGTCAGCAAGTCACTTCCATTGCGCGCCTGCCTGTAACTTGACACTCTCCCCGTCAAGTCTTACGTATGCCAACCGCAAGCTAGACCATAACAAAGACGGCTGGGGCCAACCTGGGGTCGCATTGCAGTGTCACTCTTTTGAATACCTTCAGCGATCTCTGAACTTGCATTGAGTGAGGACGGTGTGAGTTCAATTGCAGAAGGCTTACTTTGGAAGTGCAAAACCAAGCTAGCTTGTTTCCTTCGAGGGTAAGGCAACTGTTCGAATCCCAGCTGGTATGCGTTTCTTAATTGATTGCTGTCTGCATTCCATGAAATTCAGGAATTCGATCACTCTCGAAGTGACAGAACGTAACCTTTTGTGTATCTCGTTGTGGTTGCTGGAATAATTAGTAAACTAAAGACTCTTGCAGGTTGTAGTTCGATCTGCTTTGTAACTTGTTTGGGTGTGCAGTGCTTTGCAGCTTCTTCGAGAGTGGCCATGGCGCATCCTCCAACAGCAGGCACTTCCGAGGGCAATGGAAAGAAGAGAAAATGTGATCTGGACACCGACACTCTGGAATGTCCCAACTGCTTAGAACCCTTTTCCATACCGGTGTTCCAGGTAAGAACTTCTTGGACGACCCTTTTGTTTGAAGTGCCAAACACTAGGTTGATTGGCACCTTGTTGGTGGTCTTATGCTTCAGTCGACGTCTCTTTGGATGGCACATTGAAGACTGGAAGGCGAGGTTTGTGCTCCACAGAAATCAATTGGCATGGGTGCTATCATTGTCTACTTCCTAAGCTTTGGTTGCACACTGGCCACATTTAATTTTCAGAGGGGAGTGTCAAGCACGCGAAGGTAGTAACCGGTTGTTCGGTTCCTTAGAATCTCTCTTTACGGGTTTCCTTTGCGTTCTTAAGGGTCTTCCTAGCTTTTAGGATTTTCCTTTGTGTTAGAGCGGTACTTTTGCAGCTGATTGATATTCTGTTCTTAAACCCTAAAAGACCTAGCTCACGAGTTTTTTTTAATAACTTTTGAGGAAGTCATATGAAGCCCCTCTTTTTGATCAGTTTCATTTATTTTTGGACCCAACGCTGGCCATGTCCTTGACTGATTCAAGGAAACGTCCCTAGTACTGAAGCTGATTATAGTGCGGTTGTGAAATCTCAGTGCAGGAATGGTCACAGCACATGCTCTGCATGTCGCATGAAGCTTACCAAAGGCTGTCCGACATGCTCACAACCTGTTGGTCTGACCAGAAACGCAGCCATTGAGAAAGTTATTGAGTCTTTGCAGGTAGACTGTAAGCATGCTCTCCATGGGTGCACCACAAAGCTGAAGTACAGCGAGAGAGACGAGATCGAAGAGCACGAGAACAAGCTCTGTGAGTATCGACCACTGCAGTGCCCATTCCAAACCCCGAGGCAATGCCTGCACATCGGTCCCGGGGTTACAATCCCCTCGCACCTGGAGGAGAAGCATGGCATTGAAATCATGGAATCATGTCTTGGATCGGGTGGATCCGCATGTTTTACGATGAATGCCACATGTCCAATGAAGTTGTTGAAAACGGAGAAGGCATGGCTAATTGTGAATTGCTGGAATGGCCGCCACAATTTCGGTTCTTACGTCTTTTGTACGGTGTTTGGAAGCTCCAAGGAGAAAGTGCTGCACAAGCTCTCGGTGGAGGGCGTTAAGCTCAGAAAGGAGGAAAAAATATATCTCACGTTCACCTGTTTGCAGGCTGCAGCCCAGAGTCATAGTGCCCTGGACTTTGAGAGCATTACTCTGGAAGACATTTTGGTTGGACCTTACCTCAATATTCCTCACGAAGAGCAGGAAGTGTCGGAGCTGGAGTTTGAATTGAAGGTCACTGTCATTTGAAACTATCATATATATCCCCAAGTAGACAGTTGAATTTGGCAGAACGGCAAGCTGATCAGGGACAATTTAATTTACTGTTGAACAGTTTCGTTATGAGTTTCCTTGAGGAAAGGACTGAACTCTTAATTTTCACCCTGTCTGACCTCGTTTATGAGTTTTGATCATCTGAGGTTTTTCAGGGTGATGTCTGGGAGACAAGATTCGTAAGAGATGACCAGCATATTTTGTTTGTGATTCATATTAACAAGTCACAATTTTAATCCATCTAAAGGCACCCAAGGTGGTCAACACACTTTGAAGTTGAACAGGGAAATAATGCTACCACAATCAGAGGATAGACTTACGTACTGTACTGTACTCAAGACTTGAGTCTTAGACCCATATGATTGTCCTACTTGAGAATCAATGTGCGACTTCTCCACAAACTCAACATCTTCAGTATTTGCAATTAACCCCTCACCGCACAAGGGGACCAAAAGTGTCCTGGGGTGAAATTCAAAGTGCTGTAACTTTTGCATCGAATGTCCGAATTCAGTAAAACTTGTTGGAAAATTTGAGCTCTCTCTTCTAGTTTGTGTGGTAAAATTTTCAGATCAATCCAGGATTTAATGAATTTTTGGAAGCCAATCGAAGTTCAAAAGTTCAATTTGAGTTCACCAAACTGCATTTGATGGCTGCAACTTCGGGGGTTTGTATCTCCTTCATCCAAAGTTATTTTTCAATAAAATTTGTTGTGTTATGTTCCCCTTGAAGTCTAATTGTTGTGGTAGAGTTTTCATGTCAATCCAGATTGTTTTGAATGTTTGGGAGCAATTCGAAGTTCAAAATCCCAACATTTTTGGATTACAGTGAACTTTGGCGGCTTGTTTCTTTTTCATACAATGTTCGTTTCGGAAAAAAAAATTTGGAAAATTTGCGTATACTAGTCTAGTTTGTGTGTAAAAAATTTCATATCTATCCAAGAATTTATGAGTGACTGAGATGCATTTTAGTAGAAGAAGGTTCAGTTTCTGATGTATTTTTTGCAAGTTTTCTTGCTATTTTTTGATATTTCGAAGTCATTTTGCACACACAATGAGTCAATTGAATGATATTTTTTTTCATCAATGTGTTTTTATGCTGATTTTGAATCACTTTATAGTTTAAAGTTTCTTCATTTGAGTATATTTTGAAACCAAATTCCGCCTCCAAATGTATTTTTAGGAAAATTTCAGCATCCTTTTTCAACACTAAAACATTATAATCTTGCAATCTATGTAGTCAAATGACACCAAATTTGATGCACGTCATTTGCAACAAGTGCACTACAAGATTGCACAGTTGAGATCTCTATAACTCAGTGAAAATTATATATATAACACTTCAAAAGAAATGTTGTTTTTGAACTTGTTTAGGCCTTGGGTGGTGAGGGGTTAATTTGTTGCCACTGTTCAAGCAACTTCTCTACGTTGCTATCATTTCTAAGCTTGGTTGCTAAAGAACGCCCCAGAGAAGGAGATCACAAAATTACAAGTATATCCTAACCTTAACCCCTGAAGTTAAGTTCTGTGACTATGTTTTCACCAAAAATGTTCCAAAACTGTCATTTTTAGTAGAAGTACCAATTTTTTTTTTAAATATTTTTTTTGACACATGTAATAGTAGGATCTTGTAGTATGCTAACTTGAGAACATGTTGTAAAAACTACAGAAATTTCCACCATGTGGATTGCAAGATATTAGCATTCAAATTCATTGAAATCGTTTTGTTGGCCCTGCAAAAAACAGGGCAGCTACACTTCACAAGCTCATTTTTCTATGAAAAAAGGTCCTAAATGGTGATGCTTCTTCGTATTATTTTTCTTAGACAAGTTGAACACATGCTTGAAAATTTTTAGACCATTTGGAATTGTACAACATATAGGAAAAAATAGGAAGAAGAAAGATGTAGATAATGATTCAAAATACTAAATTGTTAAGAATTTAATTATGGAATTGAAAAATGACAATCCCAATGGTTGAAATGTTGGTAATAAACAATCTACATCCTATGATTTTATTTTTTTCAAAATTGAGTAAAATTGAGTAAAATAAAGGACTTCAAAGTTTATTCCTCATAACTTTTGACTCGTTGATCAAAATGAAATGATTCAAAGCTTTCCAAGTACATATAATTCTAAAAAAACAATTTCAAATTTATATTTTTGAAAAAAGTGATTTTTTCTAATTTGCCTGGACTGTCCACTTACAAAAAAAAAAGTAATAGATTAAGCCACGACTTTTGACTCATATTTCCAAATGTCATGAAATTTAGTGCATATGAAAGATATTTCTTGTTCCCACCTTCTCTGACAATTTGGGCCAAAAATATACAAATCTCTAGTCACATGTACTTGCCCAAAATTGGTATATAGCCCAAAAAAACCATGTTGGTCGTTTAGGGTTTAAGAGAAAGTCAATAATCCACTGAACCCATATGCCGGACATTAAGTTACTAGCTGTAAGGTTGTGACCCGTGTTGTGAGAGGTGATATTTGAGAGATTGAGGTGAGTACATGACTGTACTATATGGAAGTTTTAAGCATAGTTACTCAGTTTGCTCACTTTACATTGCTTGAGAATGTAGCAACAAAAGGTTCCAGAATGAAAGGTTATGTATGATACTATCAAACTCTGTGATTACAATGCCAGAGAATAAGGAAGACCAGCCTGTAGGGTACAGGTACTTTCTATGAGAAATTCCTGCAATTTTATTGCACTGTAAAGTTGACAATTCATTTAAAATAAATAACGACAAGGAAATTCTGGATATAGTAAGATGTTCTGTAATATAAAATACTCTTATGCTGAAATTTTTAGATTTAATTTCTAAGGTTAGCATGTTTTGAATCATTCTCAAACAATGTTCGGGTAGAACTCCTTGTTAGTTCATTGTTAGATGGTGCCTTTGGGAAAATAACTTGTTGGAGTGTGAAATTGGAGGATCCAAAACTGAACAAAAAATTAGTAGGACCAACAATTAACTAGTGCACAAAAATAACAAGTGGATATGTAGCTATCGCTTTCATGAAGTTGTGAGATTTTAGTCACTAGCCATTTCAAATCCAAGGCTATTACCCAAATTGTTGAAGGTGGATATGTTTTTAGACAAGGTGGGTATCACTTTAGGATTGGCCATTGAATTTTTTGGAGTGATTGGACAAAGGAGTAAGTATTGCTTTGGGGTTGGTTGTGCTAGAGCAAGTATCGTATTTTTCTATGAACGAAAGGGAATTCTTATGTAAATCTAATATCATTAATCTCATTAAAAAAATGATCTATCTTGTGAAGATAGATCAGTGTGAAATAGTTCAAATCAAGAGAAGTTAAGGTAGGAGGTCCATAAAGTGCCCATATAAAGGCTGAAAATTAATTTGGTGAGGTTAGACTTCTTGAAACATTTCTTCCACAAATTTTTCTAGAAAGACAAATGGAATTGACATATAACTCAAGCTAATTCATATTTTCCCAAACTTCATTGAATTAATTATTAATTTTTGAATTTGAAATGCAATGGTCACAAATAACGCCAACCTCCTAAAATGTACATTTTTTGTATGTTGCTGGTGCAATGAGAAAGAAAAATGTACCTCTCTAACACAAGGACACTTTTCAAGCCCTAAAAATTTATGGACCTTCTACCTTACATGGTTATTATGAAGGAAGATCAAGAAACTTTCTAAGCCAGTAACTCCTGGTAAAGCTAATCATAACTTTATAACTTTAGTAGTGCAACAAGAACTAAAAGCATAACAGTTTGAAAAGCATGAGGGCATTTTGAGAGCCTTGATTCTGGAATTTGAAGCATTCCAAATGCTGCCCAAAAGTCTCATGACAGGTAGGTCTGATCAAGGACTCACTTGCACCCATGAAAAGCCAACGTCACAAGAGAGGTTCATAATTATATGTATGTGAAGTGTCTTCAATCTACGATGGTACGCTTGTTATTGCCTTCACATGAGAAACAAATTTTTACACATAAGTTGTGGAAGAAGTAAGTTCAATCAACCAGTAATTAATAAGTAAGCTGTCGAAACACCTACAGTAGCTGTTGATGGCACATTCAGGGGATGGGATGCCATCTGTTGGCAAATCAACTCCAGACAACACCAGTAACAACAGCAGGAAGTCCACATACCAAGTGCACCAAGGTTGTGCAAAGTTCTCTGAATCTAACGCAAGAAAATGAAGCTCAATCGAATTGAGAAAGCAAAATGAGGAACTGAACCAGAGTTGTGAGAGTATGGAGCTCTTAGTAGGTTTCTGTAAATCTAGGAGAGAGGAAAGTCAGTGATCTGACTGACTGTAAGATATACAGTACAGGAGAACTTCTCAGAGCAGCTCCAATGCTGGACGGAAACACATACACCAACTTTCGATGATGGAGGGAACTAAAAAAACATGCACCAATGCAACCAACATTGGTCATTGGTTATTCCTGGGCCAGTCATTATCCATCCCCATGCTTGGCATTTTGATGAAATTTGAAGAGCCTGTGAGGTGGCACACTATAGCCAAAGTCAACAATGTCATCCCTTTTTGATCTTGTTTTGTAGTGCAAGTAAATTTGAGCTCTCCTATTTTGCATGAAAATCTATATTTAATGTAGAATCTTCTTTTTCTTTCTTTTTATACTGCGATAAAGGTTCATTTGCGGTTTGAATTGCCAACTTTGCATTGAGAAAACTTTTTCTTAAAGTTGCCAGCACGGAATGAGGTCCACCTACCTCCTCTTCAAAATTTGGATACTATGCTTGTTACAGTGTGTGCATTGGAGCTGCTCTAATAAACAATAGTCTCAGTAAAGTAATATTGATTACTACTGAAAGAATGAGCTTGAAACCATCTTCAATATTTTGAAATGCACCATGGCGCCTTATTTGCATGAACATGGGGGACATAAAAATAACCTATTTTAGATGATCCTCATACGGAACATACTCACCTACTGTGGGAATAGACCACAAATTTCAGCTTTAGATCATTAATTTGGGGTTTCTTAATTCCCCCAAAACTCTAAACTTGAAAGTGTGACAAATTAGCAAAATTGACCTTTAAATATTACTCCCTCTGTCCCAAAATGATCTTCCCGTTGGACAAAGTGTTCCGGATTAAGGCTAAAAAGAACATTTTTAAAACCCATTTCGTGGTGTAAGTAGGGTTTGGTGCACTCCGAGTGTCCTAAGAACTTTGAGTCTTAGAACCATTTTGAAAGTGTACTTTGGGAATATTGAAAAGTGAATTTTGGAGGGCATTTTCAAAGAGCACCACAAGGCACATAATTATTGAGTGTAAGGTTGTCTCTTTATGGGAAGTTAGTATAGGCACAAACTATACATGGACCTCAATACCACCTCCTAAAGCTTCATCTCCTTCAAGCAAGAAACACTCAAAGAGATGCAAAAAATAAAAACTAACAATGTTGATTGACCCCTTCAGTCATTTAATTTGTCTTTTGATTGATGATTTTTTGGATTGAAGGGAAACCATTGCTTAGAGTTGTTTTTCTAGTCCTACATAACAATCGAAAGTCAAATTTGACCAATTTTCAACATCATAAAGTACACAGGAAGATCATTTTGGGACAAAAAATTGAGGCCAACAAGAAGATCATTTTGGGACGGAGGGAGTATTATTTTTAATTTATAAAATATAAGGGATATAATTAGAATGGAAACATCCATCTCCAATTAAAAAATACAAGTTTTTCAAGTTTATACTTCAAAGGTTCAAAGGTTTATGTAGATTACAAGTCTATCACGTTATGTACGAAATAATTAAGGATCAATGTTCCTTGCAAAAAACCTTCAACAAAATTTTAGGGAGAAGCTCTTGAAAAACAAGAGAGACAACTTTCCAACTTTTAGAAAATTAATTTTAACATCAAGCTTTAATTTTTTTGGTTGCTTTTAAATTTGACAACAAGACAAAGCTAATTCCAATTGAAATTTAGTTTTTTCCCACTAACATAGAAGTGTATACATCATAAAACTTGGTGAAAGCAACTCCAATTCTAGAAGACTTTAAAATGGCTTTTTGATTCCAACACAACATAGAAGTTTGCCCTTACTTTACTATGAGTTAATCTAATTCATAATATTCTTAAAGAAATGTGATTGTACATGGGACCCAATATGAATAGGTCATTCATTTATGCCAATATAGAAAATGATTGATGCTATTTATCTCTCTTTTTGAAGAAATTCAGAAATCCATGAGTTACATACTTTCTTGGCTCCATTCTATAAATTCCCCTCCATTCTTCCTTTGAATCGATGCTTCCACTCCCCCCAACCATTTTTTTCGAAGGGGGAGACAATACTAAAATACCCCCAAGTGGCATGTCCAACCATATGCCTCAATTTTCAAGAGAGTGGCACTTTCTTCAAAATCCAAGCACATTATTTTGCCACTAGGGATATCCCCCACACACCCCACACACTAGCCACCACCATTCAAGAAGCGCCATGTAAACAAACACAATATTGACTTCTTCCCAAAATAATTAGCTACCAACTAGTTCAAACATTGTGTATTGGAATTTATCTAATGTAGTGCTACAAGCCTTTAAAAGAAGGATGAGAATTTCCCCCACTGCTTGTTATGGATATGAATTCAAAACTTAAAATTTTTGTTATTTGCATTTAAAAATTTATTCTTGTGTTTTCCCTTAAATAAAAATTTGAAGCTCTAAATTTTTATGCTTCCTAAGAAGACTCATATAGTTGTATAGTATGAGTATAATTTCATGAAAATATATCTAAGGTAGCCTGCTCTAAAAGCGACCATGCTCTAAGAGCGAGCATGACAAATAGGTACATTTTTCTTTCTTCAATGTAACAAAGGTGCACATTTGAAGAGTTGATCCCTTTTAGAGACCACTATGTTTCAACTTCAAAAATTCGTAACTAATTTCATGAAGGTCTAAAACATATGAAACAACTTGGGTTAGATGCCAATTCAATTTTTCTTCCTTCAAAAATTTACTAGAAATTGTTTCAAGGAGTTTACCTTCCCCCAAAGGCAATCAACTCTTGATGTTTAGAGGACCAAGGCATTTTTGGGGCAAAAATTGCCAAAAACTGTGACTTTTTAGGGCAACAAGAAAAAATGATTTTTTTTTGTACCAAACTTCTTGGGGAACATTTGGAAATGTTTTTAGAAACTTTGACCACAAGGATTGAAAGATTATAATGTTTGAAGTTATGTGAAAAAGATTTTTTTCAACCTTGCTTGACAGGGTCTTCAAACTTTAACCCCTTCTAAAATGAGATTCTTACACTAAACATGGTTATTTTTTTGACATCTGCATCTTGTATCATGTAAGTTGTGCACCCACCAAATTTCAAAATCATAGGAAGAGTTTTGCAAGTGCTGCCTAAAGCTACCAAAGTTGCCTACAAAGTTTAGGGCATCATAACTTTTGCTTTAGATACCCAATTAGAAAAAAATATCTTTTCAGGATGGAGATACATAGTTACGCAATATATTCAAATTTCATGAACATCCGACCAGAAATGACATCCATAGAAACCTACCCAAGATTTCTTGCATATGTTAAATGGACACTTGGTCCTTTAGGGGTTAAATGGTCGCTTTGAGCACGTCCACCAGTCCACACAATGCACGTCCACACAATCCTGCTGCTCCGCTCCTCAAAAAAGAATAACGCTGAGAAATTCCTTCCTGCAAATTCTCATTGACTGCATGAAAATTCAAGCAATTTCTTGTTAACTAATGGCATGGAAATTCCTCCATCACATTCTTCCAATGAACGGGAAAAACCGGCAGTTAGTTCAAAGTTAGCCGGTGGATTTGGGAAAATATCCGGTTGCAATTCGAAAACATCAGCAAAAAACTGGTGAAAAAATCTAAAAAAATTCTATTTCTAGTAGAAAATAGAGAAAATAACCGGGATGGGAACTTCAATAACCGGTTGACTATAGGAATTTGAGGAAATTAGCCGGTGAAATTCAAAAAGTTTCCCGAACACTGCATTCTTCGAAACAATCAAATTCTGGAGGATCTGAACCCTTCTCCTTCTGGTCAATTGCGAGGAAGCCCAACCCAAGCGACTGATGAGTGAGAAGCGGCACCGCGGCAGAGAAGCCAAGAGCCGGGAATTAACTTACTCGACAGAAGAGGCCCTCTCTACTGTACGTTTGTCTTTTCTTGAGAGCAAAAAGACAAGTGGCTTCTAACTTTACGTAAACTCAGCCTGTAATTGCAATTGCCGGGACCTTCCGAAGAACTTGAGCGGCAGCCTGCTGTCCCATGCGATCATGCACCTGGCGGAATGCGGGACGCCGAACAGTGCTGCTTTTCGTCGTTTTGTCCCATTTCAGCCAGCCAGGCTTCCTTCCGGTCGCGTCTATAGTACTGGTAATGTAGTGCGACGAGCCGAATGCGGAAACCATTTTGCCCCGCATTTTACCCCTGGAAAAACGTTCTATTTGCAAAGGCATGAAATTTTTTCCAAATTTTGAGTTCATATTTGCAATCAGAGGCCCCGAATTAGCTGCTTGAGGAGGGATGTACAGAAATAGATCAATCAAGCACAAAATTGAGGGTCATTTTTTTACATTCACCCTTGCCTGGACCTCCGCATTCGGCTCGTCGCACGACTGTACACGCAACCCTTCCACACGGCCTCCTATTTAGTGTAGTGTTCTGGATCCTGACAGTTACTGTAGTTGACATTTTGGGCCCTGCTCCTGGCCCCACCGGTCGGCTGTTGTGGGCGTGCCTCCGTCAGTCATGTCACGTAGGACTCACGTTCACGCACTGGGTGCATACATTTGGAATCACAAGGGACTACATACTGTAGTTATATTTCAAGTAACAAACTTTCAAAGATGTAAGGGGGGAGGACGGACGAGCTTATAGTTGTATGACGAGCTTCTTGCGGAGGTCCAGTCAAGGGTGAATGTAAAAAAAAGCCCCCTATTTTGTGCCGTTATAACTTTAATGGTAATACCTCCCCTATCTAATTGGGGGTTTCTGATTTCAAATATGAACTCATAATTTGCAAAAAAATATTTGCGCAGCAAATAAAAGGTTCCTGCGTTTTCCCCAGGGGTAAAATACGGGGGCAAAACAGTCTCCGCAGGAGGCTCGTCATACAACTATAAGCTCGACCGGGGAGGACAGTCACGATAGTTATTGTTGAGTTATTGTTAGTAGACTGGTCAAATTTTCATTGATTTTCTTGTTGGCACTTGAAAGGAGGACTGGTTCCAACGCACCAAAAACGTGACATTTGCATACCATATGCAAAAATTAGAAAGGAACAAAGTTTGGTTCTAAAACAGTTTCGTCCACAGAATTAGGTACCTAATTAGTTTTGAAGATGTACAGTACACAGATTGAAGGTGGCGGTGTAGCTAGGCATTTTGGGGTGCCCACCTTAAACTGAGGAATCTAGGTGATGCCAAATTGATAGTGCACCCGGGACTGGGTCTTCGGGTCTTCCCTCACGGCCAGCCTCCTCCTCAACTGTTGCATCCATTGCGCACGAAACGGACTGATGCAGCTTCATTCGGTGACAATTCTGGCTGGTGATCAGGCCTTTGCCTGCTCACAATTCTCATTCCTTTGCCGCCGGTGTTGGAATGTGGTAGATTTTAGACAAAAGAAGTCCACCTAATGATGATAGAATTTGTGGCAGTTACTGCCACTTTTGGGTGCATTCTAATCTGAGATTCTGAGGGAGCCTTGAACACGGCCGTGTTCGGGGTGAAATTTGAGTCAAGCCAGTTTCAGTATATATATATATATATATTTATAATATTATATATTATAGAGCTCGAATATATCAGTACAGGAGTTCATTGCATATTCCATGACTGTACTGTATTTTTATGGTAAATGCAAAAAAATTAGAAAGATAGGCGGGCTATTTGCCCGCAGAAACGTATATTTTGTGACCGAATGAGACGCAAATCTTGTAGGCTCTGGGATTCGGTCCTTGATTGATAAATCTAGGAAATTGCCGACTCATGGAAGAGTCAGGCTGGGTCAAGCTACCATCCCGAAGTTTCCCAGGCCTAAAAAACGTATATTTTCACTACTTGCTGGAACTTACATCAAAATGTGCTAATTCCTCATACAAAGTTGCAGAAAAAGTTGCGCACATGGTTTGACAGTAACAAGTAGCTATGCTACGAGGCTCTGTTTCTGTAGCACACTAGAAACAAGGAATGATGATCGATGGAGCAACAGTGTACAGAACAATGTACGGAGTATTTCTTATCAGTTTTTATACTCTCAAAAGTGGCTCATTCAATTTTCGAGTAAGGGGTAACTTCTTTACAGTAACTGAGCTTGTCTCGATGCAAAGCTTCCTCCCCAAGCCCGGGGTGGATTGACCCCCTCG
This sequence comes from Straminergon stramineum, assembly GCA_963920665.1. Taxonomy (NCBI): domain Eukaryota; kingdom Viridiplantae; phylum Streptophyta; class Bryopsida; order Hypnales; family Calliergonaceae; genus Straminergon; species Straminergon stramineum. Next base: position 24,756,121 of record OY987264.1, read on the forward strand.
CTCGTCCCCCCAAGTCAATTCAGGGGTGCATGTAAAAAAGAAGACCCCCTATTTTTTGCTTCATTAATTTATCTTCTATACCTCTCCAAGCTTATTTGGTGCCTTTGATTGCAAATATGAATTCAAAATTTGCAAATTTTAAAAAAATTCAGGGTTTTCCCTTGGGAACGAGCGAGGGGGTCAATCCACCCTGGCCCTCCCCAATGGGCTCCCCTACTCAGGCTTCGCTAAATCAGCATCGCGGCCATGTGCCATTCTTGCCAATTTGTCTGGAGCGAACCGAAGACACTGGGAATATAAGTGAGTGAAGCTTTAGCACCGGAGAACCTTTAGAAGATCCGGTCACCAAAGGCGCAGATGCATAAAAACAGCTGACAACCAAGAAAAGCAAATTGACCTTGAAACATGGTTTTGTCGCATTAATGAAGCCCCTCTCTAGGAACAGAGATGCAGGCAACAAAAGCCGCAACAGCAGCCCCGACTGCTGTTTGGCCGGACTCAGTTTAAACTTAACCGCTCTCGACATAACATTATTAACCCATAAACGTCGACACGGACGTTTAGTGTCCGATGGATGATAAGGAATCTCTATCTACTTAGGACTGCAACTATTCATCCTTGGAATTTTGTGCGGAAAGGGAAGATCTTCTATACTACTTTGACCTCTAATGTGTATTTTTTATTTTTCGTAAGGTAGATGATGTCATACAATTCCAAAAGGCATGATTTCTACAGTCACCAATCCGTCCTTTAAAGGTTAATCCCTAAACGTCCAGAACAACATCTTTCGAAGTTCTTGTAGAATCTATAAGTAGCAAGGTCCCCCAAAGTGAATTTTTTGATAATTCTAAAACAACGGAAGTGCATATTCTTTACAGGACCTATAGAATAATAGAATCCTACTCCAGCACACATTTCAGGGAAGTATAGGGTTTGTTGGGTTTGTCTATCCAAATTTTCTTTGAAAAGCAAAAAAATGCATTGACGTTTTGAAAAAGGAAGTCCTCACAAGTGCTCCAAAAAGAAATTTATGACACTTATATAATTTTTTTCATACCACTTATTGAATTCAACTTCTACCTCACTTTGCTTCAAAAATCATTATTTATTTGCATTTAGGATTGAGATGACAAGCTCTTTATATACATATGGGATGATAGTAGGTAAAACAATCCACACGGGATATGTAAGTCAGAATTGGTAAGAATTCATTTTCTTATAATTAAAAAACTATCAAAATCCTAATTTGTCATCGTAAACCCTAAAATAGTTGGAGTATCCCGTTCTATGCAAGACTTGTAGAACAATAAAATTATACTACACCATTGATTATGTCAGGGTCGTAGTCCTACAGTTCTATTGGGATCACGGTCCTTTAACTGCGTGATACCACCCACAAGCCTAGCTAGGCCCTATTGTCCATGTCATCAGCTTGTCAAGCCACATCATCGTGAGGCCCACTTTGATTGGAGGATTTAGTGTCTTGCCACTATAGTTGCTAAAATTGGGAGGGACTTACTTAGACAAGCGAAAACATTTCTAAGCGAGAGCAATCAAGTAGAAGCACCTAAATACAACAATTATTTTGGATCTCTTGATATGGAGGGTGCATATAAGAAAAAATGATGTGTGTGTGTGTGTTGGGAAATGGTTTACACTATAAGAAAACGATGTTTTTGGTAACATCAGAAAAAATGTCTCTTAGCCTTCAGTTTGACATGGAAGTTGTCTAGAAGGATGTCACCTAAAATTTGTTGTAATGGACAAGCAAAAAAACATCCGAAAATCAAGGAAAACATGTCGAATTTCAACTTGTTTTTTTTCTACCGTTACAGACAAGGTCTTCTAAGATCTCCATAGTATAGCACGTGGATGCCATGTAAGCACCACATAGGCAAAAAGATCTACATGGATTTTTTTTCATTCAGCCTATTGATGATGTGGCACTTGACATAGTGGCAAGAAAAGTGACGTGGAACCAATTATGATGGTGTGGCATGCCTAGTCAACACACTTTTATGTCATTTGAGAATTTTAATTTCACTTTTTCAAACATCAAATTAGATGTTTAGACATTTTTGAGACATCCATTTGTGCATATTATACCTGTTAGGCAAGATCAATAAAAAACAATGATTAAAAATAAAATAAAATGAACAACCAAAATTTCTTAAATTCAACAAGAATTGAAGAAAATTTACCATCTACCATCAAGAGAATTTTTGATGGCAAAATGAAGGAATTCCTTCATTAAAAGTTAGTGAAAATGAATATAACAAAGGTCATATTTATATTCATTGTCTATCTATGGTGAGACAAAAGATATGGGATTACTAGAATATGGGAACTTGACCATTGTACACCTTGACACTATTTTAGACATTTGAATGTTGTTTAAGACATCTAGATGTCATTTCAGACATTTTACATTGAACACAATTCTTATTTTACATATCCCATATTGTTTGCTTCACTTTTGACTACACACTTGTATAAAGACCATCTCTTTTTCATCCATGGTGCACATTCATCCATTTCTTTTTTTTGGCAGGGCATGCCATATGTTTGCCTTTCCCTAAATTTTTCACATATGGTCAACTTTTTACCATCGACCATAGTAATTTTTACTTACTTACCCATAATCAAAATGGGTCTACTTGCTGACATGGCAGTCTATGTATTTTTGGATGTCACAAAAAACCATCAACATGTTTTTTCTAACATCATTAAGAACATGTCCGTCTACAATAACAACTACTTGTTTTCCAACCTAGCTGCAAATGTTTTCCGCAACATCACATCAAATTCACAGTTTCATGCTCCTATGCCTGTTGATCATCTAATGTAGTGACATCTCAAAAAATAGAATACGTTTTTTGTAAACAACATAAAAAATGCAGGTCTCTTACAGTGTGAGGAAACCAACAAAATTGATTTTGTATTTTTTTAGCTTGTATGAATATTATACGAATTTTTGAAAAGTACTTCGTAGATGCACCTACTATGATACTAGACTAACCAATGCGGGCATAGAAACACCTAAAAGCAACACTTTCTAAACTTGGATCAAGTGTGGGTGATTGGTTGGTTCTTGGAAGAGTGACAACTTCTTGGAACCCCACATGTCTACTTTGGAACTCCACTCGTCTACTTTGGGTCCACAAGCGTTTGGATTTAGGTTGTTTTTTAGGTGTCATCAAACGGATCAAGTAGCATCTAGGTGCTTCTACCTTATAACTTATCACTAAAAAAACACCAATGACCATCATCACTTTGTACATTAAAGAGTTTACCAAACCCTACCTATTGTAACTTGAAGTTCTTATTTGTTTACACACATAGGAAAAATGAAGCAATAAGATTCAATTTTATTTCTCAATTATTTCTATTATTTTGTTGCACAAATTGAAAAATTAATTGCAGAGAAGAAAGGAAAATCAATGAACCACACATACTAATTATGACTATGAGAAGGGTTTTCATCTTTCATTTTTCATTTCTTGAAAAAGAAATTGTGTGTATTATCCCCGAAGCACTCTGACGTCCATTTTGTGGATGATGAAAAGATTATAACTTGAGTTTCATCCTCTGATCCTCATAACTATTTGGATGAAAGTTATTTTAATTTGTAGAGAATGATACTTTATCAAATTGTTGTCCTATCTATGGGTTGGATTTGATATTATTATTTTTCTAAAATTACAAATGTGCAAGTATGTCAAGTGCCCAAATTGCATTGACTTTAGTTCAAAATTGGATTTGTGGGTGGATTTGCCAAAATGAGGTCATAGATGTTAAGAACACAAAAATTCCAAAAAATTGCCATGTCAAGAGAACCTCATTTCAAATCCATTCCAACAAATTTTACTCAAAAAATGATAATATTTTACTTGTAATCGAATTTAGAAGGAATTTTGGAATTTTTCTTTCAAAATTTATAAAAAGAAGAAGATTGGTGATAGCATTGGTGAATCTAACAGTCCAGATGGAATCTACACATCAAAATTTACAACTATTATTCGTATATCAATTCCAAAATATTCTTCCAAAGAGCACTTTATAATGGTTTTTCTTAGATTGTTAATTCTGGAGATGATTTTGAACGTTTAGAGGTTAACCCTTAAACGTCAACACAAACGTTTAGTGTCCAATGGATGACAAGGAATCTTTCTATCTAGGACAAAATTGCAACTATTCATCCTTGGAATTTTGTGCAAAAAGGGAAGATCTTCTATAGTACTTTGACCTCCAAAGTGTATTTTTTATTTTTTTAAAGTAGATGATGTCACATGGTTCCAAAAGGCATGATTTCGATGGTCACCAATCCATCCTTTAAGGTTTAAAAGAAGAGGAAATACAATTAAAGTGGGATCCTGCTACTGGTAAGAAACAGGAGAGACCAGGGAAGGAGAGAGCTGCCAGCTAGACTAGCCAAGAAAATATTATTATTATTATTATTATTATTATTATTATTATTATTATTATTATTATTATTATTATTACTACTATATTTTTGTTTTTGAAACAAATGGATAGTTATTATTATTATTTTTATTTTCATGTGTACGTTATTGAAACAACCAAAGGACCCTCCGCTGGCGGCCCTCATTGAGAACGAGGCCAGTGCAACAATTCAACAATAGAATAGAATCAATGTCAACAACACACACTATAACAAGTCCAGGTGTCTGAAGTGCGGATCATGGAATTCATGGACCTTTCAAGTCGATCGACTTGTGGAAGTGCGGATGCGAAAGGAATCATTTCAGTTTGTTTTTTATATTTTAAATTTGTAATCCTTCATTTTCGGCACACATTTTTACTCTTATTTGCAGAATTACAGGGGAAGGATTTAGAAGGGGTAATTAAAACAATATGCAAACTTGCAGTCCCGCACTATTTCAAGACTCGGAGGAGGCGGCACGGCAGGGCAGGGCAGGGGCGTGCGTCCATGCGAAATTGCCCTGGCTTTAACTTAACCTCATCTCTTCTTTTTGGGGCACACATTGAAAGTTCACCTCCTCATTTCGCCGTTGAAATAAATTTCAAAATGAGCACAAAAAATATTACGGAGTGATAAATAAGTAAAATTGCCCAACCGGCCAGCGTCTGAATCCTCCCAATTGTAGATGGCGGAGAAGCTCGTGCAGCCACCTGCCTGCAAGGGTGCAACAACAGAACCGTTGGAATATATGATAGCTCCGGGGATAGCACAAATCAGCTCTGAGGCTGGAGTGGAACGAATCACGTCACCGGGCGGCTGCAAGTGACTCTGTTATTCAGTCAGTTGTGAAGAAGCGGATGCTTTTGCTAGATTGCTACTGTAGATAACGTACTCTCCGTTGCTTTTGCTGCCAGGTCAGGAGTATAATGCTGTCTGCTCTCAAGTGACGGAAGAAAGCTCAAGCTGGGCTGGGGAAGGGAGCATGTATTTCTGTGGATAGAAGACCCTGGTCAGATTCCGACTTGGCAGAAGAGAGACTCACACTGCCACCGGCACTCATGGGAGATCGGTGCGTGGTTTCCCCAGACTTTTTTCTCAACACAGACACTCTTCTCGTCACTTGCAACTGGGTCATTCAAAAACTGTCTGTTAGTTTCCTCCATCAAGCTTCCCGAAAGCTCATGCTCTAGTCTCCAGGGGAGTCGCTTTTCCAGAATCAATGATCTGGAAGCTGGAGTATTTTTTAGAGAGCAAGATCGAGTACAAGTTCGTAACTAGATTCATGTCGCCGAGGGGCGACTGCTTCCAGATGGCCATAGCCAGAAGCACAGATTCTGTCCATGCACGTGAATTGAAGAACTGGATTTGCCTTTTTTTACCTTCAATTTTTTTTCTGTAAAAGCAAAATTTGAACTCGAATTGGAATCTCTGCAAGTTCTTACGGGATTTGCATTCGGTGATCCACGGGGAAATGATCTCTGTTTGACGCATTGCCATTTCTGGTGTTGCAGTGTTGTCAACTGGGAGAATTTGTGGGCATCACTGATTTTCTCTTTTCGTCGTTCGTTTTCTCTGATTCCCCCCGTTCCTAGTGCAAAATCATCTGGGGAACTTCTGATTTTCTCGTGAGAGAAATAAGGATTTAATCTCTCTGTGATCATTCTCTGTTTGACTGCCAGTGTGAACCAGACCTGAATGTGGTAATCTGTATCTATTAGACTGCAAATTTGAGCCCGAATTGAACTGGAGTGTGATCGTTTTCTATTTAGCTGCAAGTTTGAACCCGAATTACGGAATTATAGAAGCTAGATTTCCGTTAGTGCCTTGTAGTAATTGTAAAGTTTGCACCCGAATTAGACTGCCAGTTTGAATTAAACCCTGAGTTGAATTTGCATGTTCTGATCGATTTCAGTCTAGCTAGCGATTTGACGTTCGCGGTCGTTTGGCCTGCAGATGGTGGAGCGCGGACACGGTGGCGGTGGTGACGGGGGGCAACAAGGGCATTGGCTTAGAGATCGTGCGGAGACTAGCGCAAGAGGGGCTCACGGTGATCCTAACTGCGCGTGACGAGCGGCGGGGGCTGGACTCCACGCAGGAGCTTCGTTCGCAGGGGTTCCAGAACGTAGTGTTTCGGAGACTGGACATCAGCAGCGAGGATTCCGTGGAGGATTTCGCAGAGTGGATTGGGGGTACGTATGGTGGCCTAGACATCCTGGTGAATAATGCGGGGCTTTTCTATACTGATAATAGATACGAAGGGGTGGTGGAAACGTTGAGAGTCAATTACCAGGGGACGATGGACGTGATTGAGAAACTGTTGCCCTTGTTCCGATCGTCGCCTGCCGGAGCACGAATTGTTACCCTCTCCTCCTGGGCTGGGCTGTTGATGGTGAGTACTCTCTGACTACTCTTGACCTTCCTCATCCTAACTTGTAGCTTAGCTTTCATGTTTCCACAAACTATACTGACTTTTTCTTTCTTTTGGTTTGCTTCGCTTCTAGAAACCAAAATTTCGTTAAAATGGCGGTATTCCATTAATATGGCGGAAGGGGAAGGGTGAAAATGGACAATTTCGTTACATTGGCACGATTCACGGACCCAAAAATTCATCTGCACAAAGCTCTAAAGTCTAGGTTAGGACTGGTATAGATTTCAGAACGCACGGTCTAAACGTGAAAGCGCCAAGTTTGTGGCGATAGGCCAAATGAACGACGTTGAAAGAAGGAAATGAATAGTAAAATGGCATGTGGAATACCGCCGTTTTAACGGTATTTCCCATTACTAGTGTGCTTGTGGTTCCTTTGTGTATGTAGGGCAAAGCAAGAAGGTAATTGTGCTTTTTTTCTTTCCAAAAGGACATGGGATCCATGATCGAGACACATTTACCCCAGGGTGGCGTAGTGTATAGCTAAATTCTAGCATTACCCTGAGAAGTACTACTCCAGGGTCTGTGAGAATTTTGAATGGGCCAGGCGATCTATTTGCTTGATCATTTTTTTTCATCATCATTAGTTGATAAATTGGTGGAAATTCCAGAACTTGTTATTTTACCCAAATACCTGTCCGGAACCTCAAATCCATATCAGGCCTAGCTAGTTTTCAGAGCTCTGTGCACTTGAAATTCACAATGTCGGCGCTCTGAACCACGCCATTGTAATGAAAACGACCACCGCTTGCTCTTCTACACATTCAACTACTGTGCTATCTAGCAAAGGGAACTCAATCGGTGTGGATGCATGCATCTGATCTTGTGCACATGATTGTCCAGAACCTGAACAACGAGACTCTGCGGAGTCAACTGGAGGACGAGAGCGAGTTCGACCAAGACTTCCTGGACGCCACCTTGCAGCGCTATCTGTCCGCCTTTCGTTCCGGCCACGAAAATTTGTACGCCAACAACGCCTACCGCTTCTCCAAAGCACTCCTCAATTCGTCCCTCCGCTTGCTGTCAGAGCGACTAAGCGAACGTCCCCCAGGGCATCAGATTTTTGTGCACAACTGCCATCCGGGGTTCGTGCACACCGACATGTACCGCCAGTTGCTGCAGGCCATGGACTACGAGACATACAAGGAGCAAGCGGCGAAGGGGAGATTCGGCAATGAGGAGCTCATATCGGTGGAAGAAGGGGCGGATACGCCGGTGTGGCTCTGCTTGGTGCCGCCAGGAGTCATTCCGTCGGGGCTCTTGTGGGCACGAAGACAAAGGATTAGCTACTAGATCGACATGAAACCTTCATACCAGGCATGGAATTAGTCGTGTCAATTGTATATTACACCGTACTTTTTGTATAGGCGGAGATCGATCGATCGATTGGGTTTCTAAGGTATTAATTCTAGGCTTGTATTCTGATGAAGTAGAGTATTATTTTCTGGACCACGTGCTTGCAAGAGACGAACGATGGTTAAGGTTGTTCAGTCGTGGCTGCTTTATAATTATCATTCCAATTCAAATAAAACTCAACGCCTGCCGTTGGAGAAGCGGGGTAGGCGTTGTCGGCGGAAGGATCCACTGCCCTCGTGCAACACCAGCTCTGAGTTCCATTTGTTAATTGTGAAAACAAATTTGTTTAAGAAGATTTTTCATTTGAGATGAATCGGTTTGCACTGAAGATAGAAGAAGGCTGAAGATTGAATCTGTGTTATAACAGATGTTGGGCAAATATCACGGATTCTTCCATCAGCATTGCTTGACGCTGTAACGTCGCTGTGGATACCAAGTGTCCGATGCATGACAGAGAATCATCATTGGATTTTTGTGGGAAAAGGTGAGGTCTTGCCCAATAATTTGACCACCAATGAGTGTTTTTGGTTTTTGTGAAACAAATGATTCACAAGGTGCCAAGAAAGAGGATCTCTATAGTGATGAGCCCAATGTTCTAGGGTTGCATACAAAAACTTTTTATCTATGTAGTCAAAAATTATAAAAGTTGTTGCACCTTAAAGGCTAAAGTCTAAAGCTACTCCTTGACCTCATATTGTGTGAAAATTTCAAAGAAAAAAATGAAAATTCCGTTCATAACTAGTCTTTCCAAAAAATACTATTTGGCCCTTTACAGCTAAAGTTGCAGATCATCATGGATGAAATTGATCTACTTTAGTCAATTTGAACCTTTTTTAATTACGGAATGGTGAGCACTGAATGCGTAGAGAGTGTACTTGAATTGTCTTGAATTAATTTTGATCCAAAACTAATTTTATCTTTGAATAATTAAAAGTTTCTCTAGGAGTTTCTCCAAGCCAAGCCAAGAAGGATTAGTAATAAATCTCTACTAGAAAAAAAATCTAGGGATTTGGGCCCCAAGACTCTTAGTTCTTTCTTTATGTTATTTCACAATCATTAAACTTTTGTTTAGCACGGTGACAAATTTTTGTAATAAAAAATAAAACTGTCTCGACAAAGTTTGATTGTAAACATTGGTAAACATTGGTAAGTGTATGATATGCCTAGTCTCTTGACACATGGATGTTCAACTTCTAGGAATTCATTAGGAACTACTAAGTTAAGATAGAAACATTGAAAAATGTCTTTGTTCTCATTCATGCATAGTAGAGTTCCCTTGAAATGTCTATAGGCTTCCATTAAAGTGTCCCTCTACAATATCATTAACCCCTAAATGTATTTGACTATGTTTTCACCAAAAACACTCCAAAACTGTCATCTCTAGTACAAGTACCAAATTTTAGAAAAAAATACATTTTTGGACAAATGTAACCGTAGGATCTTGTAGAAATCTGGTTTGGGAAGATGTGGAAAAAATTTCAGAAATTTCCACCGTTTGGATTGTAAGATATTAGCATTTGAAGTGATAAAAAGCCATTTTTTGGCCCTGCGAAAATCCGGGCAGATGCACTCCACAAGGTCGGATCATTATGAAAAAATGTCCAAAATGGTTGTAACTCTTTGGATTCATTCTTCAAGTCATGTTGGCTACATTCTTGAAAAATTTTAGATCATTTGGAATTGTACAACATATAGGAAAAAAATAGTAAGTTGAAAGAAGTAGAAAATGATTCAAAATACTAAATTGTTAATCATTTATTTATGGAATTGAAAAATGACAATCCCAATGGTGAAATTGTTGTAGTAAACAATCTACACCTCGAGTTTTTATTTTTTTCCAAAAATATTAAAAATTGAGTTAAATAAAGGTCTTCAAAGTTTATTTTAGAGTAGAGATTCCATTACTACCCACAAACTATCCACAACTAAAACTCTTCATAACTTTCATCTCATAAATAAAAATGGAATGATTCAAAGCTTTCCATGTATATAAAAATCAGGAAAACAAATTTCAAATTTTTATTTTAAAAAAAAAGTGATTTTTAAAGAAGTTTTTTTTGCTGCCCGAGCTGCCCGCCGAGCAATGAAAACAGCATATCATGCAATAAATTTTTAACCATGTATTCAAAATTTATGAAAATTGTTGGGTCTTAAAGCTACTCCTCGGGCAAATGTTGTGTGAAAATTTTGAAGAAAATAAATAAAAATTCCATCCGTAGTGAGCTGCCCAAAATCGCTATGTTGCCAAAAAACACCGTTTGATCCTTTAGGGGTTAAACTATTTCCTCACTTATTATTGATTTTGTCAAATTTTGGTTTCACGTCTACCAATATGATGGGTTCAATGGTCTAGGGAGTTGCCACTTTGAAAATTGATAAAAATTACATGTCATATCCAAAAATTCTAATTTTTCTTAATTCATGATTTTCAATTTCTAATACTACCAAAATATCTTTTCTAGCAAAAGGTGCCTCCAACTAAATTGAAATGCTCATATTGGCAGTTTTGGGTGTTTCCATTGTAGTAGGAAGGGGTATCATAGAGTAGTAAACTACATGCTTAAAAAGTTTTTGTATCTGGTATGTAGTTTTTGGCTACATGGTTACAATAACTTTGTAACCTTGTGTGGTTTTTTTCTCAACTTGCACAATCCAGGTAGCTAAAAAAATACTTATTCAAGAAATAAAAATTTAAACTTGGTTTTCTAGATTTCTATACATGTGAAAATCTTTGAATCATTCCATTTTGATTACAAAGATGAAAGTTATGAGGAGTTTTAGTTTGTGGGTAGTTAAGGAATATCTACTCTAAAATAAACTCTACAATCCTTTTTTGAACTCAATTTTCAATATTTTGGAAAAATCAGAACTTAGGATGTAGATTATTTATTACAAAATTACAACCATTGGGATCAAAAAATTGAAAATCCATAACTCTCATTTTTAATAATTACTATTGTTTTCAATTATGAATCCAAAATATTGTTTGTTGAAATTTTTAATAAGTATTTTCAACTTATGTCTTCAACATATTATAGAAAGTTGTAGGTTGTAGGATATTAGGATCTACATATTTTTGGATAATTTTTTTGAAAGATGAAACCTAACTATTTGGGAAGAGTTGAAGTACTTTTTTGAAATTTAAACAATATAATCTTGCAATTGGTAAGGTTTCTTTTTTTTGAAATTTTAGGATCTTTTAGTTAACTTGTACTTTAACACATGTATTAGGGGAGATTTGAGGGCATAGAAAGATTATTTTAGACTCATTCCTTGTGCTAAGAACTAACCACTATTCTCTAAAATAAAAAATTATTAAAAAATGAAAAATATTAACCAAAAAATGAAAAATATGAAAATTATAAAAATATTTTTCTTTATAAAACAATTGAAAATAAGAAATTATTAAATAAATATTATTATTTGACATGGCAGTGTCATTGCCACGTCAGATTGTTGCTATGGCAACATTCCCCAAAGTTCCCCTCTATTCGGGAACTTTGGAAACTCATAGTCTTCTACACTAAATAGGGGTATTAAGGGGACCAAAAAATTAAAGGGACTGATTTTAGAAAACTGTAGATGTTTGAAATATGATGTACATCACCCAGACACTCCAATAACTACTAATGTACAATAAAGATAGATATTTATTTAGTGTGGAATGTCGATTAATTAGTATAGGTCCCCTTAATATCCTTATTCAGTGTAGAGGGTAGAAATCCCTTCTAATGAGTTAACTTAAGAATCATGTAGTTGGAATTATTAATGGATAAATATAGATTCTAGCCTTTAAGCCATGCTAAAGGTACGAGTATTTTGAAGCAATTTTCAACCTAAGAACACCACATTCCTTTAGAGGTTAACTCATTCATTGTTAACTCTATCAATAGATTTCTTTCATCCATATACCATTGAAATCTAAAAATGGCTTTAAACATACGATAGAAGTATACAATAGAAGTAAAGTCTTTAAATGAGATTTTAAGAATTACAAGACTTCAAAACTTGCTCAAAGGATCTAAAATGAGTTACAAGTAAAGAGATTCTTTTAACCCCTAAAGAAATGGAGCACATTTTGGGTATAAATTGTCAAAAATTGTCACTTTTTAGGTTAGTAAGAAAGAATGTATGTTTTTAAAGTTCAATCGTGCAAATTTTTTTTAGAATACTCAATGGGAATGTGTGGAAATTTTTTTAGAAACTTTGACCACATAGATAATATATAGATTGAAAGATTATAGTGGTTGAAGTTAGAAGAATTTTTTTCCTGGCCTTATCCGATAGGATCAACGGGCTTTAACTCCTTCTAGAATGTGATTTTTGCACTACACACTATATTTCTTTCCTAATTGCATCCTATACTATATGAATTGCATACCAACTAAATTTCAAAGGTAGATGTGGAGTTTAGCAAAAGATTGAGTAAGTGCCTAAATTGCTTGGACTTTTTTCACCAATGTAACTTTTGATCTAGACACCCAATCGGAAAACAAATTGTATTTCTACCCAGGAGGTACATGTAGTATATACTTGTGCCAAAATTTCAAAAAGATTCATTGAAAAGAAGTTTAATCTCACCAAAAGATGTGTTGATATCTTCATCACCGCCTCCTTCCATCTATATGGCTACTAAACTGTACCATAGTGCTAAAAGAAATTTGATTCGTAGCATGCCCATAAATAGGCCACTCTCCAAACCTTTCCCCATGTCCTACAGGATTACCCTATGCATTGTCCACATGAAGCAACAATCCACAATCAAATTCTAAATTTGGCAAGCTATAAAAGTTGTTCTCACTCATGCATATATCAAGTGTAGGACAAAGATTATTTTGCAACTCTAGTTGAGAATCCAACAAAATCTTTGCATTGAGTGGTATGATCACATGAGTTGATGAGAATAATAAATCATTTGTTTCTACCCATTTCATGTGTAAGTTTGTCTTTGCTCTTGGTAATACATTTTAGCCAATAGAAATAGCTTGTACATTGATAAACTTTGAGTTACTAAACTTTTATTAGTAAAATGTTAATAACATTTTATTGATATGAATTGAAATTTTTTTAAGTTTTATTAATTAGAGGAGGAAAGGATCACTAGTAGAAAACTGTGTCACCTTCAACAAAATCCAGGTGACGGAGTTTTTGATTATCTGCCCCCAAACGCAAAATCTGTATTAAATGTAACGCAGTTTTTAGAAAATTGCGTTATAGTTAATACAAATTTTGCATTCAGGGGTAGAAAACAGAAAATTGCGTCACCTGGATTTTGTTGAAGGTGACACAGTTTTCTACTAGTGGATACAATAAAAGCTTACTCTATCCAAAGTTGTTATTCTTTCTTTCTTGATTTGGTTTTTGAAGTTGTCCATGTGGTCGGTGAGTTCGCGAAGTGATTCAAGGCATCCATTGTGGTTTATTATTTGTAATATTGTATCTTGTTTGTAATATTGTATCTTGCTTGCTAATGACTCTATAGGTTGTCTTCATTGACACAAATATGCATCTATTTGTATTGATTTGTGCTATACTCCCAAGGTAGTCCAAATCTCTAGACATAGTCTAGAAAAATGTTTCAACATATGAACTTTAATGAGGTTGAAGTTAGACTTTTGGAACTCTTACAAAGAAATTTTAAAAGAATTCACAACACTGTTACAAATCCAAACAAAAGAAGTTTAGTACATTTATAGTGGAGAATAAAATAGAACCAAAAATATACTAAAATCTAACTAATCCTAACATTTAACAATTACTCTTGAAATTCAAATTCGTTTAGATTATTAAATGAAACTTGCACCTTGTTGAGAATAAGCTCAATTGTTGCAAAATTGCATTGTATGCACATTGCTATGTGAACTTGCTTGATACCACTTTGGAAAAAGAACAAAATTTTCAACCATTGGTTCTAGAAATAAACCTATCATGCAAGGGACTATCACCTACACACCATGAACAAACACCATGAGTAATAATGGTTAGTTTAACTATCAAATTTAAAATGCTTAGAATCGTTCTATTAACATATACTAAACTTGTAAATTTGAGTCACAACTTAAAAATGATGATTTAATATGAATCAACTATTAGTCCCACTAAATCAACTATTAATTTCATATGAAAACAAAAACACTTCAAATAATAAAAATGCCAAAAGGTAGAATAAATTTAAAAGATAATAAAGAAAAATAACATATACATGCATAACCATTTGATGTTCAAATGCAACAAAGTTGGCGTTTGATGTAAAAAAACCTCCCTTGGAGTTTCCAAAGATTCAAAATGCTGAAAATTGAGCTACTTTCTTTAGTTCCAATAATCGTCTACTTTCTTTAGAAATTATTTTACTATTTTTAACTTGCCCCCAATTGGATGTCTATTTTGGCCATTAAGGGTGGGGGGGTCGTACTATTTTTGACCCAAAAATGCAAATTGGAAGCCACAAAAAGGATGCGTTGGAGGTGTACTACCTTTTCAAAGATTGGCAAAGAGTTTTCGTGAAAATAGCAACATGTCGGTTGTGCACATGGGGTCAAAGTGACCTTCCTTTGCACGAAGGCTATAAAGAGGGAAAAAATTTCCTACAAGAATTTTTTGGTACAATGGGAGTGCAATCTTCTCTAGAAAAATGTCTTTTTCTATGGAATTTTTTTGAATTTTTATTGAATTACTAAAAATGAAAAAGTCAACAAACCCTTTTTTTGCTATTTTCTATTGCTAATGGCTTCTATAGTACTACATAGTAGTGTATAGTACTACATAGTCTTGCATAGTACTAAATCAACGGTTCAAATTCACAGAAGTACTATTGATGTGTGAAATTGATAGGTCTTCATAATATCGCTAGTCCTATGGCCCAAAATTGCAATTTTGATCAAAAAACGTGAAGTGTTTCTTGCAATCACCCTAAAACACAAAATTGGTTAATTTAATGAATGTAAATTAAGTGTTTACTAAAGAGATGATTATTTGTATGATTGACATGATCATAAGAATTTTTTTTATTAGAATCATATGACTAACACATATGATTCTAATCTATAAATAAAGAGATATACAAGATGCTATGAATTGTCAAAAGGTCAAGTAATGTACACTACCAACTTACAAGAGTTGGATGTACAAACCACCTTCTTGAGATGTCATCAACTTCCTTAGTAGTCAATTGATTATAAGTAGACACCTTCATGCTATTGTCTATTGAATACCTCTTTCATTTTTTCTTCTAATTGAATTTCATAATTGATGGTAATAAATGATAAATTCTCTTTATTGCACAAGCATTTGCTACATGGATATTGACACATTTGTGTCATACATGCATGCAACTTTGCAGCATTCAGGATGATTACAAATGAAGGAACAAAAAAGTGAATACAAAACATAATTCAGACATAATGTCAAAACTTTGGTATCACTTTGTTGTTGTCATATCATATTAAATCACCTACAATCCAAACAAATGTACTAAATACAACCCCTATCAACTAGTAAGTTGGATTCTAAAAGATTATGGTGAAAATAATTGTTTTAGTTGTTAAATACAAATTAAAATGATTTGTATTAGTTGTGTATTAGGTCAAATATCTTTGAATCCATTCAAAATGGATGCCACAATGGTTCAAATTCCAACCTATAGATCATCTATATGACCGTAAATGAAATCTCAAGTCTTTGATTGATAAAAAAAATCTTCAAATTTCATTCAAATTAATTTTTATCTAAATTTTCTCTCTATATAATTTTTTGAAGCATACACATGTAAACTTCTTACAACACCAATGGAGTTGGGTCTTAAATGGTGTACAACAACATGCAATAAAATATTTAAGTCATCAAGGCTCAAAAAAGAAGCATAGGCAACTTTTGGAGTGATTATGAAACCCACCTCAACAATTGAGTCTATGATGTTGGTTAACTTTGGAATTCATTTACTTCCAAACTGTAAGTGCTTTTTACTTTAAGTTTCTTTAGGATTGTAGTACACAAAGGATACTACAACATTCATGCTTTGGTCATTTGAATTTTGTCCACTCATTTTCAACATATGACACACGGAGTGAAACTGGCCAAAGCATAGACTCTGTTTTTGAAGTGACTCTATACCCTCCATGTACCTGACCATTAATGCACCAAGTGAGCTCTGAATCCAAAATTGAATTAATAGTCACCGAATATTGCCGAAAAATTTCAAACATTTCTAGCATTAAATTACATGGAATTTAGCATCTGAGAATCTGGACATTGAGCACGATACTACCGATTAACCCCAGCCTGGCAGTCAAAATTTTTAGATATATCCGATGTACTGTTAACACAGAGAATGCACATTCTAACAGGACATATGCAGTATGCCCTGGAAGCTCAAAGTTGCCCAGGCAATTTCCCAACATCAAACAACGTATGAGCTAGAAATCTGTTCTTGTTGACGACCAGAGGTATCACGAACCAATCCCTGAAAATATCCAGAATCGTCCAACCTGTTTGCATCATAGATCCTATTCGATATGAACGAGCCGTAATGAAATTTGTTCTCTCATGCCGCTCCAATTGGAACTCCAGAAGCGCCTGGTGTATTCTTTCATGCTCTGCAGCCTTGGGACCTAGCGTGGGGTTCTTCAGTGCAGTGTACAGTTTCTGCGTCAGGACAACTGCATCTTCCAAGGCCATGCACCCACCTTGCCCCATGTTGGGAGTCGTAGGGTGAGCAGCATCACCTGCGATGTCACATTCAGATTTTATAATATGGCGTGAAAACAAAATTAGCGTAGAGAAAATCGAGAAATAATTCAAATTTTTTATAATACCATTGAGAATAATATGGGTTTTTTATAAATGATTACAAGAATATATATACCTGCGACTGTGACACCACCCACAACTAGGGATTCTGGATTCATATTCAACCGGTGACGGTTGCTGGACTTGGAAATGCTCTCAGGGGGAGTGTTTTTGATGATGATGGGCATGTTGGTCGCTGGAAATGACGTTTTGATGATTTGCAACGCCTCTTCCTTCAGCTGCTCTTGATTGACGTCCTGCCATCCTTGGGTAACAGAATTTCATGGGGTCAAAATATGTGGTCAAGAGTTGTTAAAGAACACCCACTTCAATATAAAGCAAAAGTCAGCATATTCTAGAGCATGAGATATGTTGATCCCGAAAGGACAGAGATTTCATGGTTTAACAAGACCAATTTAATTGTGCTTCGGGGTTTGCAGTTTGGAGAGGAAGCGTAAGCTTAACAATGGAAGTGCTTACCTTGGGATGGATCGTTCCAGGTAAGGAACCAAAAAACTTTGATTCGGCTTGAAGGGAGATAAGCAGTGCGCATTCCTTTCCCCACGAATAGTTGAGCTTTGTCTTCAAAGTTGTGACCATCTGGAAAGATTGCCAGTCCTCGGACGCCAACTTGGCCCACAGGTTGTGCTTTCTGGAGCCCCATCCAAGATGCTACGCAAGAATTTATACCATCGAACCCAATAACAACCTGAGGAGCTCACAGAAGCATAACTTTGAGTGGGTACAGTGCTAGAGCTCACCCTTCCTGGATAGTTCCCTTTTTGCAAGTGTCAAATTTTGTAAGAAAGGAATCACTTGTACGTCTAGGCTTTTTCCCTCTTGGAGTATGACACCTTCATCTACTTAATGTACTGAGGATTATTCCTTTAAAAGAAAGTAGCATTCCGTGATTCCTTTCGTTAGCAATAAAACGCCATTTTAAGCAAGTAAAGCCGGACTGCAAGACTTCAGATGAGCAAAGTATCATTCATTTTCAAGGCAGTCGTAGGTTGAAAAAGAAGGTGCTCATCTTGAGAGATAAATCACCTTGGCAGTGTAGGTTGAGCCATCTTGGAGTTCAACTTTGGTGAAACCTGGTCTGGTTTCTGATTTCCTGATACCAGTCACCTGTGAGTTGAATCGGATTGTCCCTTCTGGTAACTCTCCAGCAATAACTTCAAGAAGAACTTTTCGTTCCACAGTTCGCAATTCATGTGGCCTGTTTCAGGAAATAAATTCCTCAAAAAATTATCCATCTTCAGTGATGATTCCAATGGTGTCTACATCATCATAATTGCAAACTTGCGTAGTCATCCGTGACATAGGACAACTATTCAAGAAATTTTCGACATCATAATTGGAAGATTGATCACGGGAAGGCAAAATAAGTATGATGCAGCTTAGGAGGAGACCTCATGACTCAAGAGGAGGTCTCCCCACAATCACTACTTGTAAGGCGCTTATGTCATTATCTTAACTAATTAGTTAATAACCTTCCTACAATTCGGAAAAAAAAATGACGAGTTTTCCCCATGATTGACCTTCTTAATTAGTTGCCATCTCCAAATGACTGATGCCCAAAAATTACTGGAAATTCAGATTTAACCAAAAGAGTAATCCGTTTATTTGAACATAATGCAGTTTGGAAGACCTTACCCTCCTTCACATTCAGCGAACACCACTTTTGATAAGCTTTTTCCTCGCACGTTTAATACTTCCCACCTGCAGTAAGAACACGAAATGCATGTCAAGTGAACTCGATTTTGGATAGTTCGAACATCCTACCTTCCCCAAAGAATTTCAAGTCTTTTTTACATAACAAGACATGAAACATAGACACAACCAGTGTTCGCAAATGTGGCCAAATTTAGCAAAACTTACTCCAAAATAAATTTATAGCAGAAAAAAGTGAGAGTATCAGAGTGTTAACCTTGAATTCTTAGCAAAGTTAGCGAGGTTCTTAGCAGCAGGCTTAATCTAATTCTGAAAATCACATTTGAGGCCACTGTTCACAACTATGTAGTGATTAGAACTTCGCCATACGGGAGGACCATACTCCTGAAGGTTGGTGAACCAGATTCGAAACTTTTCACCAATACCAAGAACATCAAGAACGCGGAATGCATTGGTCCAGAGACCGATGGCAGCGCCATCTGCTCTCAGTTTGCTTGATCGCTCCAGAACGACAGCCTTAAGCCCAACCCTAAAGAAAATCACACCAAAACGTCGACACTTAGTCTTACAACCCTAATCTTCCCCTGTAGCATGGCCAGGAATGGTGCAAGCAAAACCCACTGTATGTCTTTTCAAATATTGCATTTGTGGCTCAAAGAGCTGCCGTGTGATGCACTGTACCGGTGAAGAGCGAGGGCACAGGCAAGCCCTCCGATTCCCCCACCCACAACAACGATTTCCTCCTCGTGGTGGACGCCATTTCCAGGTCGGCTTTCATTCGTATCCATTCTACCTGTGACCGGTAATCGATGTGCCGATCGATCGAGAAGGGGCAGTACGTGATCTAAACCCTAAACCCTAAGGGTGAGACCAAACGGGACGACCATGGATAATCAAACCTAGCTACAGAATAATGCAATTAACGCACAAAATACAGCGGAATATAAGCCGCGGAAGCCAAGGGAATGGAATCACAGAGTGCAGGTCCTTCGTTTGCAGCAGCACACGGTCATGAGTGGGATACGGTCGAAGCATACAGCACCTGCGGTGTCGGTGTAACATTTTTTCCTTTTTGTCCCGTTAGTTTCTAATTTTCATTCGGAAGTAAGGTAACCACGTCGATCTACTTGTGGCACCTTATAAATTTGACACTCGAGAATCTTGTGCGAACGATGCATACATGTTGATTTGAGAGCAAACATCACCACAACATCAACAACATCACAAATAGTGACTGTCGGTATAGGATCGTATAATTGAACTTTGAATCCCTGAAGCATTCACAAAATAATATTCAAATAAATCATTTTTTTGTGCGTTGGATTCGTTTTTGATTTGCGTACAAGAATGGTTTACTCTGATTGTTATCATTGTAGTAGAAACTTTCTTCACTGCTTTTAATTGTTGCAATTTGATTGTTGCTTTAAGTTGTTGCGTTTAATTGGTGAAGTTTTAGGATTTATCAAATGTATTTACTATTTGATATGAATTCTTTCACATCCTTCAGATATTGACAGTGATATCAATGAGACGCAAATAGTATCCTCTGTTTAAAGTATTTTGTTACTGCTGATTTCTAACAGTTCAGTTCAATACGTGGTCATAGGCTTGTCATTTCAGCTACAGGAAGACACTTCACACCATGAGGGTACATAAGATAATGGCCATGAGATGATGCTGGGGAACGTATTGATGCACTGAAACTTTGGATCATGAAATTTGGAATTGGAAGTTTGTGTTTATTACTGTATGCTTCAGTCATCAGCAACGAGGGGTATTCCGTGAAGGCTTCAACACAGAATGGAATGACTACGGGGCCATCTGAAATTCAGATGGGTTTTTTTCTGGCTATTTGTCGTCAATTTGCACCCAAAAAAAATAGGTCCTGTACCAGATCCATAGAACATGAATAGTAAAATCTTGGATGAAACCACCAAAAAATTTCAAATTAATAAGAAATCTTGGATGAAATGATCAGATTGTGGATGAAAATAGAATTATGGATGTGATATGTACTAATGTGATATTTTCTATCCAATATGTGGATGAATGTTGAAAATTGGAGCAACACTATAACATCTAATATTGCCACTTTGGCACTTCACAAAAAATGAGGAAAAAAACACCAAATTCAAATGTGGCCATCAACTGAAGTGCTCAATGTTGAACTCGATTCCCATCTCCCTATCCCTCCCGAACATAATTGATTAAGGTAACTACTCCTAATTCTAATCCCTTTCCCTCTATGCATGAGAGCCTAGGGGCACTTTTGGGTTCATACAGCTATTTTTAGTAGTTTAAAGATTCATACATTTATTCACACTATTCAAAAAAAGCACAAGAAGGGAATCTAAAATCCACTTTTGACTTTTAAGAAGAACCAATAAAAGAAAGTAGGCAATTGAATAATAGTAACAATACTCAATTGCTTACTTGGACACATATAGGAGTAGTTACCTTATTGCCAATACCACTTTGCTTGCATAACATTCTTGAATGGGAAAGTTAGGGGTCTTTCTATAATATTAGTGTGACAAGAATATCCGTGTTACAATTGTTGACCATTCATGGACAGCCTCACATTCAAAATTTTCTACAATAAAAGGTGCCTCAATCCATGAATGTTCATGCCTTGAAGTTCAAGAATGTTGTGTGACTGAATTGATTATCTACCGCCTCTTCGGTTATTCCTCTTAAAACATGGGGCCAGAATTCCATTTGCCGAAATCCCAGTATGAAGGGAACAAGGCCATGTGTAATGTCAGCGGTGCCATTTCCCGTGTTGTGTTACAGTCCGAAAGTCACCAACAATCAAGACCCTAAACCCTAAACCCTAACCCTAAGACCAAAACTGTACCTGTACCTGTACCTGTACCTATAAGGCCATGGCAGAACATGACTACTCCAATGGTGGGGGTAAGGCTCCACAATCAAATTTGCTGCTACCCAACACCACCGAGGCCCGGAACGCCACCGGCAAGGCCAGGCTATCTCTCACGAAGCAGACGAGCCTCCAGTCCCACGACAAGAGCAACCCGAACATGAACGACTTCACCGTGAGCCGGAACGTGCGAGCCCATCGCTCCTTCTCGTAGGCCGTCAAGGCGGCCCCTATTTCCCGTGACCCCACCGATGGCTGGCCTCCTTCTCGTTCTTCTCGGAGCGCCTGACACAGCTTTCGAGTCAAGACGACGGCGTCTTCCAACGACGTGCCCCCGCCTTGCGCCAGGTTGGGCGTCATGGGGTGGGCGGCGTCGCCCGCCAAGGTGATCCCCTGAGCGGCTTGGTGCGGGGTGAGCAAGGGGAGAGACCAGCGGTCGCGCAAACTGCTGCGGTTGAAGCCGTCCAGGGGGGTCAGCTGGATGCACTCTTGGATGTCGCGGGGCCACCCGCGCATGTAATGTAGGGCTTCGGCCTTCACCTGGCTTGGGTCACTCAGTCGAAGAGGAACTGCATGGATGTCGGGCAGACATAAGTTACTCCCTCTTAAGTAGTAGTAGGCCAAAATAAATTCTTCAGTTAAGGTCTCTTTCCATGTCATCTTGTTGCTAGTTCTCCTTGATATACCAATTTCAAAAACTCAATTGGACCACCTTAGAATGCCACTCTTGCTACCACTATATTCTAGAAGGCATAAGAGATTTCATTCTTTGGAATGATGAGGCTCAACGTCTTACTCTTTGCTTTCAACACTTGTCTCCATTTCATTGGACACTTGAAATATCTATAGTGTTGAATCGTTTCTTACCCTCACTCCTTTGGGTAGAGACAGTGAATGCAAGACCCCGGCCACTACGAACTGCGTTGTGTATCGATCAAGGTTGCAAAAGGAAAGGGAAAGCGAAGGCGAACTTACTGACCTGAGGATGTAATGTTGAAAAGGACAAACCAGTACACTTTGTTCTGGGACACTGGAACCAACCCCGCCCTCACGCCATGGCCTATAATCTGCTCCACCCTGGCCTCGAAATTATGCCCAGATGGGAACTCAGACAGTCCTCGGATTGCTATTTGTCCAACAGGTTGGGGGTCAGGTCGACCCATCCAAGAGGCTACGACCGAACGAGCTCCGTCACAGCCAACCAAGACCTGCCACGATTCCAGGTAGCTCAAATAACATTATCAACAACCTTTCTTTGCAACAAAAACATAACACACTTCAGTCTTTTTTCCTATTACAGTGGAACTAAAGATAAAAAATTCCTTCTACAGTACCCTTCTACGTCATTCAATTCAAGTTTTTCTGTTCTCCCCTCCCGCTAAACAAGTTGAAGATTGAAGACTCAACCATGAAAATCTTCTTCTTGGAATAGAAACGGATGCTGTATGGCGGGTTCAAGAATGTTATGAATCAATCGGGACCCTGCTGGTGAGGCCTAGTGGTAGCACTAATTGAAATCTCTCCCCAAGAATATAAAGGAGGAATATTCCATTGCTTGGTGAAGTGTTGAGGGTCTCACGGAAGAAACCTTGAATTTTAGAATGTTACAGATAATTTAGAATGAGAACATATGAAAATTGAAAACGCAAGCACTGTTATGTGATGCATAAAGCCTTTCGGCAGACATATGTTCATGAGTGCCAGATGCAAATGGACATGACCAAGAAGGAACTCAACTTTATACAACCTGGATATATACCGGACTGAAATCGCAAATGCCATGGTTTCGTATTAGAATTCGTGGCAGTAATTATGTGGATGGTGTTGATAGAACCTAACCTTACCTTCGTCTTGTAGACAGTGCCGTTGTCTAGCTCGACCTCAGTGACTAATTGCATGTCACTAGGTTTGCGGATTTTTTTGACTCGAGAATTGAACAGAATGGTGTCACTTGGGAGAGCCTCCGCAAGAACCCGGAGCAATGCCTGCCTCTCAACAGCTCGAACTTCATGAGGCCTGTTCGACAGTAACGATAGAATGAAAGACTCGCCTCAATAGCAAATGAAATATCAATATGCTATTTTCTCAAGCTTTAATCGGAGGGAGACCGATCTGTTTAACAGACACTTTGAAGGGATCAGATTGAGCATCTCATTCATTCAATTTAAGTGTTAATTAGCATCTCCTTGATCAACTAAATATTAGAGCACGATAAAATACTCACCCTCCAGAAAAGTCCGACATCAAGAATTCTTTGATAACTTTCCCCTTCGATGTCCGCATTCTCGCTCTGCATAAATATATTCAACTCTGTTGGTAGATTATAATCAACACTGTACAACGCAATTCCAAAGACAATCATGCTACTGGGAAATCAGAAGCTCATCAGATCATATAAGCAACGAACTCAGCGCGATCCTCCAAAATCAGATAAATGTAAATTTACAGCATCGTAGATTCAAATGAAGGGCTTTGGCCTCGTAAAGCAAAATAAGACCACAACCACGTCGCCGTAATTATTATGGAATCTGAAGGAGTGTTAGCTAGCTGGAAGTTGACTAACCTCCTGCACGTCCACACTGGCAAGGTAGCTACCAGCAAATCAGTTTTCAATTAGCATACTACTGGCACTACTTGGTTGATGCAGGCAAGGTTAGCACTTCAAACAAGTGGTATGGGCATAATTGGGGAGTTAATGAATTTCCTGGTAATGAATGTAAATCCGGTGCTAGTTAGCTAGCAGGAATTAGCACCAATGTTGCAAATTAACGCTACTTTGGCAGTGCGGGCACCCAGTATCTAATTCCATTAGCCAAAGTTGCTACTTTCTTGATGCCGGTGGTACATAAGAAAGAAAGCCAAAGCAGTTGCCAGCATTCAAAAAGGATAATTATATATAACTCCAACTTTGGCAATAGTGGATCTCAATGCAAGATAAAGACTGAGATCTTGAATGAATAAAAATGAAGATTAAGTCAGTACCCAACACAGTTGATAAATTGGCCTCGAAGCTGATCCGCTACACCAAGCGCATCGAGTGCTCTCCATGCATTGGGAAAGAGAGTGAGGGAGGTGCCCTCTGTTCGCAAGCCTCCTGATTGCTCCAGAACTAATGCTTTTACTCCCACTCTATTCACATTCACAAGAATAGCACAAATTACGAACACTTAATTAAGCTGCCAGCCAGGAATTGTTCTTATAACTCATATTCTTGATGATCATCCAGAGGTATTGATAAATTTCACCCCCCTCTTCATATATTGTGTTTCACTTTGAGCTTCTCTAAACAAGTGTAATTAACGATTCCATGGAGTACATCCATTGTCAGGAGACTGCTTGCACCCCTAATTTTTCAAAAATTCTCCCAATTCTAGCATTGGAGGTGCCCAACTAAGAGATATGAAGGTTGGAGGATTAACGTCCAGTCACCTCGACTATTGCTTTGCATTTAAGCTTGCACCTCTTGAAAATGCCTGTGATTGATGATGCCATGACTATTCAGAAACTAATTGCACCTCTACAAGATCAGTTTTTAAATCATTGGAGTTGCATAGCACACAATGGTTGAATGATGAATGCAAGGGTGAAACTCAACTCACAGCTTCCCAATTCACCTTCTCGTACCAAAGAAACCTGAAACCGTTTCATTCTCTCCGAGCACTGCAATTCTGGCTCCAAATCACCTTCCGCAATTCCAATGACAACAACTGCAAAATAAATGAAAAATTGTAAAGCATACCTGTGTAAAGCCAAGGCAGTGGCGAGCCCTGCGAGCCCGGCACCCACAATCACCACAGTCTGCACCTCGTGGGCCACGCCCTCCTTGCTCCTCTCTTCCAATTGCTCTCCCCTCCCCATGCTCATCATCACCACCCTCCTCCCCGATTCGACTCTTCTTCTACACTGTAACCCTATTCCTCTGTCCACGACAACATTGCGAGATGGCGAGAATCGTGCGAAGCGATGGTGCGTTTCGTTTGGATACAAAGAGCGGTCGACATTCACTGGGAATACACTGTAGCATTGCTGCTGGTTCATTCCGCAAGCGGACGTCGATATCGGCGTCATCCTCACTCAATTTCGAACAAAAAATAATGATGGGTGTCGACAATTTCAGCTGAAGGTGGACGCGACCCACCCTGTGAAATTTGGAAGTTAGCATGCGAGTTGAATGGCAAGGGAAGCTACTTCTGATGTGACCGACACACGTCGAGAATTATTTTGGGCTAAATCTGTTGAGCTCAAGCTCTTGCAATTGGATGGCGAAAGCCGTGACGGAAGTGGCTATCAGCAGAGAGTGAACTAAGGAATTCGAAGCTCTCGGATCATGACATCCCACATTCTCAAGGGTGGACCGAGGATGTGCAGCAGGCAAATGAATGTCTGGACGTCTAGTCTAGTAGGATGAGTGGATTGAGTAGTCCTTCTTTCGGCCTTTTCCAGTAACCACTCATAAAGTGACACGTTTCGTGTTCATTGGGCAGGTTGTGATAGCATTCTGAACCAGTTCTAAGTTACTGATGTTCTGATAGTTCTTCATTGACGGATGGGTTGTACAGGTTACAGGTAGAACCTCTCGTGGTGTACGACTGTATATTATGCTCTCTTAGTGCATACTGCATAGTCTTGGCATTGAGAGAGGTTCTACCTGTAGTGGTAACTCCTTAAGTTCCTTGACTATGATTTCACCAAAAACGCTCCCAAACTGCCATTTCTAGTATAAGTACCAAATTTTAGAAAAAAAACATTTTTGGACACATGTACCCAGAGGATCTTGTAGTACATTGGTTTTTAGAAGATGTTGTAAAAATTTCAGAAACTTTCACTATGTAGATTGCAAGATATTAGCATTTGAATAGACAATTTTTTTATGACCCTATAAAAAAATGGGTAGTTGCACTTCACAAGATTACATTTGTATGAAAAAAATTCTAAAATGGTGGTACTTCTTTGGAAGTCAAGTTGGCTACATGCTTGAAAAAATTCAAATGATTTGGAATTGGACAACATATAGGAAAAAATATTAAGTAGAAAGAACTAGAGAATAAACTATCAAATTACTAAATTGTTAAGAATTTAATTATGGAACTGAAAAATGCCAATCCTGATGGTTGCAATTTACATCCTATCATTTTATTTTTTCACAAATATTGAAAATTGAGTTAAATAAAGGACTTCAAAGTTTATTTTAGAGTAAAGAATCCATATTTGCCCACAAACTAAAACTCCTCATAACTTTCATCTCATTTATCAAAATGGAATGATTCAAAGATTTTCATGAATATATAAATCTAGAAAACCAATTTCAAAATTTTATTTTAAAAGAAAAGTGATTTTCTTAGAATTTTTTGGATCTGCCCAGACTGCCTGCCGAGCAATGAAAATGACATTTCATAGAATAACTTTTGCATCATGTAATCAAAATTTATGAAAATTGTTGGGTCTTAAAGCTACTCCTCGAACACATTTTTTTGAAAATTTCAAAGAAAAAGAATAAAAACTCCATTTGTAGTGAGCTGCCCCAAATTGCTATGTTGTCAAAAAAATGCAGTTTGGGCATTTAGGGGTTAAGGAGGGACAATCTTTTTTGAGAGAGAGCTCCAAATTAGCACTCAGTTAAGGTACTTTCACACTTGGCGCTACAGGTGATATGATAGGGCGGTGTTGCGTGAGAGCAGGCAGAGGCTTTCAGACCTGCGGCAGTTAGTGAACGCCGAGCCGACATGGAGTCATGCGTGGCATAGACAAAGAACAGTCCTTATTGTTGCTATGGTCAAAGGAATTTTTTAATGAAAGTGCTATCCGGCGAACTTTGAATGGAAGTGCAATCAACCGGTAATGTAGATTTGAGACTCGTAGGTCCATTGTTTGTTAAAAGCCTCAAAATGGGTTGATTAACATAAGGCGGCAGTTTAGACATTTTTTAGTAGTCTTAATCAAGCGTTGTAGAGGATGAGCATGCTATGCAAATGACAAAGGCCGCCTCTTCCTACGAGTGAATTGAATGCTGGCGGCCGTCTAGATCGCTGCATGTCCTTAAAATTTCAGCTCTTAGCAAAACCCACTGTGTGCATCACGGCTCTTGAGGACATACACTTCTATTCTGGAATCGTTGTAGTTGGCACTTGAGTTGCAGTTGTTCCTATACATATTGCAGTAGAGGACAAACGTTTTCTTAATTATCGACTTTTGCCAATTATTGTGCACCAATTCGGTTGGCTCATTGTTCAACGTTGTTGGAAATCCCACATGGAACGTCGACAATAGAGCAAATTGGCTGGAATGCCTTCGGGACGCAACTACAGCGATGCAATTGGTGAGTATTAGATTATGTAACGTTGCAATCTAAGTGTTGATCTTGGGAGTCCGAGTGTTGATCTCGGCAGTCCATGAAAATACATAACAACAGAAAGAGTGCCATAATTCATGCAAATTGTTCGTAAAGACTTCTACTGAATAAAGTCTTTTCCTTGTGCAGGCCAAATGCATCTTCCTGGAATTGCTACATTGCTACCTAGTACACTGACGCCTACAAAAGGTGAGCTCTCTTGCATACCGTTCAGTTATGCAAAAATTTGTCTAGTATGCTTGTCGGTGCATGTACAATTTATTTGTAATGACAGTTGTCCCTATTTCCAAGCCTTCCATGTTCTGATGTCAACTTCCACTACTCCTGTGAAAGCACGGTCTCCAATTGCCCAATCGGTTAAGCCCATGCATTACTGGGGATTGCTAGGCTATCGATAGACAATATCAACCACGATGCCCTGTCTCCAGCCAAGCGACTGCGGAAGGAGAGAGGTCTGAACTGGAATCCGTTGGAAATCAATGCTTTCATCGACGCCAAACAGCAACTGTACCTACTGGAGCTGAAAACCATAGATTCACAAGACCTTATGAACCAAGATGCAAGTAAGTGGATTCACATTAGTGTCGAGGTCATGAAAGATGGTGTATCCCCGTGCCATCGCGATAGTGCCGCGTGCAAAAGCAAGTGGAATCAATTGATTCCAGACTATAAGCAAATCAAAGACTTCTTTAGTCGTAGTGGCACTAACAAGGCTAATTACTGGGATCTCACAATTGCTGAATGGAAGTTTGAAGGACTACCAAAGACGTTTCTACAAGATGTGTTCTTCTGCACCCATGAATGGCATGCAAGCAGACCTACCATCAATCCACCTCAGGTACGCAACCTTCTCTCACCTAACGACCAAAACTTCAAGAGTGTAGGGAGTGCTAGTGTGGAAGCGGACCATCATGAAGGTAGCTTGGATGGCAACGAAGATCCTATTTCTCAAGCATTGTCCACAGATGACAGCGAGACCCACACCAACTCCACAAAGTCTCCACTGTGCCAGATGGGCACTTCGAAAGCAAGGACATAGTTTAATGCACAACATTCTTTTCTGACCGCATCGCCTTCACGTCTACCGAAAACTCCGATTCCAGCTAGAATGACCCCGCAATTGTTGAGCTCATCGAACAATACGGACTTCACAGGAGGACGTAGAACAGGCAATACGGCAGTTCGTAGGAAAAGTGTCAACGGACATTCACTCATTGCCAAGGCAACACGAGCTACTGGAGATGCCATGGCTGTGCAATTCAAAGAGTTGGCGGATGCGAGTAGAGAATTAGAACGCTCAAAAATTGATGTTCAACAGAGGCTTTTCACCAAGTAGATGGAGTATCAGAAAGAACGAGATCACTGACTCAATGAGAATGCAAGATTGGCAAATGAAAATTCGAAACTTGCTATTGAAAAACAAGGACAAGTTGTGCAATGTTTGGCTAATTTATCTATAGTACTAAGTGCGGGCTTACAACGACGACTTCTAACGCTTGCACCGCCTGCCCAAAATCATACTCCAGTAGCACCTGAGGAAAACACCAACGCTATTGCAGTAGAAGAATGTCCTGCCTCCTATACTGATGGACCGACATCCAGCAGTGTGCGCTGATGGGCTTTAGCATTTTCAATGTCTGCAGCTATTGCACATCAGACTCCTACAGGCATCGGTGAAGTCAAATTTTGACAAGCTTCTATGCATGTAGTTCTATATAGTTTTGTGCACTTCTACATACTCTATATCAAATAATACAGGCGATCATAGTGTGAGCACCAATGGTGCAAATTTGTACATATAATATCAAAAAATTAAATAAAGGCTACGTGCACAAACTTCAACCACAATGAAGAGTAGTGAACTTGTAATGCACACAAGGAAATGGCAAGTCCAAAATAATACCTCCTGTTGTCGCATAGGAACAATGCGTTGCAATGTGAGGTATACTCCAAGTTCACGACGCTTTCATTGTGCTTCCTCAACATCTGCTATGTCAGCAGCATCAAGTGGGTCATCAGGAAATATCGGCACTAGTTGACTGTTCCGATGCCTTTCCTCATCCTGTAGAACTTGAAGAAGCCGCTCCACTTCTTCATGTGATTGCTTCAAAAGCAAATTATGTAGAAGTGCACAACAAGTGACGACATCAGGTAAGAAACTCACATGTAATTCCGACTTCACATGGAGTTCTCGAAAAGAAAGTTTCAGAAGACCGAATGCATTTTCGACCACTCCACGGCCTCTACTTAGTTTCTTGTTGAAAAGGTCGTTCGCAATGGAGATGTCTCGCTGATGGCGATGGGGGACCATAAGCCAAGGCAGTAGAAGGTAGCCAGAATCTCCTAGGAGATATGGCGAAAATCCTTGGAAAGACAATCTTCCATCCCATAGTGTTTGCCGTTGTGCTCTATGAAATAGAGCGGACCTTCTTAGCATACGAGAGTCATAAGTGCTACCAGGCATGCCCACATACAAGTCAATGAAGCGTTTTGAGGCATCCACAACGGCTTGACAGGTGATTGAATAGCCTCCGGATTTGAAATAAGAATAATCAGTTGGGGCGAAACGCGGTTTTGAGATGGCAAAGTGTGTTCCATCAATGGCGCCTACAACGCCAGGAAGACCACAAAGCTGCTAGAATTCTGTGGTCACAGAGAGCAGGCGCTCTCCGGTGGGCCAGCTAATCTCTGGTCGAAGGAGAACATTCAACGCATGCACCACCTGTCGAAGCATAATCGAAACAGTTCTCCGTCCCACTACGAACATTTCACTACATATGAGGAGGCTTGCACCATGGCTCAATTTGAATAAAGTGCAGGCCAAGTGCACGGTCACAGGAATTGCTAAACGGTACTTTGTATTTTTCTTCTTAATGGTGGGACTCAACAACTGGGCCAACAATAGGACGGATGCCTTCGTCATATGGAACATCTGCACCCAACGATAGTCATCGTACTCTTGGAAAATAAAATTTGAGAACCAAGTAGTCGACCTCGGTTTCACCCAAAAACCAAGGTCCTCATTGATGAGGGAGAAGCTATTGCAAAGGCGGAAATGGTGGAGGACAGCGCAGCTTACTGCATTCACGTCTAGCATGGAATCGTCAATACATTGCTGGGCAACAATACTGTCTTCCATGTCTTCGTCAGGCATGTCAAGAACACTACATAGAGACAAAGCTCTATGGGTGTTCAACAACATGAGGAGAATAAATGACGCCATAGACAATAAGTCGATATGAACACCCAAATCGTCCATCTTTTGTGTAGGTTAAATTTGGAACGCTTGGTCTACAAATCGAGGACTAGCACTTGTTACTTCGGCGTTGCACAGAGGACATCAGATTCCTAGTACTACGCATCTATAGGGTACACATGTGCTATCAGATTTGGTAAACACTAAATGCAGTAAGATTTGCCGAACACTACTCATGAAAACCGAGTTTCTGCTGTTGGAAAATTTTAGACGGTACAGCAAGTGGTTGAAAAATCCACGTTAAGGTAACCCTAAACGACAGTGAAGTGGATACAGGAGTGACCAAAACTACTTTTCAGCTCATGCTAATGCACATGTAGTGCTAAAGAAGATTGTGCAAGATAGAACATACATGGTTCATGATGATGTCTACGCGACTACAAATCCACGGAATCGAAGGTGCGCTTGTCTTGATACCTCCATCACGACTACTACCCTTCTGCCAAAACTCTCCTCTCAAATGAATTGTCGTCAAACCGCCTACTAATTTGTCACAGAACAACTCATTCTTCAGTCAATTCTTCAACATCACCCTTTCCTTCTCATTGTAATGAACTTCTTCCGCCTTCTTAGATTTCGGGAAAACTAGTCCGACTACTAAGCTCACTACAGAGGATGCCATAGTCAGCTGTAGAAGGTATCGCCGACGATAACGACTGGCAGCGGCTACCACCAGCAGTCTTACGCTACCACACATGTGTGAAGTCGCATAAATTAAGGATGCCCTCATCCACCAAAAGATATTCACAAAATTCCTTAAGCTCCCCATGTGTGACGGCATCGGTCCTACCAGTAAGGTGACAATTTCACCCCGAGCAAGGCTATGGGGACCACTAAGCTTTGGCAGCTACTGCTTCTGCAGTCCTCGTTGGTTGACTACGTTACGTTTATATGACCGCTGCTTTCAAATGCCAAGTGCGAAAGTACCTTCAGCTTCTTTGAAATAGTCACGCATTCTCCCAATTCAGTATTATTCATTTCATATGGAAAGAATGTTGACACTTGCGCTCAGCCGCTCACTCCCTATTCACCGTTACTATTCATGATTTGTTCATATTCCATTCATTCTCTGTTAGTTTCCTTTTCATTCGTTAGGCCAAATTTTAGTCTTTCCCTCCCTGTCCTTATTCTTGCTTGGGACCATTGTATTTTATACTTGATCATTACAATTGCTCAACTTGAGCTTAGCAGTTGTTCTCTGCGTCTGTATTCTTTTTCTACAAAGAACTCTAGAACAATGAGCTAGGACTATAGTAAACTTGCCAATCACCGCACAGACAAAATTCAAATCCTTCTCCACACAAATATAGAGATTTGTGTGTTTTGAAATTTGGCATGATCATTAAATGTCATGTTAAGATTCACCTTGAAAAACAAAATGCAAACAGATTTCTTCCTACAAATTTTATTGCAATCTAAAAGCGATGGAGCTAAAACCTAGTTAAAAATTTCTTACAACCCTTCACCACAAAGTGAACAATCATTGGGTGGTGATACAAAATTTTGTTCCCATGGAAATTGAATTGATAGTTGCATTGTGTGGTTAGTGTATGATAAATGGCAACGGTTGTTGTATGGTTTTTGGATGTGTGCAGTATATGGCAAGTTTACTCTAGGTCAACTTTCACAAACTACAATATAGTTATCAACGCAAGGAGGAAATAAATGTACAGTATATTTGATGAGCTCAATGGCAATTGCTACCGTTTCTGTATCCCAGTAGCATGAAGGTATCCATCCTCATCGTTATTGGCATTGCCCACATACATTAGGTTGAGCACATATGATATATAATTATATATCGTCCAACAGAGCGATGGGCTAGCCCATTTGTTTCCAAAAAATAAAAAGATTCTGAATGTATTGTACACAAGTGTTTTGTGTGCAAACTTTGGAGATCAAGGACATGCAAGAACGTGGAACAACGTTGTCTGGGGTCATGAGTGTTGTATAGCATGGAGGAGGGAATTGCCTGGTGTAGACCACATTCCAGATATTGGATGAACAAAAAACTTTGGATGAACAAAAAACTTTCCAGATGAAGAATTTGTATTGCCCAATTACACGCTAAGACTTGCATAATGTGTTGATTACACAAAATAACCTACCCAACAAATGAATGGGGAATTTTTTGGAAGGGATTTACGAAGTAATAGTAAAATATTAGTTCTGCTGATGCGTGTTGAAGTAACCCATTTTGAACAGGAAATGGTGCAGTCACACCTATTAAGGTAGATGATGCAGAAACTGCTCATTTAAGAGCGTTTTTGCTTCCACAGTCCAAAATTGTGGTCTGAACAATTTAGATGAATTTTAAAGAGTAAGAAAAGAGAAAATGAATTGAGAAGCAATTTTTTTCATAATTTTTGCTAGTGTGCTGAATTAAATATGATTTTTTAAACACAATTGCCATAGGGTGCTATTTATGTTCATAGAGGACATCAATAAAAGTGAAGCATCTATCCTTGAATGGTGCAATTAGACCTACCAAATGTAAGTGCCTTAATTTTAGGTGGCCTCCCTTTGGTTCATGTATGGTCCTAGGAAGATACAAAACTTGGCACACATGCCAACTTTCAAAAATTAGATTATAAAATTAGATCCGAAGGTTTGTTGATCAGGCTCTGAGAACTCCTAAATTTAAAATGAAAATATTATAAGAGCCTCATTAACTCTATGATTGCATTTATAAATTCTCTAGGTATGGTTTAAAATTTCACCATTCTCAACTCCAAAAGTGTCCAACACCATTTCAAATCACATCCATATATATCAAGGACATCATCAGAGGCATTGTTTTAACAATGTCATAAGAACACTTTTTGTTCTACCTATAGGGCAATTGTTAGAACATGCACAGAATTACCACCATCTACCATAATTTTGCCTCTGCTTTCTTTCATGTTCAATTTCATTGTGTACAATATGTAGTCATGCAACAAGGGTTTGGGAAGAGTGGTACCATCTAGCACTTAATTTTTGTTTTTTTCATTTCTACTAGTAAGAGTGGTCACCACTGGTTCTACTATGGTGACAAACTAGCTTCTTTCAAAAAATTTAGGATGAAATGGTGTGGCGATTTCACTAGCTCTATTTTTGAAAACTAATTGTGCAGTTATAACTATTGTGGCAGTAAGTGGCAATCTAAATTTGGCCTTGGAGAGAACATCTAGCAACTTTGTTGAGCAAAATGTTGGTCAATATTTGGCAACCCTATCTTTTGAGTGGGAACTCTTGAAGTGGCATATCCTTCTAATTGAGTGCAAACATGGCTACAAAAGAAAAAGCAATGTTAGAATTCAACTAAACCAACAAATAGATAGTTGAGTTTGTTTATTTTTTAAATCATTTACAAAATTTTTGGAGGAGTGGCCAACACTTCTCCCACTATTTTTCCACCATGCATGAGAACATGACTATTATTGAACCTACACCCAAATCCACCCCTTCCAATGCTTAAATTAGAACAACAAAGTTGATATTGATATACAAACAAGAGTTTAAGATTTAGGATGGATACAAAGTTCAAATTGGTCTTTTGCAAAAAATTAGCAAAAAGTTAGCAACTAATCAACATGAGTGTTTCTATGAAGGCTTAAAAATCCCTGTCTCTAGAAATTGGAGTCTATTGTGCCACCAAAATTAAAGAAGTATGATGCTTAAAATAGAAGATTAAAAGAGGGCTCCATGTGCATTGTTGCAAAGTTCTCAACCATAGAAAACATCCACACTCTCCTATACATGTCAGGAGAGGGGGAAAAATTTCAGGTCTCACTTCTCCCAAAAAAATGTCTCCATGGATACACATGGATACACAAGGATCATGTTAGATCCCATCTACAAAAACAAAAAAAACCCACAACATGCTTGAGATATGAGAGATAAAGAAATTTTAAACAATCAAAAGCTACTCGGTAGACCTATGCATTTAGGCCATAAATGGCAATCCACAGCACCTATCCACTTATCCCAAGCTATAGAATTTTTTTGATTTCAATGTCAAATTGGGTAGCAAAAAATATATTCTATAAAAATAATAATATGTTTTGGGGGATTGCTTAGATTGATACCTACTCAAAACATTTGAACCATTCAATTCCAAATAATGAGATAAAACTCATGTGAAATGAAGGTAATGAAGGTAGGAAAAACATATGAGGTCATCTTTTACTTTCAATTTGTTGATTTTTAAAATTAGTATTAAAATAAAGGATATCAATTTTTACACTAGAATATTCTCATTGTTGGGATTAATAATTTTTATTTTCTTGTAAAAATTATTAGGTAAGCTTGTTTGTTTTTTCTTTCATTTAGTACTATCACCCATTTTACAATTAAAAAAAATGAATATGAAAGTTTATTTGGTTAAATTATTTATATATTTTTTCAGACCATTTTCCAACATATTGATTAAATGCATAAGTTGTCAAGTTAGAAGACATATGAATTAATTTCTAAAATTGTTGAAAGACAAAACCTTATCTTTTGGAAGGGATAGAAAAGCCTACATTTTGAAGTTTAGGCACATTGAACTTGCAATAGGTGGGGATATTCATTCTAAAATTTTAAGAAAATGTGTTTGAACAAATTAACCAAAAGAAAAATTATGGTTGGATTTGTTAAAAAAATTATTATTCATGAAGATTTTAACCTTGCTTTGGAGGCAAGTATTTGGAAGTAGTTTTGGACCTCTAAATATTTTGGTCCTTTAGGGGTGAAACTCACTAAAAAACTATCAAATTAGTCCCTCCAAAAAATTTGAGATTGGAAAAAAAACAAGATACAAGAAAATCCATAAGTAATTATAATTAAACACACTAAAACCTATCAAAACATTGGTTTCCACCTAAAATATTCAAATTCAAATGATAAACAATAAGCAAGCAAAGCCACAAATAATTATAATTGAATACAACAAAAACCTATCGAAGCAGTCTCTCAAAAGCAATTAGGGCTGTTTCAGAAAATGTGAGGCTGTGGTCCTTGTTAAAAGTACAGATCTCCATAATGGCTTCGTCGAAATGAAGAAATCTCTTTTCTCCAATGTTATGGAGCCTCCTTCCATGCATCCTGAAACCCAAACCAGAACTCACAATTGCACCAAATTAAATTGAACACAAGAACAAACTCCAAAGCGCACAACCAATTCCCCAAGTGCTATGAAAGGTTGGGGTGAACTGACCCCTGGCCCTTGCTTGTCCCCCAAGTCATTCCAAGGATGCAGGTAAAATAAAAGAACCCCTATTTTGTGCTTGAAAAATTTATGTTCTACATCTTTCCCAGATCATTTGGGGGCTCTGATTGCAAATATGAATTCAAAATTTGCAAATTTTATCATGCTTGAAAAATTTAAAAATCTAGTATTTTCCCTTGGGGACGAGCAAGGGGTCCATTCACCCCGGCCCTATGAAACTAGTAAAGCAAGGTTGGTGAAAAGCTCTAAACCCCTAACGACCCTAGTGACCATTTTCTAGTTGTTGCCCCTTTTTCTGAGCTTCTTGTTTTCAAATTTTGAACTTTAGAAAAATAAAAATGATTTAAAAAAAATGCTCCACTGTTAATCCATTGGCAATAGTTTCATCAAATTCTAAGTGAGACTCCGCCTTGTGGGAATTTTCAAAGTTCAATGTTGTAGTGTAGTTTACAACTCATTATTTTGGGTTCGGTTGGGTCCCTGGGTTGGGTCATGGACTAAGAAGTCAGCCAACCAATGCAATTCTTGCACACCTCAAAAAGGTTAGATCTAAGGAATGCAAGCAAAAGACAAGTGTCTCATTCTTTTTTTTCCATACAAATCTTATTGATACTCTCATTTCAATGACCACTACACATTGCAAATTCCACCATGAATTGAAAAATGCTTGGAATGCTATGAAATTCTACATGTATATTCTCAACTCTCTTAAGGTAGGTGACCCATTTCCAATCACTTAAGCAATTACACATATATGGGGCGTGGATTTCTTGAGTGGGAAAAATTTTCCGTGTACAAAAATAGAGTTAGGGAGGATTTGATAATTCTATTTCTCAAAACATAATTACTATGAATTTCTTAGCTCAAGATTTTGTTTGACTTGTATTGGTTATATAGGTCTTCCTATTTCTAACCAAGGGTTGGTTGAAATATTGAGAGTCTTGTAGCCAATCATAATGTACCACAACTACACTAGGAAGTGTATTATAATTAATTACTACTCATCATTATATGAACCGAAAGAAAGAAATCTATAAGGCATGAGTGGAGGGGTGATCAAAAATGGGTTGCCTCCTATATCTTTCATTGAGCACAAGATTTTGAGGGCAAGGACATCATTTTGAAATATTCTCACAAAGATATGCTCCTTCAAAGTGCATTGCTCTGTATTTGCATTGACCCAAATAAACCTTCAAACTTGAATATCTTCTAAACATGAGGTCAAATAATCTGAATTCTTTTGAGGTTTTTACTCTCAATGTTAAATTCAAGACCCTATGGTTACACTCTATCCAATCTCAAGAAAAAATGATCAAAAGAATTGTTGAAGTTCTTGGCAATTTTGGCCCAATTGGAAATTAAAGTACACTTCCCTTAGGTCATTAGGAATTATACAATGGCCCTCACAATAGACAATTGACAAGAAGAAGAAAAAAAGGCAAATGGAAACAAATATATATGGAAATTCAAAAATACTAGCAAAGTATACATAGGATTGATGAGGTGGAGCTTTAATGCATGAATCTACCTTCTCAATGAAAATGCCACCATTGGTCTAATTGAAACCTAGTCTTCACACTAGTTGAAAAATGGGAGTTTGCAACATTTTTTAACAATGGTTTTTTTGGGTTTTTTGGCACAAGCATGTTGAAGAACAAACTGCGAGGTTTTTCATCAAGTAGAGAGGCTAATTTCATGCTAGATAAACTAACCTATCAAAGCTAGGTATCGAATCTGCAACTGCACCATTTGGTTTGGGTACCTTTCCACCATCATCAAGTAGTTTAGAGTCATCTCATACTACTTGAGCAATGTTTTGGAACATAAATTTGCAACGTTCGATGTATACATGTAAACTGTGGATACATGTACACAATAGGTGTTGCAAATTCATGTTCCAAAATGTTACTAAAGAACATTAAGGTAGGAGGCTCGAAATCCACACAGGCTCTAAAACCACACACCTCTTCAAATGTACACTATGTGTACATGGGGTTTTTTCATCTTTATAGGGTGTTGAAGAACATGTACATACTAGTGTAGATAGTGTACATACAGCCCTAGGTAGCATTAGACTCTTAGTTAGACTTAGAGTCTATTGGATATTGCTTGTAGTCAAAGGCAACCTAAGGTTGTTAGTTATCCCACATGGTTTGTGGATAACTAGTGAAAGGCTTTTAGCTTATATTCATCCCACTCATGGGCCTTGGTATCTTCTACCATCTAAGTAAAGACTTTCTCCATTCAAAACTCAATAGGTTATGGGCCCACCACACTTCTGCTGCGCTTGAGGGAGAGATTCCAATCATTTGGAGAAGATCGTGGAGCTTGGAAGAGCATACTCATTTGGGGCTCTTTGTCACCTACAAACCATATGGTGTGAGTAAATTTTCCAAAAAAACAAAAAAGGGCTTTAATGTGCATTTTGTTTTGAGCTTTTGTTGGCTAGTTTGTGAAGTTTTGAGTCCATTTTGAGTGTAAGGTTGCTCATGGTAGTAATCAGACCTACTTAGGGCTGGTTGCATGCTCCTAGTTTGAGTTTGTGCTTACAAGTGTTCATTGGCAGTCCATTGGGGCTGATTGTGCACTTAGGTGCATTGGTGATTGTCATCGTGGCAATTGCAATCTAGTGAGAGTCCTTTGTGAGGCTTGGAAGCGTTTGTGGGTTGCATTAAGCGTTTGCCATCCATTGAGGGCTGAGTGGTGCCTTTGTGAGTGAGCGAGACAAATTTGTGAACCCAAGAGGGCTGGTTTGTGCCCTTGTGAGTGTGTGAGACCAAGTAGTAGACTTTGTAAAGCAAGAGGGCTGGTTTGTGCCCTTGTGAGTGAGTGAGACCTAATAGTAGACATTGTGAACTCAAGAGGGCTCATTTGTGTCATTGGAAGGGAGTGACACCCAATTTGGGTTCTTGAGTGGCTTGGTGAGCCAACTAGGGTTGTTGGAGGCCATTGTGGTCCATGAGGTGCTCATTGTGAGTGGAAGCTTCCATCTAGGGTTGATTGGAAGTCTTGAGATATTTGGAGTGTGGAGTATCCAATTTGTGAGGGAAGTTGTGAGTTTCCTTGTGGTTTTTGAAGTAGCACCAGCCCATGACGAGCATGTGGTGGTTGTGAGCTTCATTAGGGTCTGAATTGGTGTAGAGAGGAAGTGTTGTGCTTGTGAGGAGTGGTTTGGCGTTCTTAGGGTTGCAAGGTCGTTGTGAGGGTTGATTGGTGCCATTTCAACCCAATTCGCCCCAAGGGAGTGTTAGGAGGCTGAATTGAGCTTGGAGACCTTTTGGGTGCTGCCAACAAGTAGGAGGTACTTCACCATGGCATCAAGTAGAGGAGAAGGTGTGCGCATCATTGACAAGTTCAATGGGGACAACTTTGGCATGTGGAAGTTCAAGATGGAGATGATTCTTGTAGAAAAGGACTTGTGGGAGGTGGTGGATGGGAGTGAGAAGCCTCCAAGTGAAGATGCTAATCCAAAGACCAAAAAGGCGTTTGAGAGGAAGGAGAAGAAGGCCTTTGCTCTCATTGCCATCAACCTGTGGATCGACAAATTGCACACATCCGACATTGCAAGGGACTAGCATAGACCACCCTTTGCAACATCCATGAGAACAAGAGCCTCTCCAACATCCTCTTTGTTCACCGCAAGTTCTTCACCAGCAAGATGCAAGAGGAGGATGACATATTGGATCATGTCAACAAGATCAAGGCTCTTGTTGATGAGTTAGTTTGCTTGGAGGCCCCGGTCACAGATGGAGATGTGGTGATGATCTTATTGGAGAGCTTTCCACCATCTTATGAGTTCTTCATCACCGCTGTCGAGTAGAGAGGCCTTGCCTTCGGAAAACGCGGGGCTTCTAGCTGCAACTAGATGTGGTTCAAATAATGAAAGATTCCGTGGCCAAAGTCACAAACATAAGTATAAATCCCCCCCAATGATGCCATATGAACCAAAATACTATCACCCTTCCATAAACCCCTTCAAAGATGTCATGGAGTCTCAATATACCCCATGCATGGTAAAAAATTGCGGAAACAAAGTCATATTCTTCATGAACTCCCCTCAAAGAAGTGTCTGATAGTTGATTGAGTGACACGTTCGCTATACAACTCCAAAATAAGAGTGTGATATGCCTCTGGAAAGATAACAAAAAGTTCTACAACCTCTCCAAAATTCACTCAAAACTAAGATACTGTCCGACTTTTACGGTCGATCAAAGTTCACCTTTCCCAACTCAAAGGCAGCTCACCTATACTTCACTCTCAAGCCCATAACTTTCTCATACTACCTCCAAATCAAGAAAATAAACCCATTTTGGAAAGCTAACATGAATATCTACAAGCTCACCAAGTTTCACTCAAATACAAAGTACTTTCCACATTTCATACCCTTTCAAAGCTCACTCTCTTGAAAGTTTGAGGCAACTTCACAACACCTCACTCCCAAACTCATAACTTACACATACCAACTCCAAACTTCATGAGTGATAGCTTTTTGGAAACACAAAAAAAAGATACACAAGCTCTCAAAAATTCATTACCAAACTCTCCATGTACAAAGTGCTCTCTCCTCTCAAAGTGACGGCTTCCTTAAGCAAAACAAGGAGGAGGAAGAAGATGATCCTCAACCTCATCCGCCACCTCAACCTCCATGCCATCCACTTAAGTTAGTGGATTTTGGCCACTAAGAAGCCACATGGGCCATAATACTCACATGGGCCACTTCCTCTTCTCGATAAGTCTATCCATATCATCTATGTGGATTTCTAATTCATTAAAATAAAAATAAAAATAAGGAAAAAGGTAAAACAAGCTTTACCTTTTGTTTTTACAACTTCAACTTAACTAACTAACATATTAAAATATCTCTAGTATAGAAATCAAA
The DNA here is from genome assembly GCA_963920665.1 of Straminergon stramineum. Lineage (NCBI taxonomy): Eukaryota > Viridiplantae > Streptophyta > Bryopsida > Hypnales > Calliergonaceae > Straminergon > Straminergon stramineum. The sequence goes on from OY987264.1 coordinate 24,797,363, forward strand.
GAACTAAGTGTTTGTCAAATAGAGGTAAAAAAAAAGAGTTCAAGTGGAGTATAACCCCATTTGTTTCTGGAAACTCTACAAAAAAAAACCCCTCCAATTTAACAAACAATTATGCATTTTCACATAATGAACACATTTACAATACGACACCGCCTTGGAGACAAGACTCACCAAGGAGTTGACCATGGAGTTTGTCAACACACGCTTAATGCATGAGATGACCAAGCACAAGGAGAATGAGGCCCAAGGGGAGGGATCAACCCTTGTCTCAAGACATGGCAAAGGAGGCAACACCGAGGCGTTCAAGGAGACAAGGACGTGCTTCCATTGTGGCAAATCAGGCCACATTGCCAAGCATTGCAAGGGCAGCCAAGCCAAAGACAAGGGGAGTGCACACCAAGCTTGCCAAGTGGAGGAAGAGGAGGACTTTGCCTTTGCCACCTATGGAGGAGGGGAGAAGGCCAACATGTTCACTTGGATTGTGGACTCACGGGCCACACAACACATGACCAGCCATCGAGATGCCTTCTACACCTATCAGCCTATTTTGGGGAGGATGATTCATTTGGGAGACAATGACATGGTGGAGGCCCTTAGCATAGGGGAGATCCTTGTGGAGGTGCTAGTGGAGGGGAAGACCAAGAGGATTCAGATCCAAAAGGCCCTCCATGTCCCTAAATTGCATGCCAACTTGATTTCGGTGAGCCAATTGTCTTTGGGAGGTTTGAAAGTGCATTTCAACATAGTGGTGTATGTAGTGAGGGCACCTAGTGGTGTTTTGATTGCATGAGCCCCTCGTGAGGGTAACTTGTACCACCTCCATTTCACCAAGGTGAATGGTACTTCTATGGCTTGTGTGGCCCAAGGATTAGCTCATGAAGACCTTGTGGGGCTTTGGTATAGGAGGCTTGACCACTTGAATGTGAAGAGCATGAAGAGCCTCCAACACATTGTGACGGGGCTGAACCTCTCTTCTTGCAAGCATGATTAGAGTTCTATGGTGTGCAAGGGGTGTATTGAGGGGAAACAAGCAAGGCAATCCTTCCCCAAGGATGGGGCAACAAGGGCCAACAAGCCTTTGAAGCTTGTGCATTCCGATGTGTGCGGGCCGATGAAGACCACATCTATAGGAGGAGCAAGGTATTTTGTGACCTTCATTGATGATTTCTCACGCAAGATTTGGGTGTACATGCTGAAGTGCAAGAGTGAGGTGTTTGGGCGTTTTGAGACTTGGAAGGCTCTTGTGGATGCCCAATCCGAGTGTAAGGTGAAGGTGCTACGGTCAGATAATGGAGGAGAGTATGTGTCCAAGGCCTTTGAGGCCTTCTTGAAGGCTCATGGCATTGAGCACCACACTTCAGCACCTTACACACCTCAACAAAACGGCGTAGCAGAGCGTGCCAATCGCACCATTGTGGAGATGGCTAGGTCCATGATTCATGGCCAAGGGTTGAAGTATGAGCTTTGGGGGGAGGCGGTGTCCAATGCGGTGTATACAAGGAACCGGTGTCCCACACAAGCCTTAACAAGCAAGACACCCCAAGAAGCTTGGAGTGGAATCAGGCCTCATGTGTCTCACATGCGCACCTTTGGGTGCATTGCCTATGCCTTGGTGCCAAGTGCCAAGAGGACCAAGTTGGATGCCAAGAGCATCAAGTGTCTTTTCTTTGGTTATTGTGAGGGAACCAAGGCTTATAGGCTGATGTGTGTGGAGACCAAGGCCATCATCAAATGTCATGATGTGACCTTCTTGGAGGATGGAAGAGTTGATCCCAAGTTCTTGGAGATGAGCCCAAGTGGGAGTAGTGGAGGACCAACCCAAATGGTGGGTACAACTCTAAGAGTGCACATAGAAGAGGAAGGAGATGAAGAGGAGGAAGATGAAGACTTGGTGGAGCCCAAGAAGAAGGTGGCCACATCCAAGGTGAAGAGACCAGCAACCCCTTTTCCAAGCACTTCACTAACGGTACAAGAGCATGATCAGCCCACGGAAGAGCAAGATCAGGCCATAGAGGAGCCCTGTTATCCAACAAGGACCCGCAAGCCCCTTGGAGATTGGTGGCTAAATCACATTCTTCCCCCACAACATGAAGAATAAGCCAATGTGGCTTTCCTTGGAGATCCATCCACACTTTGAGAGGTGCTGCGTTGCGAAGATGCAAGCAAATGGAAGTTGGCCATGCAAGAAGAGTACAAGACCTTCATTGCCAAGGGGACATGGGAACTTGCACCCCTTCCTCCCAAGAGATCAAGTGTGGGTTGTAAGTGGGTGTTCTCCACCAAGAGGGATGCTTTGGGGTAGATTGTGAGGTACAAGGCAAGGCTGGTTGCCAAGGGGTTCTCTCAAGTGGAAGGGGTGGACTTCAATAAGACATTTGTCCCCATTGCCAAGTTTAGCACCATTCGGTGCATTGTGGCACTTGGGGCAACCATGGACTTGGAGATGCATCAAATGGATGTCAAGATGGCTTTTTTCAACCCCAAGCTAGAGGAGGTCATCTACATGGATCAACCCCAAAGCTTTGTACAAGAAGGGCAAGAGCATCTCAAATGCAAGTTGAAGAAGGCCCTCCCCGGGCTAAAGCAATCCAGGAGGGCATGGTATAGAGTTATTGATGCCATGTTTGCAAGGAAGGGCTTCCAAAGAGGCCATGGTGATCACTCTTTGTACACCATGCAAAGTGGTGAGCATTTGGTGATTGTGATTCTCTATGTGGATGATCCGATCCTCCTTGCAAGTGACATGACCAAGATGCTTGAAGTGAAGGCTATGCTCCACAAGGAGTATGAGATGACGGATCTTGGAGAGTTGAGCTATTGCCTTGGAGTAGAGTTCAAAAAGGATAGGGCTGCCCGCACCATCACCATGAGCCAATACAAGTACCTTGAAGAGATCTTGAAGTGGTTCAACATGGAGGAGTGCAAAGCCATAGGTACACCCCTTGACACTCATGAGAAGTTGCCCAAGCTCATGGATGAGGAATTTGAGGAGGTGAAGGTTGAAATGCAAGGTGTGCCTTACAAGTCAGCCGTGGGTTGTTTGATGTATGCTATGGTAGCCACAAGGCCTAATTTGGCCTTTCCGGTGAGTGTTATGAGCCAACACATGTCCAAGTATGGCCCCAAGCATTGGGCAGCAGTCAAGAGGGTGATGAGGTACTTTCAAGGCACACTTGGATTGGAGTTGCAACTTGGAGGTGCCCATGTGAGCTTGCATGGGTATTGTGATGCGGATTGGGCGGGTGATGAGGGGGATAGAAGATCCACCACCAGCTATGTGTTCAAGCTTGGAGTGGGTGCCATTTCATGGAATTCCAAGAGGCAACCCACCATAGCTCTTTCTACAACGGAAACAGAGTATATGGCCATGAGCAAATGCACCAAGGAGGCCATTTGGCTAAGGCAGCTCTTGGGTGATGTTGGCCTTGTGCAAGAGGGGAGCACACGCATTTTGTGTGACAACCAAGGTGTCATTACTTTAGCCAAGAATCCCACCCACCACTCTTGGACCAAGCACATTGATGTGCAACACCATTTCATTTGTGAAAGAGTGGAGGCTGAGGTGATTGAGCTCAAGTATGTGCCTACTCAAGCTATGGTTGCTGATGTGCTAACCAAGGCTCTTGGGAAGCCCCAACACCACAACTTGATTGAGAAGATGGGCCTTCAAGCCTTTGACCACTTTCAAAGTGGGAGTGTTGAAGAACATGTACATACTAGTGTAGATAGTGTACATATAGCCCTTGGAGTAGCATTAGACTCTTAGTTAGACTTAGAGTCTATTGGGTAGGGGTTTTAGTCAAAGGCAGTCCAAGGTTGTTAGTTATCCCATATGGTTTGTGGATAACTAGTGAAAGGCTTTTAGCTTATGTTTAGCCCACTCATGGGCCTTGGTATTTTCTACCATCTAAGTAAAGACTTTCTCCATTCAAAAATCAATACAGGGATGTACCAACAGTGCACATTTGAAGAGGTGTGCGGTTTTAGAGCCCTGTACCATTTCGACTTCAAAAACTCATAACTAATTCTACAAAGCTCCAAAAAATATGAAACGACTTGGGTTAGATGTCAATTCCTCTTGTCTTTCAAGAAAAATTTACTGAAAAATATTTCAATAAGTTTCACCTCCCCAAAATTCATTTTTAGCTCTTAGATGGGCGCTTTATGAACCTCCTACCTTACAAACCCCATGGAGGCCTGGGATGAGGGTTTGTGATAAGGTCGATCAGCACATGAAGGCCGTGCCGCTTAGCTAGGGTCTAAATAGAAATTTATGATTTCAAAGGAGTCCCGGCCCTACGAGTTGATCTCATAGGCCTTTCGTGTTTCATAAAAACAGCTTGGTCCTGTAAGTTTACGTAAATTTCAGATATGACATCGTTGTTGCCTTCCCCAATAGAACACTGGGTCTGAGGACAGGTACTCTACAATTAATACTCGCGGCCTGAATATGCCCAACTGCATGCTATAAAACTGCCAAGTCTCCGAGCAAGAGATGTTAAACACAATTAATCACCCATGGCAGCCCTCATTCAAACATAAGTCCATCGATTCCTTTAACTGTAATATTGAACCAAACGAACAAGTCTAGAAGATCTCAGAGATCCCAGCTGGCCAAGCCCCAAAGAATAAGCATCCAAACAAAAATGATGAGAACATCTTAAAATAATTAGTCAGCAAGAAATTCGCGCAAAAAACGTTCAACACGAAAACAGAAACGAAATTAAAATGCTCAATGCCAATAAGCTTGACTCATTCACAGAATGTCAACATCTAATCTCGTGAACGATCACATTCAAGTAGATCTTCAAATCCTAATTTAAATTGCGATAAGTATGTACATTTTTTTACGAGGAGCTTCCTGCCAGATTATCTCGCACCTTCTCAATCCCCACCTGCGCTACCGGCTTCCCCTGCAACTCTTCCTCATCTCTGTCCGTCTTCCCGTCGTCCTCGTGCTGCTTCACGTCCTGAGAACTCTCCAAGCTTTCGGACTCCCGCTCGCCGCTGTCCATGTCCTCAGTGCCTTCGGTCCCACTCCCCGGCGCTTTTGCGACCCAGAGAGTCCTCGACCCCGTAAAATGCCGCACAGTTACCAACAGAGGAGCACGATTCTCTCCCAACAACTTCACCGCCCGCATTGCCATTGCTGCAAATCACTCCACCCCCACGGAATTTGCCACAAGATGCAACACCCGGAGCAAATGGAACTCCTGACCGCTTGCAAATCCAGCGCACATGTCCTTCGAAAAAAGTCCCCCGAAACTGAAATTCCGTGTTCGATCGTTGAGTTCACAATTCATTCAAATGAAATCGGATTCTCTCGGGCACTTGGAGAAGCTCGGTGGTTCCATCGACAGTGAGAGGCGAGCATCGACGTGCACTCACATGCTGCGATGAGTCGGAGAGACAAGTGTCAACAGTCAGTGACGTGTCGCCACGTGTGAAACGAAATGTGGCTTCCACGGGTACCACCTAACTTATCGTAGGGTTATTTCAGTTTACCTTCGAACACTTTCGACCAGACGGAATTCATCCGCTAGATTTCACATCCTCGGTATCTCATCCAACGCATCCGAATTCACATCCACATCCACCTACAGCCATCCATCCACCATGATTCATCCACATTCGGTTCACATTTGAATCTCTGTTCATTCGCTCCGGACAGTACCTTCCAAGAGACAGGGACAGAAACCAAAGCGTGATCGGACTCCAGTACGACCGTGTCGGACCTACCACGTCATAACACGTGCCGCGACGAACTCCAACAGAGTCAGTGGCCAGTAAAGTCCACGGCGAGCAATTCCAGACGGAAGAGTTCCGTCCTGCATTAATTTTCTTATAATAATAAAAAATAGGAAAACATTGATTACTGCATAAACAATTCATACTTCAGTCAGTAATACGCCTGCATTTGTCGGGTACAGAAAGATGTTTCAATTTTCAAAGCAATAAATTTTATTCCCAACAGATCCGGTACAGTAAGTTAGTCCTTTCCTCTGCTGCGCCGCAGGAGTCCATCGTAGCTTGTGTCAAACATCAGTTCTCTTGCGTCCTCTGTACAATTCCAGAGGTTTGTGACTTGTGAGACTACTGTGTGAGTTCCATTGCTGTAGCGCTACTGCTTCAGGTGAGACCATTTCTTCCCCGTGAGCTTCTGTACGTTACTCAGAAACCGCTAATTTTCATAGTCGGGAGACTAATAATTCAATTGGGTTTGCACACCTTTTCTTCCCAGATACTTTTCTCAAACAAATTGGCCGATTACTGTATCTAATCTGGCTTTGGTTAGGTTTGCGCTGATTGCGTTCGTGAAATTAGTCTTGGTTTTTTGTTTTTGTTGTTGTTGTTGTTGTGAAGAATATCAGTGATTTCTTGTAGGTTGCCAAAGAGCTTTCAAGGAGGTACGTGCTGTGGTTTGCTCGTTGGGTTTTTGTACTGAGGTTGTGGGAAGTGGGGATTTTCTTTGTTGATCGCTAGAGTGAGTTTGTTCTGTTTCATTCTTGCAGTTTTCTGTGACTGTCGTAGTGGATTCGTTTCTAACCATTCTAGTTATTGTGAGGTTTAGCCTTAATTTGAAGAGCGACGAGTGAAGTCAATCTGTCACTAGGTCAATAAGTTGTCTGCCAAGGAGCCTTTTTTTCTGTAAGTTTTTGAAGATTTGGGTTCGTAGTGTCCACGAGTGGTAAATCCTTTGAACTGGATTCTAATCCGTAGGGGCTATGAATTCGGGGTCAGAAGTGTTACTAGAATTTTGGGCACCAGTGTCGAAATTTGCTTGCTAGGGTTTGTACTCGAATATCTATATGATACAAAAGTATGCAATTAAGTTGTGTGGGTTCGAATTTTCTTCTCTTAACATGCCTGCGGCATTGGCGCTGCTGCTGTCGTGCTTTGATAATGGCAATCCGACTCTCTTGCCCACTTCCTGCATTTTTGGCCATTGTTACACCCACTTCAATATTCCAGAGCATACAGCTTCTTTTGCAAGATATAGTCTTTTGAGTTTAAGAGAGGTTCAGGTCATGAGTCTAGAAATCTTCGGTATGCCAAGCAAGCACCGAATGCTAAGGTAAGTTACGGCTGAATTTAGAACTGACACCCTTCGTTTAGCAGGTTGTGAGTTCGTGATTTGCAATGGCATCATCTGCGCCGCCCCGGCCAACGCCTGCCGGGCCTCAGGATCCCAAGGTGAGTGTAGGAGTTCTGTTGTGGAACCCTCAATCTTTGAGCATTGATGCAGCCCTGGAGTTGTAGGATACATATTGCATGATTTTGTAAGTTTATGACTTATGATCTCTTGTGAACTTTTGGGATACTATGGCGAGCTAGTTGCTATTGGATGGGTTTCAAACTTTGTCTTGGTTCACTCATTCATCGCTTGGTGTGCAAATGGTTGCAGCCATCGATGAGTGCGGCAGAAACGTCAGAAGCAAGCTCTAAGAATTTGAAGTTAGTGTTTGTTACAGGTGAGTGTCAATGTAACTAGATAAACTTCCCATTTCCCTCTTGCTGGCATTACGCCCCGTGGATATACGCTTCAGAGCTGCATGTGCTTTTTCATCATATGTACCGAAAATAGCTACTCCCTAGAACCTGGAGATTTCCTCCCTTACGCCTTCTGAGACATCTTGCCAGAGGATGGAATATCCATAAATATGGACCGTATTTTGGGGGGAGACAAATAGAGCCTGATGGAACTGGGTAGTGTTTGTCACCATTTAGTCTAGTTGCATTCTGACCACAGAAAAATCTACATATATGGAAGAAATCACCATCTCTAAAAAGACTTTGCATCTCTTGAAAACCTTGCAACCCATTGTCTATCTACAGCCCAGCGATTTTGGACCTACAATAATTGCACTTTGTTGGGTACAGGGTACTGTTAGTTGCTGGCAGTTTATCCCTCTGGTGTTCACTTTCTTTTCTTTGTCCAACAGTTTACAGTGAGCAGAACGCACGTTGAGATATAAAAATTGATGGTGAGCCTTAGTGGTGAACTTTTCTACGTGCGTTAGTGTAAATGGCTTTGTCATTAAGAGTACGGGGATTACAGAGTCACAAACAAGGAGCGAGTTTACACTGTGGAGCCTAAGGATATGTAGAAAGTTCACTCAAAGAACTGCTGTCCCAGAGCCTTGAGGAACTTTTCATAATTACCTTGAAGCTGCAGTGGAAGTCGGGTATTTACATTCTGATGTGCCATAATTGGGGTTTGCTCAGGTGGGCCTGGGAGTGGGAAGGGCACACAGTGTACCAAGATTGTTGAGAACTTTGGATTTGAGCACCTCAGTGCAGGTGATGTGCTGCGCTTAGAGCAGAACTCAGGCACTGAAACTGGGTATGATTCATGCACTGATCTGACTAATGAAGTATGTCTGTGCAGCTTAATAAAATCTACAATATTTCATACTACTTGCGTTATGTATTTGAAAGTTTCAACGCAGATCACTCTTCTCCTTACTCTCATTCCTAATATACGACAGTGTTACCTGCAATATAATTAATGGATCCAAATTCTAGTTAAAGTTAGTCTCACATTTTTAGTTGTGCCAGGAATATGATCAAAGGCATGATCAAGGAAGGGAAATTAGTGCCATCGGAGACGACTGTGAAGCTAATTCTGAAAGCAATATCGGAGAGCTCCAACAATAAGTTCCTGATTGATGGCTTTCCACGGAACGATGAGAACCGGGAGGTTTGGGATCGTGTGGTATGTGACTAGCCTCACGTCATGTCGTGTCCTTTGACTCCTTACTCAAATTTCTGGACTCATATGTGACAAAAGAATTGCCTTATTTTATTGTTAATAAATTAATGAAAGAATCGCCTTGCATTTTTATTTGTGCTGTCTGAGAATCCCTATTTTGAAGTTTCTGTAAACTCCTGCATGAAAAATTTGACAGGCTGGCCTTAGCCCAGAATTTATTCTCTTCATCACTGGTTCAGAAGAGGAGATGGAGAGAAGAGTTTTAAGCCGCAATGAGGTACGTGCAAATTCAATTTTGCATTAGATAAAACTTTGCTGATTTTGAACCTGATTTCCATTTAGTTCCCAAGTAGCTGACTATCCATGTGCCCCAAAGTCACTCTTCTCAAGATTCAGAGTCTGCGACAAGGTTTTTCTTTGGTCACATAGTACATTCGTCATCACCCTTAGAGTGGTCTCACTTCCATAAACCGACTGATATCCCTGGGTCACCTGCTCCTCGTTTTATGCATTTTGGGTTCCTAGTTTCCAGATACGGGTGCCAGAAGCTCCAGTGACCCACCCTGTACTATTACAAACTAATCTCGAAGGGTTGATTTGTATTGCTGACGAGGAATCAGGGTCGAGATGATGATAATATTGAGACTATACGCAAGCGGTTCAAAGTGTTCAATGAATCCACGTTACCTGTTATCAAACACTACGAAAGTATCGCTACAGTATATAAGGTAAACTTGCAAATAACTTGTGTGAGTTCCCTGTCTGCAATCTGGCATGTAGTCAACTGCATGCATAGAACAAATAAGTACCTAAAAACACATAATAATCAAGTATTTAATACACATGTAGAGCATACAGATAACCGCTAACCATGATCTTAATGTGCAGATTAATGGCTTAATGACTGTTGAGGAAGTCTTTGCCCAAATTCGACCCTTGTTTGAGCCTATTGTGCAGGTGTAGTGAAAATTCTCCCCTTCAGTATGTTCCATTCTGCTTTTTTTCAGTATGCTCAAAATAGCCTCACATGCGCTCCCACACCATGGTTGAGTGAGTCTACATTCTGCAGGAGCTTATGTGTAATGTTTGATGTTTTTTCTCAACAGGAGGAGCTTCTTCAAGCAACTGTCGACCTCTTAGAAGGCCTGGACACTGGCAACTACAAAACATATCAGCGCTATTGCCATCCTGCAGTGACAGTTTTTGAACCTCAATCTCAAGGTAATAACACGATTCATTCTATTGAACCCTGGAGCGCTCCGACGTCCAAAAAGTGGACGACGAACAGATTGAAACTGATGTACTGTATCTTCTCATTACTGCTTGGATGAAAATCATCCTAATTTTTGGAGACATTTTATCCAGTGGTTGTCTTAAGTAAGCGTTGGATTTGGTGTTACTAGTTTACATATTTTTCTAAAATTACAAATGTGCAAGTATGTCAAGTGGTTGACCAAGCCAAAGTTGCATTGACTCTAGTTCAAAATTGGATTTGCAGAAAATGAGGGCATAGATTTTAAGAACACAAAAGTCTCAAAAAATCACAATGTCAGGAGAACCTCATTTCAAATCCATTCCAACAAATTTGACTCAAAAAATGATGCTATTTTGCTTGCTTGTAATCGAATTTTGAAGGAATTTTGAAATTTCCCTTTCCAAATTTATAAAAAAAATATTGATGATAGCATTGGTGAATCTAACCATACGGATGGAATCTAGAACTCACAACCTACAACTTTTACAACTTTTGTTTGTATGTCAATTCCAAAATATGTTTCCAAATAGCACTTTATAATGATTTTTCTAAAATCGTCAATTCTGGAGATGTGTCTGGATGTGTAGGGGTTAATCAATCGGGGTCAATTCTTTCATAAGCACCTAGTGATAGAATAGGGTTTATTTTCAATAGGAAGAACTGCGAGCAACACTCCTTTCGTATGACCATTGTAAAAGTTCACCTAATTCCGGCTCTAACCCTACGTACTCTTGCCTAAAAAAGTAGATGATTGAATATGGGAGTGTACTGTACTGTACACGATCTTAACATCAGAGACTAGGGTCAATTTTGGGTCCTTCTATGGGGAGTATCTTCATATTTTATTGCCTGAAGTCTTGCATTGACAAAAGCTAAATCCACCGTGATTGAGAGGAAGTTTGAGTGAGTTGCTAATCAAAAAGTGAGCATGTGCTACACTGGGACAGAGCCTCTCATAATGTATCTGCTTGTTCATATGCTATCCAATCCTTACATACTTAGAGGCGACAAATTCTCTTATAATTGCTAATGAGACCCTATAGAAATAAAGTCAGACTAATAATCGCAACTATGCTCAGGTGGTGCCATATCCTCTGGGCGGTATCCTAACTTATTGGTGGCTTCTAGGAGAACTGACCTTCGATGTTAACAGTTTTGACAGTTCCAAGCCTCGATTTGATGTGCATTTCAGGTCAACTTGTAGAAGGCATGGACTTACGCAACTTCAAGTTTAATTTGGGCCAAGCTACAGGACGGCTTTCGTTGTCCCAGAGACTGCGTTCGACTGTGGTGGCTCCCAAAGTGTCCATCCTGGGCACTGGGACGGCACTTGTAGTGTACACGCGGGTGCTGAAACACTTGGAAAGCCGTCCCGATGAAGGGGTCCTGGAAGCTTACAATGAGACAGGAGTCTGGCAACGGCTGAAAAATGAGGACACTGGTCAAGCGAACTGGAAGCTTGTTCATTACCATCGCTCGGTTGCACCCACTGTCTGAAGTGCTTCCATTCGACTCACATTATGTACACATTAAGATTAGTACAATGCATGGGAGTATAGTTCCCCACCTTCACACTGGATGATTCTATTCCCTTGAAGAGAACTAGCGGCACACTATTGGAAGACTTCATTTCTAGTCTGTCAAACATTGCCACATTAGTGGATTTCAATTTTTGTATTAAAGATATTTCTGCGCCACCGGGGTCTGCAGATTGCATTATTTCTGGCTGCTTTATCTAATTGGTCCATGTATGTGTGAGTGATGACCCTTCTTAACCCCTAAAGGTATTTGACTATGTTTTCACCAAAAACGCTCCAAAACTGTCATCTCTAGTACAAGTACCAAATTTTTAAAAAAATACATTTTTGGACAAATATAACCATAGGATCTTGTAGTATGCTGGTTTGGGAATATGTGCAAAAAATTTCAGAAATTTCCACCGTTTGGATTGCAAGATATTAGCATTTAAAGTGACAAAAAGCTATTTTTGGGCCTTCCAAAATTCCAGGCAGATGCACTTCACAAGGTCAAATCATTATGAAAAAATGTCCAAAATGGTTGTAAATCTTTGGATTCATTCTTCAAGTCATGTTGGCTATATGCTTGAAAAATTTTAGATCATTTGGAATTTTAAAACATATATGAAAAAAACAGTAAGTTGAAAGAAGTAGAGAATGATTCAAAATACTAAATTGTTAATAATTTATTTAAGGAATTGAAAAATTCCAATCCCAATGGTGAAATTGTTGTAAAAACAATCTACACCTCACGTTTTTATTTTTTTCGAAAAATATTAAAAATTGAGTTAAATCGAGGTCTTCAAAGTTTATTTTAGAGTAGGGATTCTATTACTACCCACAAACTACCCACAACTAAAACTCTTCATAACTTTCATCTCATAATCAAAATGGAATGATTCAAAGCTTTCCATGTATATAGAAATCAAGAAAATAAATTTCAAATTTTTATTTTTAAAAAAAGTGATTTTTAAAAAAGTTTTTTTTGCTACCCAGGCTGCCCGCTAAGCAATGAAAACAACATATCATACAATAACTTTTTAACCATATATTCAAAACTTATGAAAATTGTTGGGTCTTAAAGCTACTCCTCGGGCACATGTTGTATGAAAATTTCAAAGAAAAAAAATAAAAATTCCGTGTGTAATGAGCTACCCGAAAGCACTATGTTGCCAAAAAACACCATTTGGTCCTTTAGGGGTTAAGAAGAGAGGTTCAATTTCTGTGAGCTTGTATTTCAAGACCTCTATCTTGCATTGATTTGTTGGGAGTTGTGAATTGTTGAGCTAAATGACTTCATGTCAAATTGCATGAGCACTGGTATCATTCTTAGAAATCATTTTCTGCAACATAGAAGGTGAAAACACCCAAAACTGTATAAATAAGCAATTCAGGGTAGTTGGAGGCACCTTTTTCAAGGAAATAAACATTTCTGCAGTGCTGTTTTTCAAAAAAAGAATAAATTTTTTGGATAAGACATGTAATTACTACAAATTTTCAAAGTGAAGGATCCCTAGGCCTTTGAAACAGTCACATAACTTGGGCCTAAAACTAAAATCTAGAGAATCAAAGAGTCAATCAATGGCAATTAAGGAAACAATAAAATAGCACTTTGGGGAAACTTTCAATGAAGGTCTACTTGTCAGGAATGGGTACAGGGACATTTTTGGGTGGTTTTCACCTTACAACTATCAATTCTCATATCTTCCCCTAAACCTAAACGTAGAGAACCCTAGAAATCGCACTAGTGCATTTCAACTGACAGTAAACCACGCACAACAATGACAACGTATGCTGGAAGATAAGCCACCTGCCAGGCATAACATCACTCCCATCCAAGACAACGTAACCTGGAAGACAAGCCACCGTATGCAATTGAAGCCAACGGAAGTCAAAGCGTCAAGAGTCAAGTGGTGCAAGTTCCTCAATTCATTACGGAATTTAAGCACTCAATGAAGTGGATTACCATTGATACACAAAAGAGACCATCGTCCGTGAAACATTATATTCATGGTCCACCATCCTAATGCGTCAAGGGATCCATAGATGCAAAAGTGACAAATTTAAAAATCACTATCCGTAGCCAAAGAAGCCCCAAACCCCGTTGAGACAGTACGAGGCATCAATATCAAGCAAATTAGTAACCACTCCAGAGATCATTGAGTCATTAAAAATTTCGGCAATCAAAACCTCCCGTAAAACAATACAAATACGCCTAAAATGGTACACACTACGCACCAATAACAATGTCATCTGTGGTCCACTTGCACTCTTAGTGCTGGTCTCAGAAAGCACCTGATTTTCCACTACTAAGTAAACCAAGGTAGCATATAAGGAGTCTATGAAGGGACCCATGAAAGCTGTTTGTCAGTAATCAGTCACAAGGAGGTTTATTAAGCAATAATGCTGTAATGAATCCCCAAACCAAAATTTTTATTAACCTGATAACTGTCCCTTAACCTTAATTCCTGGAAATGCTGGCCTGATCGCAATTAAAGGATCTCCATATCCAACAGGTTCTGCAGAAAAAAGGGAAGCGTTAGATAAAAAAAAGCCAATCAGAATACAAACAGGGGCTCATGTACAGTCTGAGAAAGTACGTGCATCATTAAACTCTACACAACAATTTCCAAGACAGCTGTTCTCATGAAATAAAGTTGAACCCTTCTACCCGACGTATTATTGCAAGTAGGAAGGAAATACAACAATGGCAGCAAGTCTACACTACCACACTGAAAGCTGCGAAATTTGTGACGAGAAACATAATATGCAATAGTACAGCAATTTCTAGCAATGCTATGAAAAATAAGGTATTCAGAAACGAGCAATAAAAAATTACTAATACTGGTTTTAAAGTAGTCATTATCAGTAACAAATTTAGAGCAAAGATGTTGCGTACCTCCATCTTCCCACAAGATTTTCTCCACTTCACCAGTAATATCAGCCTGCAGAAGATAAAGAATTTAAATGAATTACGATACTTCTCAAACGAAGCTGTGTCACACCTACGTGCACTTCGTATCCTTTTCATGATAAGGACATCCTTTCTGGATATACAACGAAAGACGACGTGATGCCAAAAAACTCGTGTGATATCAGTATTTAGATTCGTGGGTTCCAGGAATCGTTTTCCAAACGTAAAATCGTGACCATATGTCGACTGAAAAGAATATGACATCAGCAGGTTAAAAATTAGTGTTCTAAGTCCACTCGGTCTGGCAGATAGAACAAAAGTAGCTTACCTCTACAGGTTGTTGCGTGCCAAGCTGCTCCAAGTAGCAAATCACTTTTCCCTTCTGAATTAATTGACCCTACAGAATGTCAAAGACGATGCACAAATTAAAACGAGTATAAACCTCACTGAATCAGTTGCAGTCTCTGATCCTCATACATTGACCCAGTGTCCTATTCAATCACACGTCTCCACTTACATCCAAAGCTTTCCATCGATCGAAGAAGTGCAGATGCCAATGTAATACGACATCTACAGACTGCTCATAACTACTCTACGTTCCTAAGAATATCACGGAGTTCAAGAGAGATTCAAATTCTTCAAAAACTCCAGAAAATGATTCTATTATTGTTATAGAAGAAAAGACACTCGAAAACTGCCAGACACTGCAAATACCTCTTCGCAGAGAGGAGGACCACTTTTTCCCTTCACCGTTCGCCCTTTCCTGAAGAGACCCACCTGATCCCCAACAAATGCGAACAATAATCAGGAATGAGATCATCATCTGAATCATAGCACTAAAATGAGTAAAGAGAATACTTATCTAAGAACTACTGCCTTCGCTAAGGACACAGTAAACAGCAGCAACTAATCTTTCAGCTTCGATGCTGAACACTGATTAGGATACTACACCCAAATCTTATTACTATCACATTCAGATATACTATTAGACTGTATCCCGAGGTGTACAAATACGATTAGACAACTTCCACAAGTCACGCTCTAAGAACATGTAACAGGAGTTTTGTGGAGTTTTATGACATCAAAGAATTCTAAGCGCAAAGAGGTTCACACTAATGAGAAGAGAGGCACTGCAAACTAGAGCTAAGCAAATGGAAAAAGGACCCACAGGCAGAAGCTCCAAAGCAACAATAACAAAATAGGATACGAAGAAGTGAAACAAAGAAGATGTTGCAATAAGAGCAAGGTTTTGTTGTACCTTGGGAGAGGTGATAAATAGAATTCCGGCATCCGCAGCATCCTCCATGAGACTAAAATTGGAGATGGGCCGGGACCGTGCCACCGAGAGCTTGGCCAACTTGGTGGGCTTGGGAGCAGCTGGAACAGACTCCGCGGGAATGGACTCCACCATGGCCTTGCCCAAAACTGGAGGCCCTGCTGCCACCGGCTTCGGCGCAGGTGCTGGCTTGCCAATCTCGCGCCTCACTTTCAGGCTAAACGATCCTACCTGCGAATTATCGCAATCGCCCCAATCAACAATTCGCTACAGGACCAAACAGAGTTGCCAAAACATTCTTGCCTTCTTGCTGAGCTTCAATTTGACGGACTTTCCAACGATTTTCAATTACATCTGAGAGTTTAGAGCTCAAGAACACAGCAGATTAAATTAGAAAAAAGACACAATCCAAGCTAGTTACCAAAAACGTAGTCCAAAGAACTCGAATCTGAAATATTCGACCATTCTTCGCAACATTGGAGATCAGTCCAGAACAGAGGGCATCCAATTTCATCGGAGAAATGCACGTAGTTCAGCAATACCATTGCCTAAACCCCTAAAAGGAAGAGGGGTTGCAATTATACCTTCAGTTGAACCTCAGCAATGTTTGACGTCTCATCGCAGACCTGCATCAGAAGGTTCTGAACCTGGAAAACCCCCGGCGCCATTGCCACTCGTGAGATTTCCAATGACCTGTTCATGCTAATGCCAATGATACGACCTTGACGACAATGACGACGACGACGAGAACAAGAAAAGTGCACGGGGATTCCAATCTATACCTCAAAAGCACTCGGGGTTAGAGGGCTGACTTCTTCTTCCATCTCCTTCCCCTCCTCATGCTTTTCCACATCCAAAACCTCCGGTTCCTCTTCCAAGTAATTCGTGGCCACCGCGCGACAACGAGTGGGTTGCGCCACAACAACAGGGCCCACGAAACATTTCGAAATGTTGACAGTGCACGACCTCCGAGCGGAGATCCCGAGGCGGACGAGCTCCGCCGGCGAGGCCTGCCCCAATGCGCTGCTGCTACTCTCCAGAGCAGCAGCTGTCGCTCTTGCTCCTGCTGTCACCCCAAACCGTCCCGCAACGAGTGCCATAGCTGTGCTGCCCAAATGCAAATGCAAATGCAAATATCTCCTCTCCACTCAACCCCCCTGAGTGGAAGCTCCAAATCCTTAGGCCAGCCAAACCCAAGAGGCTTGCCGTTGTCTTCGTTCCCCTTTACGAATCCTAGCCTCGTAAATGACGACCTCCCCACCCCCGAAGACGAACAAACGACGGACAGTTCTAGCTCAGTGAGCAACCTGGATGGCCTGATGAAAGGATTTATTAGGCTGACCCCTTCACGTTTATCCCATCCCACTATCCAGCTCGCATCTTGAAAAGGAGAAGACGCACTCATCGCCGTCGTCGACAGGGGGCGGCCAGGGGCTCCTCAGCAGCGTTCGTTGGGAACTTGGGATGGTTTGCCTCGTTAACGCCGGCGGATGAATATACCTGAGACGGACGGACGGAGCACTCAGTTCAGTTCAGTGGGGATGGATTCCGTGGGACCTGGTGTGGATGAACTTCGTCCGTCAGGGGATGGAGTTCGTCTTCTCTGTGGATGGATCTCGTCGGATCCAGCAGTTCTTTGAGCATTCAGTTCCATGGCTGGCCAAACAGTGTATCCTAAGAAATAATATGTCTCCAGGAGGCCAGAAACGATCCTTTCCTGAGAGCATCTGCAATGCTCCCGGCAGCAGAGACAGTATGGGCACTGTACAGTTTGCAAAGTGATTTATAATTAATTTATAATTAAATTTGCAATGCAATGCCAACCGTTATGGGGGCTGCAATTCCACGGCGGCCTTGGTATGCAACCACTCAGGACTGTCATTTTGGGCCTTTTGGCCTGCCCCTCAAAGTGTCTCACAAAGTTGAGATGCTCGGGTCATCATGACGACAATTTTGTTGTCTCTAGAAAAGTCTAGTTGCAAAAGCCTAGTTGGGAATCCGAATCCCAAGAAAGAAGGAGATGCTTAGGATTAGAGGTTGCTCATTGCTTGCACACTATCTAAGGGCCTTGTTCATCTTCAATTGCTAACGTAAACCAATTGCACATTGGGGGGCCCTTGCTAAAAAATGTCCCTTCATTGTAAAGGCCTCAAAGGCCTAAGAGTTTAGATGTTCAAAGGGCCAGGAGCCTCTCAAAGGAGGCCTATGATGGGTTCTATAAGTTTTTAGGAGAGACTTACTACACTGGGGGCTATCCACCATCCCACATTTGGAATGCAAATGAGACAGGGTTATCTACTACCTAAAAGAATAGTAGTGTCAAAGTAATTGGAGTGAAAGGTTCTAGTAGTGTAATGAGTACTACATTTAGGAATAGGAAATGGATGATAGTTGTGGTTTGCTCAAATGCATTGGGCTATTCCATACCCAATTTCTATATTTTTGTGGGAATTAAGGTATGAGAGGATTATGTGGGTGATTGTGAGCGTGGAGCTAAGATGGCCATGCAAGAAAATGGGTGGATCATTGAAGAAATCTTCCTAGGATGGTTAGACCATTTTAAAGAATTTGTCCCTGGAGGAGTCTCATAGGAGTGTAAAGACTTGCTCCTAATTGATGGACACAAGAATCAAATGAGACTTGATGTTGTTACAAAAGCTGCTAGTTTGGAAATTGACATTGCTATCTTGCCTCCTCATACTACTCACTAACTCCAACCATTGGATGTATTTGTGTTCAAGTTTTTCAAGACAAATTTCTTAGTTGTCTGAGATAGGTTTACAGCTAGAAATCTATCATGAGCTAATGGTGATTTTAGTAGAAAGTCCTTAGCAGCTTTAGCATCTGAGGCACTACAACAAGCTCTCAATGTCAATAATATACAATCAAGCTTTCGAAGAACAAGCATCTATCCATTGAAACCACAAGCCATGGATTTGTAGCATTTTCCAAGTACTTTGTTAGAAGAATTTAAAGATGACAATATATGTTCTAAGCCTGAGGAGAATGATCCTTGTATATTCAATCATGTTGATTTATTGCCTACATCAACCATGACTTCTTCAATTGTGTATCCTTCAAGGTAATAGTCTTGACCCTCTTTACTGTAGTTGATCACTTCTATGTTTTTTTTATATGATCATTTCAATGGTTCACAATTGCTGAAATAGGACTAAACTTATTTGCTTTTTTCTAGGGATGATCCACACTTTGTGGAGATATTTGGATCAGACATTGAAAGACTTGATCCAAGATAGTTCTTAAATGATACTATTGTTCATTTTTACATCAAGCACATTCAAAGAGATGAAGCTTTTTCCTCAATAGAAAAAGAAAGATTCCACTTCTTCAATAGTTTCTCCTACAAGAAAGTAAATGAAGTGTTAGTAAGTGAACAAGCAAATTTCTTAAGCTTATGGAAGTGGACAAGAGGAACAAAGATGTTCACTAAGGAGTGCATCTTTGTACCAATTTACAAAAGATATGTGCTATTTTACTATGTAATGTGTTTATTTATTTATTTATATTTATTAATGTATTATTTATTTCGTACTTGAAAGTAAAGCTTTGTGACTCAAAATACTTATTTATTTTATGTTAGCAATGGAGCAACAGAATGAACAGCAAAGTCAATACTTTGGCAACAAATTGGACATCCTTATGAGGGGATGTTAGCAATCTACTGTTACTTAGTTTGAAGCATATTGGAGTGATTGGTGGAGATCATGGTTCAAGGACTTCATTTATGCCTTCAAAATACTCCCTCCATTGATTCCAATTCAAGGATATCTTGGTTGTACTCTACCTACATACCTCTCATGTTATAAGAAAGTGCAAACAATAGATTGAGCTATTAAGGTATCAAGGTACTTTGCAACACCAAGGGACTTATTTATTTATTTAGAAGACTATGACTATCTTTCATTGGTTTATTAAGGTGGTTACATTATGACTAGTGCTTGTAAATGACAACCTTCATTGGAGTTGTATACTTTGCTTCCTCAGGCATGAACCTGATTGTAGCACTAGATGTAAGCAATGCATTATACATTTGGATTCCATGACTAATGGCCATAATAGCGAGGAGATATTTGCACTTCTAAAAAGGTGATTTTTCTTTCACACATAGCATGAATTTGCAATACAATTTATTTTTTTATTATTATGGATCATTTTTTAATTTTGGATTGTGTTGATTGGTAGGTATTTAGTAGAAGAGTGGAATTACAATATTGTATGAGGGGAGTATGAAGATGTTCATGGTATTGATACCACACAAGAAATAACAATTGGGAACATCCATCATAAAAGAGTCCAAGTATGTTAATACACATGAGGTAAGTAACCATGGTTTAAGGTGATATTTACTTTTGTAATAAAAATAAAATTTTGAGGTGTAAATTCCAAGGAATCTTTGTTGATTATGTTGTACTTAGTGATGATGTAGGTGCCATTGCAAGAAAATGGATTTGATTGTAGAATATTCTTCCTTTGCTATATCAAAAAATTTATGGCAAATGCTCAAAAGACAATGAAGCTCAGTGATCTAGAAATAGAATGCAATGTGCTTTGAAGTAATTGGTTTCAACCCTTTGAAGCATCACTCTTGAGAAAAACTATTCAGCAAGAGCTTCAATTTTTATTTGATGTTGAAACACAAACAAGTATGTGTCTAGTTCCTAGGTTTTGAAAACTCTTGGCATTATTAAATGATTGAAGTTTTATTTGAGGGGCTAATTTTATGAGTCTTCAAATTCTAAACACTAGAAGAAAATTGTGTTTTACTCAACAAAAAAGTATGGCTCAATTTTGTTGAGGTCTCGCTTCGTAACCCAAAATTTTGCATTCTAATACAAAATTCTATGTTTTACTTGTCAAATTCAGTGTTGAAATGTTGAAACGTAGAATTTTTGCATTGTGAAGGGAGAATTCAACAAAATCAAGCCCATACTTTTTTATTGAATACAACACAATTTCTATCAAATAAAACTCAAATTTGACAAGTAAAATACAATTTTTTACAAGGAAAATGCAGTTTTCTTTTAGTGAAATCACTATTGTTGTTGAATTGCAAATCATTATGTGGAGGGATATGCTGAACAACCAACAAGAGCTAGTGTCATAGAAGTTCAAAGTCTTGGTAAATCTAATAGATTATTCATTCTTCCAATGTTGCTTACATTTGATTTAATTGTTTGATTTTTGTTTTGTTTTGTAATATTCACATGAATTGGATGTTGCTTCAATTGATCTACTTCACTGAAGTCATTATGCTTTTATCTTTTAGGATTAAAATCAAAGGCCTTGTTGAAGATTTTGGATATTTTATGTTACAAAGTCCTTCAACGAACACCTAATCTTGCCTGTAAAATTGCTACTTGAACTTGCATCACATCAAATGAGTTTCGATCTTTTGAAGAGCAAAAGCAACATGATGATGCTAAGAAGAAAAGGTTGGTGCACATGAGAAAGGAAGAGACAGAAGCATCAAAGAGGACAAAAGCTTTAGAAGCTACATTGAAGAAAGAAAAAGTTGTGAAGGTGCAAAAGAAGATACCTAAGCCAATTCTTCACCAAGTTGCATTACAAGAGAAGAAGACAAAGAAGCCTTTTGTTAGTCCTTTAGTGAAATAATAATCACTTCTATAGTGCTTTTGTATCAGATTGGTGGAATTGTGGCTTTATATTTGAGAATATCAGGTGGTTTGCAATGAAGCAGTATAGAGGGCTATATAGGTTTCATTGCTATCTATATTGGTCCATCAATATGGAGCACTCGAATGTTTTTTGAAGAGTTTTGTTGCTACACCAAATGCAATATGAGTGCACCTTTTCTTTTGGGCATTTTGAGCTTATACAAACTTGTTTCTCACGTGAATGTGATGATGTTGGATGTTGAGTTTTTCTTGGGAATTCCTATAAATTTGAGTTGTCTTTCTGTACAATTTGAGTTATACTTGCTCATGTAAGTGCACAATAATAGGGTCCATTGAGCAACCAACGTCCACAAAGATAGGGTCTGATGCCTAAGAAAGTGCACAATGATAGGGTTGAGGGCAATTGGAATGAGCTAAATACATCCATGTGGTTTTTCTTGCTTGTTGTTGAAATGAAATTTCAAGATTGAATTTTGTAAATGGAATTGTGAAGTTAATTCATTTAGCATGGTGGGTTTGAAATTTCATCCAGGTTGGTGGCCTGATTTTTTAAATACACTAATGTGAACCTTAAATGCGCAATGATAGGGCTCCCTACCCTAATTAAATTTGCATTCCAATGCAACCATTATAGGGGCTACAATTCCATGGCGGCCCTAGTATGTGACCACTCAGGACTGTCATTTTTGGCCTTTTTGCTTGCTCCTCAAAGTGTCTCACAAAGTTGAGATGCTTGGGTCATCATGATAACAACTTTGTTGTCTTTAAAAAAGCCTAGCTGGGAATCCAAATCCCAAGAAAGAAAGAGATGCTTAGGATCAAGGTTGTTCATTACTTGCACACTATTTGAGGGCCTCAAGTGTTCATCTTCAATTGCAGATGTAAATTGGTTGCACATTGGGGGGGCCCTCCCCAAAGAGGTCCCTTCAATGTGCATGCCTCATTTCCTATCCCTTCATTTGCCGTTATAGGGCTTATATAGAGAGAGTATTGTAGATGCTCTAATTTTACCTTCAACCTTGAATGGCCATATTAATTGAACATTTTTGAACTTCAAGGTAAGGGATCCTTACTTCAATAATCACTACGGCCTTTTTCATTGTATAAATCTTAAATGCAAGTCTTGCCTAGGGATTGTGAACCATTGTAACATGAAGATATTCTTATTAAAGTGCTACTATAGGATGGTTCAAATGTACCATCCTTTGCCTTACCATTCAAGAATGTTACAGTCACCCTCGTTCACACAAAGTCCCCACATGATTTCAAGAACAACACATGGGAGTTGAAGAGTTCTTTGAGGCAACCCATATGAGTTGAGCATTTCATGCTTGAATGTTTTTTGTGTAAAGGCAGTTTAGGGGGCATCAATAGGAATTCAATGTTGTCAACTTTGAAATTTCATAGAACATTGTATGAGAGTTATAAAATTACCATATGACTTGGATTGGTTTCCACTTGATTAGGGTAACATTCTTACTAAATAAAATCATCATTTTGACCATGCATCTAGCAAAGGTGACAAAATTGTCAATTTTGGATGCTTCTACCTTATGTAAATTTTCTTTGCATACAACATATGATCGAATGAGTCTAAACCACAGCCTCACAAAATTGAACTTTGTGTTCTTGCCTATGATGTGACAGAGGACCATATTGAGGATTAGCGAAATGCATTAGAACCAAGTATATTTTCTACTTTACATTGGGATTTCTCTTATTATGGTGACCTAGGCAACCTATGTTTTTATTTGTCAAGCAACATGAAATCCCATCCATACTACATACATGGATGAATAATGTTTTTGTTCAAAATCATTTAATCCTTTTAAATTCAACATAGACATTTTCCAAAATAAATTTTAACACTCAATTGGTCATATAATTGACAAAATATGATTTTTTAATTCAAATTTGTAGTATATTTTTTTTACTTTCTATACCTCGTGTGTAATTTTTGTAATTTTTGAATTTATTTTTCAAATTTTAATGATTTTTCATGCAAATAGTTCTTCAAAATGGATCACGAATACCAAAATTAATATTAAAATTTATGAGAAAATTATGTTTCTTTTGTGGCATTCAAGAAAAGATGTTTTTATAGGATACAATTTTCAGGGACATTTCGTATTTTTTTAGTATTCAATACATATATAACTCATGTCATCCCCATAATTGATTGATGCATATTATTGTATTGTGATTACACCATTTAAGATTTGAGTCCTACACACATTCTAAGTTTCTAACTAGCCCAAAGCAAGTCAAGATCATCCTTGAACACCATGTTGTGCCATAGAAAGACAACTCAACCATGTTTGGGCTTCAAGGGTTAGGCAAGTCTAGATGTTCTATATAATAAATAAATAAAGGCTAAATCTTATGCAATTGTCAAATTCTCCACTTTAAGCAAGTGGAGTAAGAAGGTACAAATACAAATTTTACCTCAAAGACACCCCATTTGCATAGATTCATAATATCATGCAAATCCTAAGGACTATAGGTATACAACTTAAGAAAATCATTTATACTTCCACTACCATATCACTTCTTCAATGTAAGGGTCATATTTGGCATAAATTAAATCATTTTTGTTAAAACTAAGCCACATGTCATCTTGAAATTCATTTACAATGAAGTGAACCTCTACAATTATGATTTGAAAATTCAATTTTATGACCTTGTTTCCAATAAATCTTGCTAATACTAACCCTCATGTGCGATATTACAATTACAAAATGTCAAATAAAAACATGGTAATACAATTTTGACAAATGTGAAAAGGATTCTAACCTACCTCCTTCTCTAATGTATTTTGTAAATATTGTTCTTACCTACAACATTATGTTGTGCAATATTAGAAAACTAGATACAACCATGTACATTCTAGAAACCTTCCTATAACACACTAGAAGAGCCTAATATAAGGTGAAATTTAGATTTGGAGCTTTCAAGGCATATTAAATTATAAGTGGAGACAAATCTACATATAAAATCTCCATTTCCATAAGTTCTCATTTTCACTCATCTCAACATAAACTTATCAAAGTATTGCACAGATATCATGAGGCACAAAATGACCAAGCTAGTCCTATTGTTAAAAAAATAAACCAAAATTCCCTTTTTAGCACACTTGAATGTACTTCATCTATTCATAAAGCACTTAAAAATTTTAGAAAATGTTTATTATCCAACCAATGGAAGATGGCTACCATCAAGATTAAACCACAATGCATTGAGCAAATGTGATCAAAATCCACAACTTTGAATACAAAAGATGTAAACCATGAGATTAGAAATGGCAAACTATATATAAGTTGAGAAAATTTAGAAGCACAACATTGAGATAAGTATTTTTTTCCTTGGCTACATACAAACATGTTCCTCCAAGATGCAAATACAATAATTATGTTCCTCCAAAACTTTATCATTTTGTTACTACATGATTACCTCCTCATTGCCAAAGGGGACCAAAAGTGTCCTCACATAGTTTCAAGCCTAATTCAAATTTTTGTTAATTTTGCATTGGATGTCTAAATTGAATCAAACTTATTGGAAAATTTGCACTCTCTCTTCTAGCTTGTGTGGTAAAATTTCTAGATCAATCCAAGATGTATTTGATTTTTTGGAAGCCAATTGAAGTTCATACGTTCAATTTCAATTCACCAAATTACATTTGATGATTGCAACTTTAGGGGCTTTTATCTCCCTCATTCAATTTTGTTTTCCAAAAAAATGATTGGATTACGTTCCCCTTGAAGTCTACTTATTGTAGTAAAATTTTCATGTCAATCCAAGTTGTTTTAAATGTTTGGGAGTAATTCGAAGTTCAAAATCTAAACATTTTTGGATTATGGTATACTTCTGTAGCTTGTTTCTTCTTCATACAATGTTTGCTTCCAATAAATATTTGGGGAAAAATTGCACATAATAGTCTAGTTTGTGTATCTAAAATTTCATATCAATCCAAGAAGTTATGAGTGATTGAGAAGCAATTTAGTAGGAGGTTCAGATTTTGATGTGTTTTTTGCAACTTTCCTTGCTATTTTTTGACATTTCATAGCCATTTTGCAGACACAATGAGTCAATTATATGAAAAATTTTCACCAATGTATTTTGATTTTGAAACACTTTATGTGCAAGTTTTTTCATTTGAGTAGGCTTAGAAATCAAATTTCACCTCCAAGTGTGTTTCTAGGCAAACTTCAGCATCCCTTTTCAACACTAAAACATTATAATTTTGCAATCAATGAGGTCAAATGACTCCAAATTTGATTCACGTCATCTACAACATGTACACTACAATATTATTTAGTTGAGATCTCTATAACTTAGTGGCATTTAGATCTATAACACTTCAAAAGCAATATGTTTTTGAATCCATTCAAACCTTAGGCAATGAAGGGTTAAACTAGTTTTTTTAAGGCAAATTTTAGCACCCCAACATGCTCTAAAAGTTAACAAACTCCACAGTAATTTAAATACCTGTGATTGAATAGTGGAGTAAGGTAAACCACCCTATGACAGGCAAACTGCCCAATGCAGGCACCTCAGAAATGACCCATTACCTTAGGCCCGGTTTATATTAGGCCTGGGGCTGGATGGAAGGTTGGCCGGATTTGCCTTCAATCTGGCCCGCAATCCGGTCCTAGTTTTTCCATCTGGCCCCAGTGAATGTAAAGCCTTTGGGCCGGATTTTAGGGCCCAATTTCCAACTCATTTGCTCTTGGATTTTCTCAATGCTCATTTAAAAAAATATATAAATATACATATTTATAGTACCTTTCTCTTCTTTTCTTTTCTATTTAAAAAAATGCTTATTTTTTTTCCTTTCTCTTCCTATTTATTTAATTAAAAAAATTACCCCCCCCCCCTAAATTTCCACTTTTCTTTAACTTTTTTCATTCTCTTCCTATTATTTCTATTTGGAAAAAAGGAGTTTGTTTTACTTCTTTTGAACCTTTCTATTTCACTTGATGTTGAAACTAGAGTTGATGTTGGAACTAAAGTTGAAGCCCTAGAGTGGTTGTCATTTATTTTCATGATGATTTCAAGAATTTCAATAAATAAATAATTTTCGTCTTGTCACTATAGGGGTTTGAAAGTAATCATACAACTAAGTACAAAATTCTAGAAAACATCTCTTTTCTATCTCTTTTTTAAATCTATATTTTCAATTTTATTTTTAACAAAGTATGAAATTTTTTATTATGAGAACTTGAATGAATTCAATGATAAATGTAAATCACATTTTACCATACATGTTAGTTCTAGTACCGTAATCTTTCTTGATTGTATTCTTTTTTCAAGTACCTATCATTAGAATTGGCAATTGAATTGAAAAAATTAATTGAGGAGCTAAATTGACTATAAAAGATAGTCAACCAAGGAGTTAAAATTTGCTTTGGTAATCTAAAAGGTCTTCAATCCCTGAAGGACTATGACTATAGTTTCACCAAAAACACTCCAAAACTACCATTTCTAGGACAAGCACCAAATTTTTGCACACATATAAGCATAGGATCTTGTAGTACTCTAGTTTGAGAAGATGTGGAAAAATCTTCATAAATTTTCATCATGTAGATTGCAAGATATTAGCATTTGAAGTGACAAAAATCCTATTTTTGGCCTAGCAAAAAATTATGCAGTTGCACTTCACAAGATCACATTTGTATGAAAAAGTGTCCAAAATGGTGGTGCTTCTTTGGATTCATTCTTCAAGGCTAATTGGGTACATGCTTGAAAAATTTCAGATCATTTGGAATTGAACAATATATACAAAAAAAATAGTAATTAGAAAAAAATGGAGAGTGATTCAAAACAATAAATTGTTAAGAATTTAATTATGGAATTGAAAAATGCCAATTCCAATGGTTGAAATGTTGTAAGAAATAATCTAACATCCTCCAATTATATTTTATTCAAAAAATCTTGAAAATTGAGTAAAATACAAGACTTCAAAGTTTATTTTAGAGTAGAGAATCCAAAACTGCCCGCAATCTAAAATTCCTTGAAACTCTTGACTCATTGATCAAAATGGAATGATTTTAAGACTTTCTACATGTATATAACTATAGATAACCAATTTCAAATTTTTGTTTATGAAAAAAGTGATTTTTTTAATCTACCCACATTGCCCATTTACGAAAAAAAGTAACATATTAGGCCATAACTTTTGACTCATATTTCCAAATGTCATGTGTGCATATAGAAGATATTCCTTGTCCCCACCTTCTATATGAATTTCAGCCTAAAATATGCAAATCTCCACTCACATGTATTTGCCCAAAATTTCTATGTTGCCAAAAAACACATGCTAGTCCTTCTAGGGGTTAATATACCAATAAATAAAATATATGATAGAACTATTAGGTTATTATATCAGGTTTTCATAATAATAATAATTTCTAAAAATGTGATTTATGATTTATGATCATAAATTTTATTTTTAATTAATTTTATAAAAAATAATAATTTAAATTAGAGCATCGCATGTCAATCATAGATCAATAGACATGTCAATCAGACCAAGTAAACATCTCATGTCAGCATAACAATTGAACGTAACAGTAAGTATATATTAAAATAAACATTACATGAACATTAAGCTAATAACTGGCAAGCTTCTTCCACTCAGCCTCAATGATCCCAAAAATCCAACAACACAGATGGATGGGAGGACGTTTCTTGATCTCACATGTAATAAACATGTATCATTAAAATAAAATAAAAGAATTTGCATTGATAGACGGTGGAGATTTGTACAATCCAACAGAGGAGCCCAATCCGGCCCTAGATGGGAGTTCGGGCCACCCAAAACCTCATCCCGATTGCTCCCTTGGGGCCGGATGATTTGGCGCCAAAACCATGCCACCTAAGGCAACACGTAGGATGAGTTGTAGTTCCGGCCAACCCCAAGTATAAAGCTCTTGGGCCGGATTTGGAGAAATTGAGAGATCCTGTTGGCTCAAACTTGGAGACTTCCGGCCGGCCTTCGATCCAGCCCCAAGTATAAACCAGCCCTCAGTTTACCTTAACTTGAGAAAGAGGGATACAAGTGTTTGATATGTGATTCAGTCATGAATACATAATAAACTCTCCAAATTGTCCAAAACATATGGGGATGCCTGCTTTGCATCTGGATATGCTGAAAACTGAGAGGTCAACAGCTCGATCATCAATCTCTGCTGAAAGTAATCTAACTTAACTTACATTACCATTTGGGCTCAAAGCTGCCAACTGCCAAGAACCTTCCATATGCTCCACAGTCCATACAACATGTGGTACCCAGTATGTGACACATCATAACATACTGCCGAACAAAAGGATAGAAGGTAGGAGGCTCTTGAAGTGACCATTTAACCCCTCACCGCTGGAGGGGACGAAAAGTGTCCTCTCATAGTCTGGCAGTAAAATTCAAAGTGCTGTAACTTTTGCATCCAATATCCGAATTCAATAAAACTTGTTGGTAAAGTTGCGCACATTAGTTTACTTTCAGTGGTAAAATTTTCAGATCAATTCAAGATGTAATGAATTTTTGAGAGGCATTCGAAGTTCACAGGTTCAATTTGAATTCACCTCACTGCATTCTGATGGCTGCAACTTCGCGGGTTTGTATCTTTTCTCATCAAATGTTCGTTTTTAATAAAAACTGTTGGGCTTTGTTCCCAATAAATCCTAGTTATTGTGGTAAAATTTTCATGTCAATCCAAGTTGTTTTGAATGTTTGGGAGCAATTCGAAGTTCAAAATCCAGACATTTTTGCATTACAATGAACTTTGGTGGCTTATAACTTCTTCATACATGGTCCATTTTCAATAATTTTTGTTGGAAAAGTTGCGCATACTAGTCTTGTTTATAAGATTAAAATTTCATATGAATCCAAGAGGTTATGAGTGATTGAGAAGCATTTTAGTAGAGGGAGGTTCTAACATAGATGTGATTTTTTGCTACTTTTTTCACTGTTTTTTGACATTTCAAAACAATTTTGAAGACACAATGAGTCAATTGAATGAGATTTTTTTCACCAAAGTGTTTGTCTTTTGATTTGAATCACTTTGTAGTTTAAAATTTTTTCATTTGAGTAGGTTTAGAAATCGAAATTCACCTCCAAATGTGTTTTTATGAAAATTTCAGCATCTTTTTTCAACACTAAAACATTATAATCTTTCAATCTATACGGTCAAATGACCCCAAATTTTTGTCACACCATCTACAACATGCACACTACAATATTGTACGGTTGAGATTTTCATAACTCACTGAGATTTAGACTTATAGGACTTGAAAAGCAAGTCAGCTTTTATACATGTTTGGACTTCAAGCGGTGAGGGGTTAAGCCTACCTAACTCATCATTGACAGTAATAGATATTGCAAACAATATGCCATTCATTCCTAGATAGGATTTGCAATTAGAACCTAGTCACTTCAAGAGCCTCCTACCTTAAGGTAAACAAGCCCATGACAGGCAAATTGTCCAATGTAGAATTGCAGACACCTTGAAAATCATCCATTTCAATCTTATATCAATCCATGGCAGATTTTTGTTAGTAAATAAGATTAAGACTTCATTAGGTTTGTTAGTGGCTCAAATCGATGCCTTAGGTGATGTTGATGGAGTTATTGATGACTGTTTTAGGACCTTATACACCATGGCTTTTTAAAATTTTTTTTTTTCAAAGTGCCAAAGTGGCAATATTAAATGTTATAGTGGTGCTCCAAATTACAACAATCATCCACATATTGAATGTATAATATGGTTTTCATCCACAATTTGGTGATTTCATCCAAGTTTTTTGACATTTTTTAGCCAAATTATTTTTTTGGTGCAATTTGGCACCAAAAGGCTAAAAAAAAGCCATGTTCTAAACTGAATAGGGGTATTAAGGGGACCAAAAAATTAAAGGAACTTATTCTAGAAAACTATATATGCTTGAAACATGATGTATATCCCCTGGACACTTCAATAACTATTGATGTACAATAAAGAAAAATATTTATATAGTGTGAAATGTCAATTAATTAGTATGAGTTCCCTTAAAATCCCTATTCAATGTACCTTTCTAGTGTAAATTCATTTCAAGAGCTCATTTTTTTAACCCTTAATGTCATGGCCATGTTAAAAAACATTGTAACCATATTATGAAATTTTGAGATTGCTTTAGGTAATCAAACGACCATTATGGGTACACTCTCTGGTGATTATAAGGTAGTCTACATAGTGTTTTGGGTCAATTGGGCAGCACACTTCACATAATCATAACAAATTGATAATTTGTCAAAAAAATAAAATTTCAATTGCTCTTTGCATTTCTCATGTTTATCTTTATATGGATTTTTTTTCAATTTCAAAAATGTGAACATAGCAAACTAGCCAATTTGCATGTCATGGGCTGGTTTACCTTAATATGAATCTCCAAAATATAGCCAAGTATAACTTATTGAGGGCTATGGAAAAACAGTGACCTAATGTCAAAAACATCGGGCAAAGGTAAGCATGTGGCATGCTTTGTAAAAAAAAGAAATGAATGGATGTACAACATGGATGAAAAGGAAAGCTCTTTGTACAATTGGGGTGGTGGGAAGTAAAGCAATCTTGAAGTGATATGTAAAGTCAAGCAACAATTGTATTCAAAGTAGAATTTCTAAAACAGTGTTAAGATGTTTCAAACAACGTACAAATGTTCAACTGTCTAGCTCTTATCTTCAACTCATTTCATATCCTTTGAGGATTCATTATAGACAATGGATTTTATTATAAAAATGTCTTCTCCACCCTCCATTCTTACTAACTATCAATGAAGTTATTCCTTCATTTTGCCATCAAAAATTCTTTGGATGGTAGATGGTAAATTTGCTTTAATTCTTGTTGAATTTGAAAATAATTCTTGGTCATTCTTTTTCACTTCTTTAAAGACAATTATTCTTTGCCCCCTTTGTCCTCTAGTTATTGTATGAAGCAATTGATGCTTTAAAAATTGTCTAAATGCCTTAGTTGATGTCACAAAAAATAGAATTCAAATTCTCAAACATCATGAAAGTGTAATGACTAGGCATACCACATCATCTTCATTGATTACTATGTCACTTATCCAGCCACCACCTTAGGTGCCACATCATAGGTGGATTGGATGAAAAAATTCCCATATAGCTCTCCTCTTCCTTATGGCGCTTACATGGCACTAAGGTAGCAAACATATGGTAAGATTTTAGCACCATCAAAAATCATATTTTTGTGGACGTTAATTCAAAACATTTAATGTCAAGGTTCTATGTTGGATGATTTTGCCTTTTCATACTTAACAGGATTTTTGGACATCCACGTTGACATAGACAAACATCATCGACAACGTTGACATGTCCAATTTTAGATACCTAAGAAAACACGAGTTTCTTCCAGTGACAACAATCATGCATGTTGCATGCATGTATTGTCAACTGGAATTACTTATAGATTAGATCTTGTTTAAACTATGAGAACCATGAGAATGTGTCAACCTTAAGATACTGAATCTAAAATACCATTATCTTTGTATAGTGACCTTAGCTGTTTAATGTTAAACATTTTGATTTTTCTTTAAATGAACCACAATAGATGATTAGAAAAATATGTTTACATTAAGATTATTTTTCTATCCTTTTGTGACTACAAGCTCCTCATCCATTTACTAATAATGATACAAAATGCAAGGCCACATGTAGATAGAGTTGTTGTACCTCTTCTATTGGAGTAGATCAATCAATACAACAATGTTAGAAAGTTGTACAAATAGGTTTGAAATAGTACAAGACCTTTGCTTTAGAAATGCTTTCAATATGATCATTTTATAAACTTGCCCTCATACATAATCCCCAATCTATTTTCAAATTTCTTTTTCTCAAATTCCTATATTTATATTTCCACAATAACTTAGAAACTACTAAAGCTAACTTTGATCTAGCATAAATGATGGAAAGTCACTTCAAAAATCTTGATATTTTATTGTAGATCAATTTGTGAAGTATTCACATACCAATTCTCATCCCAATCTAAAATATTGTTCAACTTTGGTGGACATTCTTCCATTACTAAATTTTTGCCAAGTCATGACTTTCACAACCTAGTTGTAGTTTGTACATAATTAATAGATTTTGTATCTATTGTAGCCAAGTTTTTGATGCAAAGTAGTAGTTAAAAAAATTACCCTTCAAATCTCATAGCCATATTACAAAAACTCAATAATATTGAAGTCCCAAATACACCTTCTTTGGCTACCTTAGATTCTAAATACCTTCATTTTGGAGCCTCATATCTCCTTTAAAATAGATCTAGATTTGAAATTTGATATCATGGTAGATCAATGATCTAAAAAATTCTGATCCAAAATTTTGCCTTATTCAATACTTTATCAAAATACAAACTCAAAAATTCACACATTAATGCTCCCGTCTCATTAGAGAAAATTTTGACTCTCCACAAAGCTATTTAGAAGCTCTAGAAGGGACCCCAACATTACTTTCTTTTTGCCTGTGCAGGAACTTTTCCCCTATTTCTGCTAATCAATGTATTGCCAATTGTTATAGCATTGGTACACAAGTAGTTTAATGGAGGAGGGTTTTCACAACTACAATTTTATATTCAAAAGAAAATAGCAAATTAAGATGTTCTCCCTTTCATTTGAAATATTCACACAAGGTGAATCTTTTTCTTGTTAGAGACTTTGTTCTTTTAGTAGCCCTGTAGGGCTCTTGAAATAGAGTGGCTTGTTAACCCTTAGCAGCCCTCTAGAGAGTCCAAAATTTCTCTAATAGTAATAATCACCAACAAATGCTTAACTTATCAACTAAGTGCACTATAAATCTCAAACCCACCAAATATCAAGAGAAAAATAAGGGCCCAACCTTTGCCTCTAATTAAGTAGCCAACAACAATCCTAAGAAGCAAGCCATTGGCTAAAATTAACCTATCATAATTAACCCTAACATCAACTATTGACTAATCGGTTATGAACCAACAACTAACAAGAACTTTGAACACTACATACATACTTCAACAATGGGCTCGAATTTTTGTTGCTAAGTGTGGGGTTTATGATTAAATTTTCACTTTGATCACATATGCAATTTAGTGGACAAGAGTCTGTGGCCTTGAAAATTTTGGTCTACATTTGTTTGGAATTTTTATTGAAGAGATGATGGTATTTTCTTATGACTTTCTTTAAACCTTTATAATTTTGTTTTTTGAGGATTCTATGGGCCTCTAATTAGCATTTTTGGTTAGGTTGTTGATGTTAATTATCCACGTGTCTAGATTCTCAATCATTGGTTATTGGAGTGGGGGTGAGTCAATTTGTGATTGTGTACAAATTTAGTATTGTATGTTGTGTTTGATGACTTGATCAAGTATGTAACTTTTTAAAAGGGGTATTAGTGTGTAGTTTTTTTCCATTGTTTTTGGATTGTTCTTGGTAAGTAACATCCTTGTAAGGAGGTTTTGGCCATTAGTGGGAAAGGTGGTGACATAGTGTAAGTGTCATGGAGGATTTTAGTAATGATGTGTGTAAATGTGTTAATTGTGTCACAACCAAAATGGCATTGTTCATTTGTAAAATGCAATTTTTGTAATATGGTTTATAAATTATGGATTGAATGAGCATTTTTTTTCCATGTAAATTGCCTTAAAATTTTCTAGGTTGGTGGGTGGGATTGGATTGAGTAGTTGAGGTAGTTCATTTAATATGTTGGATGGAAATTGACACATGAGGAGAGTGTTTGGTGGGATGTATAAGGTAATGGAAAAGTGGTCAAAGTTATTTTGGGAGTTAGTATCTGTTTGTGAAGTAGTGAGTGTTGTTAGGTTTGAATAAATATAGTCTACGAGGATAATATGTGTGTAGTTTTTACCTACTTGCCATCTATAATGGGAGTCAATTGAAGTATATTTTGGGTGTAATAAGTATTTGAATTGATGCCATTGATAGTCTTGTGGTGTAGAGGGATAGGATGAAATTTGTGATAATTATATCCTTTTAAGGAGATGACATGGTTGAAGTCTCCTAACAAAATGGTTGAATGTTGTGGATGTCCAAGTTCTTGATAGAAGATGATATCTTGGATAATAATTTTGAATCAAATGTCATCTTAGTGAATGGAATTGTAAACATAGATGAGTAGGATGGGCTGCAATGGTTGGTTTTGAATCTTAATAATTTGTAAGTAAAGTGAGATTGCCGAAGGTTAATTCATTTTTTTTGATATTTCCAAAGAAGGCACATGACAAAGTTTTCCAGGAACTATTTATTGTTGCAAAAGAAACATGACATGAATGCCAAGAGACAATGAAGGATTTATTGAAAACTTTTCAACACCAACAATGTGCCATGAAAGCAATCCAATTGGTCAATATTTACAAGTTTACAAAAGCTATGTGAAGATCACCTCTAAATATAACCTTCTTTGGTGCACTTTTGAACTTTCTAAATGACTTGGTTGGAAAGTTCTTAAACATTTTCAAACTTAAGGTAAAAATGGATTTCTTTTAATAAAAATGGCGTTGAAAAGTTCCTTGAAAATTTTTCGTCACTAAAAGTTTTTTTTTAAAGTAATAAGCCAATCAAGAGGTGACTTGCATGGAGGATAAAAATCCTTCATGAGTATTTCTATAATATAGATTTCTCTACACTTTCTATGGAATTTACTACTTGAATTTGTAGAATTTAAGATTTTTGTTGTACTCTTCATTCCTAATCTAATGACCAAGGCCTTCTTTTTTTAACACCTTTTGAAGTAGTAATTGGCACAAGTAAAACTACTCTATTGTGCATCTAAACTTGTTTGATTGTGATCACCAAGATAGTTTATACTAGTGAGATTCACTCTCTGTAAGTCCCTGTAATTAACTATGAACTTTTAACTTTTCATAGTTCTTTGAATAATCATAATCATCATAATAATAATATTACGATGATGATCATCAACAACGTGGGTTTAAAAACTATTTTGAATGACGAATCTGGTGACCGTATAGTGATGGGGGTAGTTTGACTAGCCACTCTTCTATGACATTTGGTAGACTGGGCTACCCTTGCTGCTCTAACAGCAGCATAAGCTTCAGCATCTCCTTCTTGCCGGCGGAGAAGCTTCAACCTGGGGCTGAACAGGTACGTCTTCAGTAGTTTCCAGAGATTTGTGCTCAGTCGGAATTGTGTCAATAGTTCTGAATTTTGTTTTTTTGAGTTATGCTCGGGTGCCTGGGTGCTACGCAATTGTATCTTCGAGATGCACAATTGGTTGAATTCAATCCGCTTTCAATTCATTTTCTACAACGTAAGCACTGAGTTGAAAGCTTTTCTTGTAAAATTGTGTTTTGAAAAGGGAAGCAATGGGTCCTAGCTATCTACGAAGGAGTAAGATTTTTTGACCGGGAGTCCTGTCCTTCAGAATTCTAGTTAACGTTGGTTTGATTCTCCAGAATCTCACGTTCTCCCCATCGTTGTTGGAGTCTTTCTTTTTCTCGTTTTCGTTTTGTCAGTTGCTATGTTAGTCTGGTTTTCCTCATTTCTCTCAGGTAGGCTTAGAGCTCGGATTCTTATATGACTAGATGTCTCCGAGTATGGAAACTGCCACAGCTGGTTACTTTTGCTGCTGGTACTGAAAGATTACGCTTGAATCTCCAGCAGCATCTTTCTTTTTCTCGATCAACACCTCCATGTTGTTGTAGAATTGATAAACTTCATTTGAAAAGGTACTCTGAGTTGTTTGTCGAAGGACCGGGAAAT
Organism: Straminergon stramineum; assembly: GCA_963920665.1. NCBI lineage: Eukaryota > Viridiplantae > Streptophyta > Bryopsida > Hypnales > Calliergonaceae > Straminergon > Straminergon stramineum. The sequence continues at coordinate 24,833,452 of OY987264.1, forward strand.
CCCTGCAAGGTCAGATATAAGTACAAATTCAGGAAAGCAGATAGGGGTAGTCACAGTTCCTCCACCATCAAAATTTTCCTTGGAGAATGAGATGTAATAGGAACCAATGGGAAGCATTTGCGGGTGAAGGAAGTGTGACACCCCTTATTTGTTTAGACGATGAGATGTGGAGAATGAGATGTGGAGAATTGATGGGAGCCAATGGGGAGCCATAGCGTAGTCCAAAGTAGAATATTCTTCTTGGAAGAATTTTCTATGCGTCCATTATTCTCCTTCGGAGGAGAAGAATGGACGCATACAAAATTTCTTCCAAGAAAAATATTCCTTTTCACAACGCATGTGGATAGCCAACCGCTAACAGGCACGTCCCCATTCTCTACGGAAAATGTAGAGGATGGAGGAACTGTGACTACCCCTATTAACTACGCTACTCTTTGTAACGCAAACTCTCTGTAATTCGGTGAATCTGCTTAAATCAACAGTCAATCTGCCACTAATTTGATGAAACCGAGATGTTTTCCTGACTATGTGTTTCAGCGTCGCGACTCGAAAATGGGGAAGTTTCATGCATCCTTGTTGACCCTTTTGGGACTATGGATGCTCGTCATAGTTGGGCGGACTGAAGCCATTTCAACTGGTCCGATTCAGTCGAACTCTCTCCACATTGTTCATATAGAAAACTCTTTCACTGGTTCCACAAATGACGTCTCTATGGACCGCCATTTCCAATTGTACAGCAAGTTGTTGCGGTCCATGAGGCAAGAGGCGGACACGGCAATTTCTTCCGATACCAACGCATCAACAGCGCAGCCGGTACACATTTACCGCCACGCCCTCCATGGATTTTCAGCACAACTGACGGATAAGGAGGCGGAGGTTCTTCGAGACATGAAGGGAGTGCTTGGTGTGCACCGTGATCAAGTACGACAATTGCAAACGACCCACACTCCCGAGTTTCTGGGTTTGAGTGACACTCAAGGGCTGTGGCCCCAGACTGGCTACGGCGAGGACGTGATTGTCGGCGTTTTAGACACGGGCGTGTGGCCGGAGAGGGCCAGCTACAACGACTTCGGCCTGGGTCCCGTGCCCGCTCGCTGGAAGGGTCTCTGCCAGACAGGGCAGAACTTCCAGGCCTCGCATTGCAACCAGAAACTGATCGGTGCCCGCTACTACTCTCGCGGATATGAGCTTCAGTACGGGAGCCTGAACGAAACTGAGGAATCGAAGTCGCCGCGCGACACCGAGGGCCATGGCAGTCACACGTCGTCAACGGCCGCGGGCGCGGCGGTCGCGAACGCCAGCTTGTTGGGATTCGCCAATGGCACAGCGCGAGGGATGGCCACCAAAGCGCGAATCGCCGTGTACAAGGTTTGTTGGAGCGGCAGGTGCATGGACTCCGACATCGCAGCTGGGTTCGACCAGGCCGTGGCGGACGGTGTGGACGTGATTTCGCTCTCATTAGGTGGTGGTGTGACGGAATTGCCGCAGGACAGCATCGCAATTGGGGCGTTCGGAGCGATGAAGAAGGGCATCTTCGTCTCGTGCGCAGCTGGAAACAGCGGACCTGGGCCGCTCACGGTCTCCAACGTTGCGCCATGGGTGATCACTGTTGCTGCCAGCACTGTGGACCGCACGTTCCCCGCCAGCGTTCATCTCGGCAATGGGAAAGCAGTCCTAGGAGTTTCACTCTACCGGTACGCGGGTCACACTGAAGACGAGAAGGTTCAGGATTTGGTCTACGGCGCGGACGTTGTTCTGAAACACGTGAACGCCACCTACGGCGCGGTCTGTTTGGCTGGTGCATTGGATCCCGCGCTTGTGAAAGGCAAGATTGTGCTCTGTATGCGAGGAGTGAACGGCCGCGTCACGAAAGGCGAGGTCGTGAAAGACGCGGGCGGCTTCGGGATGGTGCTAGCGAATGATCCCGAGAGTGGAGAAACTCTGATTGCCGATAGCCATGTCTTGCCAGCAACCGCGGTGGGTGCCAACGCGGGAGTAATGATCCTCCAGTACATAAATTCCACGAAATTGCCCGTTGCGAAATTTGCATTCGGGCACCACGGCGGAACGGTTCTCAATGTGAAGCATTCCCCTGCGGTGGCAAGTTTCTCGTCACGAGGCCCGAATTCCTTGACACTTAACGTCCTGAAACCTGATATCACGGCCCCTGGCGTGAACATTCTTGCGGCCTGGACGGGTCGAGTGGGCCCATCGGGTCTGCCTTCAGACCACAGGAAAGTGGCTTTCAACATCATCTCGGGAACCTCGATGTCATGTCCCCATGTGAGCGGATTGGGAGCCTTGTTGAAATCCGCCCACCCGCACTGGAGCCCTGCTGCGATCAAGTCCGCCATGATGACCACCGCCAGCGGGGTTGACAACAGCAACAACGGCATCATCGACGAAGCCACGGGAAAAACCGCAGATCCCTTCAAATATGGATCTGGCCATGTGCGCCCCGAGCAAGCGATGAGTCCTGGCTTGGTCTACGATATGGGCAGCGAGGATTACGTGTCGTTCTTGTGCGCCATGGGATACTCCTATTACGAAATCAAGATCTTCACGGGGGAAGGAGTCTATTGTCCCGTGGAGGGGAAGCCCCGGGTGGAGGATATGAACTATCCGTCGTTCTCAGCGTTTTACCTTGTGCTGGAGAATGTGACGCTGGCGCCCGTCACGTTCAACAGGACGGTGACGAATGTGGGAAACGCGAATGCCACGTACAGGGCGACAATTGTGGCACCGGATGTGGTTTCCATTTCTGTGCATCCCAAGAAACTCACCTTCAGGGAGGTGAATGAGAAGAAGCAGTTTACGCTCACGGTTGTGGGGACCTCGAGGTTGGTGGATGAGGCTGTGGCGGGGGATCTTTCGACGGTGTTTGGATCGATCCAGTGGTCAGATGGAAAACATGTGGTGCGGAGCCCGATTGGGACTACTATTCTCAAGTATACTTAGAGTGACTGCTTGCGACCCCTTTGTTCGCATGCGCTCCTCACTGAAGAAGCATTAGTTACCTGTAATTTAGTAACCAATCTTTACAAATAATAAAGCTCACTTTTTGGGGGGGTTGAAGGTGAGGTTTTGAATTGGAAAAAACACACGGAGAACAAGCAGCCGGGGTACCAATAGGGGTCCGGGTTGCCAACGAGCGTAGGAGCTAGCCTCAAACGCAGAGAAAGGAAATCACCAGAGTTGAACACTTGGTGTTTACACCAAGTGTCGTTAAATCACGCAGAATGGCAGCCGTTCTGTCTTCACCACCTTTGTGGTAAGAGGAACGCAGAAGTCTGTGGCGGGCCATGCCCGCGTGGAAATAAAGCTCACTTGGCAGACTACTAAATTGATTTGATGATGAAGCCACATCATTTTTGACCTCTTCATGGCATCTACTCCGTCCTAGTCCTAGTATAAGGTATACGGTCATAGGAACTTAATTACAAAAAGGGTACAGAATTGGAAGGTTCTGTTAACAAACGCGAGGTCCTAACTTCTTCAGTGTGACATAGTTTGAATGAGTGACAAGTGCGCTGCAGTCCATGATATTGTGGCAAGTGTGCAGGATAGTCTAGAATGCCATGATAAAAGAGGTTTAAGAGTAGGTGTAACATACTCGAGTACTCGACTGTCAGTGCAGGGTAGAACTTGCGTCAATGTCTGTATGTATAAATTTTTGTCTGGGACAGTATCCTGTAAACCTGTGCGTTGCCCGAGTTCAGATAGTGAGTTATTACCATGAATCTACAAAGTCTATTTGGACAGTTTTCACGTGGCTCTTGCATCCTCCTCCAGAACCCTAACATGAACACACAATATCGAACGTGATTCCCAGTCCCTTCAAGGTGTAGCATCGGCGAGGTGGAGCTTTGAAGTGTCCGGGTGATCTTGGTTGAAGTTAGGCAGTGGGTTACTTTCGGTCGGAAACAGAGAAGTAAACAAGCTAGAGGGTCATGGAAGTGTACATGAGAGAAAGATTGGTGTTGGTGTTGTTGATGCTGTTGACGAGTATGGGTTTTAAATGCAGCAGCAGCTGTTGTTGAGTTTCAGTGCCCAAGTGCAATCCTGGTGCTCGGGGACTCGTTCACAGACACGGGAGAGCTCATCCATTCTTACACTGGGGATGAAGGTTTTGACGCCGCTGAGAGGCTTCCTTACGGCATCACGTACTTCGGTCGCCCAGTTGATCGAAACAGCGATGGAAGACTCATCATCAACTTTCTCTGTAAGTTGTACAACTTCAAATAGGGGGTGTCAAAGTGCGACATATGTGTTCTGCAATGTGAGGGTTAGTACTTTGACAAGAATTTGGGGTTCAGAATCATTTACCGCTCAAAATAGAAAGAAAGATGAGAATTGCAGTCTGACACACCTAATCAGTCCCACTGTCTCGAAACAGAAGAGGAAAACAAAACCGAAGAATTTATAATCCATGGCTTAACTATTCAAATCTCGAGCTCCAAGTCGTCGCGTTATGACCCTGGTGGGAAGAATTAAAGCAAATTTTAGTGGTTCGACGTTTTCGTTCTCTTGCAGGTCAAGCATGCGGACTTCGTCTCTGGACCCCTACTTCGAGAATATCGCACCCGATTTTCGACAGGGGATCAATTTCGCAACAGCACCTTCGAGAGTGAGGCCTGAGAAACTAGGCGCTGCACCTTTCTATTTGGGACTCCAAGTAAACCAAGCCATCCGCTTTTACAATAAATCTCTCCACTCACCTCCCCGAGCTTTGGGTAATCAATATCGTCCTTTCTCTTGGTTTCTTCAAGTTACAACATTATCTGTTTTACGAAAAAAGAAGTCTTCTACTGGTTGATCTGGCTGACCCTTGATTTTGATAAGGACACTATGGTCCTCCATACTTAAGATAGTACTATGTCACCTTCGATACACGATAGAACACTAGGTCATTAAGCAGGCCTCTATACTACTGTCCCATGCAATCAATTAATATAGAAATTGTCAACCTGCGTTCTTCAGCAAACTCGGGCTCTACTTCATATTTGATGGAGTGAACGACATTAGCTATGCCATTCAAGAAAATTCTACCATGGACTGAATCAGAAGCGCCATCCTTCCAGAAATTGTTTGCAATGTCCCTCTCGTTATCACCGTGAGTAGCTCCCTCTTTCAGTTGAATTTTTAACCTGACCAAAACCCAAGGCCAAGAGGTATTTTAGTAAACCTAGTCATGCTACAATTTTGTAGGGATTACATTACTTGAATGGCGTTACAATTGGCGGGTTTCAATGTGCTTAGGTTTTCTAGAATACTTTTCAATTGGGGGTTTCTACTAGTGCTCCAACTGATTTCAGTTCTGTATTAAACCTAGGTTGCACTAAAAGGTTCCTGTTGTCCACAGCGGTTGTACAACAGCACCAGAGCAAGGCAATTCTAGTATTGGGCGTTAACCCCTTCGATTGTACAACATTCGCATTAGGTCTGGGCTTACCAGCTCCAAATCCGGCTTATGGTCCTCTCTACCAAGCTGGCTGTGCACAAGGAATCAACGAATTCGTCAAGGAATATAATGAATTCCTGTTTGGTGGAGATTCGGTCGTTGCGGACTCAGCTTTCGGAAGCAAGCTTTGTCTATGCTGACACCTTCTCCATAATATACGATGCTGTCAGCAATCCTTCAAATATGGTTAGATATTCTACACCTCTACACTTGACCCACTCTACTGACACAGCCTCGGGGGGATAGATAGACTTCTAATTGCACTGAAATGTGTTCACTACTTGACAAGTGGAAGATTTCCAATTCGATGTGTCCACAATTTGATTATAAGGATATACAGAGAAAGTGCAATTACAGCGTGAGTCATTGAAGTGGGTTGAGCGTAATCCTCTTTCGCTCTCGAAACAACAGAAGACAAGGACCACAAGAAGTTCATGGAATCAGGATGTACCGGAAGTAACTGGAAATTGTTGGATTCGGTGATGCAGGATTCAGTGAGGGAATTGAAGCCTGTTGTGGGGCAGGAGGTTCACCTTACAACTTCAACGTGTCGTCGGGAGTGTGTGGATCTGGAGCTGTAACTGTGTGCTCCGATCCTTCCCAGTACGTAATTTGGGATGGGTTCCATTACACCGAGGCCCTGTACAAGCTCGTGACCACAACCATCCTGCAAGGCAAGTTCGTCGACCCAACTAGGTTCAAGTTCAGCAGTCTATGTGATCTGGACTTCAGAAATTTCAACGATACCAAGGAGAGTTGAAGCAAAGAACAATAGATGAGAAACAAACATATGGAGCAGGTAAGATGTCCATTGGTGAAAAGTAATACTCGATTTGATTATTTGTAAAAGCTATGCAGAAACTGCACCATTGCAGCTATTCACGAAATCCGAAAATATCCGTACAACCAGACAGAGGCACAAGAAATGATTTCAACTGAGTCCTTTTTTCAATATACATGATTCTAGTAATTCCCATATTCGCGTGATAACGCCACTCGCTGCAGCACTAAGTGCACCTTCAGCAGCCGCCCTCCTTTCGTCCAGACTGGTCTCGTCAGTGAGGAATTTGCGCAGAGTGTCAGCCAACCCCTCCTCATCAACCTGTGTATCGAAGCAGTCAATATGTATTGTTGCATACAAACAGAAAAAAGTGTAATGCCTCTATTCTCCTAAATATTGCTGTCGACGAATTCCAGAATTTAGTATAATATATGCTTACTTGTTGCACAGATGTGGGTGACATTTTTTGCATTTCCCGTGCCATCTCTTGAAAGTGACCAATGTGATATCCTGCATGATATTTGGAAACCATAAGTATCTGCAAAAGTGTCTTCCTTTTTGTAAATTCATCATTTTTTGAATAATCGGAAAGCTACCATTTCCATTCTTATGGTGCTTGTGCACTCGGTGTAAAAAGCGGTGTTAGCAAAGTGAATCTAGTCTGAAGGTTCACCTGAATTTTGCACCAACACTCTGGTTAACACCGTTTCTGATACCAAGTGTGAACGGACCTTTAGTACCAGAAAGGATGTGCATTATTATGCTCTATAAAGATCTCAATCGAACAATTCGATTAGTGTATGAGGCAAATAAAGTCATCATGGAAGACATTAGTTGTGTACCTGTCAGGACAACACAGCCTGCAGCAGCAGCTTCCGCAATATTGTGACCCGCTAAACCTTGAACAAGAGAGCCTCCCACAAATGCGATTGGCACCATTGCATAAAATTGGTTGAGTTCACCTGATATGGCATTTTAGATGGGAGATGAATGAAACAAGCAAGAAAAAGCGAATCAAGGCTCTGTTAAAAATAGATCGTTTCAAGAACTTTTTGACGACATTGTGAAGAGAATTCTCTCCACATTTCATGGGAGGTCTCCTTATGGTCTCAGAGATCATACGGAGGCCTCTACGTGATCACTGCAACCACGCGCCATGGATCATGGAGAAGATTTTTCTTCCGAAAGTTCCTGAAACAATCTAAGTTAACTGAAAACCTTGTTGGTGATGCTAGAACCACAATTAAACACAACAATTGCATCAGACAATAAAGTGTCTTGATTGACAAAAGCAGAGAAAATGTCAAGGTAACGTCTATCCTTAATCTACATATTGTCTATGAACGAACCTAAAGTATCAGCCACATAAACGTCGATGTTTCTCGATATTTGATGACCTTTGGATCGTACAGCAACTTTAAAGCCTTGCTGTTGGAAATGCTGCTCCAATCATTCAAGGACACCACTCCGTTAGTCAGTTAAAACTTGAAATACTAGCCTGCAGTCAATTACTCTAAGGAATCTACTGCTTATGTAAACTTAAGGCGAACTCACAGTCGTTATGATTTGTCCGCGGCTGGGCTGCCTGGGGACAATAATAGTCAGCAGATGTGGAACCCAATTCTTCAGCTCTTTGTGGATTCTGGTAATTGCTGCGAACATCCCACAAACACTTTCCAATGATCATGTCAGCAAGAAAAAATAGAAGTACACATAGAGGTAAATCTAATAGTGAATATCTAAAGTTCAAGTTCATTATTTATATGGGAAGAAAGGAGAGACTTTTCTTATACATTATTGGAGTATATATAAGTTTAGTCTGTAAAGTAACGGAGTTACCATTTTCTTCTTCAGCGTGAGTCGACGCAGCGAGCCAGACTTTACGACCAACTAGGGCTGCCTCAATATCAACCATTCCAAAGCCAGTCTTCTTCTGGGCATCCCCTACTGCACAAGCTGGAAGTTCAAGACAATGGAATCAGAGCAACGAGAAGCAACTCAAGTCGAGTGTCCATAAGTATGCATCCTATTGAAAGACAAATGTTGAGTTATTGAGTTTCACCCTCCCAATCATCATAAAGCCTTTGTTCCTCATGTTCTGCAATTCTAATGCTAAACTTGCTTAACGATTTGAGTTAGTAGAAGCTCTACTCGTCTACTGTACTACTAAAAACTCCATTGAATCATCAAAAAAAATTATTTTAAAAGGTGAAAGCGGAGATGAACTGATTTTCATCTTCATATTTCCATCTCTTATTGTGTAACACCATCGCTTGATTTGATCTGACTTCATAAGGGTGTAGTTGGATTAGTGAGGTATGGTGTTCTCCACTGATTTATCAATCACACTCATTAATAAGAGCTCAAAATTGTAAAGGTGTAACAAAAGATCTACAGAATGGGTGAGACTTGCCAATCATCTCTAATATCGAGGAAAATATTCCATTCAGAACGAGCCCATTGTGTGGGAGAAAGAGTCTTGGTGAAGTAACTCACCGTACTTCAAGTTCCCCGCGAAGTGAATGACAGAGGGAGAGGCTCCTAAGATCTGGTAACGTATAGCCTCTTTGGTGCTCTGGTTGCCCAACCCGATGAAGAGATCAGTACCGGTAATCTTACTAAACATGAACTCCATGCCTAGGAAAGCTAATTAAAGCGTTGTATACCAACAGTCAGTATAGTGTGAAGATTATTCGGTAGATCTATCAACATCGCAACTTCATGAGCATTCCATGGCACATGTTGCATAACAGGCACAGTTGCTCTTAGACAACCTCAACAAGATAATCCTCACCTTAATTCATGAGGAGGTCTCTCTATGGTCACAATGATCATGTGAAGGCCTCCCCAAATACCATAGGGAGGCGTCCTACAATCTTTGGAATCATACGGATACTATTCCACGAATCACGGAGAAGATTCTCTATATGATGCCATGAAAAAGTTATCTAAACAGTATAGTTTTATAGAAAATCTTGTTTCTTGCAAGAGATTGGTTCGGCAGATAGCTGGAAAGAATACTACCAGCGGAGCTACGAGTGAGAACTGTGCTAGCATGGCAGCAACAAGGGGTTGCAAAGACGGTGCTGACCATCGCTCAAACGACTTGAATGACATACGTGCATTGAGGAGTGCCAACGGGATCTGCACCAACATAGTACATCCAAAAATTTAGAAAAGAGGCACGAAAAACAAAATATCAACTAACTCCTGAGTAACCATCTGCCATCCTTGACATTGGTTGCAAAATCAAGGACCTTAAACCCCTAAAAGACCAAAGAATCACGGTATGAAAATCCCAGATCGATTGATCATGTTGAGAATAAACAATTCCAACAGGGACAAACATTACATCACGAGAATCACTGAAAAATACTGCATGTGTTGGTCAAGCAAAACAAGTAAAACTTGTACCAAAGAAAGTCCCCATAGACTTAATCAAAGTGGAAAACAAATATAAGGCCCACTTTGTCCTTCAAGGGTTAATCTCATCTTGTCACTTTTAAATAGAGGCCACAAAATGTGATGCGTGTAACTATTCTACAGTGTCTATACTAGCTTGATGTTGAAAATCTGGGATTGAAAGCGTATTCAAGAGGGACGTACACCCTTGAGAGCAGCCTTGAAAATGAGAGTTGGCCACAATTCACTCTCCATGAGAATAGCTACTTCTGGAGTCCAATGCAGCAAAAATCTGTCGACAGCCATTGGTGTATCTACTGGAGCAAACTGCACAACCAACATGAAGTGCAACGAATGTGTTAGTGTCTCTGTTCAGTATCTGCAAAAAGAAAAAAGATAAAAAAACATGAGGGAAAAACGCCCTTCAAGAAATCACGGTGGCATTGCCTTTCTGTCCAACCATAGCGCAACCCACAGATCCACAACGTCAGCAGAAAGGCACATTCCCAGACAGCGATCGCTTTGCCTAGGAAAGCACTTGCAAGAAACAATTCTGAAGTCTTCATATTATTCCAGAAGAAACAAATTATGTGAAGAATTCAAACAATCGACTTGCACAGTTTTGAGATAACGGAAAAGTCACCTGCAATATCACTTCCGGTGGAAGACGCTGCTCCAAAACCGAGCTGCGCGCAAAAGACTGTAAGAGACTGTAAGCACTTTCGAAGCTTAATAAACATCATTCCAGAAAACTAGATAACATTCTAGAGTAGGATAGAGCTTGCACACTTTTCGTTGTAGCACAAAATAAATTTGAAGCACTATAACATCGAAGAACTTTCCCAATTGAGAAGCAACTTATGTCAGGCATGCAATCACTACCACATGAGCACACATGCAAACATGTGAACCAAGGATTGGATGATAGGAAATAGATAATTCTAACGTGAACGACACTTGCCTTTGCAAAAACAACATGAGCTCAATCTGGATTCCTTTTTCTGGGTTCACTATTCAAGGATTCCAAGGGTGGATTTCATGGATTCTCAAGAATGTCTATGGATGCAATATGCTATCCCAGTTTCCGGTCCTTCCTATATTTCAAGCTTGAAACGGTTGAAACATGAAATACCATTCTCATGATAAAATCACTGTCCCGCATTGCGAAAGGGAGTGACAACCTCTCTTGCAGCCTTAGAAAGGAAAGCATGTTCAGGAGTTGCATTGCATTGTTTTACTTACTGAGCAGCGGCAGTGGAGGTTGTCATTAGTATGGTGATGAGCGGCCGCGCTTCCCGACAACGCAAGATGACAGGAATTGCCGAAATTCCTTCTCCTGCAATTCAAACCAACACCTTGCATTCAATCTCTAAAGGACCAAGGTTTCATCCTTTGAAGTGACTAATGCAACGGGTCATAATGTGAAAAATACAATTCAGATGTGGCCAAATATTATATCAGTGAAGAAAATTGCAAGTTTTAGTACGAAAATAAACAAAATCGCACAAAAGAAAGTCTCCGTAGGATCTATTCAAAACTGCGAAAAGTTAACACGAATCACAATTTAGGCCTTTTCATACTACTTCAGGGGTTGGATCACAATTAGATGTAGAAAATGCAGGGTTTAGGGTTTAAACTTCTCGACTTCGCATTGTCAAATTGGGGATCCAAAACATACCCACAGAGACGGCGTGAAACCAGATGAGCAAACCAGATGGGCGCTCCCGTGACGGGTACCCCGTGCGCTCGCGCCAGCGCCAGTACTGCTCCCCGCCTTGCCAACGTCTATACTGCAAATTGAGAAACAGCAACGGCGAGATGGACTTCATCATGCCGGAGTACAACACCCTCGCCCATCCTCCGGGCGTGTCAACCATTGCCATCGCCATCGCCACACAGTGCACAACAACTCTGCAGAAATCTAAAGCACAATTTGAAGTGGACGGGTTCTTCAAGCTCCAAGTTTCTGCTGCCCGTGTCTTGTAACCAACGGTCGGCGTCCGCAAGGGATGGACAGTTGAATTGGCAGCGACCAACTTCCAACCACTTTCTGTCTTCCACAACCCAGGAACAGCCTCTTCTTTGCCAGTGGCAAGCTCCAATTTATGATTTCCTCAATTTTTGTCTCTGCTGCAATTCGGTTGTGTGGATTAGAGAATTTTGAATTCTAATTTTGAATTTTGAATTTTGTTTACTAAAACTATTTCGCTATGAGTCAATCTCCAGCATTCCAAGCATTTGTAGGAAAGGAATTCAATTCCGAAAGGGGATTAAAGGGGCATTAGAAGGGATTAATTCCAAGCTCGACACTCAAATTGCTAGTGCTGGTCGCTAGTACTGGTCACTTGAGTGTGTTTATGGTGGTTTGGGTGCCATTTTACTTGGCTTTTGGAGGAGTAATTAGGGTTTTCGTTTTCTGTTGGGACTTGAGTTTGTGGTACGCGTGCAGCAGGAGACTTAATTTTGGTGAGACTCGATGATGTGAGAGGCCTGACAATGTCGAGCATGAGCTGGAAAGTCAAGACCTAGAGTTCGTTTTTTTGCTACCGGTTTGGGGCTTTTTGCTCATGGAGGTATGGTATTTGATAACTTAATTTCCCCCGCAGTAGTCACACTAAATGTGTTGCATTTTGACTTTTGTAACTGCCGCAAATGCTGTTTCAAAAACAGAGTTTGTTATTGTTCAATATCTTTGCAATTATCATAATATTCTTGAAAGGTGCTTCAAATACCTTAAGCCCATCTCCTCAGGGAGGATCAAGTATTCAAGCTCCTCAGATCCTGTGGCATCTTTCTTCTTTCCACACATTCTCTACATCATGAGTTCGAGAATGTTGAAGGAAAACCCCACCTTATTCACTTGGACCTCTTTAACATAATCTTCTCTACAATGACACTCTTAAATCTTCTACTCACTTGCCTCACTATCATCGACAGTAGCACACTCATCATACATTCAAACTAGGATAGTTATTATTTGGGGAGTCCAGGGAGTCAGTGTGTAGCTCTGACAATAGCTGCCAGATTGAGACTTGTGAGCATGTAGAAGTAGCATGTTGTTGCACGGCATTCTTAGTTATATTGATTGAATACAAATCACACCCTGCTTTTTATATGTTGTTAGATGAACAGTCAAATGGGTGCATTCATATAGCAGCTTAAGAATGTCATGATCTCCCCATTCAAAGAAAAGCAGAGAAACTTCAGTGCTCACTCTTTCTGACTTGTAGAAAGGCCGTATTACAGTAGTTTCTATGGACTTGGGGATTGCGAGGCGTCTGCCTTGCTCGCTTTGACACACTCTTTTGGTTTTTGAATGATGTGGTTGGCCAGATCCTGTCAGAGATTGATGTACTGGGATCAAAGTTGGGCGATGAGAACAGAAGTATCAAACATGCAGAAGTGAAAACTCTTGATACTATTCGAGGCAAGGAATTTAGCTTGTTCATATCTTAACGAACAACCTAATTTATGTAACTGGAATTCATGTAAGTAGTTGAGGTAAAGAGACCCTAGTAGTATTCGTGAAGAATGTGAGACGTATGTTTTCCAAGCTCTTTTGTGCCTTAATTTTTTTTTTCGTGACTTCTTTTTTATGGGACAGATATTGAGAAGGGATTGCAGGAGAATCTGCAAGAGTATATGGATTTTCTCCAAGTGTTGACGAAGGACAACTCCAGGAGAGGAGCCATGTGCGAGTGGGTGCACAAAGACGAGGCAGATCGTTGTCAAGAGCTGGAGGTGATCCATGCCAGAAGGCCTAGAACAGCTCCACCCATCCATGAGCACCTTCAATTAGCCCAGCGCGTTTCCTTCGAGTTTGACGAAAGCACAGTCGCATCTGACAGTAGCTGTGAAAATGGAGAAGGAAAGAAACCTCGTTTCCAGACCGTTGTCTCTGAGGTGGATTTGGAAGGGGACCCGGTGAGGCCCAAGAAATCACCTCCAAAAGGGTATTTGCACCATGACTGCTGTGGGAAGAAGAACGAGCCAAGGAATATTTTGCAGGGACTCAATGGCCGCATCAAAACGTGGTCCACAGAGTCAATAAGCGAGTCCCACACCCCGAAGTCTGTTCTTTCGTCCGCACCAACCCACAAAGCTCAAACTGACAAAGTAAGCGACTCCTCTTTGGCCTCATGAGTTTTCTCACTTCCGAGAGGGTCATGTGGGGACTTCTTTTCTTGAACTTTGTTGGCTTTTAACCAACAGATGCGGTACTCTTCATCGATTCTGGTGATACAAAATATGTCCCTGTCTGAATTCTGTTAGTCTCACAATATGATCAAATTGGTCTTTCAAACCAATGAAATCTTGGGTCTGTAGGAGTTAAAGAAAATGTATGTTAGAAAGTAAAATGGAGATGCCTTACTAATTCTGATTGGAATGATGTTCAGGTGAGTGTGTGTGTGAGGATGAGACCATTCAACGAACATGAAAAAGTTTGTCCACTCAAACAGGTCATTTTAACTTCACACAAGCATAAGCATGTTTCTGCCACTCAGTGAGTTTCTTGTTGTCTTATAGTTAATTATGTTATATTTTTAAATTGCAGGTTTTTTTAATGTATGATAGATATGCCGTTTTGACTGCACAAGCCAAGTTCCTAGTCGCTTGGCATATTCAAAATTTTGTTAAATTATTTGAAGCTTCCTACAGCTATTGCTGGTTGAGTCTAAAAACTTCCTCAAAAAAAAATGATTCACTAGTCATATATATAATGATATATAATATGTTTAGTTATGAATGTCTGAAATTCTCTTAAATACAAGTTTTCCCTTCACTACACATCCACCGCTTGTAGTTGTTTTCATTTTCCTAGAGAATAAAAGTTGATCATACAAGAACTGTCTTGCAATTCTACAATAGATGATAATTTGGATAGAGTTTACAGGGAGGGAACCGACTTTCATATGATGTGATTCTTGCAATTGTTTTGTGCAGTTAGTGTCCTGAAGGATGCAGTCAGTGGCATCTCTGCCCTATCCTTTAGTCTTTGACATTAGTAACACGGCTTGAATATGAAAAAAATATCTCCAGTGACTTTTTGTCATGGAGCGGTTCAAACTGGATTATACTGCGTTGAAGAATTTGTCTTCCTCCTCATTGATAAAACGATGTTACTTGCTTTGCAGGTTTTATGCTCTCAAAAGGACAAGGTAATTGTGAAGGATTACAATTATCTCCGGCAAGGCACCATGAAGACGAAAGCGGAGACGCTTCAATTTGACGTGGACTACGTGTTGGATGATAGCTTTCTGCCTCGCGGGAATCGACAGCGAAAGGAGGAGTCTCAGAAACGGATGTTTGAAACTCTTGGCCTACCTTGCATTGAGTATGCCCTGGATGGTTACAATACTACGGTAAAAGCATAATCCTTATTCCACCGAATTGACGACTGTCAAATGTTTTTTGATGCTTTCTAGCTGTAAGCATTGGTCGATAATCCTGTCAATTACATGTTGTAAATCAACCCATTCAGTTGTAGCTAACAATTTTGAGTAATATGCAGATCATGGCGTATGGACAAATGGGTTCTGGCAAGACGTATACCATGATGGGCGATGGTACTCTTTGCGGCAGAGGCCTTGTGAGTTACAGCTATTCGAATATCTAAGTGGGATGCTTTTATGTTTGTTCAGATTCTTAACGTTCACGAAATCTATTGAGTATGAATACATCAGTTGATGTATATAGGGCGTGCTTGTGATTTTATGGAAGTTCCCAAACTAAGTCACAGTTTGGATTTAGGTTAAGAGAACCAATACGCAGATATTTTTCACTTAGTGCTGAATTTCTTTGTGTTGTCCAATTGGTATGTATAAACTGGATGATTAAACAGGTGCCAAGGATTGCGCATGAGTTGATGCATCGTGTTCACGAGGATCGAATGAATGACATCGTTTTTTCCATTCAGGTGCAATATGGTTTTAGGCAATAGAATTACTTGCTCAGTTGATACTCCCTCTGTCTCGAAATAAATTTGGGGTTTCTTGGAAATGGCTAGATTAATGCTTGAGTTACTCCTATTTTCAGGAGATTGCATAAATCTTGTAACTTTCACTAAACCCCACTAGGTATGAAAGTATGGAAGTCAACATTGAAGTGAAGTGATGTTGAAAACAAGCAATGAAATTGATAAATTTTTGTGCTTTTTGGAATTGCTCCAGTGTTATTAATTTTGATCATTTTCCAAGCAATGTTGGTGTAGTAACATCTATTGATGTCCTATATATTCAACTTTGTCAATGTCCTGTGATTCAACTTTAGGAAATTCTCAACAAGAGATTTGTTAGTAGCGGTTTTTGTACACTTGTGGGTTAAGTTCTTTGCCTTTGGTTGGTTAGAGGTTGCATTTTGATTTTCTTTGCAAGGATTGAATTGCTATATAGTCTTTGGAGTGTGGTATAAATAGATGCTTTCGCTTTAGGGTGTTCGAATTAGCTTCAGTTGTTGTCCATCAAGTTGTAGAGAACCAATTTCGAATTTAATTTGAGACAAGTA
This sequence comes from Straminergon stramineum, assembly GCA_963920665.1. Taxonomy (NCBI): domain Eukaryota; kingdom Viridiplantae; phylum Streptophyta; class Bryopsida; order Hypnales; family Calliergonaceae; genus Straminergon; species Straminergon stramineum. The sequence goes on from OY987264.1 coordinate 24,849,600, forward strand.
TATTTGGAAATTCTGGATTCATTTCGAGACAGAGGGAGTATATCTTTGTTGTATTCTCTGAGATAATTTTTCAATATGCTTTATTTGCCTCTCTACCATAACAAAAGAATTAAACCCTGCTACTTTGGTCTATGCGCTTATTGTCTTCTTGACTAGGATATATCAAATGCTTAAGACTATGTAAGAGTAGCTCTCTCTAGTGTAATTGTAGTTGAGAGCTGCTTGGAAAAATTACAAATTAAGTTTAGAAGATAGGTAAAAGTTTGGTACACACAGGTGAGCTACCTTGAAATCTACCAAGGAAAGGTACGGGATCTCTTGGCTGACAAGAAACTGGATCACACCCGGGATCACAACAATGAAGAATATCCAGTGAATATCCAGGTGGAGTCGCCATCAACAGATGGAATAGGTTCAAGCTTCTCCTTTCAGGGGCTTGTCAAGAAGGACTATTTTCAAGTTCGGGAGCAGCCAGTAACAGGTACACGATGTCATTCACCAGAATATAATTAAGTGGGTACCATTAGACCTTGGTATTTATATTGCGACTATCCTTCCTTTTAGGAGTTTTAGTCGAAAATTAAGATCAATCCGCGTTACCAATATGAAATATCACTTGGAGACTGGACTTAAAACATCCAATTCTATTCATTGACAGGATCTTATGTTGAAGATCTGATTTGGAAGGATGTGACGACATCTGGTGAGATGGAAACATTTGTGAAACAAGGAGCAGCAAATAGGACATTTGGGACCACGAACACACACAGGTTATCCAGTCGTGGTCACACGCTCTTCACCATCAAGCTTATAAGGGTATAATTCAGCATTTTCTTACCTTTTTCATATGTTCTCGAGCTTACTATTAAAGAGTTTTTAAAATCTCCTCAGAAATAATATGTCAGGATTCATACATAGAGAAATTTATGAGGGTGTTGGGTTGACCAGATGCATATGAATGACAAAGCAATGGGCACCAACGTGAGCCATATTAACTTGGTGGATCTTGCAGGCTAGACTCCTATTTCATGTGCAACTCTCATTGATTCCTACTTCACTCCCATTGTCCAATTGGAGAATGTTAAGTAATAGTTGTACAGATAGTGTAAATATATCCTCTATCTTTTACCAGATTATCACTCGCACATTAAGCCTTTCACAAACAAAACTTGAATTCTGCATATAGTTTTCAAGTTTGCATTTATGTCATCTAAGTTTGCTTTGTCAATTAACAGTAAGATGACAGCTCTGACTGACTTGCAGGATTAAGCCTTTGGTCTTACTTTGATGTTACTCATGGTAAGTGCATTGTCTAATAGTTTGCTAATGAGAATGCTTTGGCACGGTGGAGCTTGGCAGGCAGTGAGAAGATGGCCATGTGCCAGAAGCCTTCAGCTGAAAGAACCTACGAATCCAAATACATCAATCGCTCACTCGCGCAGCTCAACGAGGTTTGTTGTCTCTACTCAAGGGAAGAGACTATGCGATGGTTAAAAATGTAGAAACTTCTGGTGCCCAATGAAAGTACGACATGTTTTTTTTAGAAATAATAGCATGTTGGGCCCCCTAATTCCAAGGAACGAAGTTCGAATTTCTGATATAATTTTGACATTTGGTTATAGGAATAATAGCATTCTACAATTGCCGAATACAGTGTTCTAATTTTTCAATCAATGAGGATTATACTAAGGACTATACGAAAAGAGACATATAAATTACACGTTTCTATTTGGGGTAGCCACTTGTGATTAACTGCTTGTGTTCATTCTGTCTGCTATTTTCTCCATGTGAATACTTCATTATGCGGGTCATATGTTCTGTATGAATTTTACTTTTTGTGGTTCTGTGGTGTTTCTGAATATGGATGATTGTCATGGATCTACTGATGCAGGTATTCACGAATCTGAGTTCCGGCAGGTCGAATGGAAAGTTTGTGTCGTACCGAAGCTCCTCTTTGACTTGGCTCTTGCGAGAGTCTCTGTGTGGGAGCAGCAAGACTTTCTTGGTGGCCAGCTTTTCTCCCGCTGAGCAGGTGAGTCTTTTCTTCTCTCATACCGTCAAGAAAGGAAAATTGGGCATTTTTGAATTCTGATGCTCAGAGCAGATTGCCTCTGACAATGGGGATATATTCCTAAAGAACCAAAAGTTCAGATTGGTTCTCATGTTTTTCTTAGCTGCTTTGGGGAGTCACGTGAGGACTATCTGTGGCCTAATTTTTCTTTCTGTTGTTGACAACACACATAATTGTTCTTCATTAATTCTGGTGATACAAAATTTGACCCCAAATTGAGTTATATATTTTCTCAAAATGATCAATTGAATTGATCATTTTCAAACCTTGAACCCTTGGTCCTTGAGGCAGGGCATCATTACATATATCATGGCGTTATGTTGTGCAGGATTTCCAAGAGAGCGTCCACACACTACGATGTGCGGCGAAAGCCAAGCGCATTGGTCCGTCAAATCAGGATCCGGTTGTGAAGAAGCAGATATTGATGAAAATGAATGAAGAGATACGCACACTGCAATATCTCATTGCAGGCTTGACGAAGAAAACGATGCTGCAGACGTCCACTGAGATCATTAGGCAAGTGACGAAACCCCCATACGGGGCAGAAGAGCAGCTCTCTCCGTGTAGCCACATCGATGGCATGAGAAGCTCGCAGCTTGAGTCGAATGGAGCACAGGTCTCGCCGTTCTTCGCAGACTATCGAAGCATTCCTAATCTTTTATATATATTATGTACACGGTTATCAGTACATTAGACAATTTCAAGACCTTTTAGAGATCATAGAGTCAAATCTTTCCATGCTTCATGGGAAGGTCTTACTCTGATCATACTGAACATACCGTTGATCATATGATCTCTGTGACCATTAAGACTTCTCCATGTATCATGGGAAGGTTCTCTTGGTGATGCTGTCGTAAAGTTCTTGAAACAGCCTAGCTTTACCCAAAACCTTTTTGTATATGAGAATAGTAAATGCATGCATTCCTCACTTGTCCCTTGTACCGTAAATTCATGTTGTACACCATGTGAAGGTCAGGCGCATGAATATTGCTTCTGTATGCTTCTTATTTAACATTGCCACTGCCAAAGAAAAATACATTTTGTTTGTGTACGTCATGAGGACTGTTGCAGCAAATCTCTTATGTGCTATATGATGTGACCTGCAGCAAAGAAGACCACCTTCACAGCCTCAAGAACGAAAGTCAGGCAATAGGTCACTGAATGTCAAAGAAAGATTGCAGAATGCAAATAAACGATTCTTGGTCACCTTTAAGGAAAACTCTACTGTGTTCATCCACTGAAGGAACAGGGGTTGGATTTGGTATTTGAATGGAAAGAAATATGCTGTTGCTCATCCTGTACTGTTTGCATTGGTTTATATTCATGCATTCAATGGGTCCATTTGGTTTCTGGGTGCAGTCACTGTAGGAAATTGTCAGCTGCACGCGTTTTCTAGTTGAACTAAGGCAGGGACACCCAAAACTGACGCTTTTCTACTGCGGACGGATTCTATTATTAGACTTGTGAAATTTCTATAATTTCTCATTGGCAAGTGATAGGAGATTTCAATGTACCAAGAACGCATCATTTGGATATTGTATGAAGAACTTATGAAGGATCAAAGTATTTTACGTAGATGTTTTATAATCGTTTCTTCAAGAAAAGGTACATATTGATTTTGGAGAGGTATGCAACATGAGCATCTCATAAAGTGGTGCTTTAAGACACAAAAGCAATTTGGGAGGAGCCTACCTTAATCCCTACTTGAGACAATGGAGATTATTGGAGCATAACATGAAAAACTTTGTAGATTTAGTCCTTGAGATCTATTCAATTCCCAAGTAGATGACTTATCCATGTGGCAAAATGACTTACACATATCAACATTTATTTCTCAATTTGTGCTAGTAAAGCATTTTTTTTGTAGAACATGTTTCCCAATATGCAAATTTAAAATTCCCGAAGGATTTTGCTTAAGTTAACTAAATACAAGCAATTAAGAGTCTTGAGAACCAAACAATTGTGAGATTTCTTTTGAGGTAAACACCCCATTTGACTTGAATGTGCCTAACTAAGGTGAACATTTTTTTGCAAGAATTCTAAATTGCATTACATGTGCTACGAACTTATGTTCCAAAAGACAAGATGGAAACCACAAATGCCCAAGGCCCTTTTCTAGCTTTGTATAATATATTGTCAAAGCAAAAAGCCAAATTCTTTATAAGTTTCAACAATTTTTAGAATTGTAACCATTGGATGTGAAATTAGACATATTAAGTATATACTAAATGCGAAAGGGAAACAAACAATATCACATATGAATTGGAGGATTGTGTTTTTTCATAAAGTAGAAGATGGAAGTATGAAAGTAATTTGAATTCTTTCAATCTTCTATTTGTAGGTCAATACAAAATTATGGTTAACAATATGAGGTTAAAGGAAATATTATGTACACATATAACAATTTATTCCATTTTAAATCAAACCTAGCTATAAGGTTTTTTTTAATGAATTTAGGAAGTGAATTATCCCTCAAAATCTTGTGTATTTATAGCTCATCTCCTAGAACGTACTTGGTAGCTTCAAAGTTTTGATGTGACCAAAATATATTACCTTGGTAGTGTAGGTTTTTGCACTTATATTGCAAAGATAGACTCTTGCTCAAGAGTAAACACACTCTGTTTGTTCTAACCAAATTTAATTTGATGTTTATTTAACGTGCCTCTACTTCAATTAATGTGTTAACAAAAGCAAAGTGACATGAGATAAATAACATATATTTTTATGTACACTACCCACCAACAAGTTTATGTTCAAATTTTCGAACTATGAGTGTCACTGAAAATGAAGTGCAACTTTGATTGATCATATCTTCTACTTTAAACCTCCAAACTTCATGAAACCAGCACCAAATTGTTGAAAAATGAATTAACTACATTCTAAGTATCATTTAGATGCTAATTCAAGCTACTTGTCTAAGAAAAATCAAATTGCATTGTCTACATTGAAAGTTGTGTTTGAAGCTCCTACATTGTGATGGCAACATTGATGCTTCTTGTACCAACACAATTTAGATTTTTGTCAACTTAAGCTTCACATATGGAGATCCAGCAACCTCAATGCAAAACATGCTTGGGTCAAGCAATGTGGTAGCCTATAAATACATCGTGTGTGTGTTTTGGTAAGTGGGTATATCTCTAGAGACAAAATCAGATTGTATGAGATTGGAGGTATTCTTGATTGTAACAATCGACTTTAGTGGTGGTATAAGGTGTGCTTTAGAGCTCTAAACACCAACACTAAACTGCATTTGATTAGAAGAATGTAATATGGATAAACAAATTTTCATTTGAAATTGGAAAAGATCAACACAAGTGAAGGTATGATGAAAGTCATATAAATATTTTTCTTTGGATTGTTTAGCACCATTTTTAAAATCTAGTCGTTCATTAGTGATGATATGGGTGCATTCACCAATTTCAATAAGTACCACCTTGTTAGAATGTCATGTGATAGATGAAGAGGTAGAGACTTTGTTGTTGTAGTCTATAAAAGTTGATTGAGTGGCTTTGACTTTCTCCACAATCACTCTGAGACATTCATACTCATGCAAGATGGTGCTCTAGTGCATTGTAATAGGGAATTATGTGATTGGAGGCAAGCACATGTCATGAGAAAGCTTTCATGTCCAACAAACCCTCCTAACTTAAACCCCATCAAAAACCTATGAAAGATTGTGAAAGACATTGTCTAAAATGAGGTGCTACCATAAATCAAAGTAGAATTAGTCAACACCATTCAATGGATATGGGAAGAGGTGTCTCTAGAGATGATTGAAGTTCTCCTTGCTAGCATGCCTTACCATATGAAGGTCATAATCGAAGCTAATGGTGGTAGCACTAGATGGTAGATAGTTTGTCAAAAAATGCTATATTTATAAATAAGTTTGTAAGTTTTTTGTAAATTCTTTAGACATCAGTAAAGTAGACTTCCTTATCTTTCCAAAGCACTTTGCATTTTGTGATTTGGATCATTTTTGAGCATGTGGTGGCAATTCGAAATTGGAGGTTTAGACTCTATGTTTGTAAATTGATTGCTGTGAAAGTAAACTTGTTGGTGGGTACTATACATAACTATATTTTCAAGTTTATTATTAAGCATTTTTTCAATCAATTCACTACTAAAAAATCAGAGACCAAAACAACCAAAATCTGAATCTATTGTTTCAGAACTATCAATGATTTAGACAATGGAATCTTTTTTTAAATTATAAATTGTCACACTAGCAATGACAACAAGTGTCACATCAACAAGTCAATTGTCACATCAACATACATGTTGGCACTAGGGTTTGATCTTGGGACCTTGAACACTAAATACGCCATCCAACATACCATGGTTGAATTCATATGTGCATATACAAATAAAAAATTGATACTTACCAATGCCCCCCAAAAAAATTGTTGATTTTCTATTGTTTTGGTCACAATTTTCTAATAGTAACTTAATTATAGACAAACATAAGAGGTTCAATGCATTAGAGAAGAATTTAGGGCTCAATATGCTCATATTAGGGTTGTTCCCCTGCATGTTCCCTATATTGTCCGGGAATATCTTGCTGCTGGCTAGAAAATAATTATTAAAAAAAATTAAAAAAATTCTTAGTTCGGAAATGCAAAAAAAATTTGAAAAAGATTGAAAAAAATTTTAAAAAATTAAAAATGATGTGGCACAGTCTCGGCTACGTTAGACTGCAACAGTGGTGCAGTTCTTGCGTTCCCCGCAACCTAGGAACTTGCAGGCATGTACAACCCTCAAATCTCTCCTAATGGTTCATATTGAAGATATTGAATTCCATGCATTTCTTGTAGTAAATGGAACTTTGAAATGCTAAGCGTACATGTTAACAATAATAAATATCACATAGTTAATTTTGATCATTCTAATTACTTACATATTGTCTAGTGTATAAACAAAGTATACAAGGAGAATATTTAAATTTCATGTTGCAATTGCCATCTCATCCCACATCTCATGCTATTTTCATCATATCAAAAATTAAAAAGAATAAGGAATGTTGTGCCATTCTCCACTCCTATAAAAAAAATGTAACATACCTTAGACACTAGAAGAACCCCATGTTTGGGGTGATTGATATTAGATGATATCTAATGAAACCCCCTTATTTTCATGTCAACAAAAACGTTCAACATATCATCTTGATGTTATATTGGACATTTTTGTTAACATAAATACATGGGTTGTTGCATTAAATGTCAACTAAAATTCATTTAAAAAAATTTGGGCTTGTGACCTAAAACATAGGTTTCTCATAGTGAAAATGCCCTAATATATTTGCATATGATACATTTGATAACTACACCTAAAACTAACACCTTCATAAAACGAACATCTATAGATTCTTGCCTAAAATATACTCCTACTATTCATGAGAGTATAGTGTTGATTATAGGAACATCTACTTTTGTTACTTTTTAAAACTCATAGTTTATTCATATAATATTCAAAATTTTTATTTTAATAGGATCTAAAATCTTCTTTTGACTACTAACATGATCCCACAAAAACTTTTTCAATATAATAATGGAACTATGATGAATTGCTCCTTTTGAAGGTTTAGGTACATTTACATTGCCATACTATAAACAAATGAAAACATCTTCAGTGAGGAGAAAACATCTAGAACAAGATAGATGATTAAGAAATATTGGCTAATGCAAATGCCAACATAGCAACTGCAATTAGGATAATTGTTTATTGTATTTTACGCTTTCTAGTTATTTTGTTGAGCTTGATTGTTGCTAAAATTCCATGGCCATATCTTGATACAAATTTAGCTATATAAAATCATTCATAGGAAGATAGATATGCATGATGCCATTCCCAAAATGAAGAAATAAATCACATAGTACATGTCAATTGGTAGGACAACATACTTGGGTGTAAGTTATTTCATCTATTTCTTGGTAGAAAATTCATGAAAACATTCATAATCCACCCAATGAATGCCAGCTCTCTTAGAGGTTAATAATTACACTAAATAGTGAAATTAGGTTGTTTTAACAATTAGGTTGCTTTATCCCCCAAAAGTTACTTTATAAGCCATCAAAGTCAATGAATACTTCTACAAATATTTCGATTTACACACATGCACGTTTATGAGTCCCAATTACAACAATACCTAATTCAAAAGGAGTCCATCCTTGTATTTAACAATTTAACAATAAATATTTCTATAGTGTCAAATGTCGAGAAATTAGTGAGGGGCAACCTAATTTCACTCGCTTGAGTGTAGATTTCCGTCATCATAATGGCAGTGATGATCCGACAGTAAACGGAAATTTAGGCAATCCGCAGCAAGGGCCACGCGTCTACGATATCACTTGTGCCGAGATCGCTGCGGCAAGAAGGAGAAGAAGCCGAGGACGAAGAAGACGATGGTTCCTTCGAAGGATCCTCCACAGCGAGCTTCAAACCTAGAATTGTCCAGTGAAATAACGCAATCACACCTGCGTCGACAAAGATCTTAGAATTCGCCTCGCAGCATTAGGAATGGATTAAGTCTTCCATAGACACACGCCAGAAATTCGCGACCAAATTCTGGACCAAGTTTATCTACTAAGCTTATTATGGTAAGAAGCTGTTCTGTTTCAGCTGGCCGCCTCCACACCGAGTGACGTTCCTTTACAGACACTGTACATATTCTGTGCGCACGGTTCGGGTCGAGCGTATATATCCAGGGGTTAGCCAGAGCAGGACGATTTCATGGCAGTTCTACGAGCGATAGGGTTGCCGGCTCTCCTCCCTGCTGCCGCTGTTGCAGCTTCGGCTGCCGCACCTTCCATCAAATCGTTCAAATCTTCGCATAGGTATTGCGGACAATTTCGCTTCGTTCAAGTGCATTACGTCAGGATTTGAGAATAATACTATCATCTGCATTTATCGACGTTCTGAAATGGCTTCCCTTTGGAATTGGATGCATTGTTAGCAGTCTTGGTACAACTTATTAGGTGTTAAAAAATACCTAGGTTTTGGTAGGTTTTGTAAACGTGGCTACTAGCGAGTGCGTCGACTGGAGAATAGTTGAAAAGTCATGGAAATTGAACGCGTACATTGTACGAGACTATTGGAATTGTGCTTAATGCAATGTGTGCTTTGATAGGTCGTCTTCAGCGCGGACGCCCGTGTCGCTGAAGCAAAGTGCGCGCCTCTTCAAAGGTCGATTTCTAGGGTCCCCACAATTGTTGCAAGGTTCACTTCTGGCATATCCTATGGCTGCTGGTGTGGCGATGGTAGCGGTCGAGGCGTCAGCTTCACCAGAGGTCTCGCAGATGGCTCCAGGACAGGTTTACGCCTCAACGTTTTTTCTTTGGGATCCTGCCGCCATTTATACCGATAGCTAATTATTGTCTTAGCTGTAATCGCTATTCGCAAATTCAGTAGGTTGTGTAGACTGGCCTTGTTGGAATTCGCAGAGCGATTGAAGGAGGATGGAGATTTTATCTTGAAACTTCCGGATTTTGGTTTAGGCAGGATACTGCATCACAATTGCTTAGAAAAATTTAACTTTTGCTTCTACATTGTGGCTGGGGCTATCAGGGCAAGAATGGACCTGGAGCTAAGGCGGAACTACCGGATTTGATGGTAAATATCGAACTGTTGCACATGTTGTGGCTTTCAAAATCATGCGTGATGCTAATTTATGCACGCAGGCACGTGCTGAAGAGCTGGAGAGGCTGTAGAAAGTTTCCTCCCGTTTGAATGTCTAGTTCCGTGAGTTTAAGGCAGTTATAAATGACTCGTTGTTAGAAATCTACAGTAAAGATTCTGAATGCTCCACTGATGTTATTTTGATCTCCGATGTTTTTTACTAATTCTTTTCAGAACGTCGTCTCTTCTAGTGTTCGGAGGAAATTTCTTTTAGGCTGGTGTTCCCGATGATTTGTCACAAGTTCGCTTTACTGAGGGTTTTCCATTAGATTCCGAATTGAGAGTCGCTGAACATGAACTCTACCTTAAAATCGCAGACTGAGTTCATGGTGGACATGAAATGTGACGGATGCGTCAAATCAGTGCGCACCAAGTTAGAGCCCCTTGATGGTAAACTGCACGACTGAACTCATTCTGGGTAGCTGTTGTTCCTCAATCTCAAGCTCTGAGTCTTTCTAATTATTGCATGGCGGCGTCATATATACTGTGAACATGTCTATGGCGAGGTTGCATTGTGTCTGCAATTTCCAATGGCAGAGAGTAATTTAGGACGTCACTGCTTGATGTAATTGAGAATGTTTCTGTTCAGAGAAGTCTTACGCCTGTCTTGGATGCAGGGGTGAAGTCTGTGGACGTAAGTCTTGAAAACCAAGTGGTGCGGATTTTAGGGTCAACGACAGTGAAGGACCTCACAGCGGCGTTGGCAGAATCTGGACGCAAGGCTCGTCTTATCGGTCAAGGGCTCCCAGAAAGTAAGTTGCAGCTGGTGGACTCATTTAAATCGTAGAATTTTTATCTAGGGTCTCTTAAAATTGTGAGTTTGTTTTGTATTTCGAATGCGTCTTTGTAAGAATGAGTTTTTCCAGTTGATGCTTCTTGTATGTCTCAGCAGATATCATCCTGGTAAATTTGGACCTCAACATCGAGTTTGTTTCTTCAAGGCATCGTTTGGTTTGTGTCGCAAAGTGATGCTGCTCTATTTTTTTTGTCATAGTTCATGTCCGTTCCCTAGAAAATCTTCTTAACCCCTGATTTTCGAAGCTCGATTGGTACCGAATACAACAGTGAAATCGCAACTGAGTTTGGGGATAATGTTAATACTTGCTCGATGTCTGATGAGATGATTTGATCAGGCTCGTTACTTAGCGAGCTTGTTTATTAAGCTTCTCATTGCCGATCGCAGAGTCAAAGAGGAATTGCTCTTCAGGGCAAATATTTGTATATTACTTTATCAGTTACATCGCGATCCATCCCTCTTCAGCTGAAGTAGCAGGCCCTTAATCTCTTGTCTACTGTGAGGTTCCTTCATCGTGAATATCGTTTATGTGTTCGTTGTACCTACCGTCGCTTTACAAGCATATTGACGTTGCCGAATATCAGGACATCCAATGCTTTACAATTAGAGGTAATTGAAGTTCTTTGTTTGGTTATATCCACATAAGAGTGTCCTAGCCTGTCACATGCTATTCACCTAGTTCTATTAATCTGCCAACTGCTGAGTCTTCGTTTTGTTAGCATCTATCCTTAAGGATCTGGCCTGTTTTACCTTCAAAAGCTATTCCGTCATATCACTGAATATATCTAGAAAATTTATAGATCGAGAAACGCCAACAATGATTCTAGAACTTCTTAGCAAACCAAATGTTCGTCTTCATTCTGGGTTTCCTTCACTGAACAACCAGATTGCTTTCTAACAACTCTGAAATAGGTTTAGTACGCTTGAGGGTACCTCTGAGAGCACTGGAAGAAGGTGTGTCCATGCCCACCACAATTGAAACATAAGCCTCTCTTCCGGTACTCAGTCATTTCTGCACTTGTAAGTCTTTTAAATCCATTTGGACGATTAGGGTGATTGATACCGTCTACGCGAGCAAATAAGACGTATGGGGTTTGCCTATCTGCTTTGGTAGGGGATGATTGCCGTGTTATAATTTTCCTTCTTTTAGAAGGTAAAATCTCGCCTTCTTCCACACATGTGTAAGCCCATTTCTCTGCCAACTTTATCGCCTCTAGAATGCTTGTGGGCTTTTTGGAGCTAAGGTAGAAAGAAGGTGCCGGTTTCAACCCACGTATAAATCTGGAGACTTTCTCTGACTCACTTGAGTTCTCAAGCTGCATTGCGAGGGAATGGAAATTGGCTACGTAATTGGGAATAGAACCAGTCTGTTTCAGGACTGCAATTTTGTCCTGAATGGTGAATCTGTCTTCGGCAGGAATGAATGTCTTCTCCATAATGTGTACAAATTGCTGCCAGGACAAAACTGGAAGTTCTCGTCCTTCTTCAACATGTTTCGTTCGATTGTACCACCAGATGGCAGCAAATCCTTCAAATAGAGTGGTGGCAATGCTAATTTTCAATCTGTCAGTCTTCACTTGTATCGAGTCAAGGTATTGTTCGACTTTGACTATCCAAGTGTCTAGTTTCCTCTTATCTCGAGCGCCAATATAGCACGGAGGAATTGTTGCAATGAATTTTGGCAGCATGTTTGTTAGGCTGACAATGAACTTCGCTTGTTCATTAACCTCATTTATTTGTAGCTCTTCTTCATGATTCTTAAATTGGTCTTTATTGGCTAATGCACTGAACTCAATAATTTCATTCCTTGAAACCTTTGAGCTTGATGAAGGGCATGATTGTTCCGATGTGGCTCTTTTATCAGGCTGAATCGTCTTATGAGCCAAGGGTGCTTCATTGAGATTCTCTGGTTCAGGGTCTGACATTGAATATTTTTCTTCTTTGCACTCCATCTGAAGAGTCCTCGTCAGGTAGGGCCGCTGTCACTTGTGGTTGTTACCGGTGATACTTGGTTCAGCAAATGCTGGCGCCTGGTATATGGTGTATGGCAAATTTGGTCTATATGATGCGTCCCCCGTTGAATTGTTAATTGGAGCCATAACGCTGGTGGCAATCTCGTGTGTCCAGGTCCTCGAGAATTGCAGTCTGTATCTCCTGAATTTATTTTCTGTTAAGTCGTCCTTTTAGAGAAGTTTAGTTTGATGGTATTACAGTTGTTGCGTTCTCTTCCTTTTGATTGGTGCTGTCCTCACATGATTTGAATTTTTCTGGAGGCTTTTGTCCATAAACCTGTTGCAGTGGTCAAGTATAATAAATTTTCTTGCATATTATATGTTGCCTTCTTGGTCCCAGATTTTTGAGACGAGTTTTGTTTCTCCTGAGAGGATGTCGTAGGCTTACAATGCCTTAAAAGGACAACATCAATTGGACATGTCTTTTGGAATGAGCGTATTACGTGCAAAAAATAATCTTTGGTATCAGCTTCTTTGTGGTTTCGTGTGGTTTGTCAAGAGTCGCTTGGAAATCGGGTGACTCGGAGATTCTAATAGACTTGAGAACGACAGCCTTGTTGGAGGATGAATGTAAGAGAGAAATGAATGATTTTGACGGTCTTGTCCGATTTGTACAGATTTCACGCTTTCAGCTGCTGTGGCCGAGTTCAAAGGTCCCCAGATTCATGGGGTCGTGAGGCTTGCTCAAGTGAGTATGGAGCTGTTGCGCGTTGAAGCATCCTTCAGCGGCCTTCCTCAAGGCTCTGTTGGGTGGTCTATAAACGAATATGGAGATCTTACTCGAGGTGCTGCCAGCACAGGTCCGATCTTTAGCGGCTCAGTAGGCGACTTGGGAGTTCTGGAAGTGAACAACGAAGGGGTCGCGGAATTTTCTGGCACAAAGGAGAAGTTGCAAGTCAGAGATTTGATTGGGCGCGCATTGGTAATTTACGGTGACACTGATAAATCAAAATCAGGTATCACCGCGGCGGTCATTGCAAGAAGCGCTGGCGTTGGTGAGAATTACAAGAAGCTCTGCCTGTGCGATGGCACTGTTATTTGGGAATCGTCCAACAGTGATTTCGTCAAGGTTTAGGTCGTTTTGCATGAGTAGGTGTTGCAGAGATATCATTTTGTCGAGTCCTACCTGGGAAAGCATTATAATATTTTAGTTCCAAGTATGTGCTTGATGAAATGCAGCAATTTGGCATCCCTGTTCGTGGAGCTTTTCTTTAGTGGGCTATAATGTAAGAGACAGCTGTAATGTGTTTGAAAAGTTAACCGGAGATACTTTCTAGTGATGGTTGTCCTCATTCTGCTGATGATGGTATGTAAATTTGAACCCACTACTGACTACGACCGTTAGTGTTGAATCCATTTTATAATAGTTTTTATCATCTCAACTGGTCTGTTGCATAATTGAATGACAGACCCCAGTCATACGCAATTGTTGAAGACTGATCAACCGAATTCCACGCAGTTGCCAATACGAGCAAGCATTCAGCATTGCATTCTCAAAACCAGAGCTATAATATTTATACAAGCAACCTGGTCAGTGATCACCCTGAGAAAATGGGAGTTCTACAAGGTGCAAAGAAATTGTGTAGACCCCTCTCTGCATCTTGTAGATTTGCGCAGATGCTAATGCCTACCAGGTTGTTGCAATTTCTTTGCACCTCCAGATTCCAGGCAGCTATTTATCGTTTAAGTGCTCATTCGATTCTTACAGTGCACATTTTCTCTCCCTCACTAGCGGGGGTCAAGACTAGTATAGTATAGTGACTTGGTGGGTGTCAAACGTCCAATGCAGACATTGTGGGTGTCAAATTAGGAGAAAGATTTGGTGGATGATCTGGACGAGTCTTATAAATGGGTGGAAAACGTATGGCTTACCCCTGCAAAGATAACAATCGAAAACTCTGGGACCACAGTTTCTCAATCAACAATTAAAAGACAAACTAGTAGAAGTAGAAACTCTCTTAGTGCATGTTGTCAAGACTATGCACTAAGAGAGGTTTATGCATTGAAAGAGGTGTAATAATGGGCACCGAACCAATGTTGACTTTAATTACACTACTTTTCAAAAAAGTGCTTCAAATTCAGCCCATTGACAAATTCCTTAATTGACTCTTATGCACTAAGAGAGAGGATTAGTTTTGGTTTTTTTGGATTAGTGTCCCTTGTGTTGGCTTCACTGCATAGGCCAGATTCACAATGGTCAAATTTTGACAGATCTGGCTATAAATCACCAAGAAAAAAACAACTGGAGAGGATGCATTGAGAGAGGTTCTACTTGTAGAAGTTAGCATCTAGTGGTGCATATATGTGAAAGCAACCATTAGTATCATTTAACTTTTTTCTTGAAAATTAGTGAAGACATTGATAGCTCATATTGAACCCCTTCTATATTTACTTTCCAACATGCCTTCACTTTCCAAGACTAGAAAAATTTTATTTGAGAAAGTTGCCCAGTGAATGTCACGACTTGATTGGTTTGACATACTATGTGTTTTTGTCTATGCAAGTCACCAAGTTTTTCACCTTACAAACTTGTGAACTTACAACTACATGATTTAATTTGGCAAATTCTATTTCACATTACGATTCCGCAACCATAGATTGGATAGAGAAATTCAAGATTGACCAAGTTGAAAAATAGGAATATATTTGTACATTTATCTACTAAGGTGAAAAATTAAGATTCATCCCTATCAATTGCAAGACCGAAGCTTGCAACTAGAAGTAAATACTAGGGTATAATGTAGAGTTGAGGGAGTGCCTTAGAGATTTCAGGTTCCCTTGATTGAATAGAATTTTCTTTGCCAACTACTTAACTTTGACTATATTGTGGGAATATTTCAAACTTCCAATTGTATCCAAAATCCTTTTTGAAAATCTTCACTTCATTCACCTATAAATATAAAACCAATATTAACCTGTATGGTTGGATATGCTTTAGAATGTGCACACAACAAGGCTCTACATTCCCAATAACTATACCCTTCATTGTGTTTAGTGTTGCTTCTCAAAATGGTGATATTCCTACAAACATAGGGCCACCCTAAATAGAGCATTTATCACCAATTACTATAGACTATACTTCACCACACATTTGTAATGGTAAAATGGTGTTGTACTTAAGAGGTTGTCACTTTAATTTTTGGGTTGCCACTTTAACCTTGGAACATCTAGACATTCATCTCCAAAATTGATGATTTGGAAAAAATCATTGTAAAGTGCTATTTAGAAGCATATTTTGGAATAGGTACACAAACAAAAGTTATAGATTGTGAGTTGTAGATTCCATCTGTATAGTTAGATTCACCAATGCTATCATCGATATTTTTTTATAAATTTTGAAAGAAAAATTTCAAAATTCCTTCAAAATTCAATTACAAGAAAAATATTACTCCCTCCATCCAAAAATGATCTTCCTATTGGCTTTAAGTTTTTGTCCCAAAATGATCTTCCTATTGCACTTTATGACTTGAGAATTGGTCAACTTCAACTTTTGATTGTTACTTGGGACTAACAAAACAACTCCAAGCAATAGTTTTCCTTCCATCTATACAATCATCAATCAAAATACAAATTAAATGATTAAAGATGTCAATCAACACTTTTCGTCTGTATTTTTTGCATCTCTTTGAGTGTTTCTTGATTGAAGGAGATGAAGCTTTGGGAGATGGTATAGAGGTCCACATACGGGCTTGGGCTCATACTCAGTGCCTACAAAACAATGACCTCACACTCTACAATTATGTGCCTAGTGGTGTTCCTTGAAAATGACCTAAAAATTCCACTTTTCAAAACTACAACACTACACTTTGACAAGGGTTCCGAAACTCAAAATTTCTAGGACACTCAGAGTGTACCAAACCCTACTTGCCATGCAAAACAATTTTGAAAAAATATTATTTTCTGCCATAATCAAGAATACTTTGTCCAACAAGAAGATCATTTTGGGATGGAGGGAGTATCATTTTTTGAGTATAATTTGTTGGAATTAATTTGAAATGAGGTTCTCTTCACATGGTCATTTTTTGAGATTTTTGTGTTCTTAAAATCTATGATCTCATTTTGGTAAATCTTGTTTCAAACTAGAATCACTGTAATTTTGGCCTAGTCAACCACTTGACATACTTGCACTTTTGAAATTTTAGAGAACTATATACTCTAGGAACACCAAATCCAACCCTTAGATAGGACAACAACTCAATAAAGTGTCCAAAAATTATGATGACTTTCATCCAAGAAGTAATGAGAAGATACAAGAGTTGCAATCTATTTGTTGTCCACTTTTTGGATGTTGGAGTGCTCCAAGGTTAATTGATGAATTGCTAATTTAAACGTGATTGAAGCTATTGCCCAACCCAACACTTCTATATATACAAGTAATTGGAACACTAATCAATTTCTTTTAAATCAATCAATAAATAGTGTGGATTCCTTAAATCATGGAAACAACACTCAATGAAATCATCTCCGATACTGTAATGGTATCTAATTAGTGTTGAAAACACTAAATAGAATGAAGAATCTTGTCCTTGTTTTGTTTAAACGTTTTAAACTTCCAAGCAATCAAATCATTTCTGATCTGCCCATTACTTGCTCTCATAAACTATCGAATCTTGAAAACAAGATTTAAAAAATTGAACGGCTAACTACGACTTGACAACTACCCTCCTGGTGGCACTAGGATATTGTTGACATATATAATGGGGCAGAACTGAATTGCAGAAATATAAAATACACAGCAAATGGTTCGAACCTGAGTTATCGAGGTTCTCATGTTAGATAAACTAAGGTCTCTATACTGGACAACAGTTGCCGCCCTCTCAAGACAGACGCCAAAAACAGCCATTTTCGCTGATAATTAGCAATTGCTTCCTAGCTCTAGTTTTACACACCTACAAGTGTTCACGTATCCAACTACACTCTGTCTGAGGTGTAATGCAATTATAATCAGAAACTGCTGCTTACAAGGCTCTTAAGGCTAAAACCCATTCGTTTCAAACCAGCTTAGTTCCTTCAAGATTTCTGAACAATATCTTCGTATAAATCATAGTACGACAAGGATTTTGCTGTTCTGCGTGGCAAGCCACCGCCAACGGACTTCTTCCTCGCCAGAGTCCCATGGCGAGGTAACAAGTCTTCCTCGGCGCGTCTCTTCTCCCGAGCCTTGAGCTTCTCGGCTTTCTCCATTTGGCTAGTGAATGCCTCAGCAAAGAAAGCAACCACAACATTGAGAGTGAAAGTAACTGCAATAGCCCAAAAACCTATAAAGTAAGCTCGGCTCCACCGAGTTCCAGTGACTGCTGCATAAGCGTCCATAAACACATACCATTTGTTCACCACGCAAAGATTGAAGCAAGTTGCCATTGCAGAAGCATAATCGTTGAAGTTGAAACCGTAAAACTTGTGCAGTGCATATTCTGTGCCTTCCAAAGCAGGATTGTCCTTGTATATAAGCCCCCCAAAGAGGTGCATGCCCAGTAAGGCAAAGAGAGAACAGACCAGGAACTGGAGGGCCAATATAGGAGCAGTTGCCGGAATGACGTGTACCAATGTTTCACCCATCAGACGCCAGCGGGAGATCATGGTCATAAGCGCAAGTATTCGGAAACACCGAGCAATGATAAAATAGGACACCCTGAACACCAATCAATGAAAACATACAACTGTGAGAAGCGCAACAGTTAGCAACGAATATTCTGTTGATCACCTTGTAAAGCACTATTAACCCTGAAACGCCGGACCCCTTTTCTGAAATTTTGCACATTTTTGCTTATGTCATAGTGCAAATATATTATTTACCTCAATGTCATTAAACTAGTCGTACAGGAAGGTTTTCTTCTAAAGATTCAAATATTACTTTGTATGAATGAGAAGATATTTGGACAAAACATTGCCTTGAAGCACTCTGTTCACGGGGGTTAAGGGTGTAGTAAAATGTTTCATAGGTTTCATGCTAATTCAAAACTCTTTAGTGAGTTTGGGATCTTGTGTTGGCCACTTGTTGATTGAGTGACTCCTCACAAGAAACTTTCTTGATGGTAGTCCCAAGACACACTACTCTGATGGCACATTAAATCACGGATGACACTACATAGAATGAACAGTGAAGATCCTAAATTAAACGCGAGGATTACCTTCCACCCAGATTCGTGGGATAGCTGGAAGGGTGCGGAAGAACCACTCACCAGAATCGAGAATCAACATAGTAGAAGGACGTCGCTTGGAGAGCCACAATCGCAACCGTGACAACAAAATCAAAGCGATTCACATGTGTCCGCCAATAAGATGCCCAACCTTGTACACAGATCTTGAGCACGCCGTCCATAACAAATATCCAGCCTGCACAATGTGTTTTCCGCAGTGAGCACAAGAATACTCTCTGAATTGAATGCCCTTCGGATTCATCAATGACAGTTTGAGTGGAAGTGGCGATTGCAAGAGTGCAATAGGAAATGTAAATGCAAAATGAAAGAGCGGTTTAATCCTTGACCAGCATTTAGCAAACCTTGACAAGGCCCCACATCCTCACATAGGAAACACTCCACACTGTTAGAGATGGTCACGAACTATGCTTACCAAATAGAAACTCAAGATTAATCAATATCGTCTGCACTGGTCCAGAGACCTGCATTAACACATACCAGGTGGCACATGTCAAACCTTGGAGCCAATTCGACCTTGCGTCGGATGTCAATCAGACATTTCGAACGGATTCACACCCTAAAGTCATCCCAAGGAACTGTACGAAGATTACTGAACGATGCTGTACAGGTCTGTACTTCCTCTGAAAATATTCAAAACATTCATCCTGGCAGGGTGGAGAGGATCAGGAAAATTAAGCACACAAATATCTCCAAGACAAAAAATAGTGGGTCTTGATAACGTACATTCAGTGCAGCAATAGCAATTGATAGGGAAGATAATGTCAAGGCCCAGACGACGTAATTGTAAAAGGGGTGTTTCACGAAGTGGAGATCGGCGTTGCTACGGCGCCTTTTCAGACGTGCAATGTCTGGTTGCCTTTCCACTTCTTTGGCAATAACATCACAGAGTTCCTCAAACTCATCCGACCAGATCTTGAAATCTCCACGCTTGTTGAGAGCAAGGAAAAGTCGGCTCGCACGAGCTCGAACATCAGGTATGTGCCTTCAAGCCACCCCAAATCAACAACCCGTTAAAGAGTGTCAGGATTTTATGGTTTGCACCCGATAACAAAACTTTACCAGCTTCAGTATTTTACAAATACATTCTGATAAAAACAACTTTGACATTTCTTAAAGCAAGTCAGTGATTATTTATCAAAAGTAACATTGTAAGGTACCAGCCACAAGGGAAATGACGGCCACAGAATATATTCTTCATCATACCCAAAGATTTCAACAGGGCCGCATGAAATCTTCCAATTCTCTTGTGCAATGTTTACCATAATGGACTCGTCTAGGACAAATTGGAAATAATCACAATAGCTCACCTGTAACGACCAATGGCAAGGAACAGGGCAATCATTGTTGCACCATCGATCCATTCTTGGTGGCGTGTGTCCAATAAACTGAAAGCCGCCCGCAAATTTCCTTGTCGAGCTGTTATACGCTTGGCAACCTCAACCGCCATCTGCAAGACATGGGAGGTATGTCTCTGATCATGACACTAGACAATGTATCTATACACTCCCTGTAAGGTTGGCTTTAGTCACTCATCAGACGATTACTACATTCAATAACTACCTCATTTTCAGTAACCTTTCCCACCACGCACAAAATCATTGAAAAACAGAGAATTAGTCACTAAGACCTGCTCTCCAAAAGTAATCCCGCAGGAACGATGAATTAGCTACGCAACGCTTCAGCTAATCAAACAGAGCTTAGTTAGAATACCTGCTGCTTGTAGCTGCTGTAGATCACAGAGAAAGCCAGGTTCATCAAGAAGTACAACCCCAGAACCAAGTAGAAGAAAAAGAAAAAGAATGCAAAACGGTTCGCATTATATGTTGAAGCCCAAACTACAGGGTTGTTGGCAGTTGTCAACAACACAAACAGACTGAGTAGCGACGTGCTGAAGTCCTGAAATTCAGCTGCTGTCTCTGAAAATATTGTTGTTGCCAGCCAAGCTGAGGTTAATAGAAACGTCCCCACCAGCACCTAACACCCACAAGGAGAGGAACAAAGATTTTGTGAGAGATTCGGTAAAAGTTGCACCAAAAAAATTCGGTCAGCATATATTCCTTCCTGCCGGGTGATGAAGAACAGCCTGAAAGGGGGAGCTATACAGAATGAGACAAAAGCATTGATTTGAGATAATACCGCAATATCCAGAAAAGTGTGCACAATGCGCAAAGTCATCCGGAAGCAACCCCGTATGGCCCTGTCGTCAAAGAAGGAATATCAAGTCAGCCATGTAGTTCCCGTATATCAAATTATCCTAAAGTTTGCCCCACAAACCACAAAATTCTAATGCACGGTCAACTTGAAGTAATCATGCACATGCAACACGTGAGTCGGAGGGAACAATGTCAAAGAAGTTCAAGAAATTGCAACAAATAATCTGAATTAAGTAAAATGTTCATTTACACTGCATAGCATGAATGTACAAAAGTTACGAAATGAGTATTGCCTATTCTGCATACGAGGAAGGTTTGTTGAACATACAGCCCCGAGGGGAAATTCACAAAACATAGGCATCTCTTAACTTGACTCGGGTAGAAATTTACCTGCTGAAGACGATGGGTATCAAAAGTCGTATATACATCGATATGTTAATTCCACGCAATTCAGATAGATCAAGAGACGATGCAGTTGCAGACACCACCATTAAACCCAAAACCACCACCTGCTCCACACCGTCAAACAAGACACTCTTGATCAATAACTATCAGTAATTAATTAGAATTAATCAATAATAATGTGCATTAACAATCAAAATATCCTTTGGAGGACATGAAAGTGTTTTTCAAAAGCAGAATTCAGGAAATCATGTGGACTTCAAGGACCGGAAAAAACCTTGTAGACTCCCACGCGATTGATCCAAAATAGCCCCCTCAGGAAATACCATTGCAACCAGACTGAGCAAACCAGCACCAATACACACAGCACCTGCAAAATCGGTTTAAATACTACTAGCTATAAAAATGCAGGATTTGCAATTTAAAAAGACTATGAAAAGTATGAAGCACTAGAATAAAGGTTGCTTGCTGGTAAAATCGAACTGTAAATAAACGTGTAATTGCCTCATGGATGTATGCCAAAGTTTTAGAAGACCAGCACGGTTACAAAGCTTCGAAGATTATTGCAAAGTTCACAAGAAGGCGAACTGTCTACAATGGCCGCTAGGTGGCAAGTGTAGAAAGTATTTGCACCCAAAGCAGATGAGAAATGCGAACCTGAAGAGTTCCAGATATCCACGGTTCAATATATGGTAAGCCACTGAGAGGGTACTTTCGGGGGTCTCCACAAGGATGTGGCAGGTCGTCATTGCACCATGCTGGAATCTACAGAATCTCCAGACGTTTTCTCAGAGTGATCTCAAATATTAATCTTTCTTAACAAGAAAGTGCTGTTATACATCCTAAATCATTCTAAAATATCATTCAATTCAACCCTAATGGAAAATGGAAAGGCACACATCCATATGTCTAAAAAGCCATAAAAATATTCCAAACCTTTTGACATAAACTAGATCTTTCCTTATTCTGTAATAGAACACTAGTTCACAGGAACTATGCAGTTGCACCCTCTAAACTTGAGATAAATAATATCAACAGCATAATGTTTGTACTTGGGCACTTCTATTGGAATAAACGGCCTCTATTTCAACAAAATAATATGAAAAATGAAAATGAAAAAAATTACAGAATATAAGAAACGTGAGGTTCATACGTGGCAGTATCACTAACCTCGAAAAATGGTAGGACCATCAACAGAAAATATATGAAACCCCTTACAAAAGATAATTGGTGATACGCCAGAAAAGCTCTCTTTGCACTTTCATAATCCTTGTGATATACCACAGCCAATGGCATCCACCTCCCAAGCATGGCCTGCAATACACATCGACCCATCAGAAATGATTCTTTTGATAGTTACTCCGCTATTCAAGCACGGTATCCACCGTCACTAGCACCCAGAAGTCCAGATTGGCGATAAAATAACCGAAAAAAACAAAGATTCTGGAGGGTATCTCAGTAAAAGTTCCAAGTCCGAATCAGCCTGCTCATCAATATTCCAAAATTTCAACTAAGGACGAGGATACTAAAACCGTTCGGGACCTACTCCTGATTTCTATACTGATCCCAGCTACCAACAGCAACTCATTAATTCATTGACTTGGCTGGACATCTTAGCAAATGGTATAAAAGCATGACTTGGCTAAATGTTTATAACCGCTGATCTTAGAATGGAAATGAAGTTGTCAAATATCCCTTCACTAGTGGTCTAAAATCTCCCACTTTAAAATTGCACAAGAAACTGAATACACAATGATAATAAAAGATTATGCACTTGTACCCAAAGCGATCCCTCCACAGCTCTATAAGGTATGCGCATCCACAATCGCTAAAGTTCGGCAAAATCTGAATGGAGTTTAAACGAAGGAATAACACTTATTTTTAGCATATAGAAAAGAAGGTAAGCCAAAGTGGAAGTAGAGAACATTGGCCCAAAGTGGAGAGCAATTTGCTTCCAAATTTCATCTAACTAGAGCGCCGACAACTGATAGTAGTTTACCCATAAATCAAGCACAACACATGGTGAAACGAATACAATGCGCACCCAAATATTCACTCCCAGTATCTTCCTTTCCTTACAGACGGTTTACTATGCCTTCCTTCGCCGTTCAAGTTCAAGCTCATAATATACGTGTTGATATTTAAACAGGGTTGGTAATGGGCGCTCATAGCTTAATTGATCTCCCCCAAATCACACTTCTACATGACGAAACTAGTATTCTGTACCTCAAGCAGCAAAAGACACATGCCTGAGCTGGGACAATGTGCAGAGAATGATAGACTACCTGATCAACCAGAGCAGCTGCCATCTCCACATGTGAGGTTAAGGAGGACTCACTTTGCGGTCCATACTCCAAGTCGGCGAACCGCCTAATCTCCATACTGCTCGATTGTACATAAGTCGATTGCCCTCTCCGAAGAGGGGTGAGAAGCCCCTCCTCCTGAATCTCAGGGAGAGGGGTCTTCTTCCTGACCTTCTTCCTCATCTTACTGCCTTTCTAGAACACCTGGTCCGCCTAACAAAATTTTGCTAGAACAACCTTCCCGACGTCATTCTCGATCACTAAGGTACGAGGACACCATTCCAGTCGCATACTATACTCTATCAGTGTCGCTAAGGGAAATTTCACATAGGCAATGAGCATAAAATCGTATCTTCGAAGTACACCATGATCCAATTTCTAGTACGTAAAAAACGTGTCACGACCATTCAGCCAAGGAAATCCTGTCAAAAGAAATCGCCATGAGATATCTCCGAACGCCATTTCCAGCATCACTGAGCACATGCTCCAGCCCTCCCTCAAAATTTGGCCCAAGGATCAGAATTCCGTCGAAGAACAGTCCAAAGAAAGTTGATCAATTCGCCGCCGCCTCAGAAATTAATTTTTTTCCCACGCGATCCGATCCAATCCAATCCTCACTCCAAGCCGCGTAATAATAATTGCACCTGGACGCCACCGAGTCCCAATTCTCCGACACTCCCCTCGTCCCCTCGAAATCACACCAAAACTTTAACCGCCGGATCAAAACGTCCTTTCCAATAAAACCCCACAAAATTCTTCTTAAAACCAAAACCCTAGTCCCCACATTTAAGCACACCTAACCGAACTCTGCGTCGTGCTCCCAACCGAAGCTCTCCACGAAACCCTAGTTCCTGAACAAAAATCAATCGGTGCCCCAAGAATTCGCGGGCCAACGTGACGCTCGCATTGAAGAACTATTGAACAGACTTGGTCCATGTATATGCCGGCAACTGAAACCCTGGCTTGAACGCCGCCCCAAGTCCCTGAGATAATCCCCCCCTCCTCGTCATGCGTGCCATGCGACCTCAAGTTCACCCTGGCTCCACGCTCTAGTTGGCTCCTACAGCTATCTTACAAGTCAATGAAATCTTCCTGGTTCGCAATCGCAGCCATTTGTTGGCACTTGGACGGCAAGCAAACACCAATACAGGCCTAGCGTGGGAGCACCCCCAGTCTGCGCCGGAATTTGCCCCTCCAAATGAACTGAAATTGAGGCATTGACCAAATTTGGAGGCAGTGCAAAGCGCTTTGGGAATCGTAGTGTACCAACTTCTCTACTGTACAGTTTTTTGTCTTTTAGCTACCTTAGCTAACTTTGAAGCGGCGTATTTACATTCTTCAATTTCTAAATTTAAGTTTTCTTGCCCCTATCACCCTATGCTACTGACCATTGATAAAAAGTTCCAGGTCTAATTCTGGAGGGGCACTGCAAATTCCGGAGTGGACCTGGGGACGCTCTGCAAACAGAAAAGAATGTATAGAATTTGCAGAATTGCCGAAATTCTGCGGAATTTGCACCTGGCACTGTGATCCAGGCGGCGATGATTCCGGGGAAATCGCAAGTGCATGCGCGACCACTCAGTCCGATGGCATTTTGAAACTTGTTGCGGAGATGAGGGAGAGGCGGCCATATGGACCAATTGCTGGCGTCGCCGCGATTCTGGGTTCCACGGTAGTTAAATCGCCTACGCCGGCTTTAAGTTAAGTTACCGGTAGTGGTTATCTCGTTGGAGTTTCGGATCATGTTCCTCGGGCGTAGACTTTGGAGTAAGTTACCGTTCGGGAAGTTTGCGGAGCTGCCCCGGCAATTTGAAGGAGCCGGGTTTGTTTTTTTGGAAGGACACCCGGGTTGCATCCTCTCCTTATCAAAACCTCCCAGTTCATTCTCCAAAGTGCTCATTGGAGGTCAAAACTACCGTGCATGATCTCCCTTTTTCGCACAAAATTCGAGGGATGAATAATTGCATTTATGTCTTCCACAAAAAGATTCTTTATAGTTATTAATCGACTAACAAACAACTGCAATGTTGTTTAAGGATTAATGCTTAAAAGATAGGCTAGTAACGGTAGAAATCATCTCTTTAGTTATCATGTGATTCAATGGCTTAAAAAAATGCAAAAGCACTCATTGGAAGCCAAACTACTATGCAAAAGACCTCTCTTTTTCACAACAAAATTTGGAGGATGCATAGTTGCACTTCTATCCTACATAAAAGGATTCTCTGACATCCATTGGACAAAAAATGTCAATGTCAATGTCTAAGGGTTAAAGTGACCACTTAAGAGTTAATTGCCTTTTGGAGGAAGTTAAACATCTTGAAACAATTTTCAATAAATTTTTGTAAGAAGAAAAATGAAACTAGTTATTAATTGACATTAGTTGTACAAAAATGGTTATTAAATTCATCTATAGGAGACATTGACATCAAGTCTTCAAAAATTAACACCTATTTATATATCACACAACAAATGATCTCTAGCTAGAATATGGATAATGAAAAAAAAAGGGGGTTTTAAAATTCAACCATACAAATTTGTACTAGACTACTATGAGAATGCTTCAAAAAAAATTCTAAAACTTTGACCTAATAGATTGAAAGATTATTATGTTTGAAGTTAGAAGAAAAAGTTTTTTTCCAACCTTGCTTGAAAGGACTAATAAAAATTTACTCCTCTAAGAGTGAGCTTTTCACATTACACATGGTAAATTTTTCAACATTTGCATCTTATATCATAATAATTGTATACCTACCAAATTTCAAAATTTTAGGAGGAGTTTTGCACATGTTGCCCAAAGTTGCGCGCCTAGACTACTCCAAAAGTTGAAGGCAATACAACTTTTGATCCAAACACCTAATCAGAAAAAAAGTTATACTTCTCCTTTGGAAATACATGTTCACACCTTCTATCAAAATTTTAAGATATTTGTTAATAAATGACTTCATGCGCACCTACTTGAGATCACTTGTGTACATTCAACAATCATTCAATCCTTTAGAGGTTAATGTAATTTCTACAAGTTTAAAAATAAATAAATTAGAATAGAAAGAAAAGAAATGATAGAAATAAGAATATTTAACAAAGACCTAAACCTATAAAGTAAGGGCTAAGGTGAATTGACCCCCTCATTGCCCCGCCTTGGATGGATGGAGGGATGAGGGGGTTGTGCTTCTCGTTGTACCGCTTGAGTGGATAGCACGATGGGCCTCCTTTGCGGTCAGCTCTCGCAGTCGGGCAGCAGGCCAAAGCGGAACCGAGCTCACCCCGCTACCCTCCCGCTGGACGCTCCAGATCCAATTTTCTCGTTTGGCCTTGAATTGTCTCCCTCGTCTCCTCCCACTTGCCTGGACTCGAAACCCTATGTGTGCAACAAATAATTATTGTAGTATGTGGATTGCAAATGTAGGTTTTTTGAAATTTTCATTTTCATTATTTGTAGAATCCTTCCTTTCAAGTTTCTCACCATGTTATTCCTAGGCACAAAGTTGAAGTTCTAGTTCTTGTGTTGCTTCATGGGTGCCACACATTACATTTGTTTTTTGTGCCATTTGTAGGCATCAATTAGGTTTGACTATTTTTTGGTCCATGTCGATCTTGATGTCAACTTGCACTAGCCAAACTTCCAAACATGGTCACTTGGCACATGATCAAGATAATATTACAAATACACAACATTTTCCTACTCGTCAGATATTGAAAGTCTCCGTTTGAATTTGTTTCCATGTTGAATATGTTGCAGCAATAGCAACAAAAACGAGGTTATCATTAAAACCAAGCTGCACAATATGCAAATTGTGCAAGATTTTTGTGTATTGTAGTATTTGAATCTCTCTTCTAGATACACAATCACATTATCAAATATTAATCACATAACGGAAGCTCCGGTATGACATATTTCAAATCATCTGAAATGAAGCATGGAAAGAGCTTTAAGTGGTAATTATAAACAAGAAAGCATCATGGTGATAAAAGTACTGCAACACCTGATGGTACTCACTTTCCACTAGGTAATTAAGGATACTCTTTCGATTCCATTGGAATTGATATTTATGTTGAAGGTGAATAGGTTGTAGCCAAAGTTCTCAAGAAGTTGTCATTGAAACAAACTGAATACAATTCCAATTGTGTAAGATTTTTCTCAGCAATAGTACTTGAGTCCATTCTAGTAGACAGACTTAGAATTAATCACATAACAGGAGCACAAGCACCAAAATTAACATAAGTTTCCAGACGGGGTCATTTGTATTATTCTTGCTCATAATTTTGAGAGAGATGCACAAGCACTTCATTTCTGATGTCATTGTACAAAATTTTCTTGCACTCAAAGGGAAAGTTTTTAATATTGCCGACTAGCTAACATAATTCTGGCAACGATTTTGGTAGCGGGATTAGTAGAGCATTGATCACGTTCGCCATCAGAGCTCGTCAAATTTTTGTTCGTCATTAGAAATTCCAACAATCAAATTTTGCCCTATAGGCTGAAACGATGACCCGATCTGCGAATGCACTGCAACAACCAGGATCGCTGAGGACAACACCACCCCCATCTGCCACCATGGCGTGGGATTCTCATAGAATCCATAAAAAGAATTGCGATATAGGTCGTATCAGGCGAAGATCGGCAGGAGTTGGAAATGCCTGGCGATGGCGAAGCCGTGTGGCAGCGACTGCAAAAACGGCAAGCCCACGTAGAACCACGCAGTCAGCAGCCACCCTTGCCCCTCCCACCGCCAATTCCCCAGCAGCTGCGACACCAGAAATAGGCTCACCACCAGTCCCGTCAATATGTTCACGAATCCCCACTGCGATTCCGAAAGCTCACAGAATTTCGGCGAAACGAACTGATCGATGTTGCGTAGTCCCATTGTTGGCCCAAAGTCTCTGCCACCCATCTATTGAAGATTGCTTCCGCTTGGTACTCCTAGTACTCCTTTAACGGCTGAAACCCTAAAGATGTTGTAATCGACACTATAGGAAGCGATTCCAAACAATCCGACAATCTAGCAACATCTCCACGATGAAGACTTCGATTCGAAATCGGTCAAATTTAGAAAGTCTTTAGGGAATGTAAGGTTTCCAAAATTTGGGCTGATTTTGAGGGTTTCGAGTCCAGGCAGGTGGGAGGAGACGAGGGAGACAATTCAAGGCCAAACGAGAAAATCGGATCTGGAGCGTCCAGCGGGAGGGTAGCGGGGTGAGCTCGGTTCCGCTTTGGCCTGCTGCCCGACTGCGAGAGCTGACCGCAAAGGAGGCCCATCGTGCAATCCACTCAAGCGGTACAACGAGAAGCGCGACCCCCTCATCCCTCCATCCATCCAAGCCGGGGCAATGTGGGGGTCAATTCACCCTGGCCTAAAGTAAGTATATCTAATTGCAACCTCTACCTTATTTCATCACAATGCATACCCCATCTTTGTTTTATAACCTAAGTCTAGAGTTATCATTTTTCTCTTATTCATGCAACACAAATAAACATTTTAGTGAAGTTTAAAGTTGAAGATTTATGACCAGGTTTCTAAATATGGAGTGATATAGAAATTTTCTTTATACTACAATATTCTACACTATCACTAGTATAAAGGAGGTGTTTGAGCACCAAAGAATAGTGTCATGATGAGGTGCTAAAGCCCCTTATGGACACTAGCTTGGTGCCTATATGGGTCTTTGACACCACAATGTGACACTCTTCCTTGATGCTCAAATACCTCATTATGACTAGTGTATAATGTACTTCTAATTCAAAAAAATTATATTTTTTGAACATGATTTGTATTTGATATGAATTTTTTCCATTTTTTTTTCGAAAAATTCATGGTAATTTAAAATTTTCATGAAAAAAATTGAAAATTATGTGACAAATATTAGACATGTGATTTCATCTCTGAAAAATAAAACCCAAAAATTTCACTCATAAAAGACAAGAAATGGAGGATATAGAGCTAGGGACTTTCAAAATTGACTACATGGTCATAGGCTCTATCATTTAGGAATTAACCCTTATGTAGTAACTACACCTATAAGCATATGAATAAGCTTTGTGGCATGATGACTATGCTCTAGAAAATGAACAACAATTTTTGTACATTGGTGAAGGATTGTGAATCAAAATGCAAGTGGTTTCATAATTTTTGGATGCATTTTGAATTCGTTACAAATTTTCAAAGATGCAAGGTGTAGGTTGCTAAAAGTGTCATGTAGGTGATGCCAAAATCCATTTGATGTAAATAAACTTGCCTATAACAAGCAAACCACCCATGACAAATATCTAGAAAATGATCCATTAGAGTCTTACAACAATCCATGATAGACTTTCTCTAGTAAATAAGATAAGGACTATATTAGGTTGGTTACTAACTAAAATCAATGGCTTGGGTGATGGTGATGGAGTTATTAGTGCCTATTTTAGGAACTTTTAGCTTTTCAATGTAAATTCATCAAAGCAAGTGATTTTTAAAATTTTTCATGTTCTGGCCATGTTAGAAAATATTGAACCCATATTAGGAAATATTCTAACTACTTTAGGTCATAGGATGGCTATCATGCATACACTTTTTGTTGGTTTTGGAATAGTCTATAGACTCTTTTGGGTCGATTGGTAGTCACACTTCAAAAATTCATAAGAAATTCATACTTTGTTAGAAAAATAAAATTTCAATTGTTGTATCTCTTCTTTTCTCACAAATGTCTTTGTATGAAAAAAACTTTGAGTTTTTTGCTAATTGTAATAGGGCAAAACATTCATTCTGCGTGTCATAGGAAGGTTTATCTTACATCAAGAAATCACACTAGCAATATAGAAACAAGTCATGGACAAAAAGATAAAACACCAAAAAAAAAATTGAAAATTGATCACCTCTAAGGTTGTCACCTCCACAATCCTATTAATAGAGTTTCACACTTTTCAAAATGTCCCTTAACTCCGCCTTTCTTTTATCCTTGTAATACACACCATTTGGGGTATTTTCCTTGTTTAGTTTCCCTTCAAAAATAGGGTTTGATTATGAGGAGTGGTCCATTTTAGGTATAGTGACCTTAGGGTGGGCTTGTGCCCATGAAAATCATCCCTTTTGGTACTATATGAATCATTGGTTGAAAACCAAAAAATCCAAAAACACACATTGGAAGTCAAAATACTATACAAGACTTCCCCTTTTTCACACAAAATTTCAAGGATGAATAGTTACACTTCTACCATTCTTAGTCATTCATCGGCTGAAAAACAATTGTGGAATCCTTTACCGGTTAACCCTTAAACGTCAAAGCGAATGTTTTGTGTTTGATGGATGACAAAGAATCTCTCCATGTTGGACAAAACTATAACTATTTATCCTTGGAATTTTGTGAGAAAAGGGTAGGTCTTCTACAATAGTATGAATTTCAAGTAATATTTTTTTTTAAAAAAGATAGATGATGTCACACGGTACCAAAAGAGAGCATTTCCACGGTCACCTATCCGTCCTTTAAGGGTTAAGCCAATGGAGCAAAAGATGGTCCTTCACTTTTACTTCATTTTGTCCCCCCCGGAGAGTGTGAAAGGGGTCATTTCATAGTCTCTCCAAGCAGACTGAGCCGTGCGGTAGCAAACCAGGCACGGCGCTCCTGCAGGAGCCAAATTCCCTCATCCAAGCCATTTTGCACTATCCTCCGGCCAACCAATTGGGTTCCGCCACGTGGTCTTCAGCGAACTTCGGCTGAGGCTGCTCTGCTTCAGCTGATGTGCGCACAGCCATCATCTCTTTCATTGCATTTGCAGACCCCAGCGAAGTTAAGCTAAGCTAAGCTATGGCGACCATGGCGACAGGGCTCGCGGCAGCGACGACGTTCGCCCCTTCCAATGCCAAGCCCGGGATGGTCATCTTCACGGGACTGCGCCCCGTTCGCGTTCCTTACGGACATTCCCGAGCTCGTGCTGCACAATTTAGTGGATACCAGCCGTTGAAGGTGGTAGCGGTGGATTACCCGCGCCCGGACATTGATTCGTCCACCAACTTCTTGGAGG
The DNA here is from genome assembly GCA_963920665.1 of Straminergon stramineum. NCBI lineage: Eukaryota > Viridiplantae > Streptophyta > Bryopsida > Hypnales > Calliergonaceae > Straminergon > Straminergon stramineum. The sequence continues at coordinate 24,881,168 of OY987264.1, forward strand.
CTGCGGCGCTCTCGGCGTACATGCGCGACGCGCCGCGACCAGAGAAGCCGCTCAAGGTCGTCATTGCTGGAGCAGGTGCATTCCTGGACCGTCAATTGCAAAATTGTAATGCCGAGTGTCAAAATTGTTAGTGCCTTTACGGGTTGGCTGTTTCGAGGAATTTCGTTCGCGAATTGCTTAATTACTATGGAATTTGTGGACACAGGTCTGGCGGGGCTTAGTACCGCCAAGTATGTCGCGGATGCGGGACACATTCCGATTTTATTAGAGGCCAGAGACGTACTCGGAGGAAAGGTGATATGACTTATGGACTTTTTTGACCTAATCTGAGTTTTTAGGGGAAGCAATTGACGGATGTAGGACTTGATGTTGAACTAGAATTTTGGATACGAGACTAGGGGGAGAGTGGGGAAACGGCCCTAACAGAAATGCGATTGGGCAGGTTGCAGCATGGAAGGATAAGGATGGGGATTGGTACGAGACTGGTTTGCACATCTTTTGTAAGTGATGCACACTTCCCTGTTCACTTCCATCTTGGTCTTATGCGATTTTCTGATAACAAAAATAATAAGTAACTCTTTCACCTCTCCGAAACCTCTCCGATATGACCTTCTCTGAAATGGCATTTTTAGAATATCCGGCACGCTTGCCACACTTGGCACACTTTTAGCCTATGTCAAACTATGTCATTGTGGAAAGTTTGGGATTCCTAACAGCTGCTGAGATTAAAGAGGTTTGAGTAAACTTTCTAGCTACGGTTTGGTTGACATTGCCACGTTTCCAGCTGAAGTAGTTAAGGACCAAGACCCTCAAATTAGGCCTCATGTTGTTTTTAGCAGTTTTTGAGTGGTCTTGTAGGGCTTTTCGTTGGTCCAATTTTATTTGACCAACACGTTCTCTGCTTCTAGTGACATAAATATGCCACATTTGAATTATACTGTTCACTATATTACCAATCGAATTGATCGTTTTATGGGGTTTAGCGCATCATTGTGGTTTTGTGACTAGATTAAAAACCTTGACTTGGGTTCTGGAAATTCTAACCCAAGAATGGACGGAATTGCAGTTGGGGCGTACCCAAACGTGCAGAACCTGTTTGGTGAGTTAGGGATTAATGACCGTCTGCAGTGGAAGGAGCACAGTATGATCTTTGCGATGCCGAGCAAACCTGGAGAATTTAGCCGCTTTGACTTTCCGGAGATCCCTGCTCCACTAAATGGTCAGTGACCGTCTTTGCTAAGCCCCTGATGCGCTAGCGTTGAGTTTCTTTGTTCATTATGCCACAGGGACTGCAGTTTGTATTTTGTCCGTTTCCGTTAATCAGCTCATTTGTTTGGCATGTTCTAGGGGTGTGGGCAATTTTGAAAAACAATGAGATGCTCAGTTTTCCTGAAAAGGTTCGCTTTGCTATTGGCCTTCTACCTGCCATTGTTGGAGGCCAGGCCTATGTAGAAGCACAGGATGGTCTTACTGTTCGTGAGTGGATGCTGAAACAGGTACTGTCTCTCTCTCTCTGTATGTCTTCTCCCTTTTATCCAGGGTATTTTACAAAGGCTTGTGATTACACTGTTTATTTTATGTGGTGTATGATGCTCTTTCATTGTAGTTTTAATGCCATGTCAAACACCTTGTATGAGTGTACCTATTGATTGATAAAATTGGAACACAGTATATTCAGCTTTGGATCTTGTGTTGGCCACATGTTGATTGGCCCCTTGTTGGTTGAAGAGCTTCTTGATGGTGGTCCCGAGGATCACTAATTTTCAGACCATAATTATGTACTCTATGGCACGCTATTTTGGTAGTATATTAAATAACGGATGACAGTCAAATGGAATGAATGGTTTAGTTTGCCGAATAATACTTGGTATTCTCCATTAGGCTATCGGAAAGTTAGTCTCTCTTCGACTAGTCTGATTTTCTCCAGAGTCTTTTTTGATTTTCCGATGAGACTTTCGTTTTGTGTGCAGGGTGTGCCAGAGCGCGTCAACGACGAGGTGTTCATTGCAATGTCCAAGGCTTTAAACTTCATCGACCCCGATGATCTCTCTATGCAATGTGTGTTGATTGCGCTCAATCGTTTCCTCCAGGAAACGCATGGCTCTAAAATGGCATTCCTTGACGGAGCTCCACCTGAGCGGCTGTGCCAACCGATTGTAGATCACTTCAGTGCATTGGGAGGTGAAGTTCGTTTGAATGCCCGGTTGAAGGAGATTGTGCTGAATGAGGACAACACTGTCAAACACTACCTACTCACTGATGGTACTACAGTTGAAGGAGATGTGTATGTATCCTCTATGCCAGGTATTTTTGCCTACCCAATTTATCCTGATTGTTTGCAGTGAGCTTAATGTTGACGTTTAGTGCCAGGAACTTAGGGTAATAGGCTACGATCCTTAATTCTTGCAGGGCGCTTTGTATTCACGTTGGTTATGTTGTTCCAGTGGACATTGTCAAGCTTATCATCCCTGACCAATGGAAACCAATGCCGTACTTCAAGAAAATGGACAAGCTTGTTGGCGTGCCTGTTATCAATGTGCACATATGGTGAGTCCACCTCTGTTTTGGTTTCTGTCCGTGTGCATAGTTTCCTATTATACCACATAGTTCTGTAATTGATGTCCATGAATTTCTTCACGTTCAAGCACCTACAGATTGTCTATGAGGTGACTTCCAAGTACCGATCCGTTAGTAAGTTATTCAATGGTTTGGTTAAGTTGATCGCAGTAATTCCCCGCAGCGTGGAGTTAGCTTTGCCACCTTGTGATGAGGGCATGATAATCTTACGACCTAGTTCGACTCTCTGGATGCATAGGTTTGACCGGAAATTGCAAAATTCGTACGATCATCTGCTATTTAGTAGGAGCCCTCTTTTGAGTGTCTACGCCGACATGTCCACGACATGCAAGGTGAGACTATTTGATGAAACACTCTCCCCGTTGTGTTGATGTTGAGGATTCACCAACAATCAAGCACTATGATGCATCTTTAGCTGTGCAGTAGATGTGAGAATTTCTAGTAACGAGTTCTTTGAAATTCTTGCAACTCCAACAGCAAGGCTGTTTTCTTGCAAGTGTTGACTGAGAAGTTAGAAGAAATGTCAGGGTTCTTTTCCTTACATGATATAAAAGAGTGAGAACTCTGGAACTCTTAGCTGTGCCTAGATTCTTGCTTTGTTGTCTGTCACTTGTTAATGCTTTCTTTGAATCACCTGACTTGTTCAGGAGTACTATGACCCAGAGAAATCCATGTTGGAGCTTGTATTCGCCCCTGCTGAGAAATGGATCAGCAAAAGCGATCAGGAGATTATTGATGCAACCATGGAAGAGTTGGCCAAACTGTTCCCAGACGAAATTGCTGTAGACCAAAGCAAAGCTAAGATTCTTAAATACCACGTCGTAAAAACTCCGAGGTTAGAATATAACTCCCTCCCATGTACACTTCAAAATTTATTGATTTACTCTGATTGGCCGTTGGCAAGGGTCAGAATTTCCTGTAGCTTTAGTGAGCACTCATTTAATGTCCTCCTGTAGATCATCGGAGTCATAGTTGATAATCACCACCCTATTCTTCAGGTCGGTCTACAAGACGGTGCCCAACTGTGAGCCTTGCCGGCCATTGCAAAGATCACCCATCAAGAGATTTTACATGGCGGGTGACTTTACCAAGCAGAAGTACCTCGCCTCTATGGAAGGGGCTGTGCTTTCTGGCAAATTCTGTGCCCAAGCCATTGCACAGGTATGTCATTTCTGAAACCTAGAAAATGAAGCCCTTAAAGACCAAGATTCGTGTTTTTAAAATGACCAGTATGATTGATCACATTGTGAAAATGTAATTCAGATGGATCAAAATTTTATGTCAGCAGAATCAGTCAAGAACGTTGCATGTGTTGGTCAGTAACCAAATAAAATTGCACGAAAAGAATAGTCTTATGTGTCCTACTAAAAAATGCAATGATATTCATGAATCCCAATTTGGGCTTCTCGGTCCTTAGTGTTTAAACCTTACAAGTGGCAGTTCAATTGGACTAGCTCATTTTCTGCCTGGACTGCTGCTCTGGATGTTGGGGCCTGAAACATCCTGTGAACACTGACATTCCCAAGTTTGAAGCTCCTTGCGGTGAGCATGCTGTGGAGAAGCCTTTTCTCAAATTGGTCATCTTTTTTGCAGGACTACGTTGCCGGAGTATTGACGCCGGGCAGTGAGAAGGAGGCTGTTCTTGTCTCGCAATGACCTAAAAGATATGGCGCTACCGCCCATTTGTACTCGTAATACGAAATTCCTCGGTCAAGTTGACTTGTTTTGAGACTTGGTCTCTTGAGAGTTGTAATACTCTATATTTCGAACAAGGGCAGCTGGGGTATTGTACTTCAATATGTAGATGAACAATTAAATCGGTATAGGACGTTAGACTTACTGGTTAATTCGGATGGTGAGACTTGCAGGCCGACAGTCTCTAGCTCTGTTTACACATACATCATATCTTTAGATAGACACCATTCTTAGGAAGCGATCTAGCATAGCCGGACAACCGGTTCTTTCATTTGTTCTGCAAGAGCAGTCACAGATTCAAGGTTCATTTACACGATTAACCATCTCTTATCACTAACTTAGTGTGTCCTGAATGAAACTTTTTGTCTTCAACCTCTGTTGGGCTGTTAGTAGTGGGTTTCAGAGTAGTGTTGGAGGTTCTCATTGTTGGACAGAACTTGCCATGTGGTTACACTTGCATTGTCCAGCAACTCTTCCAATGTTCAAAGTTGTCACCCGCCTCAAGGAGGTGATTAATAGTTTGTAACATTGAAAGCTCACAAAACTCATGTTTTGTTATTGGAGATTTGATTACTTCAACAGTCAAGACTTGTCATTTTCTATATAGGATATTCAGAGAAAATGAGATTCGAAGTACCCACCCTCCTATTGTTCCTCCCGTTTCAGTGTAGGCTCGTGAAAGCACTCAACATTGAATATTGGGCCTTTCATGTAACTAGCAAATGCCACTCAAATTCAATCCACTAAATTTTCCTTGGTGCAAAAATATCAGAGAGACCTTGGTAAACTATGAACATGGATTCTATTTCTTACTTCTATGAAAATTTACATCCATCCCTGTCAAATTGTGACTTGTATATGCAAATGAGTATCTCTTTATTAAAATGGTGATCTACTCTATCATATCTATCTTTGAAGTGCTCCAATTAAAATATACAATGCCAATGACCTTGAACCAAGAATCAACATCAAAAGATTGCATGCCTTTGGTGTTGTGTAACCTCAAATCATATGCTAGTGATGTCTATCACTTGAAGCCTCAATGTTCAAGTGCTTAGATCCCAGCAAACATTTTGTGGTGTCTCTCACAACAGGAGCTATAATTGTATACACAACTATGTATAATACAATAATGATAATTATGACCTTCACCATAAATAGTTTGATTAAAACAACAGACCAAAAGGGAAAACATATAATCATAGTCCATTCACATAGTTTTGATGTCAAATGTTGCAATCGCCTTCCATCTAGACCAGGATGTTGAATCGGATTTTGATTCCCTCCAGGAGTGCATTCTTCTACATCAATAATCTAATACAATACATATTAGAGGATATTATTATCCTCCATGTTTCTCAACTTACTAATCAATGATGTATGGCTTGAATCATATGCTTGACTTCAAAAGAAGCAAGTTTGTTTAAGAATCACATCTCTAGCAACAAGATTTTTAGAAAAATTAGTTTATATCAATAAAGGGGATGTCAATCTTCCTAAGAGGTCAACTCTAGATCAAATAGATTGAGCCTATGCATGCAACATAGAGAGTCACTAGAGTTAATTGTAAAGCCATATTAAAACCCCATTTCAATCTTTATTCTAAAAAGCCTTTGAATTCTCACACTACTTGAATGTTTTCATAGAACAAGTATTGAAATGGAGGCACTACATAACCAAGGGTTTTGCATGACTTTTCAATTATCTCTTCTATCCTAGATGATTAGGACCTTCCATGCCCTATTAAAACTAAAAAGAATTTTTGAGTTTTCTATAATCAAAATTGTCTTCGCTCTTATGATGCCTTCACTTCCATGGAAGTTGGGAGAAACTACATTTTGAAAGTAGCTTTGTCTTGTTGTCAAACTAAAAGCAACCAAAGAGTTCAAGTCCAATTTTTAAAATAGTTTTCTAGAAGTCAAAAAGTTGCCCACTACACTTTTCACGAGACTTTCTATTGCCAAATTTTTGCCTTCCAACCATTCTTCATTTTCATATTGCCTACTTTCATTTGGAATTCCAAAATTCCTTGTCTTTTTTACCAAGTTTGCTTGTTTTTTGTCCATGGAAGTCCGTCTTTACTGCTTGTATAGGTTTCACCCATATTTTGTAAACAATTCTTTAGCTTTGAGCTTTCTTGATAAAGTCTTCTATAATTCCACCATTTGGAAGCTTGATTGAATAGAGTTGGTCCATAAAGGTTAGAACTTAAAAATGATCTTCAAATTGGTATTGTTCCTTCAAGGCTCTCTATGCAAGTACTAGATCTATAAAATCAACCATGCACTACAAGAGAAAGGGGTGTTTTAAGTATAGTCCTAGACATCTTGTCCTATAAGTAATGACCTTAAAGGAGTGTTTTTAGTAAAAATTTACTAAACACACATGTATTTCTAGTAAATTTTTACTGAAAACATCCCTTTAAGGGCATTACTTATAGGACTAGATGTCTAGGACTATACTTAAAACACCCCTTTCTCTTATAGTGGTGGTGACATTGTACCACTTTTGCATTTATTTGAAGGAGGAGCGAAGAAATTGGAAAGGATATTGTCTTCGGGTTGGTAGATTGTTTCAAGTATACTTGAAAAGTTATTCCATGAGCCAAGGTGGCACAATGTAAATGTCACTTCGTACACATCTAGTAGAGCCTCCCCAGCTTGTCTGCCTATAACAAACCATGAAAGAGGCAAATGGTCAAATTATAGTATGGCTAGATAGTCTTTCACAATTTGCACATGTTCTAGAAGAATTGGATTGATGATCGTTGTTGGTGATCGGGTTGGACTAAACACTGGCAAAAGTGAATGCTTTGAAATGACCACTTTCCATGGATAGTAGGACCATGTACAAAGAGTAGGTAAGTATGTGTAATGACAGTGTGTTTCCATTTCATTCAACGAGCAATGTAGCTGCTCAAGTGTACAACTCCATGGGTCCTCTAGAACAAAGGGTAGCAACATCAAGAAGATAAGTATACGTAGTGATAAACAACAATGTAGAAAATCACTAATTTCAATAAAACATATTTTAGATATGAAATGCTTAATCCATGAAAGATTTTTCATTGTTCAAATAGTCTTGCAAAGCACACAAGGATTCATGAATCTATGAAATTGAAAACCCCAAATTAAACAATTTACCACACAATTTTTTGGAAAAGACTAGTGCATGACTCAAGAATTCAACATGTGTGAGAAACCAAGAAAAGTTAAAATTACATGACACTCATTCCGTACTTAGTAAGTGACTTGAAGAGAAAGCTTGCGTTCATATTCCATTTGCCAACTTCTAAATTTGAAAGTCAAGCATATTTGTCTTTAAAGGATGCCTTGTAAAGTACATTAATGCAAGTCCTATACACAAGGTTTTGAAGAAATAATACTAAAAACACCAGGCTTTCCATATGCATTCTTTGACTAGAAATCAAACTTAAAGAACCCCTTTCTCTTCTAGTGAAATAAGCACTTAGAGTTGCTCAACTAGGAACTATACCAAAGTGAAACTCCCTTTGAGATCATAGCATATGGTTTTCTATGTGAAGAATTGAGTTTCAACCAAGAAATAATTACAATCTCTCTATGTGCTCCAAGATCATAAAGTCTCTCTTGAAAAATTGCAAGCCACTTCAATGAAACCTACAATTATATTTGCTTCCCATCATTTGCAACTCAATACATGGCAAACAACTTTGCAATAACTAACCTAAAACTACAAAGGCTATTAATTATAATAAGTCATTCTAAGGTGCATGGAATGAACCAAAACCAAGGCACCAACACAAAAACATAATACATACTAGATGCTTGTTGCAAAATATACAATACACAACATTAACCTTTAAAGGGCAATTTGGTCATACATCCATGGAAATCATCCTTTTTGATACTATGTGAATCAAGCTTTATAAACCCCAAGTGAGGAAGTTCTATATATAGCTTGGCACTCATTGGAGGTCAAACTATTGTGCAAGACCTTCCCTTTCCACACAATATTCCAAGGATGATCATTTGCACTTTTGTCTTACATAGAGAAGTATTCTATGTCATACATTTGACAATAAACATCCTCTTCACTATTCAAAGGTTAAGATGTTGGACTTAGGGTAGGGGTGTAACAACTTTTGCATATTTTTATTCAAACAAAACTTCACCTCCGTTCAGCCATGACATGCCAATGGGTGATTAAAACATCGGACGTCTTTGGAACACAATCCTGGCTGGACGTGCAATTTTCTTGGAAATAGCACATTGTGTTTTGGCTTTGTTGTGCCCACTCGCCCCCACTGGCCGCCACTCACCCCGACTTGCCCCTCCTATTCATCATTATGGAGGTGATCTTTCTGCAAGTGTACTTCGTACGTGCTTTACTGTAAATGACTCCCTCAAAGGAATCGAGGGACCTACACAACCAGAAATTATTTGTCTAGTTCACATTCTGGAGGCTAGACACAAGAAGGAACTAGGAAGTACACAGTTAGAACTTCTTTTCCCATCAATCTGCAGAAAACTTCAATGTACTGGGGGTACATGCAGTGATCAGATTCAATAAATTTTCCTTCTGCTATAACTTAGTGTACCAAGGATTTAGACTCTAGGCTGAACTACTGAGGTGATGGCTTGCATTCCAAGTTTGTTGCCATGACACGATGTGCTCCTCATATACCGGTATTCGGAATCCAAATCCAACAGGAGAAATGTTTAGCCCTGGGAGACCCAAACCCTTCATTGCGTTTTCTCTAAACCTGGGAAACTTGTTATTTCCTATGAATGATCAATTTTGAAACTTTTGAATTAGCACGAAGAAAATAAAAAATAAAAATAAATAAAAAATAACCCACAAAACAGGGATAAATTTTTACATATCTCCCTAGATGAGGCAATGAGGGGTCAGTTCCCTTTGCCATTTCACAACAGGCCCATCACCGAGATCATCGTCGAAAAACTGTAATAGAATGAATACACCATTCCCTAACAGAAACCCTATAAGCCCTCCCTGGAATTACAGGGATACCAAACAAGACGAGTAAGTAGCTAATCTACAAGAGGCTCTGCCCTCTATCCATTATGGTATTGGCTTGTATTTCGAGTAAGGTCCTGCTCAAACTTCCTCACAATGCAAAGCCTCCTTCATTCAATCCAGACTAAGCCAACAAAGCGTCCACGATATGTACAAAGATGCTGTCCTGAAAGAATCACAGTAAGCGTTCTAAACACCAAAGCTATGATTGCATGCAGTATAACAACAGTCGTCAATACTCTAGCTGCCATGCAGACAGAGTAGAATTGATAAGATGGCATGGTTTTCTTTCACCTTCCCTCACTCCCAATTTAACTTCTGGGTTCGCAGGGTTGGTGATGAAGCACCTTACATGGTGCAGTGCTAGAAATCCACCGAACAAGCCAATCTTCATGAATTAATGACCTCCGATGAGACCTCCGATGAATTGCAAGGTCCATCACCCTAATCTATACAGCACAGCTTTCAACCACCACAAATCAATTGTGAGCTACTCTCAGCCAGTAAAGAATAAACCTAAGTTATTTGAATGATGCATTTGAATGTTGAAACTAGTTCAGAACATTTTATTGACCCAGGATCAGGTCTGCATTTATTTACAACCCCTACAATCCACCAAGGGAACTTGGCAACAAGGACAATCTCCCAGTACTAATCATTGAGGAAGGAGAGTAGGCTTCTTGATTGTTGCCATTTCTCATTCAACAAGTACCCCTACCAGTGAACCGCACAATTAGGGTAGAGACAACTCAAATTGCGAATATCGATCCAATGGGAAAACTTGTGAAATTGCTTTTGCGAAAATTCTAGTACCCTCTTCGCTTAAATGGCCTCCGCCAACAACTTCTCCATTTGCTTGATCTTCGTGTCGATCGAAAGATCGATGTGCTTGTCCTGGATGTCCACCACGATGCCACCAATTATGCTCCGGTCCACCTTCTGCTCCACCTTCAAGCTCTGACCGGCCTTCAGGTAACCCTTCAATGCGCTCTTGATGTCCTCCAACTCCGCGGGACTCAGCTCCAACGCGGCAGTCACCAACGCCTGAACCTCGCCACGATGCGCGTGCAACAGCTCCGAGTAGCATCCCGTGATCCGCTGCAGCTGCGACAAACGCCCGTTCTCCGCCAACACCGCTAGAAAATTCTTCGTCACGTCGTTGAACTTCGTCTCCTTGAAGATCTCCTCCACGGCCTTCATGCGCGTCGTCTTCGACACCGAAGGATCCTTCAAGAAGTCTGCGAAAACCGAGTTCTGCGACGCAGCCCCTATCACCTCCTGCAGCTCCGTCTCCACGGGATCCAACACGTTCCCACGGACGGCCGTCACGTACAACGCCGAAGCATACTTGCCAGCCACGCCGTACATGGGTAGCGGCACCTCCACATACTGCGGCTCCGCCTCGGCCTTGGCCGAAGCAAACGAGCGCACGACTCGCACCGTAGGCTGCTCAGACGTCCCTGCAACAGCCCGCGCCGCAGCCAGGGAGCTCCGCAAGAGCTGCTGCGACCTCCACATTGCGCCTCGTTCGCTCCCTTAAGCAATACCACTGGCTGTCAATCTAGCTCCGCACTCGCAGATTGAACGACGCAAGCAGACCTGCAAACCCTAGAAACTGACCCGCCTGTTCGATAGCGCAACCAAGTTGGAAGGACAGACGGAAGAGAGCGGAGGGAGAGAGTCGAAGAGCGACCGCGCTTACAAGCGCGCGTGGTATCAAGGTCTTATTTAACACTACACTAATAATAATATTTAGTGTCTGCAACACTACGGTAGACGAGCCTATTATTAACACCCTGATTTGCAATATGACTATCTTGGGGACCCTCCCAAGAAGGGCACGTATTTTTCAGAGGTGTGCACTTTGTTTCATTAGTCAAACCTAAGTGAAATTAAAATTTTATGATGAAAATTGTAATTTTTGTGAATTTTTGAAGTAGTTTGCCTTGAAATTATAGAACTGCCCATAGAGTGGAGTCATCAATGCCCAATAACAAACCATACTCGCCTTCTTCTGTATTTATTACTCCCTCCGTCCCAAAATGATCTTCTTTTTGGCCTTAGTTTTTTGTCCCAAAATGATTTTCCTGTTGTAACGTGGAGGAAGAGCCCGCGAAATGAATTTCCTTGTAATGGAGAATTGGGTAGACATTGTGCAAGCATCAAGACAAGGGGTAGTTGGGCCCAGAGAATCAGTTAATATTGGGAGTAATTTAATGATCATGGTGGGCACCAAGGTCTTCGGTCTGGAGTGTTTCCCGAAATACCACTACAGTGGTTCCTTTATGCTTTTTTTATCTCCATTGTTTATTATTTAGGAATTCTTTATTTTAGGACTACAGTACTCCGTAGCTGATTCAGTGGAAACACATCTAAAAATTCCTGAAGTTGGAAGTGATGGAAGTATGCCGTGGACAATATCAACGTGGGAAGAATGCAGGAACAGTAGTGCACAACGTGGGACAACAGGAAGAAGAGCTCACTACGCGGGAAATTTCAGAAATGATTGGCTAGCGATGCTCCAAAAAAATGACCCCCAAATCCTACTTTTTAAAAAACCATAACTATTTTTTGACAACTTATTTGAAACTGAAATTTTTAGGGTAGAAGGAGTGTATCACAATCTACTAACTACTCAAAAAAATAAAATTGAATGTTATTTTTTTACCTTAATCTAGAACATTTTCTCTAGCAAGAAGATCATTTTGGGACGGAGGGAGTAGCACTTAAGCAATGACCAATCATATATTGACACATTATCCTTAATGACATTAATTTACTAGTTTTTCAGAATCTAGAATAGATTTGGCTAATTTTCTAGATAGATTTGAATGTTTGAATGGACAAAATTAGAGCCCAATGTAGGGTGACAAGATGAGGTTGTTGACAAAATTAGGCAAGTCTACCTTAATTTTGAACCCTAAGAGCATCTCCTACCACCCTCTTGGCCTAAGCTCGCTACATGGATTTCTAAAGAGAGAGTAGCAAAGCCAAGGATATAGTGGCCAAGGATGGTTTTGCAAACAAGCCACAATTAGCTACCATTACCTAATATATGAAATGTGTACAAAGCATTCATTGACTCAAAGAAGCAATTCTTTGAGCTTGTGTGTTGATCTCCATGGCATTTGGAAACACAAAGTACTAAAATAAATTTCAATAAGAAAACTCAATATCTAGATCGATTCTATCTACCAATTTGTTGAACTTGTAGTATTTTTTTATGAGATTATTGTAGGATTGTTGGTTTGCTTTAAATTTGAGATCTTGAATTGCTCATTAAATTGCATCTCACATGTTGAATCATTCCCATACTACAACTAATCTTTTAATTAATTTCCCCAATTATTAACATTACCAATTATATATTATATTGTAAAATTATGCATAAGATGAAAAAATAATATGATAAAAAATCATAGCTATTGACCTACAAGTTTGGAAAAAATATAGTAGGGCCTACATCTAAACATTGAAGAGTAGATTCTATTATTAAACTATGTAAATGCTTTTGGATCTTCTTGGCAATTTGGAAACTATTTCAAACCACTTTTGTACACTTTTTGGTCTAATTAGGATTTTTCAGATTATTCAAACCTCACTCAATAGATTCTGAAACAATGCCCTAATTTGAGGTTCAAGGCTTGACAGTACCTCTCAACCTGATTACATACTTATTTTCAAAGTTTTTTAGGGCTTGCATTTGAAAATGGGTATGTCCACCTTACACCAGAATCATTATGCATGATTGGGAGCATGAATGCAGATAGTAAACTCATCCATTTGCACCACAATTTTTTTGAAAATGAACTATTGGGGTGGCCTCGTGAATACAGTAGCCCACAGTCTGGTGATGCCAGTGTAAAATCTCCTACAGGCGATCCTTATCAATGACTGAGCAAGAACATCCTCTGAGAGATCTTCTCAGTTGATGTGTATCAAGAGCAATTGCAGTGCCTCCATAGTGCAATTTCACCAACTGCTAGAGATGATGATCGGCACCATGGTTTAAGAATTAGGGCTGACATTGGTAGGCAACAATGCTTCGCGACAGATCGAACTTAACTTAGCTAGTCCAACCATCAATCTTCCAACTGCAGCCAAGATCATTGCTATTCAGACTCTCGATACTGTATTCTAAACCATGACATCCCACTGAAAGGAAGCATTATTGGCACTACCACAACCTACCCTCTGTTGCTATACAAATACCTCTAGGCGTCCCAATGTTTTGAGCTCGGCAAATGGATTCCGACGAAAATAGAGGCTTTCCAATCATATGTCCGGAATTTTGGCAGCTGTAGGCACGATCTACGATTCTTTCTTGAAGGAGCTGAATGAGATCTGACAAAGTCATCCTCAGGTACTTCACGATACCAATGTCCAACAGAATCAAAAGGAAATGGCAGAGCGGCACGTGCACGATCTGAGGGCAAAGCCACTGAGGACAAAATCTTCAACCTGCGCACGGATGCTCATTTTCCCTATTGTCCAGAAATTGTTCTTGTGTGGCCTTGCGAAGACATTTCTCCATATGCAGCGTCTGAATCTGTAAATAGAATTGAACACATATGCTGAGGAACAACGAAGTCGAAAAAGCTTACAAACAAGCCGCTAGCTTTTCGGAGGTGCAACCCTTGTTTCCACAACGGTGGTTCTGCTTTTGGAGACCACCAAAGGCTCCTGCGAGGCCTCCTGTGGCAAGGATGCTGAAGGCAGATCAGTATCGTTGGCCGTTGGTTTTTCTGCTGCAGTTATTTCTGCCATCAATGTTCCTGCTTTCTTCTCCCACTCATCCTCTAGTTGAGCTTGAGCTTGATCACCTATCTGATTTACAAACTCAACAGCAGCTTCCTCCTGCAACGTCGCAAACCAGAGCACTTGATGGGCAGTAATAGATTGAAAGACTCCGTTCCCTAAAGCTGAAGCTATTGCTTCATCTAGTCAGACGGAACACTCTAATTGTGAGAATAACTGATGTTTGGTGCACCATTGAGTCACACGACATAAGAGTGTGAAATAGCAAGCTAGAACATGACCAGGAGCTTTCGTGCTTAGTAGGAGTCTTCAGAAACACAGAGCAGGAAGAAGTGTAGATACCGCTGCACTCAAGCTCTCCTTCAGCCGTTCCATCTCTTCAACCACAAACTGAACCTCCCTCAGAGCTACTTCCTCACGCTGTTTCTCCTGCGCTATCCTGGTCGCTCGAAGCTGCATGTCAGCGACAATTTCAACACATGTCAGCGCCAAGTCCAAAAAACCAATGAGCAAGAACAAATGCTCATTTAATTTACATTTAGATGCCATTATTGCATGAAAGCATCCGTGACACATATTTCGTGAATATTGTAACGTCGAAAGCTGGAAAATCTACTCAGGACAGGCATATCCGTTTTCGCAAGAGAATGGTACGGTATTCCTATGAATGTAGGGACGGATCATACTCGGGCAAGTTGCTCATTGATTGCAAGAGTGCGCTCACGCACAGCGTCGTCAGGCGGAAGGCCTCGCAACACACGGACGATTTCTCTCACCCGGGTCGCGAAAGCAAATTTGAAAATCATGTTTGAGCTTGTTCGTGGCTATCATTCACCTGAAACAAAATCTACTAGTGTTTCAATCTGTCCATCGCTAACATTCAGTGATCGGAAGAAGAGGAAGCGTTGCCGGTGTATCCCTTAAAACCCTAACTCCAAAAAATCAACTGACTAGGTTGGCAAGTACCCAAACAAGTAACCAGGTTTCGCAATGACGAGAGGTGACGGATCACTTCATAGATTGTAAGAAAATCTAAAATGCTGCAATAGACACAGGGTAGCGCATCATCAAATCGCTTGTGGACACCAGAATCTGGCCTAAAACATGCACAGCATTCCCTCCACCGGAAAACCCCCTACAATCCGTAATAATCAGAGCACTGCTAATTAAAATTCACGAGGAGACTCCGTGCCAAGATATCGTCGGAATCCCTAGGTCAAGAGTCGATGAGGCATCTACAAGCTTAATGTAGACTAGAGTCATGATTTAAGAAGAGCTCTTAAGGATGCACAACCTTCAAAACACGCTCAGTTCCTGATGCAAAAGTTAACGAGGACTTCTCTGCTTCGAAAACTCCCACAATCTCCTCAAAGAACTCCGAACACATCAAACCCATCAGACCCTAATCTAAATTGAGAAATACGATCCAGCGTCGGTCTTCAAGAGTTGAAGCCCCATTTTATTTGCTTGAATAATTTAAAACAGCCCATTGCGGTTAGAATTAGGAGTTTGCCCTCATGCCATTGCTGAAATTTTTTACTTTTTTATCCCACATGAAGATAAGTGTGAGAAGCAGCACACTTGAAATTACATTTTTTCAACAAAGTATGAATTTGTTGTGAATTTTGAAGTGCATTGTCCATCATGACCCCAAAGAGTTTCTAGACTATTCGAAACCAACAAAAAGTGTACCCATAATGGTCATCTTACTCACCAGAAGTAGTCCCAATATTTCCTAACATAGAAGCCTAAAAAATTCACTTTCTACAATGAATTTACAATGAAAAGTTGGAAGTTCCTATTGAGGTCACTAAGCATTGCATAATTGTCACCTAAGACATTAGTTGTGGCCCAATTCTCATTTATTGAAAAAATAATGTAATGGGATCATTGCCTAGATGTCTATTATGGATCTTTTGTCATGGGTCTTTTGACCTTAATGGATATTCCACCTTAGTACAAGAATGTGCACCAAAAAATTAGAAATCTTTGACCCATTAGAATGTAAGACATTGATAGTAGTATGTGATGTGAAAAGAAACATTTCTTCTTCCTTCCTCCATTAGGTCATTGGACTTTGGATCCTCTTACTTAATAAACAAGGTATATTCAAAAACTAATTAAAAAGTCTAAAAAATTTCCATGAAAATAATCAAAAACAATCTTCATTCTTTAAAAGAACACTAAATAGAAATAAGTATAAGATGAAAGGAAATAAATTAAAACTTTAGTAGTTCTACAATGGAATTGAAATAAGCCAATCCTATTTGTGAGATTGTGTTTATACTCCTACCAGGGTTGCTATTTTGTGAGCCTGTGAGCGTGAGCATATAACTTTTTAGAGATTCCATCTAAAATTTTTTATTTTTAATAAATTTTATTAATACCTATTACCGTGGACCTATTGCCGTGGTCCCTTGAACAACCTTAATGTGCCATTCATTGGACTTCACTAAATTTTAAGAAGAAAAAAATTAATGATTAATTATGATTCCTTTGAAATCAAATATGGTTGTTACATTGAAAATTAGTTTTTTATGATCACTCCCATCTTGTTGCTAGGTACCCCTTGGCGTCGAAGGGAGCCCCCCCATCGTGGAATGCAAAAAAAAAAAGAGATTATTTTTTTTTTTTAAATTTTCCGTGGGCGGATGGCTCCCATCGATGCTGAGAGGTACCAAGTAGCAAGAGGGGAGTGATCAATCAAACAACAATTTGATCAAGAGAGAAGAGTTCGATTCCTAGGAGGTCCCACAAGAAGACAATAATCAACTAATCAACATTTAGGTGTAACTAAGTTCATTCCTGACACAAATAATTCCTATCAACCAAATATTTTCTTAAAATCTTAACAATTTTAACAATATTTTTCTAAAATGTTAACAAGTCTAATTATCGACACATTAAGACATAAGTGAAGGTACTTCCCCCATCAACCCTAAGAAGATCCATGCTACTATAAGATAGTGATCAACAAAAATGAAACTTGCTGCAGTTGAGTTCTTTCAACACATGTAATGAAATCTTATCAAATTTTTTTTTCTAAAATCTAAACAAATTCAATAATAGCACATCAAGAAAAAATTAATGGTGTATTTCCATTAACCTCAAGAGGGTCCATGTTCTTATAGGACAATGATCAACCAATATTCTGAACAAACTTATTTCCATCTCCATTCATCTTTCACATCAATTGGATTCTTCATCTTCATAATGTATACTTCTAAATAAGATTCAAAATTAGATTTTTCATCTAAATTCTATATACCCAGGGTAATAGGTCCACGGTAATAGGCCCATGATAGTAGGTACTAAAATTTCAAAAAAATAATAAATTTTGATCCATAGTTTAAGATGGAATATATTTTTTGAAATATTAATAAGTTTCTAATGCCTTTTCAAATTTCTGAGCTCAACGCTCACATAAACCTTGCTCAACACTCTTAGGCTCATGCTCATAGGCTCACAAAATAGCACCGCTAACACTCCAACTATTGTAATTGCTCTAAGTCATGTAGAATCTTTGATTTTTAGAAGATTGTCAAAATTAGTTTCAAAAACAAATCGTACGTGTCATTTTTTCATGACAATGCTTTGATTGCTTGTAAAAAGAAGTCTTCCCATAACTTTCACACAACTACTCCTAATACAATGAATAAAAACTTTTCATATAGAAATAAAGTATATTTTAAGATCATATGGCTACATTTGTAGTATAGATGCATATTATTAGCAAAGGAATTTTACCAAACTTGATTCTTTACTCCTTTTGTGCCATGTCATCAAGGAAAGAGTCATTGCCTCTTTAGAACCTTCTTACTATCTTGCTATATTCATGAAAGAAGAAAATTCCAGTAATGACCTTTATGTTGAAATTAGCTTACCTTATGTTTGGTGATATATTTTCTTTTATTGACGAATATAGGGTGCACTAGGTGTGAAGAGTCACCTAGACACAACTTGGCCATGGAATCATGTGACCAAAGAGCTAAAACATTAAAATGAAGCCACTACTTGGCTATAGAATCATGAGACCAAACAACTAAACCAAGGAAATGAAGCCACAACATAGCCATGAATCATAACTCATAAGGTCACAAGACAAGCTATGAAATGAAGCTAAACAAGTACAAGCACAAATATTACTTCATATAATTTGTATGGCCCTTCACCCATAATTGCAATATTTTAGTAAAAATATAATTTTGACCTTTGAGAGTTGAAGAGGTTCAAATTATTTATGTTTATAAAGAGAATTGAGTGTATTATATTATTGGAACAATAAAAATAAGAATGTTTTATTATTAGGATTTTAGTAATGACCAACTAGAAAGTTTTGGATTGCTTCAAATTTTCACTACAAGGACCATGCTAGGGTGACTATTTCTATTGCAAAGTGCACAAAATTTTAAAAATTGTCTTTTTTGCATATCTAAACATGGGATCTTGCACTAGATCAATATAAGAATATGTGGAAGAAATTTTAGAAACTTTGACAATGTGGATTGTAAGATATTTGCCTTTGAAGGAAAAAAAATTGGTTTTTTTTGCACCTTTCTTCACTAGATTTTAAGGCTTTGAATCTTTTTAGCTTAAAATTTTTGCACTACTACCATGGAATTTTAAAATTTTCATATTGAAGAATTGCTCAAGTTGAAATTCTAAGAAAAAAAATTGTTAAGTAGAAGTAGGTTCAAAATTGAAGTTAAAAACTAAATAGATCCAAGATGGAATTGAAATACAATAATTCCAATAGCAAGATTGTTTTAGCAAGAAAACTAAACCATCTTGAATTTCTTTTTAAATAATTTGTGAAAATTGCACTTAGCCCCTAAAGTTCCTTGACTATGTTATCACCAAAAACTCTCAAAAACTGCCATTTTTAAATACAAGTACCAATTTTTTTTTTAAATCATTTTTTGAAACATGTAACTGTAGGATCTTGTAGTAAACGAGATTGAGAAGATGTGGAAAATTTTCAGAAATTTCCACCTTGTAGATTGCAAGATATTAGCATTTGAAGTGACAAAAATCCTTTTTTTGGCCTTATGAAAAACTAGGCAGCTACACTTCACAAGGTCACATTTGTATGAAAAAATGTCTAAAATGGTGGTGCTTCTTTGGATTCATTCTCCAAGGCAAGTTGGGCTACATGCTTGGAAAAATTCAGATCATTTGGAATTGTGCAACATATAGGAAAAAAATAGTAAGTACAAAGATGTAGAGAATGATTCAAAATACTAAATTGTTAATAGTTTATCAATGAAATTGAAAAATTTCAATCCCAATGGTTGTAATGTTGTAATAAACAATCTTCACCTAATGTTTTTTTTTTTAGTTTTTTTCCAAAAATATTGAAAATTGAGTTAAATAAAAGACTTCAAAGTTTATTTTAGAGTAGAGAATCCATACTTGCTCGCAAACTAAAACATCTCATACCTTTTGACTCATTGATCAAAATGGAATGATTCAAGGCTTTCTACGTATAAATCTAAAAAACTAATTTCAAATTTTTATTTTCAAAAAAAGTGATTTTTTCAGATCTGCCTAGACTACCTGAGTTGAGAAACAAACTACATATTAGGCCATAACTTTTGACTCATATTCCCAAATGCCTTGAAATTTAGTGCACATCAAAGATATTCCTCGTCTACACCTTCTATTAAAGTTCAGGCCAAAAACATAGAAATCTCTAGTCACATGTATTTGCCCAAAATTTCTATGTTGCCAAAATATGCACCTTAGTCTTTTAGGGGTTAAAAATGAATTTTACAAGTTATTTTTGTCTAGAAGATGCTAGAGAGTCCAAAAAAGAAAGCTTATTCATAACTTTCTCATCACTAGTCCAAATAGAATGAATCAAATCTATCTATGTAGACAAAAATAATTTTTGTGAAAACCAAAATTTTGAAAATTTTGAAAATTTTATATTGACTTTTTGTGATTTTTTTAAATTGCTTGATAACTCATGTTATGGACTAAGGATGGCATAAATTTTTCTCCCATACAATGATTGAAATAATAATTATATTCTCCATAAGCTAATGTTTTGTCTTATCTTTTCAAAAAGTTTCAAAAATCATGACAAAAATTGAGACCATGGGAACCTATCCAAAATCCAAAAAACCCTTGAGGGGACAATGAAAGTGTAAGGATTAAAAACCTTCCATTTTTAGCTCCACCCTTCACAATAAGGTAGACTAGTCCATTTTTGCAAGCTTCCTATAACCGCCCTCTTATTTTTGGCCCCATGTCCACCACAGAACTCACCCAAATCCATTTACTTTTTTGACAATTTCAATGCATTAATTCCAACTTGGATAATGTGTCAATCCTTGATTGGTGGATACTCAAGTGCTAATAGGTACATGGAATGGCGGTTATAGGTTTAGGATAGGACGTTTATGACTCTAGTCTAGTGGTGGTTTTATAATTTTAGGATAGACTACTTTAGGAATTTATAGAAATTACAATTTTTATCGTAAAATTATAATTCCTCTTGGGTTTGATTTGTGAAATATACTCACACCTTTGAAAAATATGTGCCCCCTCTTGGAGTTAGTCCTAATATACTTAGATTGCAAATTTGGGTGGTAATAGGTTGGTCTACCTTAGTTGAAGCTACATGAGTCTTCATCTATCATCTTCCAAGTTTGATTTGTCATTGGAGCACAAACTCTAACACCAACTTTTTCCTTGGTTGTTATTCCTCTTCTCTTAGTTTGCAATCAATGTTGAGGGGAATGTTTTAGCCAATGTGGAGGAGACCATCCAAGATTAAAGGGAATAAAAAAGGGACACTTCCAAATTGGTTAACAATGTTATGTAAAATATTCTTCAATGCAAACATGTACAGATCAACCCTTCTTTTTTACTTTTTGAGAAAGTACTACGGTGGTGATGACTTAAAATTTGACAAAGTATTGTATTTCTACATTCATCCATCTTTTGGACCCCAAAAAATATTTTTCAATCATATTTGTAAACTTTTTCATCCAAATTTGGCGAATTCATCCACATTTAAAATAGAAATGGAAAATTTCTAGTGAAAAAAGATTACTATTTTTTTGTGAAAAATAGACATTTACTTTGGAATGGTGCAATCTGGCCCCGTGGTGCCAAGAAAAAGGGTTGGTACAAATTGATTTTAAAAATAAAACAATGGTAAAGTTTCTTAATCATTATACTTGTTGAGAACTTGCATTGATTGACTTTGGAGGTAAAGTGTGGAGGGTTGCAAGGAGATGTTTTAAGTAGAAGAGATGGTATATTACTTCAATAATGATATTTAGTGTTGCTTACACTAATTGATTTAAAAATGCTACAAATTTTATTCTTGATAAATATTTTCACTAAGAGTTTTACCAAAAACATACATATTATTATTCCTTACTATTCAAAATGAAATATTTCTGTGAACATGGTTGGTAAAAATATTCTTGAAGAGTTAAAACTTACAGCATTTTCAAATCAATTAGTGTACGTTAACACTAAATTTCATTACCGGTAGTGTAGCATGGTAGTGTATTATTCCGTCCTCGTATCCCCATTCTCCACGACGAACGATAAAGTACTTTCGTCCACCGACGTACGTACGTGCTCTGTCCCCCTCCTCTATCAACTGATGCAGCTCTCAGGCTACTCCCTCTCGGCTACTAAACGGAAATTGATTCTTTCCGCACATATCTTGGGCACGGGGATTGCCGACTAACTGTGCGCAACCTTTCCAGGTAACCTAATTTGCTATCATTTGATTTTCCGACGTGTCGAGATGATTAGTGTAATGCGGGGTTGAATCTGAAGAGATCGAAGAAATCTGATGTTTTCGAGATCTGGGCAGGTTGGCATTGGAGCTCTTGTGCGCGATCATGGCGACAACGGAGGAGGGGTCGGGGAATACTGTCTACACTTCCACTTCCGGAAAGGATGTGCAAACCAGCACCGGTGGTTGTCAAACAGGTGCATATATTGATCTCTTGTGGTTTCGGCGAATTGTTTTCCTCGTGTTCTGAACCTCTTCCAATTAGTAAGACTCTTCTCTGTCTCAGTGGATCCTGTTTTGAGCTCGATTGGCAGACAAATTAGAGCTCGTTTTTGAGTTGGTTCGTTCACATAGCTCCTTTCATTGATTTCCTCAGTTTTCTCATAAATTCGCAGCTATGAGGAGCCAATAATTTCAGAGGAGGTACGAAAGAAATTTAGTTGTTAGTTTGTGGAATTCTGTACTTCCAGTGCAATGGGTTCAACTGGGTGTACATCAAGTATTCAGTTTAGGTCTAAATCGTTTAGGAAGCTAGCCTTTTGATTCGTTGAAAGAAGAATTGTGCGTTGTGCATCGACTTTGTAACATGAGAATCTGCAAATTAGGGTTCTTTGAGTGATTGAACAATGGCTCTGTAGCGTCTTTACTTCGTAATGCCATGCCTTGAAATGTGAGGGGGTGTTGCTAGGGTTTCTTTCTGTTAGTTTTTTAGCATAGGTTCAAAGGGATCATCAATGTAATCAAGGTAGAGGATACCTTTTGCTGCATTGTAACCGATATATTGGAGTGTGCTTTCATTGGGCGATCACTACAGAGCCGTAGCTAGATCACTTTGGGTTCAAGAGCCACTTTCTCTTAAGATCAGATTTTGATCACTCTGTATGAATTTTATTATCCAATTTCAAAGTGGGAGGTTGAAGACCTATAAGTGACAGTAGACTACCCCATTCAAAGATCGGTGGTCAAGTCATGGCAAGCCAAGTCATGCCTGAGCTACATGCTAATAAGTTCAACCAAGCGTATGAATTATGAGTTGCTGTTGGTAACAAGGGTTAGTATAGTAGATGAGATCAGGTCCCTGGCGGTTTTAGTGTCGTCTACCTGAACATGAGGGAATGTTGGTAGGGTTTCTTTCTGTTAGGATTTTAGCAAGGGTTGAAAGGGATCATGAATGTGATTACTGATAAATCTGGTATTACAGACCGGAGAGGAGCGATAATCGATGGAAAAGCAATCGCAGACCAGATACGGAAGGAAATCGGTGCTGAAGTGGCCAAGATGAAAGAATCTGTGGGAAGTGTTCCTGGCTTAGCTGTGATCCTGGTTGGAGCGCGTAAGGATTCTTCCACCTACGTCCGCAACAAGAAACGAGCTTGCGCTGAAGTTGGCATTCGGTCTTTTGATTCGACTCTGCCCGACGACGTAACGCAAGAGGAAGTAGTGGCTCATGTCAAGCAGTTTAATGACAATCCAGATGTTCATGGGATACTGGTTCAGCTCCCCCTTCCCAAGGTGAGCAGATCCCAGATGTTGTAGCATACCCCAGTTTTGAGAAACCTAAGAAAGATTCGATTCTTATTCTTCTCTGCAAACTCATTAGGGAGTGTCACAGTTCGCGCTGTTAGCCTCGCAACTCTTTTGTTTGTTTCCAAATCGGGCCCTGCACAGTGAGCTCTACACTCTTTATGCTCCCTATAGAATCGTGAAATCGCGTTTCCCAAATTGCCTCCGACATCCCGATTAGAAGAAAACTTTGCAGATCTGGTCCCTGAATTCCATTCAGTTTTCGGTTCCCGAGTAGTTGACTGCCCATGTTGCAAATAGTCATACGCTTATCATGATTCAGCGTGTGTGCTATCGAGCTATTTTCTGTCACAGTGTACATGTATCATCATGCAAAACCAAATTTCTCCGGAGGTTGTGCAATAGTGAATACAGGGAAGTAAGAGTTTGAGTGGCGAAATGATTATAGAATTTCTTCTGCTTCTCTGCAGCACATTAGCGAGGAGGCAGTTCTTGGGGCGGTGAGCTATGAGAAGGATGTGGATGGATTCCACCCAGTCAATGTTGGAACTCTGGCGATGCAAGGGAGGAAACCTCTGTTTGTGTCTTGCACTCCGAAAGGTTGCATTGAGCTTCTAAAGCGTTCAGGCGTGCAAATGGTGGGCAAGCGTGCAGTTGTCATTGGCCGTAGCAATATTGTAGGCACACCTGCAGCTCAGCTTTTACAGGTTCGAGACCTCATTTTCTCATCACTTTCTCATCGCATCTCATCACATTCTCACTTCAGGGTCGGTTGACTTTTGCTAAACAGGCCTTGAGGACTGGACCATACTTCAAGAAATCTAGCAATGTGAATGGTCAAAATTGGAGAGTTGTCCTTAAGGGATAGCCATGGAAAAAGAATCGTAAGATGAACGATAAATGACATGGATGCTTTCATGGCAACACTTTTTGTGAAGGGTCTTGTCCACTTGATCTTTTTTGTAGAGGGCTCCAAATATCATCAGCCGGTAATATGGTCATATAGGCAAGACCATTTAACCTAAGTAAGCAAATTTATTTTTAAATTTCGTATTATCTTGTCCCATGGGGCTCCAAATGACTTTCTTGACCTCAACTTTTGCTCGTCCTCAATACTTGTCTGGTGAAGTGTAAATCGATCCTTACTGTGCTTCTATGAACCTTACTCTATCATTCAAATTCAGAAAATCATTTTAGTTCGTTCGCTGCTGAGTTGCTGGATATTTTCGAAGAGTTGATCGTTATCACTAACCCGCATATGAATTGCAGCGTGAAAATGCCACAGTGACTGTGGTGCATTCGCGCACAAAAAATCCAGCAGAAATTACGAGAGAAGCCGACATCGTTATTGCAGCAGTTGGAAAAGCTGAGTTGGTGCGAGGCGATTGGCTGAAGCCAGGAGCCGTCGTCATTGACGTGGGAATCAATGCTGTGGAGGTATGCAAGATTATTTTCTTTATTATATTTGTGTCCTGGGACATTATTATCTCGTGTTTCGGAAGATGGCTTTTTGAGCTGATCGAGGTAGAGGGTACTATTATGCGTCAGCTTACGCATTTGAACATATGTAGAGT
The DNA here is from genome assembly GCA_963920665.1 of Straminergon stramineum. Taxonomy (NCBI): domain Eukaryota; kingdom Viridiplantae; phylum Streptophyta; class Bryopsida; order Hypnales; family Calliergonaceae; genus Straminergon; species Straminergon stramineum. The sequence continues at coordinate 24,906,077 of OY987264.1, forward strand.
GTTCTTCGGGGGGAGACATACAGAACTATGGAGAGATCTTTGCGTACATGATCAAAATCTGTTGAGACCATTTTTTTAACGCTATGTCTGACTTCCTGTGCAATTTCAAAGTGGGAGGTTGACAGTTTCAATTCCATTCATAGATCAGTGGCTATAGGCATTTATCTAAGTCATGCTTGCACCACTTGCTAAGCACTCCAACCAAGCGTATGAATAGACGGGTTGCTGTTGGGTATAGGGGGCGGGATCAGTTCCCTGACGGTTTTAATATCCTCTACCTTACCTGATGTTGCGCTCACTGTGCATTGTCCTGACTACTCTGTAGGATTTATCAATAAAGAAAGGCTACCGACTGGTGGGTGACGTATGCTTTGAAGAGGCCAAGCAAGTAGCATCGATGATTACACCGGTCCCTGGGGGTGTTGGCCCCATGACAATAGCAATGCTGCTATCGAACACTCTTGAGGCTGCCAAAAGGACTTTCGGGGTTGTATAACTCTGCTGTATCTTCAGACGACTACTTTGCGACCAGGATGTCTATAGTCTGCTTTGGCAATGTTAGAATTATGTGATTTATATGTACTGGCAGTTGGCGTGCTCAGCCAACGAATAATTTTCTGACAAGGGGACAGTATATCTCTGGCTTCTTTTATGGCATTGGAAAGCCAATTTTTTATTAACTAGTAATGATTACTGGTCATTTGAGGATTAGTTTTTTTGGCAAAGCAGAGCCGCTGCTTGGGCTGAACTGTGTCTGCTTCGTGTGATGAGATGCAGGATCCGACAGCCAGGCTTTCTTCCATAAGGCACTTGGTTGCGTCTAAGAGGAGTTCGATTCCATTATTTTTCCTTCGTGGTGATGATAGCGGAAAGTTGATAGATTCTATGATAATTTGACGCTGTAGTTGGTTTTGGTCGATGTTTTTCAAAATGGTACCCGGCTTGAGTTGCAGACTTGTATCATTCTGAGTGGAGCTTATACCTACTGGTAGTGGTAGTGTTGGATCATCCTAAAATGTACGTCACGAGAGAAAAGTTTCTGTTGAACACTAGGTATCGATGCATGCTACCAAGCATGTCTTTGGATTGGTTAACAATTAGTTCTTATTGTATTGAGCGGAAGGAAAACAGACCCCGAGCGTAAGGAATCTCCATTCTCTGTTTCTCCTTGCTGATTACATTTATAACTTGACATCTTAAATCCCTTGATGCCGTTGGACATACTTAAAAAACTTGAACCTTATTGCACTTCGTGTCTTTTGCATTCACTTTCTACACTCTTAGAAGGAACATGGGCTTCCATTTTTAGCTCTAATCTCCCAGACTTTATTTCCAAGTTAATGAGTCAATGCAGCTGTGTCGAATTTTCTTGGTTTGAGACGAAGAAGGTGATAAATCATTTGCCTGTTCAATATGGCCGGTGTGAACCGACCCCCTCGCTCGTCCCCGAGGCAAAACGCTGAAGTTTTTTATGTGTCACGTATGATAAAATTTGCAAATTTGAATTCATTTTTGCAATCAGAGGCCCCGATTTGACAAGTGGAGGTGTAGAAAATAGATTAATCTAGCACAAAATACGGGTCTTTTCTTTTACATGCACCCATGGAATGACTTGGGGGGATGAGCGAGGGGGTCGGTTCACCCCGGCCTTCAATATACGATCTTTGGGAAGTCAAAAAGTACGCTCTTAAATTTTCGTGATTCCTTACCTCACCACTCTCGAAGGCTGTTTAGTCCATACTGGACGAGTATAATACCCAGTCGAATGGGGTATAATATAATTAACCAAAGAGTTGGGGAATCCCTGATGAAGAGTGAAGCTTCGATAGGTATAGCTTGTTGGTCAGTATTTGCCGAAGATTGAGAATGTTGGTGAGACGATGTTGGTGAGCTCCATTTGCTTAAGCACGAGAGTAACAACGGTAAAGTATAGGTGTCGTCTCTAGCCATTTATGGGAGGGAACATCTTGGCTTACCAAGATTAGCATCCACGGATCAATCCCTAAAATTGCAACCGCACCCAAAATGAACAATTACATCATGACCTCAATATACAGAAATTCGCCAACCCTGGCGTATTTCGCTCCCCACAATTCCCAGTGAATCTACCAGCCTACATCCTAAACCCTAAAATTCCAATTGTGCCAACCGGTGAAACTGAATACAGGATACAAAATTCAACGCCATCAGTGCGTTAAATTCCGATTAATCGAATCATAAGAGACCACTAATCAATAAATAATTTACATGTATGACAAGGAAAACTCTAGCACTACGCCGACGCCGCTTCTCGTCTGGCGTACTTAATGCTATGGCGCCGCACCCAAAGCTCCAGTAACGTCATGTGAAACGCATCATAGGGCACAGGCGGATTGTTCCACTCCAGATGCTTGCTGGCCTGGTGGCCCAAGTATTGCATTTCCGCATACTTCGCAGGCGCCACGCCCAACAATATGGCCTTCAAGTTCGGCAGATCCTCCTCGCCCAGCACGAGCACAAACTGACGCCAATCGAGGAATCCCTGAAACGGCAAGTCATTCAGAGCCGACTTGGACACTACCACCGGCACGCACCTGAACCGGAGCGCGTCCACCAGGCTGAGCGCGTCGTGGGGCGGCAAGCTGACGCAGAACTTCGTCCTCGCGAGTTTTGCGTAAACCGAGGATCGATGCGGAGACGGATCCGACTCCAACTCGAAGTCTGCGTCGGGATTCGGAAGCTGAGATGCGTCCCGCGTGGCAGGAAAATACGCAAGACTGGTTCTTTTGGAGCCTCTCCCCGCGAGCGCGGCATGGATCTGCTGAGGCGTGACGGGCTTGTACTCGGGAAACACCATGTCCTTGTGCGGGTAGAACATTTGCTTGTGCCGAAGCGGCGCGCAGGAGGCTTGGATGGTGTTCTTCCCGAGCTCTAAGAAGTTGCGGTGCTTGCTGGTGCGGTCGAAGGCGTGGCAGGATAAGTACAAGTGATCTGCACCAAGAGAGCGGTCCCAGAAGGGAAAATCGGTTCGGATTTTCTGGACGTAGCGCTTGAACTGGTCCGCCACGCCGGTAGGGCCGAGATCGACCCAGAGGGAGTCCATTGATACGGGGAGGAGGAAGAGCTGCGCTTGCTTGGGATTCTCGGTGACGAACTCGCTGCGGGAGAGCAGGCGGAAGAAGAGATCCGCAGTGCTGGTGAGGTCCTCCGTGACGCCAATGGATCCATCGTACTTGTGCTCGTAGCGAGACTCCTGGGAAGGATAGATCCAGATCTGCATCCGCTTCCACATCTCCTCGTAACTCAGGGTGAAAATCTCGGGGGAGTGGTACAGCTTGGGAAGGCTCCCTTGCAGCGCTTGAAGTTCCGTCTCCGAGAATTCCAGTGGAGAAACGGGCAAACTAGCAGTGTCGCCAGCGTCACGGGTGACTTCGTCTGGAAACTCATACAACCCATCGAGCGAGTCCAGAGATCTGAGTCCAAAGACTGAGATGGAAGAGATCCACAAGCCCAGAAGCAACACCGACATGGAGTAGGAAACAAAGACCGACACCGCACGCTCTTTCGAGAAGAGACCCATGACTAGCAAGCAAGCAAGCAAGCTTTCGAAATGGCAAAGGACTCTCTGATTTTCCACCACCTTGTGCAACCTGAAATTGTGAGAAGCAAATTCAGTTGAACGAAGCCATACTACTCAGTCGCGTCAGTCAGTCCTCTGAGATTTACAATTCGACCAGAGAAGCAATGACGACGACGACGACGACAACATTTATGTCTGAATGATGAATTCGTGACTCACGTCGTGTGTCTACAACGATGCTGTGGCAAACGGTTACCAAGACTGAGAAGCCGTGGGCTTGAATCAGGGTTTAGGATCCCTGACATGCAAACTCCCCAAGCGAGAACCAGGAGAGTGTGAGGAGGCACCAGCACACCTACAACTACTCCACTGGGTCCTCCCCCCGAATTTTTTTTATACTCCGTAATAGACTAGCTACTGATAGAGAGAACTTGAAAGCTACTTTCGCATTCAAAAAACAGAACGAATCTTCCAAAGCACCTTCAAAAAATCCCTCTGAAATCCCAAATACAGAATCTGTTTTGTCTAGCGCGAAAACCAGTGAATGAGAGAGATCTATTGAAAATCTATACCTTGAGATAAAAACTCATCAATACCGACACCGTGATCCAAACGAGCGAACTCCGGTACACGTCTCGACAATCTGCCACACCAAGAGCAAGTGATGCGGTTCTCCCGCGTTGTTGCGTTTCATCGCCTTCTTGGAAAATCCAGTGAAGGTACCTAATCCTATGTTGTCAAGCCCTTAGAGCATCTCCAGCAGTCGAGCCACAAGGACACGTTAACCCTTAAACGTAGAAGCGGACGTTTTGTGTCCGATGGATGACAGAGAATCTCTCCATGTAGGATAGAACTACGATTATTCATCCTCGGAATTTTGTGAGAAAAGGGTAGGTCTTCTACAGTAGTATGACTTCCAGTGAATATTTTTGGTCTTTTTAAAGTAGATGATGTCCCACGGTTCTAAAAGGAAGGATTTCCACGGTCACTAGTCCGTCTTTTAAGGGTTAAAGGAAGTGGTGCGACTTGGAGAGATGTCCCATCCCACCAAATGTAGCCTTTGGCATTTTTCAAAGTTTGTTGCGCCACTTCCTGTGTCCCATTCTTGAACCTATAGTGCCTGGGTGATTTGACTTGTGCCATGTTTCATTTGACTTAACCCTTAAAAGACATTTCATGTCTAGGTTTGGTCAAACTTCATTAGATTTCTACATTAAAACACACATTTCAAAAATTTGATACTTTTCACATGTAGCAATATACTCTCTTTTCGCAAATACTAAACCAAGGTATAGTCACGGGAGAATGGCTTTTGAAGCAAATATCAGGATTGGATGTAAGTTGTTCTATGTGCCCATGTCCTATTGAAATCATTCCCCATTTGTTTTGGGATTGCAGTAGCATCCGAGACTTGTGCAGTACATTCAATGCATTAGCAGATAATTTCCATAACATTCCTAAAGTAGACTCACTTCATATTACACTATTAGGCTTTATAACATCTTCCATTACAAAGAAACTAGGAAAGCTTGTATATAAGTTTCAACCTTGGAACATCATATGTAACTTCCTTTTATGGCACATTTAGACAAATAGATGCAACAAAAGATTTAGTGATCAAAATGTTAGTCTCAAAAGGATCCTAGGATCCACTTGGGCTTCTACTCTTCATATAGGTATGGCTATGTGGAAACATATCCATGTAGTTATTAAAGAAAAAAAGACTTTGACTAGTTTAGAAAATACCCTTAATATGGAATGGACTCCGATATTTTGCTCTATTGGTGATGGGATTTGGCACTTCAAAGTGCTTCTCATCTTCATGTAATTTCTATTTGTTCTTTCAATTTGAAGGGGGCTTTCGCCCCCTACCAACCTTCATTGGCTTTCACAGCAATATACTCTTTCTATCCCTAGAAAAAAATGGGGGGTTTAGAAATGGCCAGATTCACGCGTGAGTTGTTCCTATTTTGAGGGGATTGCATAGTTACTATAGCTTCTAATAAACTCCACAAGACATGAAAGAGTGGAATTCAATAGTGTAGTGGTGCATAATGAAAACAAGCAACAAAATTGACAAATTTCCCCCTCTTTTTGGAACTACCGTCTAGTAGGGTTTTTATTGGGTTTTTCGACAAATGGCTCTGTGGCCTTTCTGTGAAGAAGGTTTTCAGTTCTCTGGCTCTTTCATTATTGTGGGTTGAAATTGAAGGTGGCTATTTTGTAAACAATTTTGTAGCCTCATGGCTATATTTTTTCTAATTATGAAGAAAGAATTGGCATTAACAAGTTATTGTAGTAAGTTAGAATAGGCAACAACTTCCAAAATCTTGTTGTAATATTGGCAATGATAATATTTTTCAAAGTGGTTAGGAGGCTAAACAATAAGAAAAAAAAGTTCCATTAGGCTTCATTGACAGTCTTCATGGAATGAAAATGTTGTCCTGGCAAATTCCAAAACCATGCACAGATGATAGAAACAAAAGGTCTACTTTGCAAACTACAATCCAAACAACTGAACAATAATTCAATCACCATGCAAGGATGATTACTACATCACTAAGGGGAACTACCTCCAAAGGCCCAAACAATGCTAGCTAGAGAAACTAACTACCCTAGAACACCATAGCAATACCGCTCAGCTGAGTGAACCCACTGTTCAAAACATTCTTCATATGGGAAGTTTTTTATTTTGTACACTTGTTGTGCCTTCATGCCAACCACCACTCCCAAATTGTCATCCAACCTATTTCAAACTCGGTCCTTCAAGAATGACAAGGAAGGAAAACAATGTTCATCTTCAACAAAATTAAGTACATGGATCATGGCAATCTCTGCAAGTTTCACCTATTCATTGAAGCTTTTGGCAAGGGCTGAGTTTACATCCAAAGACCTCCCAAGCTTTGTGAGTGGATTCACCAAAAATGGTGGTTCCATAGCTTCCATAGAATTTGAAAACATGGCTAGTTTAAACATTAGTTGTTGCAACTCCAATTGAAAAGAGTCCAAGATAGGTGGCACAAGTTTGTTGCCCTCCTTATCAAAAACCCATTTAGGCTCACCAAAATTTTTCTTGATCACATCAAGGTGCTTGCAGAAGCTAACTTCACAGTCACCTTGTAACCAATATTGTGGATAAACCAAGCTAAGTGCATCCATGAGACCATGAGTTAGAAATCTGGATTTTAGTTCATCAATGAGCTATTGTACTGCACCTACAAAGTCCACACTCCACAATCAGTGATAGGTCCAAACTCTACAATTGAACCAAAAAAATACAATAGTAGATAAATTCTACAACTTAGCCTAAAAAATACTATAATAGCCAAGAAAATATAGCAATAGACAAATTGAACTACTTAGCTAAAAAAATAACAGTAGGTAAATTCTACATCAGTAGCCAAAAAATACAGCAACAGACAAATGCCACAACTTAGTCCAAAACAACATAGCAGTAACCAAATTATGCAACTTAGCCAAAAGAATATAGCACTACAGAAATTTCAAAATTTAACTAATAAAATACAGAAATAGGACATACCTTTGCATTCATCTTTCACTATGCTCACAATGTGTGCAAAAGATTTCCAGGTCACAAATAGTCCTTCATGAATAGCAAATATAGTCTGAATACCAGAGACAAAAGCTAATTGAGAATTTTGTCCATCAATATTCAAATACATAGGTAGAGGCACCCACTTCATGTGGATTTGCTCATGAGAGCACTCTAAAAACTGCTTGAAGGACTAGAACTCTTCAGTGGCAAAAGCATACTCAATGTCTAAGTACAACTTAAACAAATGTCCTTGACAAACTTGTTGGGCAACCACAAAATTTGAAATGTACACATCTCATTTTGGGGCAAAGAGAACAAGATTATCAATGCTCTCTAGAAGTGGCAAGAGGCATGTCATGCCTAGCACAACATAGGGGTCAATGAGTTTAACCAAAATGCCTTTGGCCTTTGTTCTCACACGATTTTGCATCCCAAAACATAAGATAAAGTTAGCACCACCCTCAAAAATACAGAAAAGAACTTCAAGTTCTATGAAAAATTCAGCAATAGACAAATTGTACCACTTACCAATAACATACAACAGTAAACAAAGTCCACAACTTAGTACAAAAAAATTCAGCAATAGATAAATTTTACAACTTATCCAATAACATACAACTATAAACAAAGTCTACAAGTTAGTACTAAAAAAATTCAGCAATAGATAAATTTTACAACTTACCCAACAAAATACAACAATATACAAATCCTTCAACTTAGTACCACAAAATTCAGAAATACAAAAACTCCACAACTTAGATTGAATAGACAAGTACAGAAAAGAGAATCTTACAGTTTCTTTGTTGTTGGTAGAATCAACATCCACCTTGGCTACAACTGAGCAGTATTCACTTAAAAGCCTTCTAAGAGGGTCAATTAAGGACACCCAACAAGTGGGTACATTCTTGAGCAACTTCAAACCTTTTGTTTCTATCATGAGTGCAAGGTTGTGGAATTCAGCATACTTTTGGGGGCTATATGCAAAGTAGTTGTAACAAATTTGCAACAAATCTTCAATAGCAGATATAATGTCTAAAGAAGACAATGGTTTAAATGCTAAGTTGCATCTGTGTGCCATGCAGTGAACCCCTTGAGTAAAAGGGGCATGGTTTGTTTGAATTTGCTTTGTCACTCCACTTCTTTGGCCTTGAAAGGCAGCTACTCCATTAGCACCAAAACACATGAGCTTGGCTGCAATGGCTTCTAGAGACAAGTCAACTTTTATAGTCAAAGCTGAAACAATGACAGAGGTCAAATTGTCTGCTGAAGCTCCATCAGCCTTCAACTTCTACAACAAGATGAGTAAGGGCACATGAGTCCAATTTTGCATGACATAACAATGAACAACAATGTAACTTTGGGTTATCTACAACACTTGTTTCGTCAGCAGTGATGGCAATGTATTGAGTAGCCCCAACAATGGCTTTAATTTTATCTTGAACTATGGACCACATGTAGGATGCCATTATCCAACCTGCTCCATCAATTCAATGCATCTTTGGTAAATTAGGGACTGCAAGCAATTCGTACAAGGCAAGCCTAGAAGAAAACTCAGCCATTGGCCTACCATCACTTAAAACTTGAAACAAAGTGGACAGCTACACTCTTTTTCTCCTAGACTCAATGGTATTGTTGCTATTGATCTACTCTAACACTGTAGTAGGTGGTTTGGCAACAAACAACATCATATTCTTTTTATACTTTGTCCTCTTCTCATGTGTCTGCAGAGTGTAAAGTTTAGGGCCCATCAAATAGAGCTTCTCCCCCATTTCGGTGCATACGTGATAGCACACCATGTGCAATACCCCACCAGATGCTAAAACCATTTGAGCCCAAGGGCAATTGGCAGACTACTCCATCTGAAATTTACGAGCCAAATCATAATTCTTCCTTGAGCGCTTAGGTGGCAGAGGAACTTTGAAGTCATCATCAGCAGATGATTCATCACTCTCGGATGGCACATGAAGGTTGTGTAGTGTAGCAAAATCAGGGTTGTCTTTAGAGACACTAAAGTTTGATTCATCACTAGACAAGAGAAGTGTAGCTAGAGTATATGCCAAGACAACAATGGATGCTAAAGTAGTCTTCGATACCCCAACAGAGTCATGGGTTGTGTCCAAAGACACAAGTGTTTCTTGCATGGGAGGAATGGAATTTGAATTCAAAGAAGCTACTTGGTTAACTGATGGAATAGACAATTGTTGCCCTACAAGAGAATCACCATTATCTGGGTTACAAGAGGCCCAAAAATATGTTTGCATCGTTCTCTTTTGTCGTGCCTTCTCATGCCCATTTTCCTCCATGAGTCAACTACTCTGGAGTGCTTTTCAAGTAGCTGCTTCTTTTTCTTTTTGAATTCTAACTATCCTCTTTTCTCGAAGTACTGCAGTTTTCTTCGAGGCTACTACATTCGCCGTAGCAACCAACCCTACATCTATAAGAGTAGAAGCTTCCATATCAACAATCCCTGAAGAACGATCTCTGAAGTCCAGAATAGATCAACAATCCCTATAGGTGAAACTATTGCATCTAAAGTTCTAAACACTTCCTAGTCTCTACCGTCAAGTTCAACCTTCAATGGCGTTAACAATGAACCCCACTCTCTCAAGTTTAAACTGCGCAATTAGAAGTTTAAACTACTATTTCGACCATATCTCTCAAGCCCTCAAAACTGCCGCAATGCTCCCGTTAAGGCATGACTGCATGAGCACCATGAAGGCCAACCTCAATAACAACAAACTAAACAAACCTTACAAGCAACCAATTGCACTTTGAAGTTGCAACATGAAGTACAACAATAGGAAATCATCAAATCACCAAACTCCAAGAAAAAAGGCACACCTAAATTGCACTGAAATGAACACAACAAAGACTAGAAGAATACATGCAAGTATGGTGCAACCATTACAAATTGACAATTAATTGCAACCAATACAACGAAGCCTTCAAGAGTTCAAGGCTATAAGTCTACAACCATTATAGATTTACAATGTTCTTTTATTGATTATTTCCACTTCTCCATTATACCACACCAGTGCAATCGCCTCAGTGAGTTATGACAAATGAAATTAAAACCTATAATTGAAGGCAAAAATACTAAATTTAAAACTTGTAAATGAAGGTAGAGCAAAATTTTTGGCGAATGTAATTGAAAGTTTGAAATTGTTGGCACCTAGAAATTCCCTAATCAAGTTGGTTGTTGCAGCCGCCTTAGTGAGTAACTCAGAAATGTGTATTCACAGCATTGTATAATGGGGTGATTGCAAGAAACACTTGTCCTATTTCTTGTCTTCTTGCCCTTGGACAAGTGGTTTTGTGCTCATAACTTCGGCATTCTTAGTTCGTTTGGCATGAAATTTGGAAGTAAGGTAGATGCGGAAGTTTCAGACATTCCATGATTTTTTCAAATTTTTAAAAATGATTCTACTATTTTTAACTTGCCCCCGATTGGATGTCTGTTTGGGCCATTTTAGGGGGGTTTGGTACTATTGGTGACCCCAAAAGCAAATTGGAAGCCACAAATTGGATATGTTGGAGGTGTACTACTTTTTCAAAGATTGTCAAAGAGATTTTGTGAAAATAGCAACATGTCATTCTGCACATGGGGTCAAAGTGACCTTCCTTTGTGTGAAGGCTACAAAGAGGGAAAAATTTTCCTACATGAAGTTTTTGGTGCAATGGGAGTGCAATCTTCTCTAGCAAAATGAATTTTTTTTTTGAATTTTTTTTGAATTATTAAAAATGAAAAAGTCAACAGACCCTGTTTTCTCTATTTTCTATTGCTAGTGGCTTCTATAGTACTCCATAGTACTCTATAGTACTACAAAGTACTACCTAGTACTAAATCAACGGTTCAGATTCACAAGCACAGTGCTAACACACAAATTTGATAGGTCCTCGTAGTACTGCTAGTCCTATGGCCAAAAACTACAATTTTGATCAAAAAACGTGAAGTGTTTCTTACAATCACCCAATGACGAAATGAAAATGGACAGCACAAGCTATAAATTTGAGACTCAAGCTTCAAGGCGATTTTTGAAAAAACTAAACTCTTGAGTCTTGATTCCTGAACTAATTAAAATTCCACATTGGCCAACGATAACTTCATCATCATAGAGAGTTAGAGACTTACAGAATTTAGAGATTGCATCGTTGTACCCCCCTCATCCCAAGCCTCATCATGATCGCCCAACAACCCCAACTCGGCAACTCCCCAAGCTTCAAACTTCATCACGGTTGCAACGACTCAACCATCACTGCAGCAGTGTAGCACTACAGCCCCCTCATCCGCCTCATCGCCCAACAACCCCAACTCCTTGAGCTACAAACTTCATTGGGCGCGGCCAGTGTGTGCCATTGCCATGCTGCCTCAGCAGTTGCATCTTTCACATTTTACAACACTACCACAACCCACTGCAACCACATTTTTGCTCACCAACGGGTACAAGCTCATCCGTGGTAGGCTTGCAATGCCCAACACCCCAACGACCCAACCTCTGGCGGCATTGGCACCTGCACCATTGTTGGCAATTTGGCTGTTGACCTATCCCAATGGAAGGAATTAGAGCATCATTTACAGATTGGTGACAATGAATGAGGCTTCACTTCTTCGTGCCCACAAGAGTGATTGGGCAACAGCAGTAACAAATGTTGTTCACCATTAGGCTTCAAATGCTCACCAAATCCTAGTATCTTAACCTATCTAGCAGAATCTCCGTTTCTAATTATGCTTTTACAATCTTCCAGGTGTTCTGTGATGGCATTACTCTATTCATTGAAGTCAGCTTTCAGAAACATTGTGGTTGCGACAATGGTGAGGTAATTGCACTTTGGCATTTTTGGAGTCATTTCCACCCTTTTTTTTTCTATAGGCTTGAAGTTGCCCCTTTTATTTTGGAAAAATTGGGCATTAAACTGCCTAAAAAAAACTTTGCCTTCTAGTACTATTAATTTGGATCATTTTCCAACCAATGATGGTGTAGTGAAGTCCAATGATGTCCTTTGTATTCAATTCTGACAATGTCCTAGGATTCATTTCTAAAAAATTCTCCACAAGAGATTTGTTAGGAGTTATTGTACAGTTATAAATTGATTACATCATCTTTGATTCATTAGAGGTTGCATTTTGATTCCTTTTGCAAAGATTGAATTGCTATATAGTGGTATCTACTGATTTTTTTTCCTCGAGGTGTGGGAACTAGTTTTAGTTATTGTTGATCAAGTTGTGGAGGGTCAATTTCTTGCACCATATCTAATTTAATTTGAGACTAGTATATTTGGAGATAGAAGGATTATGTTTGAAAATTCATCTCATTTTTTAATATTTAAAAATATATAATTGAATTTTATATGATTTAAAAAAAAAAAATTGTAAAAATCATAGTAAATACAAATATGCTCAAAGTAGTGTGAAATTTTCACAAAAAATGGAAATAATAGTGTCAAACATCATGGTGTAATTGATGATGTCCTTGGCCCCATACCATGAGAAATTCAATAGAAAAAGTTCAAAAGTGGTGTATTTTTTAGCTTTCAAGATGCTATCTTCAAGGTGTCACAAAACTTGCAATTTTAGCAATTTTGAAAAAAAAAATGGAGTTAAAATTAGATTATTGGAGCTACATTTTTTTAGTTAAGCTTAAGAACATTTAAAATCAAGAACTATTTAAAACTAGAGATTTTGACTTTCAAAATGCAAGTGAGGCTTGCAATGTCCTTTAAGGGTTATGCAAGTGCAATAGGAATTTCCATGGCACCTTGAGATTGCGACGGGTCATACGAACATGAAGAGTGGGTAGTGTATTGGGGCAATAGAGTTTTTTGAAGATGTAGCATGGTCTTTGTTGGAGTTTTTTGGTCGCGTCCAACCATTCCAATAGTGACCGACATGTTGGCTCAAAATAAAAACTACATCAATTTTTGTGAATTCTTGCTAGGTCTTGGAGATAAAGGGGATTTGAGGTGAGTATAAAAGAACCACCCATTACCAACCACTTAAGCATTCTATGCATGATTTGGAGTAGTAGAAGGCAATGTAAATTTTCTACCTTGTAGAAAGATAGAAATCACAAGAATTGCAAATTTCTTGAATTAAAATCACTATGAATTTTATTAATCAAAAGTTTATATAGACCCATCCCCAACACGTAGAGTCTTCCATTACCAATCATTCAAAGATTATGTTGGCTCTCAAAACCAAGTTGATGTGTCATGACATTGATTCCTAGAAGATAGTCAGAAACCAAAACTTGATGGTTAGAAATCAATTACTTCTCTCTTGAATTTCCCAATACCTATAGATTGGTCATGGGGCTTGGTTGGTAATGGGTGGTTCTAATATACTATTGAGGTGCTAGTAACCCACCGGCCCGTACTTGTTGTCATGTGTAGGCTCCAGCAATATGGCACGTCCTTGTGGCATGACTGCTAAAGATGCTCTTAGCCCTTTAAGTTGGGGTGCCCTATGAATGTCTAATTGGATGACTTCCTCTAAGATTGTAGGATGATAAAAAAAATGTTTCTTCATCCAAATTTGCTTTTGAATTTGCTTGAATAGATTTTTGGTGTACAATATTGAAAATTCCCTTAGTATGGTATTATTGAATTTTCTAAAAAAGAAGATGCTTAATCCATGGATCAGCCTTGGAGTGTATTTTGGCTATTTCTTGCTATTTACTCTTGATGTGAGTTTTAGCCATTAAAATGATATTTTTTGAAATTGAGTCCAACTTAGTGAAATGAAGTACAATTATCAAGTATAGTTTCTACTCCAATTGAAATTCTTCAAAATCCGTAAATTTCAATATTTTATAGCAATATGAACTTTTGGCTTGTAACCATGGTTTGTTCATTTCTAATTTAAGAGGGCCACAATAACTTTGGTTTCTACCATGATGATATGCACTATAATATACATTTATTGTTTAAATCTAAGATTTTTCGACTAAAGTTCATATTTGATATGAATTTTATTCATTATTTCTAACAAAATTCATAATAATTTCAAATTATCCCAAAAGAACTTGAAAATTTTAGGACTTGTAATAGACATATGACTTCATCTCTATAAAATAGATACACAAATTTTCATTTATATCTAGTTGCAAAATGATAGCAAATAGAGTGAGGATAGTGAGGCTTGAATTTAGTGGTCACTAGTGTGCCCTATGTCATTCCCACAACCATTAGGATGTCAGAAGTGATGGCTAAGCCCTCCTTAATATCTTGAAATAAAAGTAAAATTATTTTTCTAATTTTTTAATTAAAAAAAAATCGGAATTCAATAACTTTCGAAATTCACACCGTCGATCCAAATGCTATGAAACAACCCTTGTGCATTTAACCCCTAAAGGACCAAATGGTGTTTTTTTGGCAATATAGCGATTTTAGGCAGCTTACTATGGATGACACTTTTATTTATTTTTATTTGAAATTTTCACACAACATGTGCCCAAGGAATAACTTTAGGGCCCAACAATTTTCATAACATTTGAATACATGGTTGAAAAGTTATTGTATGATATGTAGTTTTCATTGCTTGGTGGGTAGCTTGGGCAACAAAAAAAACTTCTTTAAAAATCACTTTTTTTTTAAAATAAAAATTTGAAATTTATTTTCTAGATTTATATATATACATGGAAAGCTTTGAATCATTCCATTTTGATTCATGAGATGAAAGTTATGAAGAGTTCTAGTTATGGGTAGTTTGTGGGTAGTTATAGAATTTCTACTCTAAAATAAACTTTGAAGACCTTTATTTAACTCAATTTTCATTATTTTTGGAAAAAATAAAAAATTCAGGTGTAGATTTTTTATTACAACATGAAAACCATTGGGATTGGCATTTTTCAATTCTACAAATAAATTGTTAACAATTTAGTGTTTTGAATCATTCTCTATTTCTTTCTACTTACTAATTTTTTCCTATACGTTGTATAATTCCAAATAATCTAAAAAATTTCAAGCATGCATCCAACTTGACTTGAAAAGTGAATCCAAAGAGTTACAACCATCTAGGACATTTTTTCATAATGATTTGACCTTATGAAGTGTAGCTACCCAGGGTTTTGCAGGGCCCCCCAAAGGCTTTTTGTCAATTTAAATGCTAATATCTTGCAATCTGCATAGTGAAAATTTCTGAAAATTTTTCTACATCTTCTCAACCCAATGTACTACAAGATCCTACAATTACATGTGCCGAAAAATTTGGTACTTGTACTAGAAATGGCAGTTTTGGAGCGTTTTTGGTGAAAACATAGTCAAATACATTTATGGGTTAACCTTGAAAGGACAAAACCTATTAACAAGGTAGTCACTAAAAAATGATCCAATTTTTGGCCCAATATGTGCATTCTTTACTTCTACAATGATGTTGAAAGTCATCCATTGGCCACTTGTTGGCCTCATCATCCTTGTAGGACATGGCCCCTAGTGGCCAAAATAGTCATCAAAATGCTTTAGTTAATGGGTCAATAGGTGCATTCTTTGTTTCCACACATAATAATGAAATCATGCATTGGACCTTTTAGATCTACAACATCCTTACATGGTTAAGCTAATGTGTATAACAAACTCCAACCTTTTTTGACAAGCCATTGGCTTGAATTAAGGGTCTATTCATATATTAATGAATGACTTTATTGTTAACTCTAGAAACAAAGAATGTACATGTTGGTTCAAGAATTGGAGTATTTTGGTGACTAATTTTGATCATGGGACCGCATCCTTCTACGGTTAAACCAAACATTTTTGAACTTTTGAACAATGTTGACACATTGGCAAATCAAGTTTTAGCATCTCCACCGAGGCACCAACAAAGGGTTTGGCATGCATAGAAGCTTTTAGCACACCCACCACTTGCAACATAAAGCCTTTGTGAACGTAGGCCACATGAAATTTGCATAGCCACACTCCATCTTCCTATGTCTCACTTGTTTAACCCTTGAACGCCATGTTGGTGACTGTAGAAATCAAACATTTTGGAACTGTGTAACATCATCTACTTTAAAAAAATCAAAAATAATCATTGGGAGTCAAACTATTGTTGAAGATCTTCCCTTTTCACCCCTAATGTCAAGGATGAATAGTTGCACTTCTGTCCTATACAAGAGAATTCCTCGTCATTCATCAGACAAAAAACGTCCGCCTTAGCATTTAGGGGTTAACTTTTGGCATAGCACTAATGAAAGGAAGTGCTAGGTCTTGTTTTTGATGGTGGGGTGGTCATGAATTTCGGCCCTACATTCATTTCATTAGGAGATTGCATTGAATGATCCACAAGTTGCGGGTTGGGAGAGGGCCCAAGGCCAAGTATAAGCAATTAACCCTTCAACATCGAAGTGGACGTTTTGTGTCCGATGGATGACTTCACTATTGATTGTAGAAAAATAGAATGCACCTATTGGTCCAATAATTGGAGCAGTTTTGTTGACTACCTTATCATGGGGCTTCGTCCTTTAAGCACCCCCGTCCCTTGCCAGCTCAGTAATATAATAACTATGGACCCCACCTCCCGGCCTTGGGATGTGTGTTTGTCAGCCTGTCACAATTGGAACCTCGGAATTTGGGTTTTCGCTTCTCACTGGTGGGGGCGCTGTACACAGGCGGACCCTTTCAATGCTTCTGCACACGCCAAATGCTGAAACTGGCACCATTTTCCCGTGCCCCGGTGGAGACGCTCTTAGGACCTAGAATGTAACGCGCAAAGCCCTTGTCAGAAACACCAAGTCTTTAAGAAAATCCGTCTGTGGTTTGAGTCAGGGTGATGGGAAGTCCCTCCGTCATAAGAACGTCACAAACTTAATTTTTTTTAAACAGTTGTGATGGGCCCAGTACGTTTCTTTCTTTGGATGAATCCATGACACCCAACTCTATCTTAAAGGTGTGCCTTTAATTTAGCATGGACTCCAGACTTCATACTGGTCTCTTTTCATGCAATCGAGACAGGTGGAATACAATCATACGTTTAAATCCTTGACATCACAGTCACTCGGTTTCGCACTTGGTATGGTGATAAGCCGACCTGATCAATTGATTGATTGATTGATTGCACTCTCCATTGTACAATTAATGTTCCTAAATTCTTTTCCAATATGGAGTATATTACATCGTAACTTCAGGTAGGAGGCTCGAATTCCGCAATGGCATTTAGAATCGCCCCTACTTTAGCTCTGAGATGGATATGAGATGGTTCTTAAATCAACCTCTTCAGTCATTTGAATGAATCAAGAAAAAAAGTATAATTTATTGCAAGAGCCAATCATTGTCCTTGCTTTCCCCATTTTTCTTTATACATTCAAGTGAACAATTTATGGAAGACCTAGTGTCATAAATAGTGACCTATGACACAGAAGTTTGAAAATTCATAACTAATTCAATAATGCTTCAAAAAATATGAAACCACTTGTGTTATATTCTACATCTATATCTCTTTGTCTGAAAAATAAACTAAAAATATTCCCAGAAAAAGATATACATGAAAAAGCAGACCAGCCCTTAGACGGGCGGTTTATGAGCCTACTACCTTAGTTGGAGACGCCAGCAGGAGTATCGCCCAGAAAGAAAACAAAAACAGGTGTCTGAAGTTAGTGCATCCCAGCATTACGGGAAAGTGCATCTCTGCAAAACACAGCAGTTTTGCTGTTTCGTTGAACGAATTTCTGGTTTGATACTCTCCTACTTCTTGAGTGTCACGCTCTGGTTCTCCAACAATGCATGTGAAATTATGGAGTTTGTAACATTGTTACTATATTGAATTGCGCGAAAAAGTGACGTTGAAAGAGTACAGGGAATTGCAGTTACAGAAAGTTGGTTTGACTGGAGAGAAAGAGCTTCTCTTTTGGTTTTGCTACTTATAAAGAAATTTACCTGTAAATTACAAGGAGGCTCTAGCTTCAATTCAAGGTTGTCCAACCTTCATAACTTTTGTAGCTTTTATCTGTCAATTGCAAAGCGTTTCAGATCTTACACGTACCCTGTTGACTCAAAATTTGATCTATTGGAAACAAATTGGAGGAAGCAAGTAAGGGAAGAATGCTCAGTTGCACAAATATGTTTGAGTCGAAGCTGCAGTGACTTTTAGTAGACTGCGTGGGTAATTTTCGTGTATATTTATATTTATGTTTGAGTCTGCTCTAACAATTTCAGTAAAGTAATTGTATTCATGTGGCAGGAAACTACTCCCCAGCTTTAGTCGTACGAAGTAAGGCACTTGGCAGCCTACTCTTCCTCTTCATTTTCATTATTCGGCATAAGAGCTTTTGTTTTGCATGATGACAAATGTAAGAACAAATATTCGTTGGCATTGACTCTGAGTCTTCATGTGAACAACTTTTTGACGCATGGGTGGTCAACTACTCGGGGACTAAATCTGAAAAGATGTCTGACTTCTAAAAGTCCTACAGTCAGGTTGCCTCCACGCCAGGAGAATCCCTTTTTCAACCAAACCTTTCGATCGAATTCTGATCCTTTCCCAAGCGTACTCCGGAGTATTTTTAGTTACTACCAGAGTTCCAAAACTCAGCTCAGATTCAGTGGATGCCACATGTGCTCCTTGTCTCTTCAGAAAGAATCTCTGCACGCGGCTGGCTTACCTTTTCTTCCATGCTGCGAGAAAGTCCTCTGGGCAAGCTACGCTGTGAGATGTGAGCTACTGTAGGTTTCATTTGAGGACTGATTTCCAAAGGCAGGAATCCAGAAGTAAAAGCAGCAGCCCTGATGTCACTGCAGAGCTCAAGGATTTGAAGCAGGTTCCTACCTACTCTCCACATCAATCATTCAACCGAAATTGGCTAGAGTGGCTTTCCACGGAGGGGAAGAGTTGCCTCCTATTTTGTAGTTGGTTAATTATATCTGTTGTGACTTCAGTGATAAACCAAGTCTGTGATTCCAAATACGAATTCAAACTTTTCGTGGTAAGCAATAATTAAATTTTTGTGTTTTCCCCTCCAAAGAATGCTCGAAGCACTATCCTAGGGAGGGATTTACATCAACCAACTCCTTCAGCCTCTGCATTGACCCAGTCTCAGGTGGCCAAGCTTATGAGAGATGTCACTTGAGATGGAAACTTGCTCATTGTGCATAATTTGCATAGTGGGCTTCAAAAACTGTCATTACCAAGGTATGAGGATCCAAAATCAACCCTTTTCTAATTCCGCCATCTATATTTTGGTCATGAATGGCCACCCACCTTCACCTATAACCGCCACAAGGTTTCAAGAGCAATCAAAGGGAGTTGAACAATCCTTTGAGGCAATTAATGGGAGTTGAGCATTTCATGCTTCACAGGTGTTTGTTTAAAGAGAGTATAGAGGGCATGAATAGGCAATAATGCTAGCGTGCAAATGTAGTCAAAGACATGAGCCAACAAGCCTTAAACCTAATTGTAGGTATGTATCTACAACCATTTGAAGGTGTTTTATAACATATGCACCTATAACATAGATATACTATAATATAGAAAGAGTCTATAACATAGCTACCTATAATATGGAGACCTATAACTATTGAAGGTGTCTATAATATAGACTCATAGGCTCATGGACTCATAGATTCTATGCTCACATGCTAAAACTCCTCCATGAATAGGTACATTGATAGTGCTCTCAAATTTCAAAATCCATAGAGTATTGTATAAGTATCAAAAAATTATGAAAAAAACTTGGGTTGGTTTTTACTTGAGTAGACTAGCATTCTTATCTACCCAAACCATCATTTTGACCTTGCATCTAGGCTAAAATTCCAGCTATCTAAAAATAATAATCATTTTAGACCACACACCTAGCAGAGGCAACAAAAGTGTCAATTTTTAGTGCTTCTACCTTACATCAAATACTCTCATTAAGTTATGTTAAACTATTTTTTCAACATTTCTCACTAATTTAACTATGTAAATAACAAAACAGGGAATAAGATATTTTTGAGTTTTTATTATGTCTCTACATTGTAGATTCTAAAATCTAAAATTTCATCATATACCTATATCTAAGATTGGGCCATCTAACTACAAGGGCAAGCTAATGAGAGTATTGAATGTTCACTTTCTTGGCTCTTTGTGGAGTCCCATATTGATTTATACTACACAAGGTAATTGAATTAGTGCAAGTGTAGTAATTCAACACTTGAAGTTCCCTATCTCAAAAATAAAAAAATACTTTCAAAATTGCACAAAAATAACACTTTGGACTAAAAAAGTTGTAAATAAAATTTTGAACATTTTGAAGAACTTCAAACCATAGGATCTCATTCTTGACTTATGTTGCAATGACATATAAAAAGTTTAGGTCTTCAAGGCAACAATGCTATTTTGTAAGCATGTAAGCATGAGCCTATCAGAGTGTTGAGCAAGGATTATGTGAGCATTGAGCTGAAAAATTTGAAGAAGCATTAGAAAACTTACAAATATTTCTAAAAATAGATTCCATCTTAAAATTTGAATCAAAGTTTATTATTTTTAGTAAATTGTAGTATCTACTACCATGGACTATTACCGTGGATATGTAGAATTTAGATGAAAATTCTAATTTTCAATCTTGTCTAGAAGTATACACTATGAAGATGAAGAACCCAATTGATGGAAAGATGAATGGAGATGGAAATAAGTTTGTTTAGAATATTGGTTGATCATTGTCCTATAATAGCATGGATCCTCTTGGGGTCAATGGGAAGGTACCATTAATTTTCTCTTGATGTGTTCTTATTGGATTTGTTTAGTTTTTAGAAAAAAAATGTTGATGAGATTTCATTATGTGTGAAAAAAACTTAGCTGTAGTAAGTTTCATTTTTGTTAATCACTATTTTGTAGCTACGTGTATCTTCTCAGGACTGATGGGAAGGCACTTGCACTTATGTCTTAATGTATCAGTAATCAAACTTGTTAAGATTTTAGAAAATATTATTAAGATTTTAAGAAAATATTTGGTTGAGAGGAATTACTTTTTATTTTATTTTGTAAAGAATGAACTTAGTTACACCAAAATGTAGATTCGTTGATCATTGTCCTCTTGTGGGACCCCCCAGGGATCCAATTCTTCAGTCTTGATCAAATGGTCATTTGGTTGATCACCCCCCCCCCCCTCTTGTTGCTTGATAGCCCTTGGCATTGAAGAGACCCCCCAACCCCCCCAAATAAAAAATAATAATAAAAAAATAAAAAAAAAAAAAAATAAAAAAAAAAATAAAAAAAAAAAAATATATATATATATATATATATAATCCATCCGCAACTAGGAGGCTCTCTTTAGCACTAAGGGTTACCAAGCAACAAGAAGAAAGTGATCATAAAAATCTAAATTTCAATGGAACAAACTCACTTGATTTCAAAAAAACCCTAATTAACCCCTAAATGTATTTGTCTATGTTTTCACCAAAAATGCTTCAAAACTGCCATTTGTAGTACAAGTACCAAATTTTAGAAAAAATAAAATTTTGTACACATGTAACCATAGGATCTTGTATCACACTAGTTTGAGAAGATGTGGAAAAAATTTCAGAAATTTCCACCATGTACATTGCAAGATATTAGCGTTTAAATTGACAAAAATCCCTTTCTTTACCCTGCAAAATTCTAGGCAGCTGCACTTCACAAGGTCATATCATTGAGAAAAAATGTCCACAATGGTTGTAACTCTTTGGATTCATTCTTCAAGGCAAGTTGGCCACATGCTTGGAAATTTTTTAGATCATTTGGAATTATTTAACATATAGGAAAAAATTAGTAAGTAGAAAGAAGTAGAGAATGATTCAAAATATGAAATTGTTAACAATCTATTTATGGAATTGAAAAGTGACAATCCCAATGGTTGTAATGTTGTAATAAACAATCTACACCTAAAGTTTTTATTTTTTTCCAAAAATATTGAAAATTGAGTTAAATAAAGGTCTTCAAAGTTTATTTGAGTAGAGATTTCACAACTCTCCACAACTATCCACAAACTACCCACAACTAAAACTCTTCATAACTTTCATATCATAAATCAAAATGGAATGATTCAAAGCTTCCATGTGTATATAAATCTAAAAAAACAATTTCAAATTTTTATTTTAAAAAAAATGATTTTTAAAGAAGTTTTTTTTTGTTGCCCGAGCTCCTTGGCGAGCAATGAAAACTACATATCATACAATAAATTTTTAACCATATATTCAAAAGTTATGAAAATTGTTGGGCCTTAAAGCTACTCCTCGGGCACATGTCTTGTGAAAATTTCAAAGAAATAAAATAAAAATTCCATTTGTAGTGAACTGCCCTAAATTGCTATGCTACCAAAAAACACTGTTTGATCCTTTAGGGGTTAACCCCTAAAGATATTTGACTATGTTTTTACCAAAAACACTCAAAAACTGTCATCCCTAGTACAAGTACCAAAGCTTAGAAAAAATATATTTTTGGACAAATGTAACCATAGGATCTTGTAGTAAGTTGGTTTGGAAAGACGTGGAAAAAATTTCAGAAATTTCCACCGTTTGGTTTGCAAGTTATTAGCATCTGAAGTGACTAAAAGCCATTTTTTGGCCCTGCGAAAATCCAGGCAGATGCACTTCACAAGGTCAGATCATTATGAAAAAATGTTGAAAATGGTTGTAACTCTTTGGATTCATTCTTCAAGTCATGTTGGCTACATGCTTGAAAATTTTTAGATCATTTAGAATTGTACAACATATAGGAAAAAAATAGTAAGTTGAAAGAAGTTGAGAATGATTCAAAATACTAAATTGTTAATAATTTATTTATGGAATTGAAAAATGCCAATCCCAATGGTGAAATTGTTGTAATAAACAATCTACACCTCATCTTTTTATTTTTTTCCAAAAATATAAAAATGGAGTGAAATAATGGTCTTCAAAGTTTATTTTAGATTAGAGATTCCATTACTACCCACAAACTACCCACAACTAAAACTCTTCATAACTTTCATCTCATAAATCAAAATGGGATGATTCAAAACTTTCCATATATATATATATATATATCAGGAAAATAAATTTAAAATTTTCATTTTAAAAAAAAGTGATTTTTAAAGGATTTTTTTTTGTTGCCCGGGTTGCTAGCCGAGCAATGAAAACAACATATCATACAATAACTTTTTAACCATGTATTCAAAAGTCATGAAGATTGTTGGGTCTTAAAGCTACTCCTCGGACACATGTTCTATGAAAATTTCAAAGAAAAAAAATAAAAATTCCATTCGTAGTGAGTTGCCTGAAATCGCTATGTTGCCAAAAAACACCATTTGGTCCTTTAGGGGTTAATCACCCATTTTTTACTTCATAAAATCGAGTGAAGTCCAATAAATGGCACATCAAGGTTGTTCAAGGAAACACAATAATAGGTATACAAACAGTAAATTTTAGCCAAAATTTTAGATGGAATCTCTAAAAAATTGTATGCTCACAAGCTCATGCTCACAAAATAGCGACCCTGGTCTTTAAGGCATTGCATAATTAAGATCCATGCAATCATGCAATCATTGTAAAGAAATATATTTTGCTACTTCACTTTAGGTAATCAAAACAACCCAAAAATACTTTGAATGTAAACATGTAGTAAATTGTAGATTTTTTAAGTGAAAAGTGAATACAAATGAAAGGGGATAAGAGGTGAATGAATATTCAATGACAATCCTACCATTTGAAATAGAATAAAATTTATATAGACCACATTAAATTGACTTTATTTAAAATACTATAAAATATCATATTAGTGCACCTCCTGAGCTCCTAAATGTATTGGGAGTGATTTAGAAGAAAGTAGTCCAAAAAGGGGTGTTTGTCTATTCTGAAGAGTGGACACTAAATGAACATTTTTTTAAAATTCCAACTGTAGGATCTTGAACTTGCCTTCACTATTAACCTACCTACCAATTTTCACTAGTAAATTCCTTTAATTGAGTGAGATCAAAAGTTTCAAAGTTGGAATCTTTTTTTTCACTGTAAAAATTCCGGGCAGCTGCCTTAGATTGCTGAATTTTCCATGTATACAATTTGATTTTGATGGTTACTCTTTGGAATAGGGTGCTCATATGAGTTAGGAACATTCCCAAAAAATTCCAATGTCATCACATTTATGGAACATATACAAAATTGCATGATTGTAGGCATAGGTTTGGCAAAAATTGCATACACCAGCATTTTTTCCATCAAGAAATTTTCCATTCAAATGACCTCCGATCAAAAATCCGAATGGTGGATACATAGATGTACACCTACTTGACCACAAGGAATGATCCTTGAAAGAAAATAACAAAATCTCACAAAGTAGTGCCAAAAATTCAGCCACAATGTTTTAAGCATAGTTCAATGTTCAGGGTAGCCCTCACATACTAGGTTTTGGAACTCATGCCTCTCGTTCTAGCTTTGACCAATTTTGTGAGATTCCAACCACCTTAAAACTCTAACATGGAGAACCCAGAAAGAGGGCAAATGGATGGAGATAGCAAAGATGGTTGGTCAGGATGCTTTGCTCTTGTGCTTGTCCCATGTGGAGGACATTAAATCCTCCATTTGAATCGGGCCTTGCAGGGGCAGATTTACCTTGGGAAAACGCAGGAATTTTTTATTTTTTGCACATTATTTTTTTTGCAAAATCTGAATTCATATTTGCAATTAGAGACCCCAAATATGTCCAGTGATGTTTGGAACATACCCTAGACATTGCTCAAAATAGGAGGCTTTTTTTACTTTTACCCCCAAATAACCTACAAAATTATCTTGGGGGCCCAGTTCAAATGGAGGATTTAGCGTCCTGCGTCCTATGCAGGTGGGCTCGGATTGGGGTCCCTGTGAGAGCACCACTTGTCAACTCCACCACAACGAGCTCCTCACCTTCCATCACCTGGACCTACACTTCCACAACCCACAAAGGTAAGCCAGGTAAGGAATTGGAGGGTGAGAGGGAGCTAAGTTTAGATAGGCGATTGCTCAACGGAAAACAATGAAATTTTTTATTTTTACCCATAATATAATTAGGAAATTCTGAATTCATATTTGCAATCACAGGCCCCAAATTAGCTAAGGTAAATGGAGAAGATAAATTTTTCAAGCACAAAAGAGGGGGGCTTTGCTTTCTAATGAAGGCTTTGTACTTCCCAATTATTTTGGTGGAACTAAACATTTGAATGCGAGACCTAACACATTAGAAGGACCCATTTGTGTGTGTTTTTTTTTTTTGGGGGGGGGGGGGGGGGGGCTTATGGAAAAAAATCGAAAAAATCATAGCTCTTGTGAAACAAAAAAAATTCCTTAGGGTTTTGGAAATATATGATTTCCAAAGAATTTAGAAGACATGTCCAAATAATAATGAGAGTGTGGGGAAGAAATTCTATGATCGAAGGGAGAATGTGAAATGGTGAGAAAAAGAATGTTGAAGTTTAGAAAAACACCTACAAGGTGTGGGCTCAACAAATATTGAAGGTGGGGAAGAAATTCTTCCATTGAAAGGAGAAGTTGAAATTGTGAGGAAAAAAATGTAGAAATTTAGAAAAAACACCTACAAGGTGTAGCCCAAAAAACTATTGAATATGGGGAAGAAATTCTACCACCTAAGGGACAACTTGAAATGGTGAGGAAAAAAATGTAGAGGTTTAGAAAAAACACCTACAAAGTGTGTCCCCAAAAAATATTGATAGTGAAGAAGAAATTATACCATTGAAGGGAGAACTTGAAATGGTGAGGAAAAAAATGTAGAAGTTTAGAAAAAACACCTAGCACTAGGTATGGCCTCAAAAAATATTGAAGGTGGAGAAGAAATTCTACCACCTAAGGGAACACATGTACATTTTTCACTTGGAGGAGTAATAATTAGTTAGGGCTATTAGAGAGGTCAAATCTACATACTTTCGGTTTAGGAATTCTATAAGTGAATGTCATAAAAGAAATAGGAAATTTATGTACATTTTTCATTTAGAGAAGTAATAATGAGTTAGTGCTATTTTCGTGGTCAAATTTACTTAATTTTGGGTTTAGGACTTCTATAAGTGAATGTTATAAAAAAAATATTTTATGCAAGAAAAAATTACAGAAGGTGAGGAAAACAATTCTTTATAAGCAAAAAAACATTATAAAGCTTCGGAAATAAAGAGAGAGAAGATTTTTTTTTATCGAAAAGACTCATGGTATAATAAATATATAGGTCACAAAGTCCACGTCACCCCAATTGTACTAAAAGAACATTGAACTCACATCATGGTCTTTGGTTGTGATTCCCTCCATTGTGATTTGGAGGCCCAAAGTGATACTCTTCAAAAGATCCGTGGTTTAGGCACAAAAACACCTGATTGCAACTCCAACAATAGTAGCTACACTTAGGGTCCCGACATGTTATGCATGGATGCCTCAATCGACTTGAGGTTGGCATGTATGGATGTGCAATTTCTTCTTTTTCATCCATGTCAGTTCCCAGGCCAAATTAATTTTGTTTAAGAATATCACACAAATTGGTCTTGAATTGGAGGTAAGTCATTTTTTTCCTCTCAAACTGGTGTTGACATAGAAGACCTAGGTAGATTACATACATATTGACCACCATTGTATCTAACAGGAAGTAAAAAACTCGGTGCCACTACTTGTGCGACCTAGTTTGGCTAGAGTACGATACTCTAAGTTGGTCTCCCCCATCCACCCCCCTCACGTGGGTGGTATATTCCAAATGCATGGGAAAAATTGGGATTGGGTCCCTTCTTGAACCATTTCTCCAAGGAACCGTGGGTACTAGCACACATGAAAAATTAATAGGCAATGCATGAGTAGATATGAGGAGAATTGGGCATTTGTCTTGTCCACAATACACATGCAATTGCACGAGATTCATGCATTTTCCATTGTAGTGTAACTTGTGATGCATTTGTCCAATTTGCCACCACTTTCAATTCCATTGGTAGATCCACCCAATTTGACCTCATATTACCAGTGGCATAAATTTCAAGTGCAACCAACTCTGTAAATTGCCCAATGCTAGAGAAATAGTTGTCTATGACAACATATCCTTTTCCCACTTGGCTTTGCAATAATCTCATCACCACGTTGAGTGCCACATTCGCTTCTATATGAACTGTTGGTGGTATTTCTTGTATTCCATGATGGTTGGTCCTACAATAGATTTCGAAATTGAAAACATATTTGGATGATGAGTCTGCTAAGCACCAAACTTTGACGCCCCATTTCTGTGGGTTTTTTGGCATATATTGCCTAGTGGGACAATATGAGCCTTTGTACTGTATCATCATTTCATCAATAGTAAGAAAGTAGCCCAATGTCCACTCAAGCTTGAAACTATCTCTAATTTGATTAACAAGCTAACGCACTTGACCCATCTTGTCATGACTGGGCAAATCTCAATCACTAACTTAGGTAGATGGATTGTTGACTTATAAACATCTAGTTATCGCTTTGAACCTCTTCCTTGACAATATTTTTGAAATTCAAGGATAATGAAAAAAAGAGCCTTCTTTGCTCCAATATGTCCTCATATTTGATTGTTTCTTCAACCCTATATAAATGTGAGTTGCTAAATAAGCCTTCAAAGTTGCAACTATCAAAAACCTCCAATTTGGTCCCCCCTTTGTTTGCCCATGTCCATCTGGTGTGGTTGCATAACAATTACTCTCTATCACTATTTTACACAATAGAATTTGAGCCCAAAACAATGAAAACAATTGCATAAAAGTAGGCATTCTGTAGAAAACTCTGATAGGCATCCCTGCACCCACAAATATTTTGGGTGCTAGAAGAAAAGTGAAATTAGATTGTAACAATGTGGAGTCACGAAACCTATGTTTCACACTATCCGGATTGTTTGGGTCTCCTCCATCGCTACTAGTATCTCCATCATAGGCATCCTCACTTTCTAATGAATTATTCAACATTGGAGCAACATGTCCAACCTTCCTCTGTTGAACCCTTCTTCACTAATGCAATGTAGGGGAGGTGACATGTACCTCATTGGCTATTGTATCATCTTGTGGTAGCTCTTGAACTTATGAGAAATATGCACGTCCATGTAAATTGATGTCATCCCCATTCAACGAGTTGGGCTAGAAGATTGGTGCATCAAAACCTAAACACTGATTAAAACCATAACTGTTACTTCTTCTAAATCTCCTAACAAAATATGTAAAAAGAGAAACAAAATTATTTGGTGTACATCTCTAAACACAAAAATATACATAAGTTTACATGCATCCACTTTATAACATTGTTCAATAGAAGGCTCAAATCTAGAAATATGAAAATGAGACCACTCTACTTCTACCCCTAACTAACCATTCCTTGGTGTACACTTAGGTCCAAAAAATAGGACTTGTCTTCACAATTTTTTTTATGACATTCACTTATAGAAGTCCTAAACCCAAAAGTATGCTAACTTGACCACTCTACTAGTACTAACTTATTATTATTTCTCGAAATGAAAAGTGTACATGAGTTCCCTATTTCTTTTATACCATTCACTTATAGAAGTCCAAAATTCAAAAGTATGTAAATTTGACCACTCTAATATCACTAACTCATTATTGCTTCTCTAAATGAAACGCATATATGAGTTCCCTATTTTTTTTATACCATTCACTTATAGGAGTCCAAAATTCAAAAGTATGTAAATTTGACCACTCTACTAGCACTAACTTGTTATTATTTCTTGAAATGAAAAGTGTACATGAGTTCCCTATTTTTTTTTATACCATTCACTTATAGAAGTCCTAAACCCAAAAGTATGCAAACTTGACCACTCTACTAGCACTAACTCATCGTTGCTTCTCTAAATGAAAAGTGTACATGAGTTTCCTATTTTTTTTTATAGGGTTCACTTATAGAAGTCCAAAATTCAAAAGTATGTAAATTTGACCACTCTAATAGTACTAACTTAGTATTACTTGGTGTGCTTTTCTACACAACAAATGTGCAAAGGTAGGTCAAATTTTTTTTATAACATTCTCAAATACAAGGTTTTATCTAAATTTATTGAACATACCATAACAAAAGGTCTGATTTTTTTACTTGCACCATGAGAACTGTACTTTGGAAGAAGTTAGGAAATGTGACCACTCTAATAGTGCTAACTAAAGATAGCAACATGAAGATATTGTTCCAAGGGGACACACATGAGTGAAGGTTCCCTTGTATTGGCCTCTTGCTCAATTGGACCTCCTTCCAACGGCAAGTCCATTGAATGGCAAAGCTAAAGCAAATCAAACGGCTCCCAATTGTAAGGCATTAGCTGCCTTTCTGGGCCACGTGGCATTTTTGGGGGGGTGGGGGTAGGATGAGTGTCTTCCACCTCCCATGTAGTACATCCGTGGTCTATGGCCCTTCCACCTAAACTGCTGCGCTGCGATGTGTCTCCCTCGCCATTTTGAAATCGCAACACTCCTTCATTTCCGTGGTCCCTCTCTCGTTGTGGTCTCCTTGTCTTTAAGGCCACGTCAGTGGTTGAGTTTTGAGAATGCAAAAGTTCCGGTGGCCACAAAAATTCATCAAATCTGTCTTCTTCTTCATCTTTGGAGTCTGACCATCCTTCGATTGATGAATCTTGCGGGTTTGCTAGTCCTTCCTCTGGCTCTGGGCTTTCACAGAGGTCTTCATTTGGGTCTCCAATCAGCAAATCATTGGAGATCTTGAGTGGAGGGCAAACCTTTGTAGGGTTGACATTGTTGTCAAAGGAGGATTCGTTGTGTACCACATGTTGTTGATATGCTCCTTTGCACCATAGACTTTGCAACCGTTCACTTCGTTGGAGAAGGACATTGTCTAAAGCGAGCTGCCATAGAAATGAGATAGGTAAGTTTTTCCAATCGTCAAACCACTCCCAACACCTAAACCCTAGAAATTGTCCTTTGATACATCAATTGTGCGGTAGGCTAGATTGCAATTTCTTCTATTGTGAGTCTCAAGGCTATTCACTGATGTAGTCCATATTGTGGAGCATCTTCACATTTTCAAATTAGTACCCTAGATTTTGGTTCCCTAAACTTGCATTATGATATTTTGAAGCATTATAAAATCCCTAAACCTTCTGCATAGGCTTTGCAAGGGGCTACGTGGTCTCTGCTTCAATAATGTTGTTCCGAATACACAAGGGGTCTAAGGTTGCATACAAGAACACAACGTTTGAATTGACATGTCCGAATTGACTATTAGTGTTCAAATTGACAATAAATTGTCCAAATTGATAGAAAAATGTCCAAATTGACAGAATAATGTTCAAATTGACACTGCGGCTACTCTTGTGGTGACATTCTTGGAAGTCATGGCGTCGCTGAGAGGGAGCAAAAGAGCCTAGCTTTCTACAAGTTTCAACTAGTGCATGGAATCAACAAATTCTATGAGTCCTATGTTGTGATTAATTTTCTTGCTTTTGATGATTTGCATGTGAGTTGGCTACCTAGCAGAAGTAGATGAAGAAATAGACATGGCAAACCCTTGTGACCGCATGAGAAAGTAGAAGTTGCATTTGTGGTTTACCCATTTTCCCTTGATGAAACTTGGGGTTTTCAGCATTTTGTTTAAGGGTGTCCTTTGTTGATAGACTTGTGCAATTAGGACACACTCTTTCCTTTACAAATAGAGATATATGTGGATGGAATTGTTGTTGTTTGCACCACCCCAACCCCCATACAGCTTGCCTGTAGAAGTGATGCTAATAGTTACTTGGTAGCGGATTAGTGGGCCACTTTGAACTTCCTCTTGGAACAGGTAGGGAATGCAAGTGTATCATGTTGAGCAATGCCACCACTCTATTGGCTTGTAGTGAGGATGGTCCTTCTTTTTGAGTCAAAAGTTCAAACAATTGCACTTCAATTGTGGTTGCTTATGCAAGTTTGGCGTTCTTTAGATCTTGCACCACATTTGACTGTAGGCCCTTTTGAGGACCTTCATTATGCTAAAATGACTCAATCAATGTGTTTTTTTTGGTTTCTAGACAAATGGTTATGTGGCCTTTCTTTTAAGAAGGTTCTACATTTCCTAGCTCCTTCATTTTGGGGATTTGAATTGAATGAGGCCAATTATGAATACACAATTTTGAATATGTAATTTTTGTATGCAATATTTGTTTGTGTTGGCTCTACATGATGGAGAAAATGCCCGATAAAATGAGGTTTTGGAAACATTGTGGCAACAATGTGCAAGGCCATGATGATAGTCCGGCATTTTTTAACACATTTACCCCCTTTTTTTTTCTATAGGCTTGAAGCTGCCCATTTTTTTGAGGCAATTGGGCATTTAATTGCCTAAAAAATCCCTAGACTCAATTTTGATGTCCAAGTGTCCACTCTCCTTGAACCTCAATGACAACTTTGAAGTAGCATTGCCTTTGACCTCAAACTCCAATCTTGAACTCGGACTAGCGTGAAGGTCGACCTTCAATAGCTTGGCTTCTCTTGCCTGTTCCCTGTCAATTGTTGTACAGTCGACGATGTTTGACTATTGTTGTGTCCCAAGCCTGGCTCTGAAGATCGTTGAAGCTATTGTGTCGAAGCTTTGGAATGGCCCCCCGTACTGCGATGCTGTTGATTGGGTTGATCCTATTGCTCGCAGGCCTTCACTTCCCTATGCACTTGAATTGCTCCCTTTCTCATGCGGTATAGACATGTTTGTATGTTGCATTAGCTCTCTCCTCTAAGGCATTCTTATGTTCATTATGTGTTGAAATGATGTGTGCTTTTATTGGCATTATGAATGCAGCCGGCAAGGAAAGTGGGAAGTTCATTTTTCTGTTCCAAATTTTTTTGAACTTCATGAGAGTGGGTGTAGGATGATTGTACGAGTAGTTTTGTGACGGTTGATTAGTGTTACATGAAATCTTAGATTCATTTGGGATAGAGGAAAAGCATTGTAGGGATTAGTGCAAATTGTATTTTTGTCACCAAATTCACCATAGATCTCACTCATGGTGCAAATCTTATCATGCAGTATTGAAATGTAAGTCTTTTAGGTTTGTGAACTTCAATGCCAACAAATTGACAACCATTGTTAACATGAAATAGAAATGTTTTTTGAACACCAAACATTCAAGAATTGTAACAATATTATGCAAGAATTATTTGGATTTGGCTATGAAGTATTACAAGCAGGTTCTCACTAGACAATTCAATTTATTATTGCTAATTCAGTTAAAGGGAAAGCCTCCCAACTTCCCTACACTATGGACAGAAAGTCAATGTCTTGTACCCTCTAACGACAAATTCAACAATTGTGACCTTCAATTATGATTCTATAGGTGCTTTTGACAATTATGAAGATAAGCTGTGAATGCAGTGAAGCATGCAAGATTGACAACTGAAGAAGGCATATTGGGAATCCATTTTAGAGTGATCATGAATACCTACCTTGAGATTTTCCCGTCACCCTCTGGGCAAGATTAGAAAATTTCAGCCCTAGTGTAAATGGTTGTGCTCGTCCTGCCCTGAGATTACACAAAACCACTTCTCCCCTAATAACTTTTTTTTCATGAATCAGACCAATTTGAAATTTTATATCCCTTCAAGATACACCTCGGGCACACATCTTCTGAAATTTTTGTGAACAAATATGCATTATTCTGCAAGTAATGGCTTGACCAAAATTGCTATGTTGCCAAAAAATGTTGTTTGGTCCTTTAGGGGTTAAAAAAATTGTTAACTAGAAGTAGGTATAAGATAGTAGGAAAAACAAAATTGGTAAGAGTTTTGAGATGGAATTAAAATACACTAATCCCAATGGTAATAATGTTCTAGCAAGTAAAATCAACTATGCAAAACTCTTTTTTTTCCTTAAATTGTGAAAATTGAGCTAAAAAATGAAACCTATAAATTAGTTTTTGAAGAAGATGCAATGAGTGCTTGAAGAAGAAAGACTTTCCACGACTTTTTCCCTAGTCAAAATGGAATGAATCAAAGCTTTCTGTATAGGCAAATATATTTTTATGAGAAAAAAATTTTGGAAAATTTATTTTGAATTTTTGTGATTTTTGGTGATGTTGAATATTTTTTTTTTGACCTTAGGGTGGCATAACTTTTGCTCCCATGTACTGATTGAAATAAAAATGATATCCCCCAAATCTAATGTAAATCATTATCTCAAAAGAAAACCAAGTCAAAAATCAAGATTATAAGAACCTATCTAAACCTTTAAGCATCCCTTGAAGGGACAATTGGGACTTTAATTAGGGGTTAAGATGTCAAGCTTCATTATCTTAGCTTAACTACTAAGGGATGACCAAGTCAATGGATACTTGAAAACTTGACTAGAGTTCTACAAAGTCAATTTGGGTCAAATGTTCAAGAAAATTTGACCCAAGGTGTAAACATATACCCCCTTACTGGTAATGTAATTTTTTTCTTGATCAAGTGGCTAGATCAAAAGTTATGTTGCCCCCCTTATGGGTAGGTTAGGCAATTTAGGCATCTTTGGAACTTTTTTGCTAATACCTTAATCGAATTTTACAATTTGACATATATGTAACTAATAAAATATGTTACACAATTGTCCTAAAAAGAAAATTTTAGTTCTCAAGTCACATTCTAAGAGGATTCAAACTTTGTTAGCTATGTCAAGGTGGTTTTGAAAAAAGTCATTTTCTTCACCTAACTTCAAGCCCTATTATCTTGCAATCTATAAAGTCAAAGTTCTTGAAATCTTTTCCAGCTGTTCTAAATTTTTGTCTCTCATTTTTCAACATTTCAATAAAAAATTTTCCTTATTCCACAAGAAATCATTAGAAAATGACTAGTGTATTGCCAATTCACTTAACCTCCTTGCATTGCATGGTAATTTAGAGTAAGCTAAACTTTCTATTTGCTTCTGAAATTTTGTATGAATAATAAGTGTACCTAATAAGATTTAGAACTCAATGGTGGAGAGACTCAAATTCATCAAGAGGAAAAATGTTGCTCTAAGAAAACTCGAATTCTACTGACTTTGTTTCATAGGAAAGAAAAAAAACTCTCACTTCAAATGTTGATAATATTTCAATCCACACAATCAAATGGGCTGAAATTTTTGGAACACTTTGTCATAGTAGTCTACTACACTTTTTTAGGGTTGAAGTTACAAAAAAAATATTATTTTCAATTTTGGGCAATGTACTAAAAAATAGCAATTTTTAACAATCCATACTTTAAATTAGGGTGTTTCAATTTAAAGAAACCATGAATCCTCCAATAGTGTTCTTTGTATTGTTCTTTGTACTCCATGCAAAGGGATGCAAGGGCTTTGTTTCGTGGTGATTGGACGTGCAAAATGAAAGTTATTGAGTTTCAAAGCTTTTATAAATTAGAAAATTGAATTAAATTATCTTTTATTTTGGAAAAAGCATAACTTTCACATTGCATGTCTAAACGCCACGAAACAAAGCCCTTGTACTCCTTTGTGCATAAACCTTCATCTATTCATGTAAAAGACACGACTTCTCACATTGCATCAAAGCCCTTACACTCCTTTGTGCATAAAGCTTTGAATTAAAAATGAAAAAATTATTTTTACTTTTATTTTGATTGTGCAATGGCACAAGGCACACTAATTTCTCTTGAAAAAATACTTTGGGAATTAAAGCATATATCCAAAATGGATATTTTGAAAGTTACAATAAAGGCACATTCAATTTTTGGATGCATGGATCTTAGGGGTTATTACTTTTGCTATTCATCTTGAAGATTCTTCACACATATCATTGGTAAAAATATTCTTCATGTGCAAATAGATACAACCATATTTTTTGTTCATTTTGTATCATACTAATAAGACAAATCAATGTATGTACATCAATTCTCTCTAATCACATGTTGGGTTTTTTTTTGGCTTTTCGGTGCCAGATTGCACTAGAAAAAAAGAATTTGGCTAAAAAATTGAAATTAATCATGAAGCTTTCTCCAAAAAACTTTGAATTAGAAAAAACTATGGATGAAATCAACAAACTATGGATGAAAACATAATAATGGGCATGTCATATGTATTGACTACTAATGTGATATTTTTGATCCAAATATGTAGATGAATGTTGCAATTTGGAGCATCGCTACAACATTTTTTATTGCCACTTTGCCACTATATAAAAAACAAAAACAAAAAAGCCCTGATGACATAGGCTTGGCATATGGAAGTTGTCTTTGTCCAATCACATGTGTATGGAAGACAATATTCTAAAGTTACATAAGGTATGTGCTATGAGAGAGTGTGATTAGACAATAGGGATAGTCACCAATGTAAACTTCTCTAAAGAATGAGAAGTTAGTGAGAGGAAACACGAGCCAATGGGTAGAAGAATATGTGACACCATTTCTGAAGGTGAGCATCATGGAGAATGAAAATTAGAATGAGATTCTATGGCATAAGTGGCACAGAAATGACAAAACGTAGGTAATGCAAGTAGAGACGAAGTTGTCTAGAATAAAATATTCTTCTTTTGCGAAGTTTTCTCCACACCCATTAGGGATAGTCATAGTTCCTCCATTGTCTTGGATTTTTGTAGAGAATGGAGATGTGTTGGTTTTGGGTTGGTTCTCTGCATGCATGTGGAAAGGTGTAAGTGCCAATTTACCCACCCTTGGTAAATTGTGAACACAACCAAGTTCTGGGTTTTGGCTAAGTGAACCCTACCTTTGGGTGTCTAAGCATGGTCCATTGTGCCTTCCAAGCAATGGATCTTTTTACTAAGTGCTTAAGTGATCCCAATTCGCAAGGTTCTCTTAATATACTTCCAGTGTTTTGGGGGCCGACCGAATGGATGGCCCGCTGTGTGTGTTTGATGGAGTCTACTTCAGGGCAGAACTAACCTAATAAACCTCTAGTTCATCTTTTTCCATTTCTAAAAACATAAGTCTCGATCCTATCTGACCTTCCTAGCCAAAGTTATGGGTGGATGAAGTTTGACCACTACTCGGTTCCTCAAACTTCATCCATCTATTTAACCTAGCTCCCTAATTCAAAAAGATCCAAAATTAGTAGGGAGGAGCCAAAAGACTTGCTCCTACCTAGGTCTGGAGTTTGGCCCTAATTGGGGATTCCCACAAAATTCTCATCCAAGCCTTACCTAAACTTTATCCGCTAATTTCTCCTAACCTATAACTCCGAATTAACTTTTCTTTTTGGCCCTCGACCCTACTTGAAAGCCTTCTCCTAATATCCTTAATTCTTTGCCAACCCCTAGGTCTAGCTATTCTTCATCCAATTTGACCCTAATCTTCATCTAGAGATAACTTCCTTGTTTTGGACCCAATTTGGACATGCCTTAGGGTTTTGGAAAGCTACAACCTTCTTCTTTAAGTTTATGTCCTAGGAAATGACCTGAATTATAGTCCTAAGGGTTTGTCCTAAGGGTTTGACCTAAGGGTAGGCCTCGGCTAGAGTTACTAATCGCTAATTAGGGACTTTGGAAGAGTTGGGAAAGGTTTAATTCATACCTCAGAACTTGAGTCGTTGATCGCACCCACTAGAAGCTCTTCCTCCTCTGCCATGAACTCCCGTGCTGTGATACAATGAACTACGGTTCTAATCATAAGATAATTTAACACAAGGTTTATTTGTTGGTTTTATCCTATTTCTTTCCCTCTTTCTTCTTTTTCTTCCCCACTATTCTCCCTACATACTATGGTAATCCAACTAACCCCACCTCCACCTATGAGGCTAATCTTAAAGATGCGTCACACCATCCTCCAAGGTTGAGCTACTTCTTATGTCCTAAGTCCTACATCTCACGCTTAATCTCATGGTGATCACCTAATTTTAATCTAAGGGCCTAAGCTAGTCTTGGAGATTTCACCCCTACCTTATCTACTTTCATCCCCTCCCTTCAATTTGTCTTCCCCCTTGTCATTCCTCTCATTCTTCCAGCCTTTTGCCATCTCCACTTGGTTTGTCTCTTCATTTTTGTGCCGATAGTAGGAGACGGGGCGTTGGATTCCCTGCTCTGTTTAGTGTGTTAGTACAAAGATTGCACTCCTTTCCCACCCCCTCTTCTTTTCCCTACTCCATGTACTTGGCCAATTTCATTCACTACTATTGGACCCTCCTTCCCCTTCTCCCACCTATTGGTCCTTTCTCTCCGGCCTTAGTGTTGTAACCCAACCCCGCACACCCCAGTGCCATAATCCAACCTCGTGCCCTAATGTTGTAATCCAATCTTGGTGCTCTAGTGCTGTAATCCAACCCCGGAGACCCCAGTGCCGTAACCCAACTTTGTACCCCAGTGCCGTAATCCCATCTCATGCCCCAGTGTTGTACTCCAACCCCAGGGACCCTAATGTCGTAACCCAACCTCGCGGATCCAATGCCGTAACTCAATCCTATGGACCTTGCCAGCAGTTGTTGTCCCTGCCTAGTACCCGGCCTAGCCGCCGATCCACCTGGCAATACTTGGCTTGGTTCTTCCCCCCTTAGGTATTGAAGAGCTGGGGGTACTAGCTGGGAAGCTGGGTGTTGGGTGCTATTTTTTCTTTTTATGCTAAGTTCTAAGGGGGGTTTGAAGGGTCATGTTTATGCTAGTGGGTGGTGGACTAGGCTTGTGTAGGCAAGGGCTTTACTCTATTTCTTCCTAATTACCTCCCATGCTAATCTTGACTTCTAATTCCTACTTTGGGGGGCCTAAACCTTGGTTTGTTCCTAGTGCATTTTGGGAACTAAACTTTGTGGGGAGAGGGAACATAAGGTCTCACGGTTCTCCCATAGGGTGGTTTTAATACACCACTAGGACTTTTCTCCTCAAGGGGGGTTCAAAGCTTCGTCGTCATGGCAGAACCTACTAACCCTTACTCTCTCTTGACCACTCCAAGGAACACTACGTTAGTATTGGGGGAACCAAAAGAGATCTCAACATTCAAGGGACTAGCTACACAAGGTTATTAACATGAAAGACTTCAACTAAAGGCCCCCCAAAGCAGCATCGCTAGTCATATGGGGGGTTACTTTATGATTAGTACAATGACAAGACAAGGAGAGTGACAACAAAGGTCCCTCCAAGGTAGCACACACAACATTTAGTAATACGGTAAGGTAAAAAGCCTCCAAGCTCAAGCTTGGAAGAGTTAATACTACATACACTTAAGATGCAAGGAACCCATGAAGACCTCACAAGCTTGGGAAAACAACAACAATGGCCAAAAGTGCCCAAAAAAACCCGTTGCAAGGTTTGTGGCTAAAAATGTCACAATTCCAACATAAATTGGACAAGGGGTGCCTTTTTATACTTTTTCCCGGGCACCCACCTCCTCTCGTTCATCTAAGTTAACCTTATCTTCTTGAATTTTCATCCTAAACTCAAGGTTTTCATCCTATGCTGGCCCGCTAAGCTAACTTTGGTAGATTAATTCCGAATTGCAAAAGGATTGCGCCATTGGCTTTAGAAGGCCATTTTTAGTCTTAAAAACCTCCTCGCCCCTTTTCTATCTTCAAAATCGCAATGAAACCTAGTGCCAACTTAACACCAAAATTGGGAAAAATCCCAACTTTTGGAGATGGACTTTTCTAGCAAAAGTAACTAGCCTAGGTTGCAAAGTATATGTAGGGGAGTGAGAAAAGATCTATCTTGGGCCCCATTTTGCTTTTGTGTGCTCTCGCTCTGCTGGTCAACTCTATCGTGGACTTTAAATTCTGTTAATTGTCAGGGAATTTTGCATGTTCGGGTACTTCTGACTATCAGAATGTTTTGAAACTTGTCAAGGTATATTATTAACATAAAAGAAGCTATACTGATTTTTAGTGAGAATTTACCGCCACTTGGGAAATTCCTAGGAATTTCCCATCACAAGTTTGGGCAATTGACTATCCGGAAAGGCATCTTCTGACTATCAGAAAATTACAAAACTTTTCGTGGAACCTCCCATGGGATCTCACAACACATGTGTAGGCTCATATTTTTACTCTACACATTGACCTACGGGGGACAAAATCCACCCCCTCATTGAATTATCGGTGGCCAAGGAATCTTCCACATCGAGGGAAATCTTGGCGAACTGACTTTGCTGTTGGTTCCCAAGAATGATTTTAACCCTAAATCACCCTCCTTGGACCTGAGATTCCTCCACGGTCTCGTCTTGGGTAATTTTGACACCTGCAAACCAACAATTAGGGTTCCGCTATTTCATCAATGAAATGGGGAAATTGGAACCTATCTTCGGGAATTGGCTTATATGCCTCACCAAGGTTCCCTCAACCAATAATTTCCTAGAGATGTCCTTCCCATTTGGGGTTTTAGGCTTAGTACGCCCATCACTCGTAAATGACCAAATTGCCACGCTTAGTTGGGTTCTAACGTATTTACAATTCGTGGTTGGTCTCTTCTAGCTATAATATTCTAAAATTAGACCAAATACTATATTGGTATGTGACACATCTATTTTAGGTTTACACTCTTTGGGGGGCTTTTTGTATATAAAATTGCATTTAAAATTTTTAAAAAAAGAAAAGAATGAGCCCCGGGTGACGAATTAGGGGCTCACAAAAGGGAATATTCTTCTTTGAAGAAGTTTTCTCCATGCCCATTCTTCTCCTCCGGAGGTGAAGAATGGACATGGAAAAAACTTCTCCAATGAAGAATATTCTATTTCGGACTATGCTATGGCTCCCCATTGATTCTCCCCATCTCATCCTCTAAACAAATAAGGGTTATCACACTTCCTTCACCCACTAATGCTTCCCATTGGTTCCTATTACTTCTCATTCTCCACAAAAAAAAATTTGATGGTGGAGGAATTGTAACTACCCCTATTCTTCACCTCCAAACACAAAGAAAACTTCATAGAAGAAGAATATTCTCTTTTGAGAATAGTCTTCTGCACAACCAATTGAAAGCCAATGGGGCACCATCACATCTCCAGTATTCTCTAGAGAATGGAAGTGTGGTGAAGAAATTGTGACCACCCATAATAGGGGTAGTCACGGCTTCTTCAACAACTCAAAGTTTTCTTAAAAATGCAACAATAATGAGAGAAAATAGGAGCTAATGCGCAACACTTCTAGGTGAAGAAGCTTTGACACCTCTTTTGTGTCATGTGGAAGACTTCTATGAAGAATGAATTCACCTTCGACTAAAAATACACAAGTATCATAGGTGTCAAGTCATCGGGGTCAGGCTATGTGGGTCACAAAATATACTTAGATCGTGAACTCTTCCGCACGCCCATTATTTTTCTCTAGAGTAGAATAACTAATGTCGAGAAAATTTCGCAGTAGAAGTATATTCCACCATCAAGAGCTCGCTACAAGCCAACCATAAGTCGCCACATCCCGATTCTTTAAAGAATGGGAGTGCAGTGTAGAAGCCGTGACTAAAGAAGATGATCCATTTCCGATCAACCTTCCATTCTTGCAATTTAGGCTACTCCATTTTCAATCACATGAATTGTAGGTGACAACTCATGCATCACAAGACTCCGGGGACAACAAAAATGTTCAAGAGGTGTACATTGAAAGCTTACATGATCACAATGTGTACATTGAAGGCCTTACATCAATTTTGGAACCATCCTATCGTTGGAAATAGGTTTGCCTACATATCAAGAATGGAACAAATAGAATCTTCATGAAAAAAATTTATGATAATTATGCTTTTAAAGGGAAAAATTTAGGAAATTATGAAATCCTTCTAAAGTCTATTTCTCTACATAGGGAAATTTTTTCTTGAACTTTTCCCTTGCCATAGATAGGCTGAATTGCTTAAGTGATCGGAAATAGGTGATCATCTTGTTACCCCTAATGTTGAGTGTCCAATCTCTATGACATGGATTGCTTTTGAATTGGCTCCTAAATAAACCTCAATGATACTGATCAATGTCAGTTGATGGTACTTAACAATAGAGGGAAAAAGGAACCAAACTCGACTCAATTCCAACCACTGGAAAATGGAGAAAAATAAATCCTAGTGAATAACAAGCTAAAAACTTTCTACAATACTCCCAAATAACAGGCTTCAAACATGAGATATTAATGGACACCTCTAACCGTAAGGTAGATGAGATGATAGACGAGAGGACAGACTTGATTAACCCCTAAAAGCCCAAGGAATTTGGGGGTCTAAAACATCATTGCTTTTGAAGTGTTTTTGAAGTGTTATAGATCAAAATGCTACTTAGGTATAGAAATTTCAATTGTACAATCTTGTAGTGTACATGTTGTAGATGACATGAATCAAATTTGGAGTCATTTGGCCATGTAGATTGCAAGATTATAATGTTTTAGTGTTGAAAAAGGATGCTGAAATTTTCCTAGTAACACAATTGGAGGTGAAATTTGACTTCTAAACCTACTCAAATGAAAAAACTTTAAACTATAAAGTAATTTAAAACCATTGTACAAAAACATTGGTGAAAAAAAATATCATTCAATTGACTCATTATGTCTGCAAAATGGCTTTGAAATGTCAGAAAATAGTAAGAAAAATTGCAAAAATCACATCAAAACCTGAACCTCCTACTAAAATGCTTATCAATTCCTCATAACTTCTTGGATTGAAATTAAATTTTAGACACACAAACTAGACTAATATGCACAACTTTCCCCAAAAAATATTGGGAACAAACACTGTATGAAGAAGAAACAAGCCGCCAAAGCTCACTGTAATCTGAAAATGTCAAGATTTTGAACTTCGAATTGCTCCCAAACATTCAAAACATCTTGAATTGACATGAAAATTCTACTACAATAACTAGACTTCAAGGGGAACAAAATCCAACAAATTTTATTAAAAACAAACATTAGATGAAGGAGATACAAGCCCCCAAGTTGCAGCCATCAAATGCAGTTTGGTGAACTCATATAAAACCTATGAACTTTGATTGGCTTCCAAAAAATCATTTCATCTTGTATTTATCTGAAACTTTTACCACACAAATTAGAAAAGAGAGCGCAAATTTTCCAACAAGTTTTATCGAATTCAGACATCGGATGCAAAAGTTACAATACTTTGAATTGGACTTGAAAGTATGTGAGGACACTTTTGGTCCTCTGGGGCGTTTAGGGGTTAATAAAAGCAAGGGCAATATTGTCAAGAAGCTCAGTTACAAAAATCACGGTTTTATTAACAAACTATACAAGATTTGGGTCACTACCAATATCACACAATTGGACCCTACATCCTTTCCTGATTACCAATACCTCGGCAACAATTACTCCCCAAGGATTATTCTCAGTATTAAGAATTAAGAAGATTACACTTCTTGGCAAATATCAGGTACACCTATACAGAATATTTAACTGGTGTCAACAAGGTT
Organism: Straminergon stramineum; assembly: GCA_963920665.1. Taxonomy (NCBI): domain Eukaryota; kingdom Viridiplantae; phylum Streptophyta; class Bryopsida; order Hypnales; family Calliergonaceae; genus Straminergon; species Straminergon stramineum. Next base: position 24,948,357 of record OY987264.1, read on the forward strand.
CAGACAGTTGAACAGCCCACTTGAATTCCACATCTTCAGTATGTACTGTACAGCTACTCCATAGCCTGTAATTTCTGTAATCCAGAGAAGATTACTTAGGCTGGCCTTGAGGCCAGGCTTTTAGCAACTTTAGTCAGTGATCCATACCTTGGCTGAAGGGACATATCACTTGCAGTAGTCAGTTGCACTGGCATCAAGAGCGTGAAGAAGACGAGCACCTCGGAAATTTAAAAGAATAAATTCGCAAGAGCTCCGGCTTCTCAATATTTCACTAGTACCTCAAGTAACATGTCTTATCAGAGGTAATCCGTTTGTTACTTGAATTGGCGGCTTTCGCTTCCTCAGAAGCGGCAGTCATAACTTGGTCAAGAGCTGCCTTGGTTTCATCTTCGTCCAACCCTTCGGCAACACCAATGGTTGAGACTTGGAATCCCGGTTCATGAATATGGCCTCCCTTGTGATGAACCTGAGCATGAGCCTCTGCTCGAATGTCACTGGATGAACCTGAACCTGTCAAGGAGGAAATAATTCACTTCTTAGCCCGACATTCATCTCACTTCTACAGAGCAAAGCCGAGCTAGGGAGTATTCGAAATATCACTTCACAATTCAAATCTGCATAAGTAATAAAGAGTCCAGTATGGAAAAATATGAGGGACGTCTTGCATCTCTAAGAAATCGAAATACCGAGCAGATAACCCCACTGGATTAAAAGTTCAAAACAAGTAGCTACACAACAAGAGAGATCTGTCCCTTTTTTTAGTGCAGCTACGAAGCTACGAAATGCTCTGTCGTTTATTTCATAGTGTAGCAGCACTGTAGGAGCACCTCACTTCATCTTAGGAACTAGGACTCAATTTCCAAGTGGCAACAAACACCGTACATAAGCTCAAACTTTCAAAATTCACTGCCTACTACCCTTGCGTCTAAGGAGCCTAGCTGACGTCGATCCTCTTTATGTAACAAAGACTGCTAATTAGCAAGAACGAGTAGTACGTAATGATAAATAAAAGAGAAATAATACCTGTTTCCACAGTGGCAATGTACACTTCTCTTGAAGGCACTTTCGAACTGTCCTCCTCGCTCTCTTCGGAACCAGCCACATCAACGCTTTCCTCTATGTGACTATCAAACTCAAAGGGTTTTCGGGGCACCATAACATAGTCCGATTCTGGATCATATTCTGGGTCCGCACCTCCCACCTTCAACCAATGCTTCACGACATGGAAAAAGTGTTCGTCCATAAGGATACCTCGGTGATCACCAGGAATCCCTATCCTTGCCTCGGCATTCAAACCGTCAGCCTGTAAACACAAGTAATTATCATTCACTAAGTTCTGTAAGCCAAGAAGTACATACATCAACATATAGCACTGTCAGCATTATTTCTCGGAAAGAAGTTTTGCAAAATAAATACATCATATAAGATACAAGAAATCTGCAACGCCTTAAACAACAGAAGAATCAATAAAGAGACCAGGGAATGTGATCAAAAGTTGTCGATAGACTACAGCTAAATCAATCTTTTTAAAAGCACCTACACAAGAAATTATGCAACATACTACACCGGAAAAAAGGGTTTACCATTGCAGATTCAACTGGGACAGTACCATCCCCATCAACGCATGAAAATTCAGCCTGGTTCATTAGCAGACCTTGTTAGTTCATGTAGAGCAAGAGTTAGACTATAGAAGGCAGCGATAGAAGGTCAAAGGAAAATCGTCAAACCAATGGCATATTGGAATCTGATATGGCCGACCTTTCAACAGCAGCCCATCACAGCACATGATGTACAACAAACATATAGACATCAAACTAATCTGGTGAAAATTCAAATTAACGACAGAAATGTACCTCTAAATTCAAAATTTCAGTTAACTCCTCCAGGGGCGTTTTGTGGCTCCCGTAGCTGAAAGAGGACAAGAAACTGATTATAATCTCAAGGGAATAACTAAGAATCGGGAAAAAAAAATTTAATAAAATATATGTAAAGGTATAAATGAAGCAAATCGAACTTCACTTCAAAGGAAGGTATAGTGCTAACCAGGCATGATAAGGGGTTTCATATGATGTGCCATAGAGATTATAAAACTTTACTCCTTCGGGCAGCTTGGCTGTGTGCATTATCCTCAGAGTTTCAGATGCCCACTTCACAATGTCCTTGTTCAAGGGGAGAGGAATATTCTCTCCCTTGTAATTCAGCTGAAAGAAAGTTCCAAACATATGCGCATTGTCAAGCAGGGCCAAGGCATTTGAATTACGAGTCAAACAAGTGTCACAAAACCAAATTAGCTGAAAGAACACTGTACCTTGTTGTTTTCAAGTGCAGCCATCATAACATCAATGTTTTCTCTGGGCCCAAAAGCTTCCAGTTTTGCTTTCTGCTCACTGTCCTCTTCTGCTAGTTTCCGCCACAATCGCAGCTCAGGAGGTTCACTCCAATTGAAATGTGGGGAAGCAATCAGTTCATAAACTGATGGGCACTCTATCAACTGCAGATACAACCATAAATTTTTGAATAACATAAAATAATGGTCAAATAGGAAATTCTATCCTAACGAAGTCTTCCATTCCAATAAAAGATCGCAGACAGTACAATCGCTGTTGTGCCGTAAAAGAAACTGAGAGATAACCTAGAAGAAAGAGAAGATGCGTACAAGTTGATGCATGTTCCACTTGGCAACGAAAAGTTCTCGCTGCCAACCCTTAACAAAATCCACACCAGTAAGCAGACAATCCATGATGAAACCGGGAGCACCTGAAAGACACACGAGGTCTCAATTTCCAAGATAGCAACATGACAAAAGATGGAAGAAAGGAGTCCTGTATCCTTGTGTCAATTTATAGAAAAATCCAAAGACAATTACCGAAAAAAAGCTCCCAGAGCTATTGACAACAACAGAGATAACATCATGAGCTCTAGTTCTCTCTAAACGTGGACTGTTCTAATTATGACCGATCTCCAAATATCCAGATGAAGACGAAGGATAATCACCTTGAAACGGTGCAGTAACAGCAATCCATGAGTTAACATACTTCTCAAACACCTGCGTTCAACCGACAGCTAAACTTCAGTCACTGAACCATAACAGAGCAGTGCGGATTAACTATGCAAAACACTCTCTGAAGTATTTTACGTTCGATGTTCATGTGATCACAATAAACTAAAAATCTTTACCTCAGGATGGAGAGCAAGAAACGACTTCACCACAAGACCGCCCATTGAATGCGTAATGATGTCCACTTTCCTACCACCAGACGCCTTGTACATAGTCTCCAATTTCAGCTTCATCCGATCCATTGTCTCACCAAGCCTTTAGAGACGAAATAAATTGTCATTATTCTCCTCTAAACCGTACGGATGTGAGTACAAGTCGGTAAACTAGCGTGCCTAACTAAAAAAAGAAAAAGAATTCATGGAGAGTGCTCAGAAAATCGGCAGAAAATCGGCAGAAAAGCGTGCTAAGATGAATGCCACACATGAAAACGCTCTGAAGCATAAACCCACAATAATGAAATTGTAATCTTCGTGTTAGCTTCGTACCTATTGCTTTGACGGAAATCATAACCAAAGCCAAATAACGTTTTTCCCTCCTTATAACCCCAGCTTTTCATGTGATAGATCAAATCGTGGAAATAGTAGACCGAATCCAGACGCAAAATCTGCCACGACAAGAAGTGACAAAGTATTCCATAGGCAATTTCTATAAGTAAATCCAAGACATCAAACGCAAACAAGAAGAAAAGAAATTCAGGAGACTAATTACCAAGAGAAAGAGAGCAATATACGTACCACATCAGGATCAAGAATATCACAGCTGTACAATCCAAACCGATCCTCTGGAACCTCAATTGTAATGTTCTTATCCAACGACATGGTTTTCCCTGCCAACCAGACACAGAGCAAATTCACTTGCACATCCAGACCGCTTCCGTAAGACGAACGAAACCCCATGTCTCTCAAAAATTGAGAAAGACATATTCGAAGCTAAATTAAAACGAAACCGACTAAGATGATCCACAATTACCTCATATTTCACCAAAAACATGACTAATTAAACCAAATTCCACCATACCTGTAACAGGATCGTAAACGGAGAAGAGCTTGGCGCAAAACTCCCGGTCGGCCTCGAACAAGCGCACCCAGACGCGCTCCTTGTGGCCCTTGTGGTCCACGGCGTTCAGGATGGAGCCTCCGATGCCGGGAACCAACAGCACCGGGTTCATATCGGCCTTCCCGCCATCGTCGCCGTCCTCCTCCTCCTTGTGGTGCCATGGCCAGAGCGTCTCGATCCTCTCCACGATCTGTCGCACCGAAATTTTAAGCACCATCGCTTCTACTCCCTCTCCCCCTCCCCCTCCCCCTCTGTCTCTTCCCTCTCCCTCCCTTACAAGCTCCTGTAACTCAGCAATTCTCGAAAAAATGAATTTTCCAGCAGCGCAACCCTAATTCGGCATCAACTCCATGATCACACCTCTCCGACTAAATTTCACAAGGACAAGGATGTACAGTAGTGATGAAGCGTGCGCTTGTATGTAGAAACAGCGGCTGGGAGTCTGCGGCAAATTTGGAAAACTTCACAGTACACGGAATGATCGTCCGGCGAGCACGCCAGCACAGACGGAGTGCAGCAGCGAATTGGACAAGAAGGGTTCCCTGCCACACGACTGGGCGGATGGAGAGGATGAATGAATATACGCCTTTTCGTTCAAATCTAGAGTACAGTAGCTCTGAACTACTCAGTCTCATCTTCTGGTGGGACGCGTTGGAAGTTGATTTTATGAAAGGAAGTGGATGAAAAGGACGGGAAGGATGGATGAATTATTTTCTGAAAGAGGATATGCAGCAAATATATTCTTCCAGTTTGTTGCTGATGGATTACAATGGAAGCACCCATAATTGTCAATATAAGCAATTCAGCATAGTTGGAGGCACCTTTTGCTAGAGACAATACTTTTAGAGTATTAGCAATTGAAAATCACGAATTTATAAAAAAGAATATAATATCTAAGTCTGACATATATTTTTTATTAGTTTTCAAAGTGGCAACTTCCTAGACCATTGAAATTGTCACATAGGTGGATGTGAAATCAAAACCTTATAATTTCAGCAGTCAACAAATCGGTAGTAAGTAAGGAGGCACTTTCATAAAAGCCTAGGGGCATATCAAGGGAACTCTATTATGCATGAATGAGAACAAGGATGCTTTTGGATGTTTCTACCCATAGATTCTAAGAAAACTCCACATAAAATGGTCCAAATAAACATTTGATGATTCTTTTTTTAATTTTTAACCCATAAGAACACAAGCATACACTTCATTGGGTGTGTTATGAATGTTTTCAACAGCTTACTAGAGGATGAACTACATCCAAGTGTGTTGAAAAGCAAATTTTGTTTATCCTTTAATGATGTGACTAGCTTGGTCACTCAAAGCTTTATGGTTGTTGTGCAAGGTTTTGAATCAATTCAAATAGGGATGGGACAAAAAGAAAAACTGAAATTTAAGATTTTATGTCTATATTTTTTTCAAGTCATTATATGTATGGTCAAAAAAGCTCCAAATCTATATTCCCCTTCCTATCATGTTTTTTTTAATAGTAAATTGTCTAATTTTTTTTGGGACTTGTTTAGAGTCAAAAGAGGATTCAAGATTCTTTTTCCATACCTATTTCAAATAAATCATGAAATGAATTAAAAACAATACTAATAAGTGCACCCAAAGTTGACTGTAGTTTTTCATATTCAAAGACTCACATTTTAGACAAGAATCTATGTGTAGCAGTTTTATAGAGGAGTTACAATTAGATGCAATTACTCCACTCTTAGAACCCTTTGTAGCCTGGACTTGGGGAGGGTAGTGAGTAGTTGGAGTAGCAACATACATGCGAACAAATGATAGGGTATGTTAAAAGAATGGGGGCTAAAAATTATAAATGGATTTAGAGTAATATAGGGTATGAAAATGGCATTGGACATCTTTAATGTATTATAGGGTATGGAATAATAGGTCCCATTAGAAAATTATGTAATGATAGCATGTGGGGAAAAAAATTTAAAAATAATTCATACCCCCTATAAAATACTGGTTGTTTGCACCTATATCCTTATTTTTTTTTAACACATAGACCCCCTCGAGAGCCTAGGAATTTGTAGAGTGCCATCTAGAAAGTAAGGTAACATCTACAAAGTTTTTGTACAAACTTAAAACCACAAAATCCATCAATTTATTGAATATAGATAATAATTTTTTAGCAAGTGAGTCATCATTACATTCCTCAAAACATCAACTTTCTAGATCAAAAAAATCTTCTTCATATCATCTTGCTAATTTGAACTAGGAGGTAGAATGTATAAAGATCACCATACAATATAGTGAGAAGGGATTACCTAACTTTCTAGATGGCATTGTACAAGTGAACTAACCTTTCAAAGACCAATTCCAAATCCATTGAGTCAAAATTCATTTATGAGCTTAATTTAGCCTTTCATATGATTTCTATCTTCTAAATTTTTTTTAAATCTATAAAACTATGTATTATCTATTAGAGAACAAAATCACATCAAATAGCCATCACCAAATTGAATTATAGCATTCATATAATTAATTGATAAATTTATTTTTCTTTTTATAGATGAAAAAAACATTTTTTTCTATAGATGTTAGTATTTTCAGAATTTTGGATCAAGAAATAATATTTTCGATTATCAAAGTTTAATTTAACAAAAGAATTATATCAATTATTTCAATTATAATATATATTAGAAGAATTTGCAATTTTTTCCAAAATTTAAAGTGAAAAGTTGAATCATTATTTCATAATTGAATTTATTAAAAAAATATGAATAAAAAACAAACAATGTTTTGTAGTTTGGACATGGAGTTTGTAATTGCAATAATTCTTTAACCCCTTAAAGAGAAGAGGGTTGTTGTCCAACTTCCTTGAATTGTGAAGATGTAATATAGAATGCAACTTAGAATAATAATCTAATGTTGTCTTTCAAACAAAAGTTGTAAAATAAGATCCATAGAGCATATCTATATGATTAGATCATTTGCTCCAATATTCAATATTTTTCAATGAAATTGAAACCAAAATTTGAAATCACTTCTAAATTGGTTGTAAATTCAATGATTGCAACTTTTACAAAATTAATTTCCTCTAACTTCAAATTTTAATCCCAATTATGGTGATTTTTTGAGTTTTTTAATTTTATAAAGATAATTAAGTCGTTTCTAAGGGTCATTTTTTGAGCTAAAAAAGATAGTTTATGAGGTCAAATATATTTATGCCCCTTAACATGTATAGAATATTTACGTAGAAAATTTCTGAAAATCAATATTGTTCAAATGTGAAAAAACTAGGATATGAATCTTCAAACATTTTGATGGATGAAAAGAAATTCTATGTGTTTGGGACATGTTTAAGTGAATATGTTGTTCTAAACAATTGAATATCTAGTTCTTTAAAGGTTGAAATTTTGGATTTCTAACAAAATTTTAAATGGAATCAAGACAAAATTTGGTTAGGCTTCATTTTCTTAGTTTGAATCAAGTATCAAAAAAAGAAATTTGAAACTTACAATTACATTTGATTTCCCCCCTAAAGTCCCAAGGCCATTTTTCTATCAAAAAACATTCAAATCTGCTATTTATATTGCATTAATCCAAGGAAACAGAAAAAAATAATTTTTAAGAAATCCAACTGTAGAATCTTGTAATTCCATTGCCTTTTTATCAAGCTTGAACTTACAAATTGAAAGATATAAGCATTCAAAGTTGGAAAACAAGTTTTTTTGAACTCTACCCTTTAATTTCAAATGATTTTGACCGTCATTTGTGGAAAATATTTACACTACGGACTTTGAATTTAAAAAAATTCGTACTCTATATTTTGTTAGGCATATCTCCACCAATTTTCATGCCAAAATAAGAATTGGAACACATGCCAAAAAATCTTGCAATAGCATGATGTAGTGAAAGATGACAATACACTAGTCTTTTTTTTGAGCTAGTTTTCCACCAGATACTATTGTAAAAATGTAATCTAAATGGTGGATCTAAGGATTCAGTCATCCTTGACAACCTCCCCAAAAAAATTTGGAAAAGAAATAAAATCTCTAATTCTTATGAAACTTAGAAGGTGTATTAGAATAATAAAGAGATCATAAGAATTGGGCACCCTCAAAGGAAGGATCCCTGTGTGTTCCCATTATGTTCCCATCAAGTTCCAAATATTAGGAACGTTGAGCTTCGAACTTCACCACTTCCATCACAAATGGTGGTTGAACTTCATGGGTTGTCCTAAGCACCATGTTGCCTACTAGTTTGTCACCTATTTTGCCCCCTATGCTACCATAGCTAAAAGTCAATGAATTTCAACTTACCCACCCACCTCCATTTTCCAAAAAAATACATATAACTTTCAAATGATAAGTTTGATTCATGAAAAAACTATATGCACGTGAAGCTCTACCAAATGTGCATATTTAAAAAAGGTTTTAAAAAATCATGATAAATTTTGACAAATTAGGAGCCTACCTGAAATCACATTTTGGCCCTTGTAGGGACAATGGGACTTTAGGGGTTAATGAACATTCAATTTTAGGATGCAAGGACCACCAATATAGGATGACATTAGAGGAGATTTGGGGAAATAAGGAACTATTTCGACCCTATTCTCCATGTTGTTCCCGCAACAATGAGGGCACGACTGATAGTAGTTAGCCATCATAAATACTATTTTTTTTTCAAAAATTTGGTCATGAAATTCAAAAAAAATTCAAAAAAAAAATCAAAATTTCAAATTCAAAAATTGATGTGGATGTCACTCGACCATATCAGCACTACTACAATGGCGAAGTTTGGCAAGTTCTCCACTACCGAGAACTCGCAATCTTCTATTTGGTCCAAATCTCATCTAATGCTTTCTTCTATCCTAGCTACAATTATTTTCTTTACAAAGCAGGTTTATATCATATACCCTCCATCATCTTGAATACATTAGAAGGGATTCGAGGCCACAAGAAGGCCATTTCAAGCCTATTCCCTTGGTAGTGAACCAAAGTTTGCTAGTCAAAATATAGAATATTAAAAAATATTAAAAAAATATTAAATCATTAAATTAAAAAAAATATTAAATAAGGAATTAAAGAATAATATTTGATGTGGCAGTCTCCTGACTACGTCAAATAGCTGATTTGGTAGAGTTCTCAGGTTCCCCACAATCAAGAACAATTGGGAACTCGCAACCTTGTTGAGGCAAGAAAAAACATCTAATGACCTTATAATTTGACTACATTTTATAGAAGTCAAACCTTCTTTCAATGTTAAATATACCATATATTTGCTTAATTGTATCTTAGGGGAATCCTACAATATATTGTGTACTATTTGAAATCTTCAAGTGGCTATTCTAAACTAGATATGTCACTTTTCACAACTTCTAGGTAGTAACCCTTGTAAAAAAATTTAGTACCTTGTAGAGGCTTCAAATTTTCCTTAAAAAAACTTCAAAATGTAGTGATAGTGTATATTGAAAGCTAGATTCATGAAGAAAACCTCAATCTTGCCAACACAAGCCTTGGAGCATTGTTGATAAGCTTTGTAATGCATCATTAAGAAATACCTCTTGAATTCAAATTCTTGTCCTCTTAATTGATGTTTATTGCAAACACCCAAAATAAGGGCAAAATTCTCATAGCACTAAGACATGGACAAATTGGAGGCTAGTCCTTATTTTGTTTCCAATCCCAATTATTAGTGAGAAAACCAAGCCTCTAGAGGGCTGCCAAGAAGTGACATCCTCAAGGATTTCCATATCACCACTAGCCCTATAGAATCTTACTAACTATATGTTTGTGAACTTTGTCTGAGTTTAGCAAATGTGAAGTCATAATTTAATAATTAGAGTACATTAGAGGTAGGTTTAATAATCAAGTGCATCGAAATACATGGTGTTTAATAACCATCCCTACATCGAAGTCTAATTAGTAATCAACTCAAAGTACAAGTTTTTAGAAAAATAAAAAATATCCAAAATAAATTCAAAAAATTACTATCTACCATCAGGAAATTATATGATGGCCATGTAGAAGACTTACTTCATTGACATATTGTAAGGACTGAGGTTGAATAGGTTGTTTTTATAATAAAATCAATTGTCCATCATGAATCCTCAAAGGGTATGGAATAATTCAAAGATGAGAGTTTGACCACTCATTGTCAAAACTTAGGAATTGTACTTAAAGTAGAATTTCAGACTTCATTTTCATATAGTAAAATAACTTTTTTCAAAAATATTTGACATAAATTAATGTGAAAAATAAAGTTAAATTTCATCTCTAAAAGTCTATTTGAGATTTAGGGACTCCAATCAAAAGTTAAGGACAATATTGAGATATGATGTTTGAAAATGTCATAAAAAAATGTCCCTTCCAATTTTTATTTGAATTTTATCCATAACTTTTGATTAAAGTCTATAAATCTCAAGTGGATTTTTAGAGTTGAAATTGATCTTTATTTTCCACATTAATTAATATCAAATATTTTTGAGAAATTTATTTTACTATATGAAAATGAAGTTTGAACCCAAGTCCGAAATTCTACTTTAAGTACAATTCCTAAGCTTTGACAATGAGTGGTCAAATTTTCAATTATTCCATGTCCTTTGAAGATTCATGATGGACAATTGATTTCATTATAAAAACAACCTATTCAACCTCCATCCTCACAATATGCTAATGAAGTAAGTCTTTCATTCACATAGTCAGATGTCATAAAATTTCTTGTTGGTAGATGATAATTTCTTGACATTATTTTGGACATTTGTTTTCAACAATTTGGTTAGGGTGCAAGGTGCATTAGAATACAAGGTGTTTAATAATTAATTCTAATCCTAAGGTCCAAGGTGTTTAATAATTATGATTAAGGTGCATCAAAGTTAAAATACACCTCCAAGGCTCTAAAGCTCCAATACTCAAATTTTGAGCCATCCCATACATTGACAATTATTTGAGCATATTCGAACATGAAGTGAACAACAATAAGAAAAAATCATTGGAAGTGCAAAATAAAATGTAATTTTTAGTATCCTTTGAGGGCTTTCTAGCAACCTTCTTGAGAGTCCATTTTTTCTATAGTCAATTTGTTTTCTAAAAAGTGCACTTGGCAATAGTGATTTGATTTAAAGGACATTGCTAAAGATTTTTTGTGTGTATAAAAAAGAAAAAAAAATCTTGGGAATTTTTTCACACTTCTTCATGCCTATTTTTATCTCTTGAAGAAATTTCAAATTAATTGGATGGTTAATAATTATAAAATGTTTTATTTATTATTTATTACAAAACTAATAGGGATTTTTCATGTCATTAGAAGATTTTTCTAATTTAATAGAAAATTTGCATCAAAACTCAATCATGATTTAGAAGTCTAAACTAAGCTCAAAAAGGAAGTTTGACCATTAATATAACCATAGGTCTTCTAGGATTTAAGTATAAAACTCTCCTTGGCTTCTTTCTTTGAAGGTTGTAATTTTTCACTCTTTAGCACATTGTGTGGACCATCCCATTTGTCCAACTAAAAGAAATAAAGAAAAGGTGCTATGGAGGTTGGGATGTGTGAAGTGCATAAATTATTTAATGCATCTCACACATATTAATTAATCCATTCAAATGTATACATACATATGTACCCTTAAGTCACTTAAACAAGTAGTTGCAATGGTATGACGGTATCTTATTTGAGGAGTAGGGTTTTGGTCATTTATTTCCTTCAATGTATCAAATGCACTTGAGGTGTGAGACCCTCAGACAATTCTTACCATTGTATTTCCTTTGTGAATATAACACGACTTTTCAATGTCGGTGGTGTTTCGTCTTAAGTGCAACCCAACCCAAAATCGTTTTGTTTATCTGTTCCTGGATGTACTGCACAAAGAAACCATTGTTGTCTGAAAAAGCAATTATTCTGATCTTCAGGAACAGTTCTACCATGAGTTCAATCACTCAAAATTCTATTTCCATCACTAGCCAATCCTTCGTTTGATATATATGGTGTCTATCAAACTTGCTCTAGCTAGCTAGTTTTCATGCTAGTCTCAAACATTCAATAAATTGAGATCGGTTCTGCGGCACTTGATCATGAAAATTGCCGCAACCTGTAGGATCAAGCCACGTAGTTGGTCATCAATTAATTCCGGCACCTGGCTATGGCGAATTGAAAGGACTAGCTAGCTAGCATACACTGGACAGCAATCACCTCTCAAAGCGGTTCTAGAACATGCAGCTTCATTAACAGGCATTACTTCTGCGTTAGAATCATGATCGTATAGAAGGTGAAACTAGTTTAATACATGGGTTCCAACCTCATTCCAGGGCGTGCAACTGATCGAGCAGACATTTGCACAAGAACCATCATATATAAATTGAATAGTACAGTTTAAGGCATTCCAACCTCATCTTGGAGCAGTCAAAGATCTCACGATCCAGCCCTTTCAGTTGGTCCTGCACAGGTGGCAGCTCACTCATGTGGTACGCGCAGGCTAGCTCGAGTGCATGCAGGAGTTAGAAGAATACAAACCAAATTAGAATCATGATGGCAACATAGAGCTAGACTGAGAGCCACTCAGAGTGTGAGAACTCGCAATCATGGCGGTACGTTCAGCTTCAGTTGCTTTGTAATTGAATTGGCAGTGGCTGATCGACTGCCATATATCCTTGAAGTTAAGAGATCAATCTTCAGCTACCAATTCAAATGGTCGAATATGCTCGCAGGCTACGCAGCGACAGTATAATAGCAGTCTGTCGCTCTCAGCAACACCCCTCGCTTAGCTTTCATGATTTCCAGGAAGCTGCATGTGATTGCCAGATGAGTTGAGTTAAAGAATTTGTTTCATTCCCTTCTGGTAGTAAGTAGCACTCAAGTAAGGTGGACTGGTCAAACGTTTCGATTTGGACTAGAGACCAATGCAAGGAGTGCGTGGAGAGTGAGTGATGAGCTGCCTGGCCGGAGGAGCATGTCATCGGGCATAACTGGTCTGCTCATACAGTATATGACACAGTTTCAGGATTGTGACTGATAGCTAGCTAGCTTGCTTGCCTTCTGTGGATTAAACAGATGAATGTGAAATTGAAATTATAGACTTAGACTGAATTTGATAACGAGTACCCCTCAGACAGTCTTCTCTTGGATCGGCAACCAGTTACATAAATACGTACTGAAAATTGATGAAATGAGTGCTCATGAGCTTTGTGAGGACCTTGGTACGTTTTCTCATAATTTGGGCTTGACTTCCTCTGAAGGTGGACGATACTATTTCTAGCTCTCACAGTCAGTAAATGATTGCTCACGAGAGTATGAGGGTCATCGGAAAACACTTGCAGTTTCTAATTAGAGATAACGCTGACGTACAATTTGTAGACAATCTTACAATTTATGTTTTGTGAATCGTCAGAGTTGAGAACTCTATTCTAACTCGAGACTATTTTTGAAATGTATCGTTTGCCAGGTATTCATTTTGTCCCACAATATGTGCCAATCTTGAAGATTTGGTAGTAAGTCCTCATCGTTTCGCATAGGTATATCATATCCTGAACCTTTAGTGTGTCAGACGAAGGAGACAAATTATGAATATGAAGGCCATATAATTTATCGCTCCGGCAATCACAAATTCACAAGACAATTCAATTCTATGACAGGAGAACGATGTGGTTATGTTTGAGAACTTGGACGAATCTACGCTGTTTAATTTCGAGGCTGAATATATTCATTAAAGAGAGGCGTATTTACAGGCATTGATCGAGTAGCTGAATCTTCGGCCCCCGGCATGGAGAGTGATTAATCAAGTTGCTAATGAGAAGCGAAAAGCCGAAAACGTACGTACATTCATTCACGGCCTCATCATCGATCCTCACTACCCCACAATGATCATAGATCGATTAAAGAATTTGAACTAACTAATGCACCAAACCACTATCTCCACATGCAACAGCAGACTGGAAATTGGACTACATTATTCAAACAGTTGTCACCCAATCAAAGTACTAAATAAATTTTACAACAGACGTACATGATTGGCATACCACGCAAGTTATTTCATTTCTCGGAAGATATATGGACCCTGGTTCTGCTCTGAGGAAATTTCCTGAAGGTATCAGGCACTCATTGCAATCTGATCGATGAAGATGCAATTTCATCAAGCTCAGAATTCTTTTGCATGTTAATCTGGTCAGGAAAGTTTGCGAATGATGTATTTCGGCATTACGTAGTGCCAGAGAAGCTATTATCCGGCAATTGTTGCAATATATTGTTAAATTTCAAGTGCACAGAGAGACATATAGTTTAAACTTTAAACTAGATCTGAGGTTCCATACATACATGTGAATGGCTATGAAAGCTACTTTCTAGAGAAATTATATAGCCATTGCAACGAATATGACGATCAAAGCCACAGTAGTATCAAAAACCAAATCAATACGAAACCCTCCAAGTACAGAATCAGTACAGGAAACGGCTTATTAAATTGATGACAAATAAACCTTGGCTACAAAGTTTCTTGCAGTCTGTTGCCCTTGATATTGAAACTTCTTCAAAATAGATGGGTACAGACTTACCATCTTCTGGGCTCATGCTCATATACAGTATATTGCTCTCTACTCAGTCCGCTCCGTTGAAAGTTGGCTTCGGAATATTCTCAGACTACATTTCTAATTTAACCCATCTGGCTGCAATTCAAGATCAAAGAAGTCGAACCTACCGGGGATCGGATTATCCCTGGGTCCGCAATGGATGACAATTAGCATGACAATCAATCGATCACCACGTACTGATATCCTGATTCTTAGATCGATACACGATAGTGCACACCTGAGACGTATTAAGCACCACGTATTAATTGATATAAAACGTAGCTTTCATCTCAGCTTTTTAAGCACACTCATTACCAATAAGTATATAAACACTTAGGATTGATAATAAATATATAGTGTAATTAAAATTGATGTCAGTATAATCAACATATACCTTGTTCGAGTGGTCGGGACCTCATGAACGCAAAATGTACAGTATTGCCTGGCCATCGCTCTAAACTCAGAGTCTAACAAAGTGAATTTAACTAGCGTCTGAACGTGTAATCAAAGCTCTGGCGAACTACCACCGTCGGTACCACTAGCTAGCTGATCGATCGAAGTCAGTTGATTAAACTCTAAACCTGTAAATCATGATTTCGACATCTTGCATGTATCATGCATGATGTCGAGAGTGAGCTAGTCTCCAATGTAGAGATGGTTGAGCTGCACCTGAAGGCAAACTCAGAGTACGTAAGCTATCTTACAAACTATTCCGTCGTGCGTCCTGCATGCAATATATCAATCGCAAGTCCATGCCGAAGCAGTAAACAAACACAAATCCTTCCACCCGAGCTTCAGCGTTCCGCGGTGCTCCACCAGCGTGTAGCCCTCACAAGGATACAACCCCAACAGCAGCGCCGCCTGGTGTGCCGCTTTCCCACTCAACGAAACCGGCTTGAATCCCGCATTGCAAAGCTCATCACGCCAATACTCGAACTTCCTCTCGCCTGTGCGCGCTGGACCACCCACTGCCAAGATGTTCTTGATCTCACAGGACAAGAGTTGCTGCTCAACCATGTGACGCTCAGGACTGTCTCCCGGGTAGCTGGCGCCCAGGGAATCGAACAAGGCCGAGTAGTAGTGGAGAGCTTCGACAAAGCGGCTTAGAAATGTCCCGCCGTGACGAAGGTCTTGCTCAACAACGGTGATGATCGTCGGAGAAAGCTTTAGGATCAAGCTGAGCGTGTCGGGGTCGGAGCCCGTGACGTCGTAGAGCGAGTGGTGCATCCAGTGCACGGCCACTGCGTCGGTGTACTCGTGTTTCAAAGTGGCGAGGTCGACGTTGCCGATCTTCTCCGCGACGGCGGTGAATTCGAATGGAATGCGCAGACTGGCTGCGAAGTCGATCAGTCGCTTCCCCGTCGCTTCGAGAGTTTCTACTGACGTTCCGAGTCCCGTGATGTGCACGTGGGGAGGCCCGCCGGGGCGCTTGGCGAGGATGTGGAACAGTCCCGGCCATTGCAAGCCGTGCATGATGTCGATGTCGATAATGTGCACATGGCTCATGCCCTCGAAGGCTTCGGTGATGGCTTGGTTCGCCGTGAAGTGCGAGAATTTCACGAAAGGGCAGATCTCGTTGAAGACCTGGATGGCGGAGACGAAGCTCTGGGTGCTGACGAGCTGCTTCCCGGGGAGCGGGGAGCAAATCCCGAGACAGGAAGTCACGAGACGGGAAGACATGCCTTCGGCGAAATATGCCACCACACGTTGGACGGAGGTGCCATAAGGAGTGGCCAGTTCGCTTAGCTGGGGGAGGATTGTGTTCGCCTCGTCGTAGTTGTCAGCCGAAACAGCCTCCGCGCATTGGAGAAGAAGCGCCAGCAGCTGCAATCCTTCTTCGTCACTGGCAGTGTTCGAGGCCTCGACGGGTTGCGGGGGGGCTCTCCGAGTTTGCAATTGGGGCACCATGGAGGGCGAATCGGGGTAACGAGAATTTGGGAAATTGTGCGCCTGTATGCCGAATTCGTGAGGGAAGCTGCTAGTGCCCGGTTTCGCTGCGTCCTTAGAGGAGTCATGGCGGTACTGCGACTGCTGCGGAGGAATTAGCGCTTGCTGGCTGTAATGCTGCAGCTGCGGTTGGTGATGCGGGACCGTCATTTTGGGTGACTCGCGGTGGAGAGCGAATTGATCGGCAGCGTGCAAATGGCGGAGATTGCGTTCATCCGCGGGCTCCAGTGACAGCTGCAGATTGTCGATGTTCTGCGATCTCGCGAACAGAAGTTCCTCCCGTGATGGAGGCGAACCCGCCTGAGTCCCGAACGACGTCCGTGGCGACTCGACGTTACGCGACTTCAAGTTCCCCCACTGGTCTAGCTCCCCTTCTACGTCCTCGTCGCATTTCTCGCGCGCGCGCTTCCCCGACCGTGACGGCCCTGCAGGAGGCGGAAAATTAGTGTGTCCCCGCCCCGCCGCGCCAAAGAGCGAATGAAACCTCGATCCGATGACGCGCTCCATCTGCACATTGCACGGCGCGAGCACCTCCGAGAGGTTCGTGAACAACTGCTCGATGGGCACCCCGGGCATCGCTTCCATCATCTCCGTGATCATCACGTCTACCCACTGGGACACCGTGTCCTCGTCCATCGTGGCGAATTGATCCTTGTGCGCCCCGTAGCTGAAATTGAACCCGGGCTGCATGAGATTCTCGACGTACTGCTGCGGCATCGGATGCGACGGCTGCTCCTCGATCTTCCCCCAACTACTCCTGCCCCCCGGCGTCACTGCCCCAGTCACCGCGTTCATCAGAGGCGGTGCATTGTGGTACAACTGGTGAAACTGCCCACTCGGGAAGAAGCTGCTGCTGGCTTGCAATTGCACAGGAAGAGCCCCAGGGAAATTGGTAGACAACCCAGTGTTATCTGGGAACCCAACCTCAGAGCCAGGAAACGGTGCAGGGTTCACCACCCATTCGGAGGAGCTCGTCGGGAAGGAGCCACTGGAAGAGGCCGGCGTCATGTACGTGGACCAGGAAGCAATTGGCGTGGGCGGAAGGGCGTGGGAGTTCCACTTCGAACCCACCGTGAAGTCGAGCTCCAGTAAGTTGCTACTAGTACTATTCCCACCATGATCGGCGGGGTGGCGAAGCTCCTGCAGGCCTCTTCGGTTGATGTCATGTTGGTGAGCAGTAGTACTCTCACGACCACCTGCTTCGGAGCAGCTGTGGCAAGGATTACTGGGGCGATGATGATTGTCCGTCATCCGGGACGACTCTCCCCCACCCGTGCTGCTTCGGTAACCAGGTAAATCAACATAATGGGTGCAGCTGGTGCCGACAGCGCCCGGGACCGGCGTGGACGACGGGCCGAGTCGCTCTCTGGGATTCGGACACACTAGCGCCATACTCGCGGTTTGAAGAGTGCCGAATTCATTCACTATTGCGAAACGAAACTAAAAAAATCGATGTGAGGTTGAGATAGATCGAGAACCCTAATTGGACTGTGAGATTGAATAACAAGAACTAATTAAACTACCCACTATTGCCCTGGCATCTTCCATTAGATCTAGTACTCATGCTCATTTTGCAGTTCTTCGCCACCATGTCATGCAATCTAGCTTTCACCCTGCAATGCCTTTCAACGCTGCAATTAACCTTTCTAGCTAGGAGCGCTTCCTCTCGATCTCTGTTACGCTTGGCTAAATGAACAAAACTCACAGACTGCTCTACCGTACTAGCTCCTGTCGAGAAGGTATCATACGTACACTTGATTCGCACCTCCGATCACGTGTGTATTGTCCACCCAGTGAACATGCATACCAACTCAGTTGATAGTCAGGATATTTTCGGCAATCAATTGAGAGAGAGAGAGAGAGAAATCAATTGCCAAATTCGGCGGAGTACGTTATTAGGTAACGACAGCTCAAGGGTTAGCTAGCTCGACCAATTCTTCATTCAGCACACCATTCGCACAAGGAAAAACCCTCAGCCCGCGTCGTTGGTCTCCTATGCACCCAGACGACCAGTAAGATGCAGAGGAACTGGACGATGTAGATTATTTAACCTTCAGAAGCTAGCTAGCTCTCGGTTTCAAGTCCTATCTAGAGAAACAACCGTAAGCTGGTCACTTCTAGATCGAAGCTAGCCGGCCTCCCAGCAAGCTTGCTGTCAACGAGTGAGAGCGAGAACTATATATTGCAAACCCCCCAAACCTGTACACATTCTCGCAACGTTCTAGCAGCACTAGCTGACTCGCTCTCAAGATCTTTTCAACCAACGACCCCAGTGAAAAGCTAGCTAGTTCGCCCGCGCTTCTCAATTTGTTCTAGCTAGTTTGATGACGAACAAGAGTGAGTTTGGGCAGGGGGGCTATGCACTTTTGGAAATAAGCCTGTAATCCGAGCCACTGCGCTCCGGCATGAGCTAGCTCACAAGCCGGCCTTGATATTAAAGGACAGAAAACGAGCTCAATGGTGTCACGAGCTGGTCGGCGTGTTAGTAGGTCTCACGTCACGATGATCACGGGTGTCTGAGTAATAATAATTATAAGATTGTACTTGGAAACAGACTGATTCTGATTTGTGATTGTTGCACCAAATCTTTGCTCACCAGTTACTAGTAGGCTGTAACCTAGAACTTACTGCTTTAAGCCAGTTTTATTACCTCCTGAAGTGTGACAGTTGAAATCCTACTCAGCAATCAGCTTTCTGCTTCGATTCATTTTTCTCTATGAGTTAGGCAGGCAGGTGGAATTGTTTGTATATATCTTTTCATTTAATATATATTCTTTTAATCGCATGGAACAGTATGCTAGACTGATAGGGCCCTAGCCTGACTTTGTATTCTATTGTATTGTGGCAAATCATATCCATGATCTAAACTGAACAGTAGGTTGTTGCCCCAGCTGCCCTTTTTTCACGTTGATAGAAGCACCTGGAGCTGCTTTAACCTTATTTTTCTTTTCTTCTTCTTATTTTATTAACGGAAACGAAAGAAGTCCGATTTGTTGCGAAGGAAAAGATGCATCCTTCTCCTTCGGTGGTCGACCACCAACCAGAAGGGGAGTCTCCTTCTTTTGTGAATGATCTGTTTGTAACGTAACGCAATCGAAGAATGGTTTTTATTTGTCTCCGACCTAGACAGTTGGAAAAGCTCCGTTCCTGCAGGAAAACTTCGACATAAATTCGTACATGCTAGAGTTGAGGAAGCTTGACTGCTTCATGCTCCTGAAGGCTGGATCTGGCATGCATTTATTCCTCATTTTCTTAATTAGTTCAAAAGAAATTCTGCTGCTCAAGTGTTAATCATATCATCTCAAAATGAATTCGCTGTAAGCAAGAACAAATTGATTCAACAGCGAAGGATGATTTATGGTATTTAATTTTGATTCCACTGGGATGATGTGCACTGGGATGATTGCAATATCTGTTGTGTCCCCCCTCCAAAATAAAACGTCTTGCATTCATTTTTTGACACCGAAGGAAACACCTTCATTACTAATACAACAAATAGGATGAATATCAGAATTAGTTAGAAATTCTCATTGCAACTCCTGGTTTTCGCCAAGCTATGACATTCATTAGGTAGGACTTTCAAGACCAGACTGAGGCAACTTAGCTGAGTTATTAATTATGATTAGTACTGGAATAATTATGAATAACCTGAAATGAAAATCCAGCGGCCAGATTTTTTTAATTACACACCACAAAGACATTGTCGTGGTCCGTGGCTAATAGATTTCATCATCATAAGTTAGGCCATGGAGGTAATAATAAGATTGGTGCCAACTGCCACATAAGGTAGGAGGTCCATGAAGCGCTCATCTAAGAGCTGAAACCGGAATTTGTGGAGGTAAAACGTCTTGAAATATTTTTCAGTAAATTTTCCTTGAAAGAAAAATGGAATTGGCATCTAACCCAAGTTGTTTCATATTTTTTGGAGTTCTGTAGAATTAGTTCTGAGTTTTTGAAATTGAAATGGCAAAGGGCTCTAGAATCGCCCACCTCTGTAAATGTACACTATTTGTACATCACTGGTACGATACAAAAGTAGCATGTTCAAATAGTGTACATTTACAGAGGTGGGCGATTCTAGAGCCTGTGCGCTTTCAGAGCCTCCTACCAGACACTCAAACCCTCTCTTATACGAGTACAAGAGCACTCTGAAAGTTAACTTAAACTGATTGCACAACCCCTAACTTAACCTGACGTGAGTGCGGCATGATTATTTGTTTTTCCGATAATTCTCTACGCTACTGTTTATTTATCCTCGTTCGAAATCGATCACGTCGTGTCCACCTCGGATTTGCCAAACGATTTCCACATCTCAGGCTCCGAACACACGTGAGAATATCATCATGTAGGAGAAGCGGCCCATTTGTGTCCCCGAGGCAGTCATTAATTAAGTTGGAGGGTTGGCTGGGGTTCAGTGTGAGGTCGAATGATCGAATCACAGTGATCATCAGGCCTCATTGGCACAAATTTCCATGGTGTCTGTCTGTACGTAAAGCTGCCTCTTGGCCGGAAAGCACTGAGTGAGATCACCCGTGGCTCAGTTAGCTCTCCTGCGCTACAATAATATTAAGTAGTGGCCGCTAAACCTAAGTTACTGTAAGTTAAGGTGGGAGCACCCAAAAGCGTCAATATAAGCAATTCAAATATAAGCAATTCAGCATATTTGGAGGCATCTTTTCTTGAAAATTATATTTTTGTAGTTTTAGCAAGTGAAAATCATGAATATTCGGAAAAAAAATTAGATTTTTTGGATGTCGTATGTAATTTTTATGATTTTTCAAAGTGCTGGCTTCATAGACTACTGAATGAGTCACGTGGGTGGACCTAAATCTGAACTCTGCAAAAATCAGCTGTCAGCGAATCACAGTCAAGTATGTGTCCTTCACATGTGTCAGCCAATCAAAATTAAACATATGGAGGACACATTAACTAAAGTTTAAGGACATGTTTAGTGATATCTAGGGTACAAGGATGGAATTAGGGACGCTAAAGGGTGTTTCTACCTTATACCTGGGACTAAAGGCTTGGTTGCCTATCAGTTCGTCCAGAAGAAATGCCTTCACTATTCAGGTACCATTGCCTTGCAAGATTTAATTCGGATTCAATTCGGTTACTCATACTCTTGTAGAAGTATTATGAGGAAGGGATAACAGGATGTACCCCAATACCACTATACACGAGCTCAAATATCCTGATTTTAGTGTTCAAGTAGTCTACTCTTGAAGCAACCATTTAAGAGCTCATTGCCTTTAGGGGACCTAAACTCCTTGAAATAATTTTCAGTAAATTTTGGTAGGATGCAAAACTTTGACATCTAACCCAAGTCGTTTCATATTATTTGGACCTTCTTGAAATTAGTTGTGATTTTTTGAAGTTGAAACTCAATGGTCACTAGAAGCGACCACCTCTTGAAATGTACAATACACTATTGGTACATTCAAGAAAGAAAAATGTACCTTTTGCCATGATCACTTTTAGAGCATGGTCACTTTTAGGGTAAACTACCTCAAAGTCATTTGCCACAAACATACTATAGTGGAAGTACATCCTACACATATTGACATATATTATTTTATCTTGCAAACATATATGAACTAATCTTAAAGTAGGCAGACAAGTAAAGTATATAATTTTGATTGCCAAAGTAAAGCATAACTTGGTTTTAGGTTCTTTTCCCCACAACCATCTTAGTGAATAATAGGAATGAAGGCTTACTATTGGTATTGGTTTGTAGAAAATTAAAGTCTATGGCATTGATTGAATCAATTGAATTGTTGTCAAGAAAAAATGGTTTACCCCATATTCAAGGTTGCCATTGATGAGCCACAATCATTGCAAAACAATGAAGATTACAACCATAGAATAATGTGAGCTTTAAGTTGCATGTTTATTGTCACACCCCTTAGTGACACTCACCTTTTCAAACTCATCCAAAATGCTTCTATAACACTTCACTTCTAATGACATCAAGGTTCACAATCTTCTAACATTGCACATATCACACATTAACAATGTTAGTCTCGAGCTTTAGTCACAAGACCTCCATTCCCCATGATTTTTTTTTACACTCATTCCCTATGATTTGCATGACGTATCTCTCACAAGATAACATGCATATCATTTGATGACATGGTCTAGAATTTCTATTGATGTACAAGTACTTGGTGGCAACACTACTCTCCACTGGTAGTGCTAACTACCTTTAAACAATATCCAATTCCCTACTACGCTAGAATTTTGAGTTTCATCTCAAGATGCTCCATGAGACTCACTTATCAAAACTCACACCATGGTCTACTATGAAGTGGGATTCCATCCAACCAATATCAAGGAATGCACAAGTATTCCAAAGTAATACAAAAAGCAGTGATCAGGCTCCAACATCAACCTCAACATACATGTTCACTATAGCTCACCTTCGGAGTGAGGAGGGAAACTACTCTTCTTTAAAATTTTTTTTGCATGATTGGCAATTCTCCCTCTAAAGGGGCTCCAAGACATCCAAGACACACTCCATATCAACAAACCACCCACTTCTATGCTAACCTTTAGTCTCAAAATTGGGCCCCAATCAACCTCCAATCTTTCATTTGGGATAACTTTTAGTTTTTCATAACTTCAAATACAAAGTGCGAGCCCATTTTCGTAATTGAATCTTTCCATAGATCATTGTAGACTATTTATTTTATCAAATGCAACAAGTATTGAGGAAGTTATGGCTCTTCAAAGATCTAAGTTCCTGTGGAGGTGTAGTTCTTTGGGATTCTACCCTTTTTGGTTGCCTATAACTTTTATGTCATAACTCAAATCTTCATGAGCTTTAACATTTTTCAAACCTTACTTCTTTAGTTTTTCAATAATACATAGCATGCCTTATTTGGACTAGGGTATCCTCTTGGAAACCCTACTCCTACGCCCTACACCTTGGATCATGGCGATGATACTATCATCTTTGAGGAGCTATAACTTTTGACTTAGAACTTAGATCCTTGCGTTCTTTAGACCTATAAACGAGTTCTTTCATTAGCTTTCCAACTATGTATAGCGCACCATCCAATTCATCTCAACTAGAGCACTCTAGCACTTTATCCATTTAGAATTGTGCATTTCTCTCACCTAGACTCTTGCAAGGCTTGCTTAGAGAGTCACCTCTAATGTCCCCGTTGCTTACTAATGTCGAACAAACACACCTAAGAGTGAAGATTGTAACATTTATTAATAGTGTAACTTACATGTAAGTATAATCAAAGTGACCTAGGAAGAAGGACCAAGATTGAAAATTGAATAGTCTAATGGCAAATTGAAAACTAAAAATTGATAAAGGCACAATTTGTTTAGCCTACTACAACATATTTGGTTCATTGTCATTGTCTAGATCAAATCTTCTTTTAGCCTAATTAGACTTACACTACTCATAAGGTAGTCAAAGATAGTTCATTTGATGATGGTATAAATTGTGTAGTGAAAAAAAGACTTGTTACCCCTTTAATACACTAGTAGAAAACAATCTTTTAATCAACAAAAATTAGCTGACATTTTTCTATGTTTTCTACTAAAAAAATAGAAAATTTGCATTGATTGCAATGCAATTTCTAGAAATCTTTGTTTTATGCAACTCAATTTTTAAAAAACGTCAAGTGGTTTTGGTTGTCTGAAACACTATTTTCTACTAATGGTACCTTCTAGAATCATTATTCTTAAATTGCACATTTTTGCAATTGATTAGAACATCTTCAATGCAATACTATACAATTGACCTCTAAAAAAGATCAATGGTACAAGATTCCTTCATAATGTGACAAAACCAATAGAAATTGTCTTCTATTGATTTGCTTTACACGGCAATTGTAGAGGGATGCCCTTAACATTTCAATACCTTAGTTTCATCAAATTGGTTTTGATAGAAAGTTACATATTTGATAAAGATTCAAATATTATTTTGGATGAATGAAAAGTTCTTTGGACAAAACACTATCTTTGAGCACTTCTAAGGGCATCTTGAATGGAACTAGTATACTACCCCTCTAAGGAAACTTCTAACTTTTCTTTGATTTATAATTAGAACTTGAAATTTCTATTATTGAAAGTGCTTCCAAAACTAATTTGAATAGGTATAAGAAAATTCAAATTTACATTTGAAAAAAAATTCAACCACTTCAAAACTATCAAAGAGACAAAACTAGAAGTGGCTTAGCAAATCATGCTTACCAAAGCAAAATTTGGCCAATTGCATGATAGTTTGAAGTGTAGTTGACCAAATTTTGCTTTGGAAAGCATGATTTGCCAAGACCTCTATAACTTGATATGAATGAAAAAAATTATATTTCCTTTTTACAGATGAAGTCAATCAAGTCATATGTCTACTGCAAGTCATAAAATTTTCATGTTTGGAGGAAAATTTTGAAATCACTATGCATTTTTTAAGAAAAGAATGAAGACATTTCCTATCAAGAAAAAATGTACTTAAAAAATCTGATTTTTACCATAGATGTATATTATAGTTTATAAAATCATGATTTAAACCAAAGTAACCACATCAACTTGAAATTAGTAAGTCAACAAACTAGAGGCATGCACATCATATTGTTATAAAATATTGAAATTCACTCATTTTCTAGAATTTTCAATTGGAATAGAAATTGCACTCAATAAGCTTCATTTCATCAAGTGAACTCAAATTCAAAAAATATTGTATTTATGGCTCAAATTCACATCAAGAGTATATAGCAAGAAATGGCCCATAATACACTCCAAGGGGGATCTATGGATTAAGCATTTTCTTTAGTTTGAAAAGGTCAATAATACTAGAATGAGATAATTTGCAATACTACTCACTAAAAATGTCCTCAAGCAACTTCCCAAACTAATATTGGATGAAAAACGATTTTTCTCCATCCTCGTCCTCTAGATGAACTAAAGCCATTCTGAGGGTGTTTTGCATCAATCCTCAACAACGTGTTTTAGGATTCCAAAAGGTAGAACCACCCATACACAATTACTTAATCAATTTTAGGACAAATGAGGAACAATGTGAGGCAATGGAAATTTTTCTCAAGTAGAGAGATAAGAAATGTAGGGACTATGAATTTTCATAATTTTATTCCTAGATTGAAATTACTATAAATTTTTGGAGCCAAAAAGTGTTTTGAACCCATAGTCAATGTCTAAAGTTTTCTAATTTTGATTAGTCAAGAGACTACTTCCTTACTCAATACCTTCTATACACCTTATTACCCTTTGAGATGTGTGTTGTGACCTTATTAGTTCCAACTTTGAGAAGGAGAAGAGAAACTGTTTCAAGCTGCGGTTGGAAATTTGTTCCAGCCTTGATTGAAAATAGTTGCACCCTCCAGGATGGGTATAGCTCCTTGGTTGGGAATGGGTGGTTCTACCATAATACTGGGTAATAAGTTATGGACTAGGTGACCTTCGAGCCTCCAGGAGGCGACGAATGGCTTACAGGATGTAACCAACTTTGCATGCGAATAAAAACTCATGCAATTGTTGCCTACGTGGATGAGTATCATGTGATTACTATGGAACTATCTTGCTCATGGATGAAACATTGTCCAACATAGAGGTGCATACAACTAGAGTTGGTTACGTACTAGGTAACCTTTGAGCTACCGGAAGGCAATAAGTGGGTTATAGGACATAACCAACTCTGCACACAAATGAAAACTCATATAACTATTGTCTGCATGGATGAATATCGTGTAATTATGATAAAACGACAGGTAGATCCTCCCTTAGTGCATGGTGTCGGGACTATGTACTCAAAAAAATTTATGCATTTAGAGAAGCCATAGGGCCACTTGTCATTTCATTTTGAGTTATGTGCCACATGTCTTCTCATCTTGAATCATGGGCATGGACCACCTAACTTATTGTCTACAAACTCTCTTAATACATATTATGTTCCACGAGAGGGTGCATTAAGAGAGGTTCTACATGAATCTTGCTCATGGATGAAACATTGTCTAGCACATAGATGCACACAACCAGAGTTGGTTATGGTAAGTTAACCCCTAAAGGACCATGAGGCCACAACATGACTTCTACAACTACATTTGTAGAAAATTTGGAATGTGAACCTCACTAATAGTCTGTGACCAACAAAGAGACCCTAGATAACTTTTTTTTTGAATCCATTGATACAATCCGATCGAGCAATGATTGAGTGAGCAATTTTTGGTGAATTTTTTGAGAATAGGAAAAGGACCATGGGCTATCACTTCACGTGCTCATATCTTTTTTTTCACACCTTAAAATGATTTGAAAAAAAATTACACATCTAAATCATGATGATATGTACTTGTGGAAAAAAAATCAGAGTTTTGGGATGAATTTTGAGCATTCCAATTTCAGCGCATGTGCAAAGTTCCGCTGAATTGGATATATTTCATCAATTTTGTCAACGGTGGCATTTTCTCAAAAATTGTGTGATTTTATTGATCTTTTTTTCATAGGAAAGCTACATAATTCTTCTTTCATTTCAATGGTGGAGATCATCAAAATCATATCATACATTTGAGAAATTATGCTTGTTACAAGAGCTAGTCAAGAAAACAAGAGCTTTGCTCAAACCCCCCGGTCCTTTAGGGTTAACTGAGCCCGAAGTTAACTTGGGTTTTGCAGAACTTCCGCGGCGTTTCCGAAAGATTCCTCTGCCCTGCCCTGCCCTGCCGGCCCCTCCTACAGTATGCAGCTGCTTCAATGCCCAACTTGGTCCTTTCTTCCCTTCAGTTAGTGCGGCCTGCCAAATGGCTGGGACTGCGTCTGAAGTCCCCCCAGCCAGCACATAACTTAACTCACTCAGGCTCCAAAAATCTGTTCGCCTTGATGGGGGGCCAGACACTCACGGCAGACGCCGCAGACGCCGCAGTCTCCGCAGACTTGGCAGACTGGGACTGGGGAGGAAGGGCAGCAAGACTTGATTTTGGAGCTCAGCGCGCCAGGACAGGCAGGGCCGGAGTACTGTACTTACAGTAGGCTATGATTTGATTAGCTCGAAAGATTTGAACATTGAGGAGAAAGCTCCGAAATCCGAAACTCTAAGTTAGTACTGTACTGTACTGTTAGTACTCACACTCCGTCTTACTGACTTACCTTACTACAGTGACGAAGTGAGACTCTCAAAACCATCAATGGACAACATTCCCAAACCAGAATTCAAACCCTTTCAAAATTAACACATGTTTCACAAATACTCCCTCTCTTTGGAAATAGTGTATCCATTCTCAGTGCAATCACCGTTGAGAATGGATATACTATTTCCAAACGGAAGGAGTAGTAAGGTAGATCAACATATTACCACCTTGATTTGCAATCTGAGTATATTAGGACCAACTCTAGGAGAGGTACACATTTTCTAGTGGTGTACGCATGTTTCACGTATCAAACCCAAGTGAAATTATAATTTTCCGATTAAAATTATAATTTCTATGAATTTTTAAAGTGGTTTGCCTTGAAATTGCAAAACTGCTACTAGACTAGAGTCATAAACGTCCTATCCTAAACCTATAACCACCGTTCTATGTACCTATTAGCACTTGAGTATCCATCAATCAAGGACTGACACATTACCCAAGTTGGAATTATTGCATTGAAATTGTTAAAGAGGCAAATGGATTTGGGTGAGTTCTATGGTGGAGATGGGGCCAAATATAGGATGGATAGTTACAAGAAGCTAGTAGAAATAGGTTGGTCTACCTTATGGGTTTAACCCAAATGCATCCAAAGTCATCTCCAGGATTGACAATTTGAGAAAAAAAACATTAGAAATTGTGGTATTTGGAAGAATGTTTTGGAATTCATATATAAATGAAAGTTGTAGATTTTGAGTAGTAGATTTCATCTATAAAATTAGATTCACCAATTCTATCACCAATATTTTTTAATAAATTTTGAAAGGAAAATTTCAAAATTCCTTCTAAATTTGATTAGAAGCAAAGTATTATCATTTTTTGAGTGAAATTAGTTGGAATGGATTGGAAATGAGGTTCTCTTCACAAAGTGATTTTTTGAAATTTTTTTGTATTCTTAAAATCTATGACCTCATTTTGAGGGAAATCTAGTTTTGAACTAGAGTCAATGCGATTTTGGATTGGTCAAACACTTGACAAACTTTCACGTTGGTAATTTTAGAAAAATATGTACTCCAGTAACAACAAATCCAACCTATAGATAGAACAACAACTTGATAAATTATTTCTACAAATAAAAGATAACTTCATCTAAGTAGTGCGGAAAATGAAACTTTAGTTTCAATGTGTTCATTGTGTAGAATATGGATATTGGAGCGCTTAGGGATTAACCCTAGAACAACGCAAAGGGTGTTGAAGGATGTGCCCCCCATGACCAACGTAGTCACCAAAACTACATTGATTATTGGACTAATATGTGCATTTATCACTTTGTTTCTACAATGAATAATGAAGTCATCCATCAAACACTTTTGGTCTTGAGCATCCTGCAAGGATTCATATTATTGATTTTTTTGTATTTTGGTTTTATTAGTACTAGAGAATGGAAGTGCTAAGTGACTTTGTAGGATTATTTTTGTTTTGAAAAAAGCAATTGTAGCTAAAATCAATTACAATACACTAAAAATAATATTGTTCCAAAAGTGAAAGTCAAAGAAAAAATTCCTTCAAAACATTATGTAAAATAAGTAAATATATGCAAAAAATGAATTAGTAAAATATTTTGTTCTTTACAATAGAAATGGCAATTTTTAGTGTTTTTTGATGAAAAAGGGACCTTTGAACTACATGAGTTAATTCTTTTGTATAATAAAATTGTTTTATATGAATTATATGATAAAGTGCCACGCCGTAATATAAAAGAAATATACTATTTTCTATTTAGGAATACAAGTTTAATTCATTCTACCAAAATAAAATGTAAAATTACACTATCACATAGTATGTCACTACTAGAAAATAGGACCCAAATTAACAATATTTAGTTGATTTGGACATCTTAATTCTAGACATTTTGAATATAATTACTATGTTGATTTGGACATTTTGAGTTGGTTTGGACGTCATAATTTGGGCCTTGTTTTGTACTAGTGTTTACAAAAGGTCTTTTTGAATCTTTTTAAAATATTCAATTTATTACTCCATATTATTATTAAATTATTTGTAGGAAAGTTATAAAAGTAGCACCTAGTTTTGAGCAATTTTGCATGTGCTATGTAAGGTGGAATCAACAATTCAATGGATTTTTAACACATTTTGAATCCATAATTACAACCTCTACAAAGGAAATGAATGAATATGAATGAATTATTTCTTTGAATGAATATGAAGCTATGATGTTTATTTATTTGCTGTAATGCACACCATGTTCCAAATTCACATAGGCAACCTCAGTTTTAATTCTATACTGACATATACATGCATTTGAGATTGGGTTTCAATACTCTAATAATGAATTTCTTGTAACCACACTAATTACTTTGAGAATGCTATTACTCTTGATGAAGATTTTACCAATAGCATAGATATAAATATTCTTCGAAGAAGGGATCTCTATAAACATACACTAGAAGAAATTCTCGTTCATTGAGCTAATGCATTTTTGTTGGAAAACACAAAATTATGTTGGAAAAAACGCAGATCTGCATTTTTTTAGGCAGAAAACTGCAAAACTGCGTTTTTTCCAACACAATTTTGTGTTTTCTAACAAAAATACATCAGCTCGACGAACGAGAATTTCTTCTAGTGATATTCAGTGAAAATATCCATCATGAGTAAAACTTGTAGCATTTTACCGTAGATGTAGGTCACTTCTGAAAATAATTAGAGAAAATTTGGACGATGTCTGAAATTTAAAAAAATTGTACAACTATTTTTGAAAATCTGAAAAAATTCTATTGTTGCTAATTTTGAATATACAAAGATTATTCTTGAGAAAGTTTAGAAAAAGAACACATTTATGCATGAATGGAAAGAATCAATCCAAAATTAGGAGTGTCCAATTAGGAAAGTAAAGTGTCGAAAGCTATGAAATCTAAATAGAGTTGCCGAATTGTTGAAATTCTAAAATTAAATTATTTCAGCACCAATGTGCTCAATCAAACTTGTGCATATGGTAAAATCATTTGGTGTGGTCAACACTAAATGTCATTCATAGAGTACAACTTTGGGAAAGGCTTTTTCTATAAAAACAATATAGTTCCAAGAAAATGGATAGAAAATGACTTACCAAACGCAGTAGAAATTACAATTTAAAAAAAAATTAATCACTTCATATTAACCCATATGAGCCCCCATAGTTTGACTTTGGACTCATGGTTCTCTTTTTTCTTTTTTTCTTTTTTTCCTTTTATGAATAGAATTTATAGACAAAAATCCATAAAAAGAGTGTTAAACTATAATTGGTAAAATCCCTACCCATATAGTGCTTTACCTTTAGAAGCTTGAAGTAACTAAAACATTCTAATTCCTTGTTTTTTAGTTGACTTAGGTGTTTGAGAGGTAGATTATATAATCAAGAAATTCATTCGGTGTTGAAGAAGTAACCAGGCCTAGTTTGCAAAAGTAGTTGTAAGGGGCCCATTCTGGAATTGGAACCTAGCCTAGAACCTACAATTGTATGTGGCAAAGTCTGGCTAAATGAGGGTTAGTAGTTTATAGTAGGGAGATCTTTTTAGGCTTAGATATACTTATAGCCAACTAAAACCAAAGTTATTGGCCATTCTGAAAGAAGACTGGAAAGTTAAATGTTGGCCTTGAAGAGAAAAACTCAAGCAATATGAGAAATGACATAGCTGAAGATTTAAGGAATGAGTTCTTGAGAAAAAACATGCCAAGAGCTCAAAAGCACAATTAGTTCATCAAGATTTCCTTCTAGTCAAAAGATTTTCCATCCACTGGATTTAAAAGGAGGTAATTACTTGGGAAGGTCACTCCTTGTTATTTCAGGTATATACTTGAGAGGAAAATATTTGATGTGGGTCTATTTACCTTAATTATTGTATTTGAAATAATGATATTTTTATATAAAAAGCTACAAGGGGCTTATTTCCAATACTCTTTGGTTTTTTATAAATTCATTCATGTTTTTTTTAAATGGGTCTATCTTACATATAAAAATCTAAGTGTCCAAATTTTTCCCTACCCCTAATTTTCTTCAAAAAAATTTCCTTCCCTCTACTACATACATGTATAGGGGATAAACCATGAAATCATCAACAATCAATTCAATTCAAGTGCCATTGACCAAGTGGTGGTTTGTAATAATAAGTACCTTCAAACACTTCAGAATCCCTATTCAAACTATCCTACTAACATCCCATTCTATATGAGTGTGTTTCACATATGGCTTCAAATATTGAAGTTAACCCCCAAAGGACTAGCATGTATTTTTTGGTAACCTAGAAATTTTGGGCAGGTATATGTGACTAGATATTTTTATATTTTAGGTTGAAATTTTAAGAGAAGGTGAGTAAAAGGAATATCTTTCATATGTACTAAATTTCATGACATTTGGAAACATGATTAAAAATTTATGGCCTAATATGTCACTTTCTTTCCAAGGTGGGTAGTCTAGGCATATCAGAAAAAATCATTTTTTCAAAAACAAAAATTTGAAATTGGTTTTTTAGATTCATATATAAATAGAAAGTTTTTAATCATTCCATTTGATCAATAAGTTCAAAGTTATAAGGAGTTTTAGTTTGCGGACAATTATGGATCCTCTACTCTAAAATAAACTTTGAAGTCTTTTATTTTACTTCATTTTCAAATTTCAATATTTTTTGAAAAAAAAAAATCATAGGATGTAGATTGTTTATTACAACATTTCAACCATTGGGATTGACATTTTTTCAATTCCATGACTAAATATTTAACAATTTAGTATGTTGAATCATTCTCTACTTCTTTCTACTTACTAATTTTTTCCTACATGTTGTACAATTCCAAATGATAGGAAGATTTTCAAGCATGTAGTCAACCTGCCTTGAAGAATGAATCCTAAGAAGAACCGCCATTTTGGACATTTTTTCGTACAAATGTGAGCTTGGGAAGTGCAACTGCCCTGTTTTTCGCAGGGCTAAAAAAAGGATTTTTGTCTATTCAAAAGCTTATATCTTGCAATCCAAACATTGAAAATTTCTGAAATTTTTTTCACATCTTCTCAAACTAGTTTAATTCAAGATCCTACATATACATGTGTCCAAAAATATTCTTTTTTCTAAATTTTTTTACTTGTACTAGAAATGACAATTTTGGAGCATTTTTGGTGAAAACATAGTCAAAGAACTTAAGGGGTTAAATTAATTAGAAACTCTATCTTTGTATAGTATAGTTTGCAATTTTTTGAAACCACTTAGGGAAACCTCTCTATTCTTGCAATATGATTTTTTATGCACTTGTAGTCAATGTCTTACATTTGCACATAATTTTTTTGATATATATATACTACTAATATTGTAGCACAATTTTCAATCAACCACCATTCAATCATTGTGTATTTCCTTCACTGTGTCCATTTTATCATTCATACTATCTGTCCACATTTATACTTGTTGTACTAAGAAAAAATTTCATGGAACCTATCTATCAAGGCTAACTTATTAATAAAAATTCCTACTACATGATGTTTTTATGCAACCTAATTTATATATATATATATATTAGAGTATGTAGCATTTTATGAAACCTATACTAGCCCTACATATTATACAAAATTTCCCTACTTTGAATTAAGTGGACCCTATCTTTTAACTCACATAGTTTTGTAAAAAATTGACATTGATTTTCTTGGGAATTTTTACCACACTAGACCTCAAAATTTGATGCAAATTTTGCTACAGAGTCTACAAAGCACCAAAGTAACCTTCAAATGGATTTTATCATCCATATAATCTAGCCCATTTTGTTATTAACTAACACTGCGTCTCCTTCTCGTACTTTCTTGGATCATTAACCCCTTTAGGAGTTTAGAGCCACCATTGGCCTACGTCTGGCATATTCAACTTAGATGGGTAGGAAAAAAGATGTATTTGCAAATACTTGGAAATTGAAGATTGTGGACATTGGTGTGAGGAATAATTACAATCTTTTTGGAAAAATACTGAGATTCGATGAGGAATTTGGGACTATAGAAAGTGAGCCAACAATGTCTATTAATCACATTGTATCTCCTACAACATGTGAGATGAAAATACATGGTTGTGTGGTCAGGGTTTAAGATATTGCTGACCAATTGAGGAGGTAGGTGGTTAACCCCTCATCCCCCAAGGGAACGAAAAGTGTCCTCACATTGTCTAGCAATCAAATTCAAAGTGTTGTTACTTTTGCATTTGTTGTCCGAATTCAATAAAACTTGTTGTAAAAGTTGCGCATATTAGTCTAGTTTCACTAGTACAATTTTCAGATCAATCCAAAATGTACTGAGTTTTTGAGAGCCCTTCAAAGTTCACAAGTTCAATTTGAGTTCACCACATTGCATCCTGATGGCTGCAACTTCGGGGGCTTGTGACTTTTTCATAAAATGTTTTTTTACAATAAAATTTGTGGGATTTTGTTCCTCTTAAGGTCTAGTTATTGTGGTAGAATTTTCATGTCAATCCAAGTTGTTTTGAATGTTTGGGAGCAATTCGAAGTTCAAAATCCAGACATTTTTGCATTGCAGTCAACTTCTGCAGCTTATAACTTCTTCATACGTGGTCCGTTTTCAATCATTTTTGTTGGAAAAGTTTTACATACTAGTCTTGTTAGTGTGGTTAAAATTTCATATCAATCCAAGAGGTAATGAGTGACTGAGAAGCATTTTAGTAGAGGGAGGTTTAGCCATAGATGTGATTTTTTGCTATTTTTTGCACTCTTTTTTGATATTTCAAAACAATTTTGCAGACACAATGAGTCAATTGAATGATATTTTTTTCATGAAAATGTTTGTCTTTGGGTTTTGAATCACTTTGTAGTTAAATTTTTTTCATTTGAGTAGGTTTAGAAATCGAATTTCACCTACAAATATGTTTTTAAGAAAATTTCAGTATCTTTTTTCAAGACTAAAACATTATAATCATTCACTCTGTAAGGTCAGTCAAGTTTTTTTTTGTTGGATTGGCACTTTATGCCTACACATAAAATGATAGCCATGAAGACCTTTAGTTCCATGACATAAAGTTCATTTCTATTTTGATTGCCATAAGTCCCACCACCTGCATAAACTCCCATTGCAAACCATTTAGTCTTAGCAATAATGCTTCCGTATAAAAATCTAAATCAGCCAAAATATCTAAAATAAGTTAAGGAATGTAGGATAGCTTTGCTATGAAATATTTAACATGGATAATCATATAAGTCTTGAAGTGCTAGTTCATACGTAATAAATGATTTATTCCCTATACAATTGTGGTATATGTGGATGATTGCAAGAAACATGTTTATTATTTTCTATAACAAGTTTTGTGCTAATTTGTGAACAAGCCCCATTCTTGTTGCCCTTACTTGCATGACAACATTGCCCCCTAGTCTACCTTTTGTGGCATTGAAAGTTCTCTAACTACTTTGCCTACCCTACCCCTTATGTGAAAATTGTCTAAGATTTGTGATAACTTTTCAACTACAAAACCAATTGGTATGAAATTTGATTCTTACACAACCCTTACAAAATTCTCTATTCTAAAAAATTGCCAAAAACTTGGACAAAAGTCTTGATAGTACATGTCTACCTAATTTCTATTTTGTCACCCAAAAGAACTCTAGACCTCTAGGGGTTAAGAGGATTTATAACCTCATGATCTTGTATGTTTATGACCTTGTCTAACTAAGGGGGGTGCTATTATGTGAGCCTAAAAGCATGAGCCTAGAAACTATACCTCTATGTTATAGGTGTCTATATAATAGAAACCTTCCATGATTATAATGTAGGTATGTTATAGATACCTATATTATAAGTGTTTATGTTATAAGCACCTTCTATGGTTGTGGTATATCCACTTTTATATATGCTCAAGGCTCATATGCTTGCATTCCTATGCTCATACACTAGCATTGTTGTGTCTAACTCCATAAAATCAATTCACTCCAAACATTCATGTCCTACAATTAGTTTGGTAAAAAAATTCTGATTATTCTACTAGAAGAAAATTGTGTTGTAGTCAATAAAAGCTAACTAACATTTTTGTAAATTGTGTTAAGTGCAACATAGTTTTCAAAACTATGTTGCACTGGATACAATTTACAAAAAATGTCAACTAGCTTTTGTTGACTACAACACAAATTTCTTCTAGTGTTCAGGTATCCACAAAAGAGAAGAGCTTCATTTTCTTCTTTACATTAACCCGAGCCTAAAAGATGCAAGATGAGGTTGATATCCTTTGGTCCTCATTGAATTTTTGAAGTACTTTGTAAAAAAATACATTTTTTTCTACTTTGAGCTTGTAGATCTCACAAATGGTAAGGGTTTGCATTTAAAGTATTATGTATATGGTCTACATAAAGGTGAGATCAATATCTTGTTGGTTATAATTATCATTGATTGTATTTTTTTCATTGAAAAATCTTAATTCCTAAATTTTTTTTTACTATGTTTTCACCAAAAACCCTAAAAAACTTCCATTTCTAATACAAGTACCAAATTTTATAAAAAACCATTTTTGGACACATGTAATTGTAGGATCTCGTAGTATGTTGGTTTGAAAAGAAAAATTTTAGAAGTTTCCATTGTATATATTGCAAGATATTATTTAGTATTTGAATTGATAAAAATCCTTCAGTTTTGGCCTTACGAAAAACAAGGCAATTGCACTTTACAAGGTCACATTTGTATGAAGAAATGTCCCAAATGGTGTCGCTTCTTTGGATTCATTCTTCAAGTCAAGTTGGCAACATGCTTGAAAAACTTAAAATCATTTGGAATTGTACAACATTTAGGAAAAAAATAGTAAGTAGAAAAAAATAGAGAGTGATTCAAAATACTAGATTGTTAAGAATTTAGTTATAGAATTGAAAAATACCAATTCCAATGTTTGTAATGTTGTAATAAACAATTAACTTCTTGTGGTTTTATTTTTTTCAAAAAATATTGAAAATTAAGTTAATGAAAGGACTTCAAACTTTATTGTAGAGTAGAGAATTTATAAGTGCCCTCAAACTAAAAACCCTCATAACTTTCATTTCATTAATCAAAATGGAATGATTCAAAGCTTTTCACATGTATAGAAATCTAGAAAACCAATTTCAAACTTTTATTTCTGAAAAAAAGTGATTTCTAAGAAAAAAATTGGAGTTGCTCAAGTTGTTCATTGAGCAATGAAAATTACATATTGTACAATAACTTTTTAACCATGCAATCAAAAGTTATGAAAATTGTTGGGCCTTTCCGCTACTCCTTTGGCTCATGTTGCTTGAAAATTTTGAAGAAAAAAAAGAAATTCCGTTTCTAGTGAGTTACCTTAAATTGCTAAGCTGCCAAAAAATAAAATGCAATTTAGGGATTTTAGGGGTTAACTCCTAAATGCCCAAACTATGTTTTAGGGCAACATAGCGATTTTGGGTAGCTCACTCCAATTTTATTTTTCTTCTTTAAAATTTTCGCACAACATGTGCCCCATGAGTAGCTTTAAGGCCCAATAATTCTTACAACTTTTGACTACATGGTTCAAAAGTTATTGCATGATATGTAATTTTCCTTGATCTTCAGGAGTTCCAAAAATTTCTTTAAAAATCATTTTTTTAAGAAATAAAAATTTGAAATTATTTTTCTAGATTTTTATGTACATCAAAAGCTTTGAAACATTCTATTTTGATTTAAGAGATGAAAGTTGTGAGGAGTTTTAGTTTTTGGGTAGTTTTAGATTCTCTACTCTAAAATAAACTTTGAAGTCCTTTATTTAACTCCATTTTCAATATTTTTTGAAAATAAATAAATTATAGGATGTAGATTGTTTATTACAACAAGAAAACCACTAGGATTGGTATTTTTCAATTCTATAACAAAATTCTTCACAATTTAGTATTTTGAATCATTCTCTAGTTCATCGTACTTACTTTTTTTTTCCTATATGTTGTACAATTTCAAATGATTTGAATTCTTTTTAAGCATGTAGCCAACTTGCCTTGAAGAATGAATCTAAAGGGTGACCACCATTTTGGAATTTTTTTCATACAAATTTGGCTTTGTGAAGTGCAACTGCTCATTTTTCACTAGGCCCAAAAAAGGATTTTTGCCAATTCAAACACTAATATCTTACAATCTACATGGTGGAAATTTTTGAAATTTTTTCCACATTTTCTCATATTAGTGTGGTACAAGATCATATGGTTACATGTGTCCAAAAATGTTTTTTTTCCTAAAATTTGGTACTTGTACTAGAAATGACAGTTTTGGAGCATTTTTGGTGAAAACATAGTTGAAAATATGTAGGGGTTAACACAAAAGTCACCATTATCTACATGTTTTGGGCTTAAAATGCAAAGAAATTTTAGGGATTAAGAAATAAAAGCAATTTTAGAGTGATTTCTGGTAAATTATGGTCATGAAACTTTAGGGTTGATTGAGTACACCTATACAAGAATTGGCCATTAAGGTAGGAACACCTAAAACAGACAAGAGTCGTTTATAGACACCTAGAAAACAACCTAAGTCCAAGGGCTTGTGGACCCAAAGTAGACAAGTGGGGTTCTAAAGTAGACATGTAGGGTTCCAAGAAGTTGTCACTCTTTCAAGAAGTAGCCAATCACCTATACTTGATTCAAGTTTAGAGTGTGTGCCCTTTGGGTGTTTCCGTACCCACTTTGGTATTAGTCTAGTGTCCACAGTAGGTACATCTATGAAGTTGTCTTAAAAATTCATAGAATATTCATACAAGCTTGGAAAAATACGAAACTAATATTATTGGTTTCTTAAACCGTTTCCTACCCTGCAAACACATTTTTTTTTTAACACAGACCCTCACAATCACGTCATCTCAAATAAGTGTCCGTTTTAGGTGTTCCTACCATATATTCGAAATTACTCTTTAGCCTCCCAGCTCTCGAGCATAATCTAGTGCGTAATCCTCCACCTGGTGCCGAGAT
Source organism: Straminergon stramineum (assembly GCA_963920665.1). NCBI lineage: Eukaryota > Viridiplantae > Streptophyta > Bryopsida > Hypnales > Calliergonaceae > Straminergon > Straminergon stramineum. Next base: position 24,986,975 of record OY987264.1, read on the forward strand.
AATTACCCGTAAGAAATAAGGTTGGAAAACCCCTCATTACTATTCTAAAATCATTTTGATCCGTGACCTCCACACATGCGTAACAGCAAAATGCTGAGGCCGTTCTCAGGCTGCTTTGAAGTTTAAACTTCCCACATATATTCAAACAAATTCCTACCCCCCCAGCCAGGCGGTCAAAATTCTGAATGATTGCGAATGGCAGGTAAGAATCAATCGCTGGCAGAGGCGAGGATCAACGCTTCAGGTACCGAATGACTTCATTCTGCCAAGTTCTTTTCTTTCTTTCTTTCTTTTTTTTTTGACACAAAAGAAACGAGATTTCATTGCAGAGATAAAAATATTCTGTCTAGTTCTGGAACCAACATTCTGGTCGATTATCCTGGGCTGGAAGTGCCGCAGTTACTATTCTTCCAGTTCTCCACGGCAGTCAGGGCTGTCAACGAAAGGTAACTATTTTTAAAGTGAAGCTGAAGTTATTCGGGAAGCTGAAATGAAGAGTCTTCAATTGGGACACATGCTGCAAGGCTGCGAAACCAACTCACACGCAAATCTTGTTTTTCTCTTTTCAATTGCTCCCCGAAATGAAAACAGCAAACAATCTCGAGGATACAGTTACGTAATTAATGTCAGAATGGACACTGATCCCCAACTGCGCATCATGCCCGCTTCAGCCTCCCAGAGTTCCAGAAGAGGAAGATAGGAATCAAGCCACGCCAGCAAGCACAGGTATATGACAATTTGTGAGATGAGAATTAAGTTACTGTCTCCCAACTAAGTTATCTAAGCGATCAGTCTGCAATATTTGACCGAGCTTAATTAACTCATTTACCGCGGGAGCAACCATACTTTGTGCAGACAGAGTTGTAAGAAACTTATGGCAGCTCCCCGCATTGATGAGGTCGCAGTAGCGGGACTTGGGGGTAGTTCTGCCTTCTGAGCTTCGGATTTTGGAAAGCGTGAAAGAAAGATATGCCAGACTGCTGGTTACAGTATTTTGTTTTATTGGAGCGCACATGAAACGGACATTTCAGACAGCTTCGCTGCTGCCAGCCAGGTCCAGTCACCGTATTTTTCATTCACGGGAGGAATACTATACGAAATTCTGAGAGTTCTGGATGATTTACGTAAGTCATTTTTACAAAGCTTCTTCCCTGCTACAACCGGTTGCAGTTGCTATTGTTTGGAACCAGGAGAACCGGCGGTTGCATCATAGTATGTCTTTCGGCACCTGCAGGCAGGCACTGCATCGATCACTGACTCTGGAGTCTGGAGGCATCAAATGACGAGAACACCAACTTCGAGACCAATATCGACTAATGGGCCAAGCAAGAGTATTACTGACTAAATTTTGGTGTGCACATCTCGGCCTGCGTGCCACTTACGGCCGTCTGTACGATGCAATAGAATAACGAAGAAAAAACTAAAAAAGGGCTGCCAAGGCCACCGACAACAGTTTGCCACAAATTATTAGGCAGTCAGAAGCTAATATATATGTATATATGTACATATCTATCTTATCAAAGCATGACGCATACATCACAGAGGAACTGGAGTTAACCGCGTGTGAGCATCTTCTGGTACATTGTATCCAAAGGACCGATCGTCCACTATTGTAGATTCCACCGCAGTGCTGGTGACAATTCCGTAAAGACCGTATACTGTACAACAAAGCACTACTCAGTACATTCAAAAGGTAAATATATCAATGAGGCTCTCATTGTAGTAAGGATTCCAGATTCACTAAGACAAGTTTGGGTTCACATTTAAGTACCATGCGTGAGTTCGAACCGGGAACGCATCAATTCATAGAAGCCAAATATAGTTCCTGCTCCGGCTCCAGAAAACACATGCTGTGACTGTTCACTGAGGTAATTCAAAATTACTGCAGGTGGTCAAGGTTAATCCAAGTCTTCCTGAGGCACCTGCCAGTCACATGCAACATGATTTCAGATATTGAATGCTCGCTCATTATGGGACCTCCTGATCACATGCGAAAGGTATCCGCCACTAGCCAACGAGGACGACACACAAGCCTGGAATCATAGCATTTGATTTTTCAGTAGGACAATGCTGGAAACTGCTGCTGATTAGAGGCTTACTACTGGATACAGCTATTTGAGGAAAGTGAGTTCAGATGTGCACAAGAATGGGTGGGGTTGAATCACCTTGTAAGTGGGTCTTAAAGCTGTGCGCCGGACACTGGTGCACCTCGTCCTATTCCCAGTTTCAACCACCTTCGCGAAATGAGTGACTGCAAGAGAGTCCATGCTCTTAACTGTTGTCACAAGTACAAAATGGTACCCACCACGAGTTCCCAGGTGCATGCCAATTGACTCTCAAGTAACTTGATGAATTATAATATTACACCATGACCTGACCACATTCACTTAGAGCTAAAGAAGTTCCAGAGGCGGAGTAAGGTACTTACCTGAGATATTGAAAACTTGATTTCGCTTAAATTTTTCTTCCATTTTTTAATCCTCTCTGCCTTTTCTCGTAATACGTCAGCCTCCAGCGGCTGGCTACGGAAAGCAAGCATCAAAGACAACCTGGTGTTTGCAGAGTCATGCATATCTCACAAATCACCACAACCTTCTAATCTGTTCTGTTACGACACTTTTCAGTCTGCTGCGAAACCGACTAAGCTGACACCAATCCAGGTGGCGTCAGAGTGGACACAGACCAGGTCAACCAGCCATACTTCAGCAGCAGAGCATAGCTAGGCTACTGTTCAACAACGGCCCTCGACTCGCTGTTCTAGGCAAAAGGGTGCTCCTCTGTGGGAACACAAAAGGCGCCACAGTGACTTAAAAGCCAGGAGCACAAGTAGACAAAACTTGCGTCTCCAAGTGGAATCTAAACTGCAACCAACTGATCACCGCAAATTCTTGAGTGTTATTCCAGGATCCCATAGATGCCAGGATATAATTCAGGTTCTACAATCATCTGCTCACCCACCCTTGTGGCATTAGTGAGTCACTTGAAGTTTCTGAAAAGCAGCTGCCAATGTCAAACAAGTTAGAATACTCATGCAACATCATCCTGCATACAAGAGTCGTGATAGCAATTTTCTGAGTCATGTGGAGAAATTCAAATGTTTTCTTACCAAGGGGTAGCGTCTGCATAGGCCATTGGGGGTACTTGAAATTTATGTGGTACTTAAATTGTCTGCAAAGAAGTCTCTTTCCTGACAATTCCAGTACCATATAATTTTAAGTATATTCTGAAAGAGAATAATTGTCGCAGATTCTCTCAAGTGCTCAAAACATTTTTCTTCTCTCCGGGTGTAAAGCATAGAAATAATAAGTGTAATCTCACTTAAATGTAACAGCATTGGATGATGTACGATTGGAACACAATCTATATACAATGAGTTGTGTCACCAAAGGAGTCATGATGTACAAGTTACACAAGTGACATGGCGCAAATCGATTTGCTCCAATCTGCCATTGCTTTTAAGAAAATAACTTGAATAGGAATCCTTCGCAGTAGTAGTCCCCAGCTGCCGTGAACACAGAGGCAGTGTACGATACCTTCAGTTCTGAGTAGGTATGCGAGAACAGCATATAGTTTCACAAAATTCTATAACGACGACAGCGTTGGCTAATCTAATTACAAAATAAATTTATTACGTGCTCCCTATTCCAGGCTGATTCCCCACTTTCCAAGTCACAGTCAGTAGCCAATCACAAATTTAGGCGAAGGCAATGTCTGTCATAGTTCAGCTCTTAAAACTAGCGACAAAGGAATTGTATCAAACCATTTCAGTTGAGCCTTACGATTCGTCTACTTCAACAAATAAAGGTATGCAAATGTAAACTACTTTATACTAAGAATTGGATGCAATCACTCAACACTAGATCAGGGTGTTGGATTTGGGTATCTTTCATGAACAGCATCTATTTCTGACAAAACCTCTTCACTCAGATCCACATGGGCTGCATCAAGGACTTCGCGCAACTGCCACAATTTTGTGGCACCAATCACTACACTTATCACCAGTGGACGCTTCAGGACAAAACCTGCATCTCAACAGTAGTTAAAATGATATTTTCAGCTGAACAATTCTTTCACCTACTGGAACCCTTCAGAACCCTGAAGCAACAGCAACTCATTGGTCAAGCCTTGAACATCACATAGCAGGCGATAGTTGGAGGAACCAGCTCATGCCAAAACTAAGCTATTAGTCTAAGCTTACCAATAGCTAATGCAACAGGGCTCAAATTGTGACGTTGTGCAATCTCCACATAGGCCTGAGAAAAATAAACAAGGAGTATAATTAGAAAGTGACTACCTTATGGGAAAACTCGGATATGTCCTACAAAACCTGAAGAGTACCAACAAGTGAAGATAAGCATTTAAGGATCTAAAGGCGTCCCCACGCACACCAGTGATGCTTTCCACTCCAAATCAAACAGATAACAAAACCTAATAACCTGAAAACCTAAATTAAGACTACTCATTTGAGGTTGCAAAGATCTGATTAAGAGAAAACATCTAAATGGACCAAATGTCACTCCTCAAAAAGGAAAACTAAAAGAAAGTAGCATATCAAACTCTCACCCGGATGGCAGGCAGGACATTTGGCTTTGCCATGCTATACCGGCACTCAGCTTCTGCATAGCGTCCTGGCAAACAAATTGAAAAGGCAATCACTTTTAATCTAACTAAGAGAAAATAAAAGAGAATAAACAATACTTTTAATCATTTCAGAGGTAGACTTCCATGGAGGTCTTAAAGAATACGAGAATGAATTAAGCCACGTACGTTGATAGCTAGCACTTGCAAGGCAAAGTTAAAACTAAAGGATGCACAGCGGCATAACAAGACTTCTCATTAAACAAAGTGAGCTTTATTTCAGAGACATGCTCGCACAGATGACAAATAAAATCTATAAAGAGGTTCACATACGCCTGCCTTCAGTAATCACGAAGTATATGAACCTCTTTGAATCCTATCCTGGATGAACACATCCTGAAAAAGCAGATCATTCTGGAAAAATACCTCGGTATTTATTGAGTCGATACAGAGAGGATTCACCGTTACTAGATAAGTATTTTCCAGTAAGCAGCCCCATTGCGAGTGGACTATACGCAAGTAAACCTACCCTGGATCCACAATCCGGACACCACTATTTAAGACATGCCAGGTTTCTCGCATTCCCTGAAATCGATAGTATAATCATATTTACTAACACAAAGAATCCATCAGATACAATCTGACAGGGAAAGTAGGATAGCCAACAACAAATCAAATAGCGACGTGCAGGAAAAGACCTCTGATAATGGCAGCATTCAGCAAGGGTCATGTCGAAGGTACGACACAATAGATTGTATGCATTCTGTTACAACATCCACAGCAGGGCTGTACCCGGTAAGGTAGATGATACTAGAACCGTTAGAGACTGATCCAGTCCCCAATACTGACGCCTTTACGTGCAGTAACTCATCTATTCATACGGTTGGTTGGACTTATTACCAAGTGGTGTAAGCATGACTTGCTTACATGTCAATGAACACTGATCTGCCAATGGAAATTGGGTTGTCTATTGTCACTAATAGTGGTCTACAAAATCAAGAAATTTAGACGTAGCAGTAAAAATTTGACCCCAGCAGACTTGGCTCTCGCACCCAAAAATCACTCCACAGCTCTATTAAAAGCACACTTTTACAAAATTAATGTTAAAATGATTAAAAAGAAGCAAATCTTATCCTCTACCTTAAGTGAGACTGTCTTCAGCCGAGCAAGAGAAGAACTTCGGTAACATTTCGAGTTACACCAGAAGGTATTCAGATAGATAAGTAACAAAAATCAGCATGAAGAAGATTTCACCTGAATGGTGCATATGCGAGGAAGTGAGCTATTTTGTTCAGCCAGACGACAGAATTCCATCAACCCAAACGCCGTTTCGTTACTCACGCCAACATTCCTAATCTGCAACACAATACATTCTTCATGCTTGTGGCTCTTGACTGTACTTCGAGCTTGTGGCATTTCGACTCGAAGTGCACTAAGGTACGAGGTTGATAATACCAGATTACAGGAGCGACGCAAATGCACTGAACATTCCCCCCAAAGGGTGAAAAAATAACCTTGCCTTCTTTGACAGCAACACTAAGAGCCTGCAATTGCTCTTCAACTGAGACGGCCGAGTAGCTACACGCGCAGTCATAATCTGTATCACCAAACATTGGCACATACCTGCACCAAAAAAATACCCCTTGAAAGTTAATCCAGTTGATTTTTGAGAAGATAGTCAGCAATAAAAGCAACACAATGAGGATCATCTCACGTCACCTGTCTGGCCAATGTAGCTGGTACAGATCGATGTAGTCTGTACCCAACCTCTTCAAACTGTGATTCAGAACAAAGAAAACAAGTAAGCTTTTTACTTGATTGTAGACAGAATGAATCTGTTCGGATTGGAAGATTTCTATGATTGATAAATAAAAGACCAAGGATTGCTGGTTTCAAAATGAACAATTTGATTAATCATGTCATGAAAATTACAATTCAGATGAGCCAAATTTTATATCACCAGAATCAGTGAAGAACATTGCAAGAGTTGATCGAAAAGTAGATAAAATTGGACAAAAGAGAGTCTCCTCAAAAACCATGGGGCCCAATTACGAGTTAAAGCAAAGAATGGGATTACTCGTAATCTAAATCGACAAGTTCTCTCCAGAATCTAGACGCCTAAAAAAGAGTTTACAAGCAAAAAATGGATTCTCTAGTGGTCCATTAAATTCGTACCTGCCATCAATGGCTGCTCTAATGTTGCGCGCATCAAGAGACGAGGGCCCTCCGCGTATCCAAGTCATTTGCCCTGATGGTCCAGTGGCCTGTTAAAATTGAAAATCTTAATCCCCTTCTTTTTCTGTTGAAATCATACATTTCGCAATGAAACAGCACGTTACAAACGAACTGTAGCTCACCTTCGTTGCCACCACCACGCGGTCTCGTGGCACTTGGGCCTGCCTGAGCCATCGCCCTATATACTCCTCAGTCCTTCCTTGCGTTTCTGCCCTTTGAGGAACTGGATACCTGGAAATTGTAGTCAATTGCGGAGAACTTGCAGAGACAAAGGACATGAGAAATGGAGGGCTATTCTAAAGCCTAAAGGATCAAGGAGCCCAAGCTAGGTCTCCTGAAAAATTAAGAAGTTTTCAGTTGGTCATATGACGATTCTTTCAAATCAAATTTTTTTTGTTTTATCATCAAATCATGTGATGCTCTTCACTGACTCTAGTGATACAAAATATTGACCTCGTTTGACTTACAGCTTTTACAATATAACCAATCAAATTTTCCATTTCAAAACTCTGAATCTTTGATCATTTAGGGTTAACAAGACATAAATTGCATAAGTCACACAACTAATACAAATGTGAAGTAGACGTTCAGGGGACACATCAAGTTTAGGTCCCTTGTATCCAGCAGCCTTTCGAAAATGTATGTGAATTTACGCACAATTCAAACCTCAGTCTTTCCACCTCTATTATCAACATACACAATCCAAAGAACTACAAGTGCATGTCCACTGAAATTGCAGGATCCTCCAAACATACTTACATTTCTGCTGCATCAAAGAAGTTGACGCCCCCCTCCCGGGCCATGCTGAGTTGTTGGCAGGCATCCACAAAAGTATTCTGCTCCCCATACGTCATTGTTCCTGAAATGGACCGTCTCATATCACTGTTACAACAAGTCCCGCATCCTTAAGAACCCAAACAATCAAACCCCAAAGAAACGCACAGTGATTTCGCCAACTCACCAAGACAGAGTTTGGAAACTTGAGGTCCTGAAGCTATAGATGCACATGGCATCGCCATTGCTTCAAGAGAAACGAGTCGTGCTCAACAACAGTTCACATACTGATGCTATTGAGTTCCTAATTACTCAGAAGAGGAAAAGCCCGTGGATGACGCGACGAGAGCAACGATGGATGAATTAGGGTTTATCAAAGGACTCCGCTCCTTCGAACATTTCATTCATGAAGGAGGCTGCCGTGGACTCGTGATTGCGAAGGTTTTCTTCGTCGATTTGCGCAGGAATTTGGTACAGTGATGGTTTTTCAGAGACAGGAAAATTAACGGTCCTTAAAGCTCTAGAACAAGGATTGTGCATTCGTTGAGGGACGATGGAAGAACCTGCTGCCAAATTTGACACTCTGCTCAACCATCTGAAAGAGTTCTCCAGGTATTTTCGTGGTGAACCTGTTGCTCTGTTTCAGGCCAGAGATTTTGAGTTTAAGAAAATTAGGGTTTTGCGTCAAATTTGGATTCTGTAATGTAATTACTGGGGCTGTTGATGATCTTCTTCTAGGGGCTTATGGATTTTCCTGTTTGCAATCGCAGGTACCACACTGGGTATCCGCGCCAAGAACATGTTTCTCGTGTTCTTGAGTTCAAATCGGAGCGTCAGTTTGTTGAGCTTCTGCATCAGGGCGAGCCCATAGCTGTTGCCTTCACACTCAAGTACTTGCTATGCGCTTGCAATCCATTGCCTCTGATTAGCTCTATCTATGTTAGCTACTTATATCGGATAATTGTGAGATACATTTCCTTTGGCCCAAATATTCAACAGTCTCTATTTTGCGATCGTCAACAGGCAATATGTTAATCTGTTCTTTTCAATTCTGAGCTTTCCTTCATGTTTCCTCTATCCCTTCAGGATTCAGGGTTTAGGGTTTCAACTTTACATCAGCCATTCGATTTGTTTCCTTTCAAATTCTCTACTTTCAATGAAAAGAGTTTTCGCGTTTATGAGTGCAGATGTCCATGGACACGGAGATTTGATCGTGTTCTTGAGGATGCTGCAGCTGAATGCTACCCACATATCAAGTTTGTTCGAGTAAGTGGAGAAAGTCGCACAGTGTGGCTTGAACTGCTCAGTGTTTGTTTCTTTATGCAACAACTGGATAATCACGATTTCACTTTCACCAACGCTTTCACGAAAATGGTTTGGATGAGCTTCTGTTGGACCAAGAAGGCCAAATTGAGCTCCCTGTATTCTGCAGCACTTTTGAGTAGGTCATGGGGAGCCTTCCTTTTGTCCTATTTTAGTTAGTTTGCGACAAACGCGTGCTATGTTCCTCAATTATTCTGGTGATATAGAATTCGACCCCATCTGAGTTATACTTTTCACCATACTATGAGTCAATTTGGTCATTTTAAAATCATAAATTCTTGGTCTTGAAGGGGTTAGTATTCGTTGTTCTCTTGCAGGTGGAATGCCCGAAGTATCCAGGGTTTTGTATTGCACGACAACGAAAGGACTATCCATTTGTTGAGATCTTTCACAGCCCTCAACCGGTTTGGCTACCCTCTCTTGCACTTCGTAGCTACAAATCTTCATCTTCAATTATCACATTTTTTTGTTACAACAAGGGCTTTTGATTTAGAGATTTAGTGAGTTGGAAGACACATCATATTTATTGTGACCCTTGTTCATTTGTGGCAATACAATTCTGAAGAGTGTTCGTATGCAGTCTCAAACTCAGGAGGGTGTAAAGGACCGTTCTATTTCGCGTTACAGTGTCAATGTTACTCCGGTTAGTTCTTCTCAACTTTTCAAGGTCCCGACATGCACTTTGATTTCAAGGCAAACACAATTCATCTATTATATCCCTAACAAAATAGGAAGTCCACTCCAGCCAGTAGTCGATTTTTGTAAGTTTCAAAGAATATTTCTCTTGCCCAAGAATGTAGCGCATGATTTTTTTCTTCTATTGGTACAGTTATTACTTTTCAGAAGCTTCCTAGATGATTTTTTTCAACACGTATAGATACAGAAGAGGCTACTGTGGTCACTTAGGGTTAGTTGGATTTTGAGTGTAGTTGAATCGACCTTAACAAACCTAACAATTTTCTTATTGATCGTTACGTGAAGTAAATTTCGTGCTTTTCCCAACATTTAACAGCAGTCAATTTGTTGTATGTAAACCAGTATACACAGTCAATGACAAGTGTTTTTTTAACTTTTTTATGTTCACAGTACAATTACGACATGAGTGCATATGGATTCCGTGAATTTTTCAAGCGACATAAGACAGCATTTCAAGCGCAAGACCTGTAGTCACTGATGAAGTTTTGATATGCCAGAGAGTATCCAATGGAAGGGTTGTTCTGCACATATCTCATTCAATTCCGCTCAGTCTCATGAGTACTTTAGCACCAGTTTGAAGTCTAAGTATTCAATGCCATAACCTGTGTGTCGTGTTCTAGAGCTGACCCGAACGGAGGAATGTTATCCATTATGAACGCGAACTCAAGGAGTCAAGGTGTTCACTGTCGCTGGAGTGTATCGATTGAATCATGGAACATCCTATCTAGGTGTTGAGATTGCTTCTGTTCACCTTTGTAGAGTGATTGGAAAATAGAGTGATTGGAGAAGCTTCACCCGAGTATTTTTTCATTTTGAGTTCAATCGATTCCAGTACCTTCTGTAGAACATGTTCATAAATAAAAGGTGTCAAAACTAAGCATGTGCTTGATCACATTGCGACCTGTGTTAATCTCAGCACTGTAAATCACTTCCAGGATGTGTCGTGCCGCAAAATACTTGATTGTCCTTCAATTGTGAGGACCCGAGACAACAGCACTCAATTTTTTTACAGTACTTATAGTAATCTCGCTTCAACCGAATTCTTTAGTACTGAGCGCAATTACAATAGGATATTTCGTGAAAAATGTTGTGGACTGAAACTAGTCTGATAACAATTATTTCTCCAGGTGGACTAGAGAAGCAGACTATGTAAACAAACTAGGTAACTGTTTTTCTGAAGTGCTAGCAAAACCATCTTCATGACTACCTCATAGTCCTTTGTTTTACTCGTATATCTTTGACAACTGTAAAATTAGTTAGAAAACCAGCAGCAACAAAGTTGAAGGGCTTCTCTTCGACACAACGGCCACCCATTTCTGAAGAACTCTGACCAACTCTGTGAACACGAAGTTCCATACTATGATTGTCGAACATTCTCTCTTAGACCTAACCACATTACTACGTTGTTGCCTTCCCTTGACAATTATAAAGAGTCAACAGTTTCTTGGACCATGTTAAGGGAACTCTACAATCATATGCTATTGTACGCTCCTAACCAAATTCCTCAGGTTTGACTAGGGTATGAATAGCAACAATTGGCATTGATAGGCACCTATTACTATAACAAAACATGGTAAAAAAAAATTCTAGTCAAATTCAAAGGTGGTTTTGTTAACCATGTTTTATAAGTGTGCATGCAATGGGTTGCTTTCTTCCTTTCCAATTTTTGACTGCAATTTTAGAATTTTGGGGTGTGTAATATACCATTAGAATTTTTTTTTCAATACCTTTCGAATGGTATATTACAAGCCCCCAAACTCTAAAAATGGCAGTTGGAAATCGCAAAAGAAGCTAACTACATGTGTAGCGGGCTTGCACAAAAATGTGGTCAAAAAAATTGCACTCAATTTTGAGTGCATTTTTTTTACCATGTTTTGTTTTAGTGTATACTGATGGCATTTCTCAATAATTTCTCAGTCGACACAAATCAAAAAGTCATGACAACTGGAGTCATCTACAAACAACAAAACAGAGAGTGTAAGAAATGCATGTACCTAACTGCCCTTGAAAGCACAACCAATCTCAATCATGCCGTGCTCAAATTTACACAGATTCAATTAAGCGGCATATTATTACGGATATTGCAAGTACTGCAACTACAGTTTAAAGCTTGAAACAGTCAATTACTCAATTCCACTCTTCACCTGCAATGTACATTTTGATTAAATAAATGTTTCATAGTTGCAATGTACACCTGCATTGTGATCCTGTCCATGGATCGATATCCATAGTCCGTCCTCGCATTCGCCACTTTCTCTGCTACAAAACTCGTTTGAAACCATGAAGAATCAAAACTCTTTCCAGCGGCCTGCATCATCGTTCATCTTAAAGTCATTCCAAGCTCATCACGGTAGATTCGTAGCAAATTCACGTAACCAATTACGCTGCTAATGCGTACAAACAAAACGGTAATCTGTAAAAGTAATAAACATTTAATTTCGTGCATCAAGACTTGCAAGTAAAAGTTCTGTCTCGACCGTTTAATTCAAACCCAATGTAGAAATTGATGGATGATATATGATACTTAGGCTATCAGCACCGAAATCACAGCCAGAGGCAGCTCCTCTCTTCTCACTTCAAGCCCAAACTTAAGATGAACTGAGAGATTTAATATCTGCAACGTCTTCATCAAAAATATTGAATATTAACCGAATCATTTTAATTCGATGAGTCTCGTGCCCAGCCGCTGGCCATAAATCGAAGGTTCTATAAGATTCTGCACAGCAGAAAGGCAGGCAAAACTGGACCAACTGTATAGCTAAGTATGATATTAATTCTTCCATTTGACTTCATCGTGAGTGTTTTTTAATTTGTAACCATAGCACCCAGTTGCGTCTGCCTACGTTCTTGAAGCTTAATAATGATTTTGGTTTATGTGAGTGATTTGTAGGGGACTCGTGAATGTAACATGAATGTAAACGACTAGCTGAGTACAAATATAATGCGAGGAGTTTTTGAAGTTCTATTTATATTCGACATCAGTGTTGTGGCTGCAGCGTCTCGTCTGTTGGCTATGTCACAAATTGGTGACCGGCTTTATCTTAACCAACAACAGAGTAGGGGCCGACATACTTAGCCTGAAAATTCCCTTTCTTTTCACATTGCTTGTCCTTCCGACAAATTACGATGTCTCCAACCACAAATCAGTTCTGGTGATATTTTACTCATGTGTTGCGCCCCAACTGTTGGCACTCCTGTGCCTTATAAGCTTAGATGCTCTCCTTTACTGCTGCTTGTAGCAGCGCTCACTATGGGCAAGCAACTTGTCTACACACGCATTGAGATCCGAGGGCATCTCTATAGTCAATCCTTTAATCACAGGGGCAAAAGGCGAAAGGAAGTTGCGGCTTCCGGCCATACATTAGAGAAAATCTGGGTCCATTTCAGCAGAAGTGCAAATATAGGGAAATTTAAAAAATAAATAAAAATCCATGTCACCTCAATAATTACCATTTAGAAATTAGTATTTTAAAAATATATATTATTTTTTAATTCTTGATTTTGATGTATTTGCACTACTACTGAAAGTCAAATGGCCCTATGGAGGCCCCAAATTTTTCTAATGCAACATTTCATATGGTAAAAAGTTCAAACATGAATGCACTCTAGTCTTATAAGTAAAAAGTATTGCAAGAAGCATCATATTCCAATCATTGTAAAACAAGCCCATTTTCCCCAAATAGAATGTACAAGGTCCAATTAAAATATTTTGTTAGACTATTACATAGAAGGTGGTAAGGAGAGTTTGTCACATGCTTGGCCTACATATGAATGCTTAGAATGTCTATAAAAGCATTGTAGAATTTAATTTCATTGTCTATAAATAGTTTAGAATAACTATTGTGCTTCATGAGAATGTCATCAAGGAAGAGTTGTATGATACAATCGTTGTCTCTCATGGCAAGCATTTGGAACTCTCGCTCCATTTAGTGAGATATTCAATTACAATGACAATGTAGTAGAGACCTCTTCTAGTGGGTTGTAGAGACTCTAATAAGTCCATCCCTAGGCACACAAACAACTAAGTGATGGGGATTGGCCATAGTACCTATACTTTACTTTTTCAAGGATAATTCTCTACAATTCACTTAAGATGTAAGGCAACTTCTGATGCAATGTATGACATTTGTTACCATCTCAATCCAATGGTAGCGCTCGTGTAACTTTTTGAACATGCATTTGATTGTGAAGTGACCCCATAGATGGCACAAATGAAATAACTTCAATGTTTCAAGGAAGTTTGCTCTCTTGAGAACTTGCAAGATGATGACACCCCTAAGGATTGTCTTCTTATAGCATAGAACACCATCTTTTGTAAGGTGGTTGAATAAATGGTATTAAAGTTTGCCTTCCAAGAAGAGTCTATCCTATCAAAGATGGAACAAATCACCAATTCATTGAATTATTTTATTAAAGAAATTAAATACAAAAATCCAATTTTAATTCAACATAGCAAGCATAAAAGGAGTTGACAAGACTAATTGTCTTGTCAACATTTCTTGCATATACATAAACTTTCACAAGATTTGATTGTTGGTTATAATGTCCAAAATTGTTTTTCTAAACCTAAGCCTATTCTTAAATCTAATATAAATCTAATCTAAATCTAACCCAAATATATCCATGACAAATCCTAGACAAATGGGATGATGGTTGCCTAATATGCCTCCTCAAGTGTTGAATGCATTGTTTCCTCCATCATGTTTTGGGATTGAAAGGGTCACATCAACTATAAGCCTAAATTGAGCCAAGAGTGTATGCCTTGGTTATCTCTTGCTTTGTGGGATCTAGTGGTCGAAAGGTCAATAAAAAAACCAAAGTAGATGATGAACTTGAAGTAGAGTTTGTTAGAGAAGGATTGATGTTCCATGGTGTAAATACCCACTCAAGGGCAACTCAATCAATATAATTGTGAATGAGACTCAATACAATAACAATTTTGCACACTAATCAATGTAGTATTTTACATAAAGAAAATATATAAGGTACAAAATATTATAATCAAACTCCAAGCCATCTAGCAAAGGACTCCTTGTGATTTCTACTCGAGGGTTGCTATTATGTGAGGATAGGAGTGTGAGACCATGAGCCTATAATACTACACACCTATGTAATAGGTGTATATACTATAGAAACCTTCTATGATTATAGGAGATATATGTTTTAAATACCCATATTATAGGTGTTTATGATACATTCACCTTCTATAGTGTGTGGTATCTATATTATAGGTACCTATATTGTAGGCTCAATGCTCACAAGCTCGCATTCTTGGGCTCACATACTAGCACCGTTGTTTCTACTCTAGTAGTATCTATATCTAAACTAGCTACCATAGACATGGCCAAGTCAACAAATTTGAAATAGGACTTAGAGACCACAATTTTTTGGTTTGGTGAGAGCATCAATGTTGATGTGAAGACAACCAAGCTTATTGACAATATTTATGGCTTTGGTCTATAGACAATTCTTTTTTTAAGCAACACCGTACACATCAGAGGCCATAGTGTTAAAAGTTCATGGCAACATCCAAGTCAACTATTACTCATGTCTCATTGGGGTATATTGCCACTCCAATTCAAGGAATTTGTAATTAGTTTGTTGGCACAGGTACACATGAAAGTTGTAATGCTCTTCCCCAAAAGCCACCAAAACATCAAAGACGCCAAATTCCATAGAACAAGTGTGGTCCACATCCTATAACAAGGAATGCTACCATATGAGCGTGGATTGTGGAACTTAGAGAGTAGAGTATAGGTTTGGTGAGCCTAGAGCTTGTTTTAGAGGTTATTCTTTAAAACATAGGTACCTTTAGAAGGTGTAAGTAGGTACCCTACAATATAAGGCATCTTATAGATATTGTTATATATACCTATAACATAGATATCCTATAACCACCAAAGGTGGTTTATGCTCCCTACTTCCACTCTATGCTCATATACTAGCTTCTTTCTCCTATAATGTAGCATGCAATAGATCTATAGTTCTCAGAATGATTTGTAAATCATTCCACTAGACACGGAAGTTGTGTAGAAGCGATTACTTGTTGGGACGAGAATAGGTGGCCAATCAATGACTTCTTCTATGACATATCAATATAAATCCTAAGAATTTGAGGAAGATAGAAGAATAGAGGTCTATAATTGAGGAGGTACAAAATGTTGCCTCTAGTAAGCAACAACCTATAAAGACCAAGAGTCTTGACAACATAAATTTTGATGTGCACACAACCAACAATATTAGGAGTAGATGATGATGTTTCTAGGACCCCACATGCTACTAGCTAAACTAAATGGTAGATGTGATCCAAGTGCTTCATTACCAAATCCTTGACACATGGACGAAGAGTTTTAGCAATACAATTTGAGTGTAAGTGTTTTTTGAACCAAGCCATGCTCCTCACATTAAACAACAATGCTAGTGTGTGAGTATGAAAACACAAGCATGTGAGCCTTGAGCATATGTATAAATAGATATCTTACAACCATTGAAGGTACTTATAATACAAACACCAATAATTTAGATATCTATAATATAATTACACTATAATCATGGAAGGTTTTTACAATTTAGACACCTATAATATGGTGTATAGTCTTCTAGATTCATGGGCTCATGTTCCAAGGCTCACATAATAACAACCCTTTTGCATTAGGTGCTTAAATGGGCATTTATGAAACTAAATAATCAATGCAATAATCATCTTAGTACTGCAAAGATTTATATGAAAAACAGATCTTAATGTATAGCAAGTGGAACCATTATTTTTAATAATTCTTCACCACATAAGATATTACATATGATTATAATTAAAAATAAATAAAAATAAAATTCTTGACAAATCAAATGGTGATTTCATGGATTTTAAAGTTTAATTCCAAAATCAAGTATAAATCAATTATAATTTATTATTATACTTATCTATATAAAATATTTTAATGAAAAGAATCTCATATCAATTGTATTATTAAAATAATTAATGATATAAATCATAAAGTTGTGAAAAAAAATCTTTAAAATTATTGTAATGGAATCAACACTTTATTTTTCGTAATTTTTTAAAAATAAATTTCTTAAAGAAAACATATGATACAAAAATATCTTGTACAAATATTTTAAATAAATTCTACTCAAAAATGAATTAAACTTTTTGCCCAAAAAGATGGATTTGGCCTTTATTTTCCATATGGACATATTCAATAAAAATTTAATAGCACGATTTTTTTTTAACCTTCACAATGTTTTATATAAATAACATTGCATTGTGCACTTCCAAAATTTCATAAATCATGAATACAACACTCCAAAAACTTATGGCAAAAGAAAAAATTATTTTATCAAACCTTGTAAGTTTCTCATTATTTTTATGTTGAATTTTTACATAGTAGGTGATTTAACCCCTAAAGGACCAAGCTGCATTTTTTGGCAACATAGATATTTTGGGCAGGTAGGTGTGACTAGAGATTTCCATGTTTTTGGCCCAAACTTTAAGAAAAGATGTAGACAAGGAATATCTTTTATGTGCACTAAATTTCAAGACATTGGGAAATATGAGTTGAAAGTTACAGCCTAATATGTAGTTTGTTTCACAGCTAAGGCAATTTAGGCAAATATGAAGTTTGTTTCACAACTAAGGCAGTTCGAGCAAATATGAAAATATCACTTTTTTCAAAAATAAAAATTGAAATTGATTTTCTGAATTTATATGTATATAGAAAGCTTTGAATCATTCCATGTTGATCAATGAGTTAAAAGTCATGAGATGTTTTAATTTGCAAACAATTATGGATTCTCTACTCTAAAAATAAACTTTGAAGTCTTTTATTTAACTCAATTTTCAATATTTTTGGAAAAAAATGAAAACATCAGGTGTAGATTGTTTATTACAATAGTACAGCTATTGGAATTGGGATTTTTCAATTCCACTAATAAAATGTTAACAATTTAGTATTTTGAATCATTCTCTCCATCTTTCTACTTACTATTTTTTTCCTATATGTTGCACAATTCCAAACAATCTGAAAATTTTCAATCATGTAGCCAACTTGCCTTAAAGAATAATTCTAAAGAAGCTCCACCATTTTGGACATTTTTTCATACAAATGTAAGCTTGTGAAGTGCAGCTGGCCGTTTGTTTGCAGGGCCCCAAAAAGGATTTTTCTCAATTCAAACTCTAATATCTTGCAATCTACATGGTGGAAATATCTGAAATTTTTTCTACATCTCCTCAATCTATCTTACTATAAGATCCTATGGTTACATAATTCCAAAAATGATATTTTTCTAAAATTTGGTACTTGTATTAGAAATGGCATTTTTTGAGAGTTTCTGGTGACAACACAGTCAAGGAACTTCAGTGGTTAACATCTTCGTTAGAGGTGGATTCTTTCTTAAAAGTTTTAGATTTCAACTTTGAAAGAGTTTTGAATTTTTATTTATATGATACTGCAGAAACTACACTATAATAGGACTTGCATCAATGCCAAGTAATTTGATTTCACAGTCATTTACGAATCAAATTTGATTTGGGAAATTTCACTCTGACTTGCTTTTAAAAATAACAAACATCATGAAGATTTAGAAGTAGGCTACCTCTCAAGTCGTCTTCATGCCATGCCAGGTCATTGATGGCTTCATAATTAGTTGACCTCTTTCTTTGCAACCGATGAGTCACTTTAGATCCCTTCTCCTCACTCCTCGTTACTTTTGGTTCGAGCAGTGATCGACATGCACAACATTCGGATTGGGAGGCTGGTGTTGATCAAGCTGTGACATATGACAAGAATCTTTAGTTGCTGACATTGGTTGCAGCATTTGAGGTTGCAATTTTCAGCTGCTAGATAAATAGTCTTGAGTTTTGCTAGTTCTTGGATTGGACTTTACAGTACATTTGATTTGGGAGTCTGTCATTTCGGGATTGGCGAAAGTGAGGCTTCTTCCGATTATGCAATGATGTCTGTGCGTGAAGTTCTTTTTGCAGATTCTTGTGGTTGAGTGAGCATTTGCAATTTGCGGGGAAACCAACCAGAAGTCTGCTAGAGATTTTTGTGAGTCTTTGAATATGGGTGATCTGAGACTTCAATGGTGCCTGGGTGGAAGTATATCTTGTTGAAGCTAGAGAATGGAATAGTATTGGCCAATTCTGGGCTAGACATCGCTCTACATGATACTTATTATGTGGTTGCAAGCACATTTCCATTATGTTCTTTCTACGGGAGCTGAGCTAAATTGCGTAGCATCAATGTGTGGCGTTGATCTAAGGAAATTTGTGGTTTGCAGAAGTGAGCTTGTCTTGAGAGATGTCTTGTACAATACAACAGGTATGGAGGCGATCATTAATGTGTGTTGCATGACAGCTTGAACTGTACAGATAATTAGCTGAGATCTCATATAGGATGTTTGCCTTGAGTATTCTTGAAAGTTTTTAGGTTAGCCTATATCCTTGAATGTTGTTAGGTTAATCGTTCTTGGCTGCTTCTAAATTCATGAAGAATATAACAAGTGTATGTAGACAGGGTTGTAACTTCCACAAATGCCGTCAATGGCATTACAATTACTGGCGGTGGGCAAGCTCTCCCCACCTCTGCCAAACGTGATTCAACGGAAGCAGAGTTCCAACCCAATACTCCGTCCTTAGTAAGATCCAATTCTGACAGGCAGACAATCACATAGTTACATGGTTTGATAGCTTCTGCAACGTTCCGGTAGAGCAGCATCGTTGGATTTGTTAACGTTTTTCCACATCTCTGAATAGTTGGTGTGGTTTAGAAGAAATAGTGGGAATACATTTTCGAAACTGAGTCTGGACTTTGTGGCTGATCAGATATGGGGACAACGACTCTCCATTGGAAACCTAAAGTTTGAGCCTCTGCGAGCCAGGCACACCGGCTGAGTCCTTGCAAGAGCCGAAGTCAAGGATGAGCAGAAAACCTCTCCGCCACCTGGCTGGTGAATTATCTGTTCTGCCAACTTGAACTCAAGTCTCTTAAACCTAAAGCGCTACAAGATATGATTCCCTCTCGTTTTCTAGTCATGCATTTTACTTTGCTCAGTTTAACCCCTAAATGCCCAAAGCCTGTTTGGAGCTTCTTGAAATTTGCTCTAAATTGAACAGAAAGTCAACATTTTCATAAGTTGTACCAATTTTTTTTGAATTGTAACCGTACAAATTCAAACTAGACATGTTAGAGATCACATAGGAAAAGAAAACATAACAATATCACTTTTTGCATGTCAACTCTAAAAAGTTGGTCACTAAAAAAATATGAGGTTAGAGGGCCTAGCATGCACAACTCCAATCAATTTACAGTTTTTCAAAATCTATTCTATGATTTTTTTAAATGAATTTCTAATGTAATTTTGCCTCCAAGATCTAGTGTACTTGAGGCTCATTTCCAAGAGTCCACAACACTATGGGAAGTCAAGATTGCACTGGGTATCCTTGCACAAAATCTTCAATAGAAAAATCATAATCCTTTATTTTTAAGATCAACTTTTTGATCCTAAAACTAGACTTGAAAAAGAATTCTCCAAAAATATAAACTAATAATAATAGCAATTTGGTTGGGTTTTACTTAACTTCAAAGTTTTTCAAACACCACATTTGGGTGCCTTAGGCATTTAGGGGTTAAACAAGAGATTTGGGCTACACATTTTGGGCTTCATATGTGGGGAGTGGTAATGTGGAGTGCAGGAGCAACGGGGAGGAGAAACCAACAGAGCAGGCCAAGCAATCTCACCGATGGGATTACTATGTTTCAATTCCATCTTAGAGCTATTAGCAATTTATTTTTTCTTTCAATATTAGACCTATTTTAACTGAACAATTCTTTAAAATATGAAAATTAAGTGTTGTTTTTTAAAAAAAAATCCTAAGCTTTCAACTCGATTTTTCAACAATGTTTTTTTAATTCAACATTTGTAGTGCAAAAATTTTAAGCTTAGAAGATTCAAATCCTTAAAATCTTGGTAAGCTAGGTGCAAAAAAAACAATTCTCTTCACTTCAAATGCAAATATCTTGCAATGCACACACTCAAAGTTCTTGAAATCTCTTCCACACATTCTTATATCAATCGGGTGCAAGTTCCTATTGTTAGATATGCAAGACTGACCCCGTTTTATTCTCGAGGTTGCAAACGAGCCAAACCGCCCAGCATAAGAGCGAATTCAGAGATAGCCCTTACGAAAGCGCCAGTCCCACCAATTCTAAAAGCAACGCAAGCAGAAATCGCTTATCAGACATAGCTTGCAAATCCAGCAGGCAGCGTCAAATGCAACACTATGCTCATCTCCAGAAAAATCAATCTTGAGCATAAGAAAGTAATTCTCAGATTGAGAATTGAAGAGCACGCTTACGTGGAGGAGCCAGATCGACGTGCAGGCATCAAGACAAGGAAGAGAGCCAAGGAGCACAGCACAATCGTGCCAATGATTTCAAGGCGATACCCTAACCATTCCGTTGCAACATTCTGTCATGAAACACCATGCGGACATTCTGATTAAGTCGATCCACGTTCACTTTTGCAAACTCGTGCAAGTTCCTTCTCGAAGTGTCGTATGAGTCCAGCAATACTTTCAGCAAAGTGATGGATTATGGGAGCTTTTGTTATGTAGTAGTTCATTCTTGCTAGCTCTCTGGAGGTTGCAATGAAGTTGTTCTGCAATAGAACCGCCAAGTATACTTAGCAGCCAGTATATATTTCGCCATGACAATTTTCCAATGCAATGCTACAAATGAATCAACTACGACTCAACTTTGATGGGCAATGAACAAGGCATACCTGGTACAGAAAACTGATACATGTATGCGAGCGGGATTAATTATGACAGATATGATGGGCCAAGCAGTTTGGCACGGCATGATGACAATCGCACCCAACAGAGAGAAGTACGTAGACAGCTACGACTGAACCGAAAAGGAAAGCCAACTTGCATGATTTCTAATGTAGATTGATCTACCGACGCCTGCGCATCTCCACAATGCTCTCCACAGTGAGAACATGCATTGAATTGAACAGATCAATAGAGGATCGAATTAGCCAACCAAGAAAAGCATTTGAGACAAACTATACCACATCAAGGGCACTTTGTGTAGGGGAATCATAGATAGGAAGCAGTTCCAACCCGGCTGAGGATGCGTCCCCAGGGTGTTGCATCAAAGAATGCCATATGTAGGTGCTTGAAAAATGTTCCGACTGATGATTTGAAGGGAAAATACTTCAGTTGGAGGGAAAATACTTGAACCGAATAAGATTACCAAAGCGGTGCGCACAAATACACAGAATGATCCGCATGACTGTTCCTAAGCTCAGTGCAGCAGAAACGCAGATGAAGTTGTCTGGATCAAGTGAACCTTGACGGCCATCGGAAGTCTCGGATGCTAACGAGTACTGTAATAACAACATCATGTTTGCCCTAAGGCTAAGGTGGACCAGCCCATTTCCCCCAGCTTCCTGTAACCGCCATCCTATTTTTGGCCTCATTTCCACCATAAAACTCACTCGAATCCATTCACTATTCTGACAATTTCAGTGCATTAATTTCAACTTGGGTAACGTGTCAGCTTTTGATTGGTGGATACTCCAGTGCTCATAGGTAGATGTAATGGGGGTTATAGGTTTAGGATAGGACATTTATGACTCTAGTCTAGTGGCAGTTTTATAATTTCGGGCCGACCACTTTAGAAATTCACAAAAATTACAATTTTTATCAGAAAATTATAATTCCACTTGGGTTTGATTCGTGAAATATGTGCACACCTTTGAAAAATATGTGCCCATCCTAGAGTTGGTCCTAATATACCCAGATTGCAAATCAGGGTGGTAATAGGTTGGTCTACCTTAGTGCTTCCTAGCTAGGGGTGTTTACTTTGGGTGAGCGTCCTTAGTCAAGAACGGGAAACACCAAAACTAAGTGTCTAAAATTGAGATCATAAAAAATTTAACATTAATTCTTTAGTATAATATTTTTAAAATATATTATGAGATTTAAAAAAAAATTAAAATCATGAGCTTTCAACATTTTCAACCAATATATTTGTTTGATAGAAAATTTTAATAAAATATTATATAAAACCTTGAAAATTGACTTCAAACATTCACCAAAAATGGAATTTTTCTGAGACTGAAATTTGGTATGTTTCATTGGGATTGTGTAAGAATTGGGTGTCAATAATTATTATGCAAGACAAAACATTCCAATTTTTTTCTATACTAATATGCAATCAACATTAGAATGACTCACATCAACAGTTTGTAAATGGAATAGACTTGATTTTACTATGCAATATAGGTGGTATTTGGACTTCTTCAAATATAACTCTCAAAATTGATAACAAATCCAAATGTTATCCAAAAAATGATGATTTCATTTTATTGCATTAATCTTGAAAATAAATTTCTATACACCAAAAATATTGAGTATTGAATATTTTATATAGAATTTGCAAAACAGAAAATTCCTTATTCAGGTGGTAATGGGGTGGTATACCATAGTCATTGGAATGTGAGTTTAGTAAGAAGATGTTTATTGAACATTTAAACCATTTCCTTCTATGTTGTAGTATTTTGGGTTTCATTTGAGCTCACCAAATTGCATTTTGATGGCTACAACTTTGGGGGCTTGTATCTCCTTCATCCAATGTTCATTTTCAATGAAATTCCTTGGGTTATATTTCCATTGAAGTCTAGTTATTGTGGTAAAATTTTCATACCAATCCAAGTTGTTTTGAATGTTTGGGAGTACTTTGAAGCTCAAAATATGGACATTTTTGAATTACAATGAACTTCGGTGGCTTGATTCTCCTTCATACAAGGGCCATTTTCAATAAATAAAAATTGGGGAAAGTTCTACATTTTGGTCTAGTTTGTGTGGTTAAAATTTTGTATCAATCTAAGTAGTTATAAGTATTTGAGAAGAATATTTGTAGAAATAGGTTCTACTTTAAATGTATTTTTTGCAACTATTTTTGCTATTTTTTGACATTTCAAAGGCTTTTTGATACCTTAGTGACACTAGGACCTATAGCACTTTAAAAGCAATGATGTTTTTAAACCCGAAAAGGCCTTTGGTGTTTAGTAGTTAAACATTCAAACCATTTCCTTCTTTGTTGTTGTACAAATAATAAATCCTTTTGGTTGACATCAATGATGCAAATAATGTCTTTGCCAAGGCCTTAAAGTGTATACTACACATGTTGTATTGAATGGCCAATACAACACATTTGATAGGTGTTGTAGTAATGTTTTACATGCAAACTAGATAGCCAATGTGAATGTAACATATTTTGTGAGGTGTTGTGGTAATGTGTTACATACCAATTGAATAGCAAATTTGAGTGTAGTAAGGTGAAAAGATTTGGTGAGGTTGATAGTGATTCAATGTAGGGTAGAGGAGGATACAACCCTCCCCTGAAGGAATTTCCAAAAAAACTATGATAATCTCTAATTAGTGGCATGAAATGTTTGTTAGGCACAAACTTCTTAGGGTAGGCCTATTGCATTGTGATGAAGAACTTGGACTATTATATACCCTTGTTCACATTGTTGGATGTTACATTTAGGTAACATTGTTGAAATGTTTCAAGTTGGGCACACCCCTCTCAAGGTGGGCCTATTGCTTTTGTGATAAAGTACTTCAAGGACTATTTATATACCCTCGTTTAGTCACATTGTTGGATGTTACATTCACATTTTTTTCAAGTTTTTGCAATGTTCTCTCCATACCAAACACATTCCTCAAGTTTTCATCATGTTTTTATATTTTTCCACGTACCTAAAAGCTCCCATGTTCCTATGATGTTCCCATATTTTTATCACATTTCCACGATGTTCTCATATTTTAGATTATTCCCATATAATTATTATTATAGATTTTTTAACATGTTCCTTGAGTTTCCAAAAAATTCCCAACTTCATACAATTGCACATTTTAAAAATTCATATTGCTATATTTTTCTTTATATATAAAAAGTATACATAAAAAATTAGCATGACCATTTATATTTATCAATATTTTTTTTAGTAAAGAATATAGAAAGATCTTCTATGCAAGAGACAATTTTGAGTGAAGAATGGTTTTGCCTTCATATATTCTAGTTTTCACTTGTAACACTAGAATAAATCTTACACATTCCAGTAGATGTTTTGTGTTAAGTGACCTACATCTAACACAATTGTGTTGGAAATAATGGAGATTTAACATAAATGTAACTACAATGATGCTAAAATTGCATTATATTAAACATGGTTGTGTTAAAATCAACACAGAACATCAATTGGAATGTGGGAGATTTCTTCTAATAAATGATATAAGTTTCACCAAATGTGGATGTAATTTATAAATAGTAGATAAACACTATGAATGAAAGTACATGTTATAGTGTTAGGACAAATTTGAAGAATAATAATTCTAAAAATAGATGCCAAATTATATAGAAATTGTTTTTTGAGAGAACAAAAATCTTGTGTAGTGAAAAAAAAAGAATGGTGTCGAATAATTCTACTTTTAGCATCTTCTGAAATATATTTTTTGAAAAAAAAGTAATTGTTCCACAGAAAGGTGCCAACCCTACCTTGCACTTGGAATATCTCATGTGGTATATAAAATGAATGATTGTTTCCACCCACTTGCATTTCCAGGTGCATCGGTTCTGCCACCTCCATGAAAACCCAAATCAGTCAAATGCTAACGATAATCAGTGGCCCAATGATAACGAAATCAATAATATTAAAACTGCACACTCCGAAAGACATTCATGTTTTTCCACTAATAAACGTTCAAATTTTAGACTGCCTTAAATTTAAAACGTTTACCGATTCCCTATTGTTTGTGTGTCGTGCATTCGCGGTTTACCGGCAGTCCTAGCGATTCCTTTACCAAATAGTTAGTAAGGCTCTAGTCAAACGTCTGACTTGAAGGCAGCCACGCTAAGGTAGGAGGTGCAAACTCTGCCCATGCTCCAAGAACTGTTCCTGGAGTGTACCAGGAATTGTCACTAAGGTAGACCTGCCCAATTCCGTCTGCATCCTAATTCCGTCACTCTATAATTGGCCCCAATTCCGTCCGTTTAAGCATCTAAATCTGTCCAGAAATTAGTCAAATCTGCTCCAGATTCTCACAAAATCAGAGAATTAATGTCATTTAGGGTATCGTGTCACTCCTTTATTGGTCAATTTCCAATACTAATAGATACAAGAAATGGCAGTTTTAGGTTGTTTCTAGGACATTTTATGACTCTAGTCTACAAACGGTTTTGTCGTTTCAGGGCAGACCACTTCAGAAATTCATAGAAATTACAATTTTGATCAGAAAATTATAATTCCACTTGGGTTTCACTCATGAAACAAGCACACATCTATGAAAAATATTTGACCTTCTAGGAAATGGCCCCAACATAGTCAGATTGCAAATCAGGGTGGTAATAGGCTTGTCTACCTTATAGGAATGAAAAATGGCCCATTGAAGTATTGGTGCCAATTTGGGATTCTCATTGCCCAATTTTAGGAATGGTTGGGGATTGAGTTTGATTAGGAAGTTGACAAAATTTCAGTGTACATAATGTGGAGTTATAAGTGGTGGGAGACTTTGTGTCATCCTAGACAATTAAATGCACCATGTTGTTGCAGTTTAAGGTTAGCACACCTTCATTGGGGGACTCCTGGGGTTTTTTTTTAGGCAATTAAATGCCCAATTGCCTCAAAAAAAATAGGTAGCTTCAAGCCTATAGAAAAAAAAGGAGGTAAATGTGTTAAAAAATGCTAGACTATCATCATTGCCCTGCACATTGTTGCCACAAGGTTTCCAAAACCTCATTTTATCCATCATGCAAAGCCAATACATATAAATATTGCATACAAAAATTAGATATTCAAAATTGTATACTCATAATTGGCCTCATTCAATTCAAATCCCCATAATGAAGGAGTCAAGGAATGCATAACCTTCTTGAAAGGAAGGCCACATAACCATTTGTCTGAAAACCAAAAAAAAACCATTGGGGACTCCATTTGCACCATTAAAGGACAAGTGTTTGACATTTCATGGTGCAAATGGACTCAAAAAGCACCCTACTTTTGTGATCTTTAGAAAATCATATCTAATTCATCTTAACTCTAAAAATTACAAATCAAATTGTGATGGATGTGTCTCCTTCTCTTCTTTCTCTGAAAATTTGTTAGAAAATGCTTTGATCAGCATAGAAGACATCCTAAGCCAGAGTGTTGTTAAGTGGGTAGTTTGTGCACCTCCTACCTTAGTTCAAAGTTACCCAATGGATTTGGTAAAAATCCCAATTGCAATTTGAAAACATCAGTGATAAACAATGAAAAAAGCCTTTAAATTTCCATTTAGAGTGAAAAATGGAGAAAACAACCAAACTCCATACTTGGGAAAAAATAGTTCAATTTGGGAATTGAAGGAAAATAGCTGGTAAAACTCAAAAAATAACTTGGCCCCAACTACTTGCCTTTTGGCCAACTCTTCTGTGTTACAATGTTGATGCTTTAGTGGCAACCATGTGTAGTAAGTTGGGCAAGTCAACATAGATGCTCCGCAACTCTGTTTGTCTATAAGCTAACTATTGCTAGGAGGCTAGACCTAAATGCGAATCTCATTTCCATCACTATAAGTTGTTGTGAATA
This sequence comes from Straminergon stramineum, assembly GCA_963920665.1. Classification (NCBI taxonomy): domain Eukaryota; kingdom Viridiplantae; phylum Streptophyta; class Bryopsida; order Hypnales; family Calliergonaceae; genus Straminergon; species Straminergon stramineum. The sequence goes on from OY987264.1 coordinate 25,014,221, forward strand.
TTGTGGTTGAAGGAATTGATTTTATTAAGATAATTCAAACTAAAAATATAATTTCAAAAATTTATTACAATTGTTCCAAATTCTAGAACAAAGATTAGAACACATTTTAATACACATTCTTTCAATTCTAAAAAAATAAATTGTGAATTTCCAAAGTTTCTGTATAGTTGCATTAAAAATTAACCCTAGACATCATTGTTTAAATGTTGTGCATTCTTACAACCAATATTTACTTTTATTCTATAAACAAAATATTTAGTTAAAAAAAAAGAATTCTAATGTCTTTTAGAAGGCTAATATGAATTCAATGCCTATATTTTCTAAAAATCTACTTCAAAAAATTTTAAAATCTTGCAAGATCATATTAGAAGCATGTGAGAGGTTAATTTCTCATGAACTTTCTTGGTCCATAAGGGTTTAATTTCAAAAACAATTCCATCTCATGCACTAAATATGCACAAATTTCCTAATTGAAATTGGAAATTATCTTAAAACTTGATTTAGAACTTCAAGAACTTCATTGTGAGTTGCACATTCTTGGAATGATAGCTTAAGATGCATTGTTGTAAACACACATGGGTCTAATCCCAAGATGATGGTTGATAGGCATCATCAATAATCTAGCCCCTTAGCACTTTGATGTCCAAAAGCTAGACAATAAACAAAGAGATTTCTAGGGCTTTTAGACCAAACAACTTCTAATTCATCCAAACCAAAATAATTTTTGACTTTTTAAAAAACACAATTTTTGTATGATGAAATTGAGGTCAATATTGTATCTTTATAAAGATACGAGTAAAAACATGCCAAAATTCAAGAAAAGATTCAAGCACTGTGGGGCTAGAGTCTTGAAAGCAACAACAACATTGATTCATTTCCATGCTATGAGCTCCCAACATACATGTGCCTGCAATTGGCACCAACCATAGCCAATTAAATCTTGACATTCTAGACATGACTAGCACTAGCAACTTCAAATTGCAATGAATCGTCGTGCTTACATCAAGGAAGATCACTCACTCGTTGCACTATAGGTTTTCATATTTTTTATTGTGAACATTGTATGAAAGAATTGGATAATATTTCTCCGGGTATGACACTATGTACTTAATGTGATAGATAGATCCATACCTTAACCCCTCAAGGCCCAAGGAGCCATTTTTGAGCCTCTCACTTGTTCAACAAGTCAAAATTATAACTTCATATTCCTACATTCTAAGAAGTATATTCAAATTAATTTCATATTATGATGGTCATATTGAAGGAGGAAGCTCAAAAGTACAATTGACATCATCTAACAAGCTTGATGTACAATGCGCACTATCAATCAATGTTCAAACTTGTGAAAAAAGTACAAAAATCACTTGGGCCTTGAGAAGTTAACCTTTGAACACTAGACTGGTGATAGTGGAAATTAGCTATTTTGGAACCCTATGACATCATCCACTTTAAAAAAAAAAATACTCATTGAGAGTCAAACTACTATAGAAGATCTCCCCTTTCCACCCCTAATTCTGAGGATGGATACTTGCAATTATGTCCTATAGAGGACAATTCCTTGTCATTCATTGGACATAAAATGTTCATTGCGTCGCTTAGGGGTTAAGTGAGGTTGTTTGTTTGTTTTGTTTATCAAGGTGAGATCTCTGAAACTGTGAATCCATTGGTTGTGTTCATGGTACTGTCTGGAAGCCCTCAACAAGGGGGGGCGCATGGGCTTTGTTTCGTGGTGTTTGCAAGTATGGTGGAAAAGTCATTTAATTTTTAATTTTTTACGAATTGAAAATTACTTTGACTTTTATTTTGACTGTGGCAACAGCACATGGCACACTACTGTAGTGTGTATGAAATGAAACAAGCCCGAAACGCTCCAGTAACTTAGCTCCTTCCTCTACCCGGCCTGGTGAGCAAGAGGAGCCGAGACGCGCAACAGCCGGAGTCTGTCATCGCAGACCATCCAAGTTTCGTTATAAGTTACCGATCCTGGAGTGCATTCTACGCTACTAGTGAGTGAAGCTTTTTGCGACAGTTGCAAGAGATTTTGTTTATTTTGGATTAGGCAGTTACTTTCTTGGCAAGGAGAAGGAAAGCTGTGCCAGTGTGCCGTTGTCATTGCAAAGCCTACTTCAAGTTTCGTACTTTGGGGGTTCAGTGTTTTCTTTGGTACTCTTTAGTAATTAAATCCTTGAGCATATTTTTCTGCTGCAAGATGCAACAGCTGCTGGAGGTTTTGGGTGAGCTGCTTCTGTTAGCAAGGTGTTGGCAAGAAGGAAAATTGTGCCGCACAGTGGCGCCATAGCCGCGGCTCGTCTCCTGAAATGTTGGAGGTAAATTTTCTAAAGAGCTCTGAATTTCTCTTGTCTGGTTTTATTGATGAATACAGGATCACGATCTGGAAGAACTTAAGAACAATTTTGACCGCAAGTTACTTTTTCTTGCTCAGTGCTCCCTGTCTTAATTGGTCATAGCTGGTAATTTAGCTTGCGACTGAGTACTTGCACTTGACTATCGATTGTGTTGAGGCTTCATGTGTAGTAGATATAGTTGATTGGATCAGTGTATCAGTGTATGTAAAGCTTAGGAGCTTGTGCCGATGGAGCTCCACATCAAGAGTATTTTGTAGGGTTGATTCATCCCATCTTTTGGGCTTTAGAACATGAATTTCTGGTAGTTTGAACAATAGAGTCTCTACCATCTGTAGCGTAGTGCTCGTCTTTGCATCCAGCACGTGAGGCAGCTGTTCAGTCATTTGTGGGAATTTTAACCCTTAAAGGTTATTTCATGTCATTGCTTGGTTAAACTTCATTAGATTTCTACATTAAAACACACATTTCAAAAATTTGATACTTTTCTTGTATAATATATATTAAAATTTTCATTTTATTTTTTTCATAAATAAAAACATCAAATTAAATTTATATTATTTTTGAAAGAAATTTCTTTGTAAAAATCATAGCAATTACAAAAAATACTTAAAATAGTCTGAAATTTTAAGGAAAAATGGAAATAATAGTGAAAAACATCATGGTGTAATTGATTTAAACTTTGAAGTCACACAAAGAGAAATCCAATAGAAAAAGTTCAAAAGTCATGTATTTTGAGCTTTGAAGATGCTATCCTCAAAGTGTCACAAAAATTACAAAAATTACAATTTGAAAAAAAATTGAAAAAATTGAAATGGAGTAAAAAGTAGATTATTGGAGCTATATTTTCTTAATTGAGTTAAAAATTTTAAAATAAGGTACTATGTGAAAAAAAATCCAGGTTTTGACTCTCAAAATGCCCGTGGGGCAACTGTTCAGTCAGCTGTGGGAATTTTCATACAGCATGCAGCGAGAGTAATATATCCCAAGTTTATATTTACATCTGTGTTGTGACACCACTTGGATGGAAGTGGGAGAATCTATCCATTTCATTTCATATATTGGAAGTCAAGTTGCAAGCGCTTACAGGAGTGCTTCGGGGGAATTAGGTGAATTGCGACGCGGTACTTTGCAGCTCGCGCATTGCATCTGGGGGAACTCAAGCTAGTAAAAAGCGGGGCATCGGTTGTCAGGGTCACACATCTCACTGCAATTTGATTGTCGCTTTGGGGTCCTGAATGGCGATTGCTGGCGCAACCGTAGCTTGAGGAGGTGCGGGCACTACGTACGAAGATTTGTTAAGCAGTTTGAGTTAGCGAGCTGCGTGTATAGCTTTGGACTATTGTTCCACTTGGAGCAGATCCCTGAGTGGCCGATCATCGAGACCCACAGCTTGCCATCTCCCTTCGAAATTCTGGGCGAAACTCTGTTGGAAACAGGTGATCATCAGGACGTTCACTTGTTAGTTTTACGGACTCGATCTGAACACACAAATTTGTTTGCCTGACTTACATGTGTAACATGATTGTACTGTACACTCCTTGCATTTCCAGTTAGGTCTATGTGCAGAGGTGCCTATATTTCGTTGCAATCTATTCTGTCCGTATGGTAGATCCTGAACCGTAGTTAAGTTATTATACACGTATGCATGAATGATGTAGATATTGACTATGAAAGGTACATCCAGGTTCAGGTGTTCCGCTTCCTTGTAGGCATTCCGCTCTTAACTTTGTTCCGCTCTCGGCTCTATCTATCTAGGAGAATGGTGCACTACGATCAAAATACATGCAGATCACTTGTCGACATATATCCGCATTCTCTACTTCTTGCTAGCGATGAGATTAATCCAGTACATTCTAGGGTCCATTTTCTTCACTCGTCCCGTAGGCTCTTTTGAATTTAGTTGAGACTTGCTGATTGAAGGTAAGAGGACCGCTTGCGTTAGCGAGTGCAATTGAAGTGGCGCCCTTGCTTGTCGAAGAGCTGTCCATGCAAGAAGAATTTGTTGTATTTAAATAAGTGGCAGTTCTGAGTACCATCGTGTGCTCTTGTTTTCGTTGCTCAATTGTTTGGATGTGTATATGTGCAGGTTAGCTGAGCTTTTGTACCCTTGACATATATCCTGAAGACCCTATAATTAATTGAAGGAGCTCGTGCACTTCCGCTTCATGGAGCGTTTCAATGCCTATTTTAGGCGATCCGCTGTAAAAGATGCCCCCAAGGCGGATGAGCTACTCAACCTCTGCATGGAAACAATACAAAAATTATATGATCAAGACTTGAGTTCGAGTACTGAAGACGACAGGACCGAAGATTATCTGATGAACAAGCACCAATGTCATTTTCTCGTTGGAAGGCTTACAGAGACTCGAGTTAGTTTACAAAAGATTCAATTGTCACCCCTTCTTGATGAGAAAACGACTCCAGTGCTTGAAGAGCTTCATCAGGTGCTCCTGGAGGTCGAGATGGTCATCAATGCCAGCCGCATCACCTCTTCGCAATGGCCAAGAGCAGCCATTGAACAAAGCGACATGAAGGAGACCTTTGCAAGTCTACTTTACGGAGTTCAATGGCATGCGTCTGTTTTTCTGAGCATTTTTGTGGACAACTTTCAAGAGTCTTCCATCACATTTGAACCAGCATTGTGCGATGGTCAGCTTAGTGTGGGGGACGAGTTTTCTCTGCTGATAGCGATGAAGGAAGACGAGGAGAGCCTCAAGCACCGCCTCCGATCTGTGAAGCTGGACAATCCAATAGAGAAACGGCTTGCAAATGAGTTGCTGAAGCTGAAAACGCCATCCGAGGTGGAAGATCATCTGATCACGCCATCAGTTGGCAATGATTCATCTGGCTTCAGCTCATCCCCTGATTTGTTATTTCTGAATCCTCAAGATCTTGATCTTAATGGTAACCCAATAGGTAGAGGTGCGTCTGCAGAGGTGAAACAAACGAATCTTATGGGCGGAAAGTATGCAATTAAGATTTTCGAAACGTACAACACGAAAGAATTTGATCAAGAAATGAAAGCTATACAGAAATTGGGGCGCCATCCTCATATAGTACGCCTCCTGTGCTACTCTAAGGACGATACAAATTGCTTCCTCATCATGGAAGAAATGGACATGGACCTGTATAATGTTTTCAAGAACTATAGAAAAAGATACAAATCCACACGTAAGCGTCCTCTTTCAGATGTGCAAGCTGTTGCTTTGATGCTCCAAATTGGAGAAGGTGTAAAGTATATTCACAGTAAGTGTATGGCGCATCGTGATCTCAAGTCTAAGAATGTCCTTGTCAAGCTTGATTCTTCCAGCAGAATTACTTCAGTGAAGATTGCTGATTTTGGTCTGACTAAAACCAGAAACGCCACTCAGACATGTTCGAATCAGACTCTCAACCAAGGTACCACCAAGTGGATGGCGCCGGAGGTTATCCAAGGTGGTGACTCGGTGAAGCACGCCAAGTTCAACCCCAGAAAAGCTGATGTCTATTCTTTTGCGATTATCTGCTTTGAGATACTAACTGGGGAAGATCCTTATTATGATCATGCCGGTCTAACCGCCATACAAATAAAGGAGCAAGTGAAGGCGGGCACGTTGAGACCAAACCTTCCAGAGGACTGTCCTCCGAAGTTGGCTGCTCTAATTGGAAGATGTTGGCATATAATTCCTTAGGAGCGGCCACTATTTCTTGAAATTTGCGAAGAACTGAGGTACATCAAGGGGTTACTTCTGAGAGGTGAGATTCTGTCGATGAATGGCACTTAGTAATTACAAGTTTGGCATGTTAATATAGCAGAATGTGGCAATAACTTCAAAAGTATTAGCCTAATTTCTAATTTCTAGGACTGGTTATGTTTCGTAGGTGATCCGAGAACGTCGGAAGTACAAGATATTCGTCCTCTTGGACCGGGACTTGGACCACTAGAAGGGGCACAGGTAAGCCAGGTTGAGTACTAATCTGAACATGCGTTAGTGTGGAGTACGAACTTGATAATTTGAATGATTGATTGCACAAAAACCAAAGAGTTTCTTTATCTTAAGGAATTTTTAGTATTCATTATCGCGAACGAAAGCAAGTAGGCCGGATTCAAGTATCTAGGATATGATGTGCTAGTTTGTGAGAGAATGCATGAATTTGTGGGTACGTATACTCAGCTCAGAGGTATTTGTGAGAGATATTTTAACAGTAGGTTGGGAATGTGGTGCATTTATCATACGAACAGCTTCGAGGACCTTGGGGAGGTGATGGTGGTGATAAATTTCTTGATGTGGTCACCTCTATCAATCGGATGAAATTCACATACTCATCTCCAAGAATACTTGGCTCAATGGAGATGGATTATAACTTTGTTGGTCGTAATTTTGTGATAAAACGCCATGGATACCCATATGGTAATAACTCTGCACACCTACATGGAGACCGACATGCTAAGCCAGCAAGCGTAAGTTACGTACTGTTTCTCATGAGTTCCATGTGTACGCTGTATTCTCAATCAATTAGAATCAGTTCTTTTGAAAGAGAATTCCTCTTTTCCATGTGGGTACTTATTGAACAATAGTATTGTAGTCGCTCCTTAAATTTGAATCACTAATTAGGATCTAAGATATTGTTGTTGTGACTCCAGATAGAGTTTGAGGACTTTGAATTCATCACACATATCAGCGGATACGTTTCCCAAAGAGACGTGCACATATCTAATAAAGAAGTTTGTACCAAGGACATTATTGTTTCATTGACTATCCATACCAATATTAGAAGTTGTGGACCTTTTGGTGATGAACAAGGTGAGCCATTCACTAGTGAAAAGGGTAGAGTAATTGGGTTTCATGGAGGAAGTGTCTATCTTCTTGATAGCCTCGGTGTTGTGGTAATTCTTGGTGATGCAAGTGGACTCATGTGAGTGGATTACCAAGTGATCACCACAAATTTAGATAGATGTTCAATATGACCATATTGTAAACATGTTAGTTGAGTATTGCAACAACTACCTATTTTTCAAAATTCCATATTTTTGGCTTTGTTGAAAGTTACTATAGTTTAGTCATTTGGCTCTAAAAGATCTAGTTCTAAAAGAATTGATTCATATTATACTCATTTTACTCCAAATTCTACAAAATTTTCATATGCTTGCAATGCTTAGGAAATTTCGATGAATTCATTTTTTTATTGGAAGTTGAAACAAGCTTTTGTTGTGGAGAGGTTCCTATTTGAAGCTTGAAACTAATTTTATAATTTCCTTGAATTAAAGTCATTGAATAGTTATTCTAGAAACCAAGGTTGAATTGAAGAATGCTAATTAAATGAATTGTCTTCTTTGGCCAATGAAAAAAGCGTAAACTAGATTGGACAAAAATAGATAAGATGTACAAAGGAATGGCAAAAAAAATGGGAACGAATGTGCTACACTTATAATTTCAATGCAAATTTCTACATATTGGAAACATAGTTCTTAAACAAATAAAATGTAACTTCAATCTTCCATCTGAAGCTTTATAAAAATGTTAATTTATCAAATTTGAAGTATGATTGTTAAGTAGGCAATGCATTTTATTGCAAATGGATCTAACCACATTTCTATGTAATCAACAATAAGTAGTGGGTTATAGTTTGATTGAATAGGTTGTGTCCAATAGTCATTTCCATTTCTAGATCGTACTATTACTATTCTTGATGTGGTAGAAGCATAAAAAATATGAAATCCTTGTACTCTATATGTTGACCAAACCTTTAGCTTTTGATGTTGTCTTCAAATCTCTCCAAAGTTTATCTTTTTGAGAACAAATAATAGTTGGATCTCTATTGGAATTTCAAACTAACATAACATTCATGGTATGATGAAATTGATCAAAACTTGTAATAAAATCATTTGGAATTATATGCTAGTATAGTATATTGGTAGTTACTTATTGACATCAAGAAATTAGAGAGTAAATGTAATGAAGCTAGTAAAAAGATTCATAAAATTGACAATACATTTCAGCAAATTCATTTAGCTAAAAAATCTTCAAACTGAAATGACATATAAATCTTTATTAAACTAATAAAATTCATTAAGCAAGCAAAGTTTACTCTAGGATATTAATCTAGACCTTTTCGTTCATTGACTAGAACTTGTAATGCTTACATTTATGAACTTTCTTCTATAGATCTTACTTGAATGGGTGTTTGATTTTCTACAACTACAAAAATTTGTGGCTATCCTATTTTGGAATAATGACTCTATTGCAAAAATTCTTCATTAGATTGTTGTGAATGATATTTTATCAATTCATTTCAAAGTCTTTTTTCTCTATAATATCAAGTTTGTTTGTGCAAAATTTTATGGTGAAGCACTTGATGATTGTCATATCAATTATTATCTTTGTGGAGGAAAATGTGGTAAATTGCACCTAAATTGATAAGGTGGTATCACTAATTTGCATGAGCATTTGGAGAGCAATAGCAAAAACAACTCAATGAATGAGTTGGTTGCAATAACTACTATTGAATGTTTGAGAGCTTTATGCCACAAAATTGCATGTTTTTTTGTATTTGTTTGATCTATAGAGAATTGAAAGAGTAGCTTAAGTATTTAGAAGAATAATAGAGATGGTATTGGAGAGGATTGCTTAGAAGAGAGCTTGGACGTTCTACAAGGCATTTTGCGTTACATTCTCCTTTTGTGTTGAGAAAGCAACAAAAGTATTCACAATTGGAGCCCATATTGGGAAAGATTATTAGCAATGAGAGAAGGCATTATGGTTCAAGACTTGATAAGAGATTTGTCCCTATTAGGACATCATTCAAACTATTGCAAGGATGATCAAATTGTAGATTGGAATATGTCATAAATAAAAACTAAAAACTAACATAAAAATGTATCCATTCACATTGAATAAGTATGTCTTTAAGGTTGCTTGTACGTCTCCTACGCAAGTTGCATCCCAATGAATAGTGAGTGGAAAGGCACAAGCATTGGTTGCACAAACTTATTTGTTGATGTAAGTACTTCATTGGTTGCACTCACATATTACCTTGTTGTATCAATGTATGTCAATTTGAGTCACACAAACAATCATGTGTTTACTTCTGTACTCTGTGGTCCAAATTGAAGTTGGTAGAGAATAAGCTTACAAATACACTTCATGTGTACTTCATATGTCCGGATTGAGATTCCTTTGACATTCATGAGCTTATCTTGAATTGAAGGTGTTAAAGTTGAATTTAGGGGTTTTAGGTTTGAAACCTTGTTCAAATTTTGCATGTTTGCAAACATTTTTTCTTTTTTCTTTTGGGCCACAACTGATGCTACAACTAACTAGGTAATAAAAAAGACATGTACATTGACGTTGTATTAAGTGATTGTATTTCTAGTTGCTCACATGATTGCTCACATATTTCCTTTGGTAATCAAAGCACAATGAATAGTGAGTGAGTGGAAAAGGCACAAGCATTGCTCACACTTATTCATTCATGCAAGTACTTACCATTTCATGAATCGATGTGTTGCTTCAATTACCATTTTGTTACAATCTAGAGAAACAAGGTGATTTTGCAATTCCAGTGATGCAACATTAGTACAATTACTGGATTAATGAATCTAAATAAAACACATAGAAGCATTGTCAATGTTGATTGTTCTAGGAACTTCTTGCATTTGGTTGTATTATGTATGGCTAAAAACTTATTGTATTCGGTTGGGAATGTCATACATGTATTGAAGAACATTGCACAATACATTGAGACTGTCCTTATACTTGAAAGCCAAAAGCCAAAATTCCAAAAGTCTTGTGAAGGTCCCTTGATAGACATGAAACACTAGCCTTTGGGAGTGATGCTCTTTGGAAATGGTATAAAGCAACAAGATATTATGAAATAAACTAAATCATTCTTTCATTATACTCTAGTTAATACCACCTTATCAATTACAAATTACTTCAAATTTTTTTACAGGCCCAGTCAGGGAAAGGTGACACTTCTTTGATGAAGGAACTTCAGTGCTAGAGAATGTTGGTGGGGAACTCGAAGTGAAGATCAGGAAGTTTGATATGGTGGGCATCGAAGTCACTTGCTTCCTTATTTTCTCACATTCCACTTCCATTGTTGTGGCTAAGCTGCTCTAATCCCTTTCTTTAAGACACAAATTGAAAATTGCTTCAATTGATTATTGAGACCATTATAATTCCAATTTTTTTTTAAAAATCAATCATAAGTGCACTTTAAAAGATACGAGAATTTTCCATTTTTAATCTAGTGAAATGTTTGAATTTAAAGATTTTTAACTTCCAATATACAACTTGAATTGAAATCTATTTAATTATTCGGGATCACCATGGATGAATTTCCCAAAAATTCATGTATAGTAAGCCTAAAAATATAAATTTTTCCTATTTTATTTTCAACCTATTTTAAGCCATAGCCTTTGGCATTTTTTTGTTAGGCCCAACTCTTGAAGGTAGGCCTAATGCAAAATACAGGGGTTGTGAATCCTTGCACATTTGAGCCATGTAGGTAGAAATATATAGTCCATGTCATCTTTTGCTTCCTTCTCCATTAGATTGCTTTTTCATATTATAAAGTGAATTTTGAGAGGCCTCTCAATTTTAGTAAGTCACATTCTTAAAAATCCCCAAATCCTTTGGCTTTTGGCCTCTAGATATAAAGAAGCCTTGAGGACTATTGTACATTGCTAGAAAACCTTGTGCATATATTGAGAACATTGTACATATGGTGAAGAACAATTTGAATTAGTATTATAAGAAAAGTGATGGTACTCATGTGTAATGTATTACAATTTCATTTAACTCCTAATGCGTAGTTTACATTTTTGTATATAATGATCATTTTCTATCTAATTCACAATAGAAAAAAATATAATAGAATTATCCTATAAAATCCTTGAAATTTATTCACAATTTATGTGTAAATGCACAACCATAAATAGCCAATACAAGTTATCATGAACAAAGAAGATTAAAAAAAATCGTATTTTACAGATTTTTAAATTTTTAAAATTAAATTAAATTGACAGACAAATGCAAAGTTTCAAATAATTTAGAAATGAATAATTTGATTGATATGATTCAAATACTCTACATTTTCATGCTTTGAAATATCTCTTAGAACAATATTTTTCTTATACTCTTTGAAGGTGGAGGTTCACATCTTATTAATAATTCAGTTAAAGATATTATTATATCAATATATTTTATTTCGAATTTTAAAAATATAATTTTAAATTAAAAAATATTAAGCCTTGGAAAAAACTAAACTTTTACATGAAATAACATCGGTTGAAATTCAAAACTACATCCTTTTTATTTCTTATCATTATGTAATTGTAACATTTGGAAATACCTTTAATCATCATTTTTCACATAGTAAAAACAAAAATATCTAATATCTCTATTGTTGAAAAATGAAATGATTAATTATTTTATTTTGGGGCTTTTAATAATTGAAAAAATGTATTTCTTACTCTTTCAAGGATTATGAAGAACTTCAATGTTAAGAATTGTAAAACTTGATGATAGAATGCAATAATTGTATTAATTTTTATCAAATTCATTATGATTATTGAAGATTTGAGAACTTGTTTTTTTTAAATTCAAAAATGCTTTAGCTCACTTTGTTTAAGCATTCTCTTTTTTTGGCTTTGGTTGTAAATCCATTAATGATTTCTGAGGATGCAATATAAATTCAATTAATTTGGGTGATATTGTTGCCAAATTTGAGTCCATTTACTTGAGAGTTTCTAACAAATGGTCATAAAGGCTTGGTTCTAAAGAAGATCACGGAAGCAAAATGAAATCTACAAACGACTCCAAGTTTTAACTTGTTAAATTCATTGACTATGTTTTCATCCAAAAGGCTCCAAAACTGCTATTTCTAGTATAAGTATCAAATTTTTGGAAATTTTTTTTTTGACACATGTACTATAGGATCTTGTAGTATGCTGATTTGAGAAAAAAATTCAGAGATTTCCACCGTGTAGATTGCAAGATATAAGCATTCAAATTCACTAAAATCATTTTTTAGGCCTTGCAAAAAATAGGGCAGCTGCACTTCACAAGCTCACTTTCCTATGAAAAAATGTTCAAAATGGTGGAGCTTCTTTGGATTCTTTTTCCTTGACAAGTTATCTACATGTTTGAAAAAATTCACATTATTTGGAATTGTACAACATATAGGAAAAAAATAGTAAGTAGAAAGAAGTAGAGAATGATTCAAAATACAAAATTGTTAAGGATTTTGTTATGGAATCGAAAATGCCAATCCCAATGGTTGAAATGTTATAATAAAAAATCTACATCCTATGATTTTCTTTTTTTCAAAAAATATTGAAAATTGAGTAAGATAAATGACTTCAAAATTTATTTTTGAATAGAGAATCCATAATTGCCTGCAATCTGAAACTCCTTGTAACTTTTGACTCATTGATCAACTGAATGGAATAATTCAAAGTTTTCCACAGATATATAACTCTAGTTGAACAATTTCAAAATTTTGTTTTTGATAGAATAGATTTTTCTGATCTGCCCGGATTGCCTGCTTGAGGAAAAAAGTAACATATTCAACCATAACTTTTGACTCATATTTCTATATGTCATGAAATTTCGTGCATATGAAAGATATTCCTTGTCCCCACTTTCCATTCAAATTTCAGCCTAAAATATGCAAATCTCTAGTCACATGTACCTACCCAAAATTTCTATGTTGCCAAAAAATGCATGATGGTCCTTTTAGGGATTAAAGCAAGTTCATTTCAGCTTGCTTCATAAATTTTCATTTTCATCTCTAAATATTTTTATGTCATTAATTTTTGAAATCATCATATTGTTTTAGAAAAATTGAAAACGATATACAACAGTAATACATCATTATATTAACAATAATCATTCTTTTCGAGCAATGAATGGTGCCAATGGTTTGAAGAGTCTAGTAGGCAACCATATAAATTAATATTTATAAATCTTTTATAATTTATATTTTTAAAAATGAAAAATATTAAAATTTGATATTATGGATCCACTTATAAAATAAAGTAAAGTGCACAATTGCATTAAAGATTCATTTACAAATTAATTATGATCATTTAAAGAAATATTTTAATATAGATTCTTGAAATGTAAATACAAATCATATGTTAAATCAATTTTTTATAAAATATTTTCATAACTAGAATACATAATTATATTAATTACTAATTAAATACCAATTTAATGTTATTCATTCACAACAATATTACATCAGTATATTAACCTCTCAATACCTAAGAGGACAGAATGTGTCCTTTCCAAATTTTCAATTGCAAATTCTCAGTAGGGTGAAACAAATCTCAACATTTTGAAAAGTAGAACCTTGTAGAGTAACAAGCTGACATACTTGTTGCATACTACTGTTGGAGGTGAGGTGCGCCAGCGTGAGAGCGTTGAGATTGCTTGCAGGTCTGTCATTTGTTCCAAACTTGGTGGGGGACGTTAAATCGTCCATTCCAAGGTGGGCCCGCTTGACGTGGCGCGCGGGCTGGACCACGGGGCCAGGCGACGACCCTGCATCAGGCCGGCCCACCCCGAATGGAGCCCGACCCGGCCACGGCCACGGACCGGGTGACGGAAACCAGTGCGGCCCCGACGGACGCATGAGTGGCCCGACGTCCGATTGGTCTCCGCTCAGTGAGTTCTCCTCAGCACGGCACAACTCAAACACAATCGAGTAGATAATCAACAGCAACAAACAAAGGGGATGAACTCTTACACTCTTCAACAAAGTGGCAGTAGCTGACCTTCAAGTATCATTCTCAAGTGTAAGAGTCATTGATAATGCGGGAAATCTGACCAGGACATGTTGAAATGGTGATTGCCAGCAACTCTTGAATCATCACTGCAAGTGCCGATGTAGGATCGAATAAATATTGAAACAGGTTCACTTGGAGACATTAATGTGCTTTCTAGGATCATCAACACTTGCAGCAAAATCATGGCTGATATGGAAACCAGACCAGCGGTACCACCGCCACTAGCTTCTTCTGGTATGATTTCTTCCGTGGTTCAATCTGGCCTTGCAACAGTGGACATAACTAAGAGAAATTAAAAGTCGAGAGGCCATGGACAAGGGTCCAGCTTGTCTCAATCAACAAGACAGTTTTTCATACAATCCCACAAGTAATGTTTCACACCCGTCCGGTTTCGCAATTTGCATTCATTGATGGGCCCCGTGAGGGGCAGTCCGAAAAAGGGGTATGCTGGTGAGTGTACCCAACACACGGTAATCTTCGAACTGCGGCGGAAGAGAAATTTCCTCTGAACTGTGCACCCGGCCTGAATTTCCACGATGGAGAGTGTGCAGATACTTCTACACACAGATTCTAAGAATGTGCAGCAATGCTTATGGGATAAGTTACTTCGAGTCCGCTCGCTCGTCCGGTTTTGTCAGGCTGCTTGCGCATCCGTCGAGGCCTGTCTCCGTCGGGGCCGCACTGGTTTCCGTCGCCCGGTCCTTGGCTGTGGCTGGGTTGGGCTCCATTCGGGGTGGGCCGGCCTGATGCAGGGTCGTCGCCTGGCCCCGTGGTCCAACCCGCGCGCCAGGTCAGGCGGGCCCACCTTGGAATGGACGATTTAACGTCCTGCAAACTTGGTTCCATTACGATCAGCCTTCAGACTCTCAAATGTATGTGTGCTTGCAAGTATTGCAACTTCAGTTGCGTATCATGCACAGATTATCGAATTGCACACACTCTCACCAAGATGAGTATACAAAAATTGAAGAAATCCCTTCACGATCAATCACGGTGTACCTTCGCAGATCGTTTTGAGTGGAGTCTTATGTAAGTTGCTAACAAGAAAATTTTAGAAAATGAATTGAGGATCCAACAAGCCGCTATGCAACATTGAGGATCTAGCTGCTGCTTTACCAGCTAGCTATAGACGCCGGGATGAAGATGAATCTGGATTTCACCTGAATATGATTGTTGCCTGATTGTCGTGGAAGAAGGAAAAAATCCTAAACGCTTACCATGTCTTACTTGATGGGCACTTTGTTGTTTCAACTCCAAATTATTTAACTCAAGGATAAGTGCTTCCAGGCATGTTTTGCAATCATGTCTGAGCCGGTATTGAGAACTTGATTTCTGGTTATCTTGGAATTGCCAGGAATATGAAGAAAGACAGGAAGCATTTCATCAACAACCTCATAAATATGCTTTGTCATAGTACCGTGTGTACACTTCGCCATAACCAAGCCGGACACTCATGCAGGTGGTGCTGTTGACATTCAATTTTCAACCCACCAGCTTGATTCCTGAAGCAATATTTAACAGCACATTCCAACTTGTTTAACTAATCTCCTTTGGACTCGTCACTCCTTGATCCAGTGGAAATAAATTATGGAATTTTGTGGAAATTGAGAAATTAATCACTGAGGACGGAGGGCTGGAGTGGCACTTGCGAAGACAGGGTCAGGTCCATGAGATCGAAGTCACAGCAACAGAAACGTAACCTTGACAAGGATTTAGCATTAGGAGGAGGGGTAGTGCTAAAGGCAGGTTACCGTATCCCCAGTTCATCGTGAACCGTGAGCTTATCTCCGATTTATTCGGGGATTCGTATCCAGAGATTATTCAAGCAGGGCGGCCGGGGCGAGGGTTAACCCGTAATACAGGTTGGAACCTGACATACGGAACCATACAAGCAGGACGCAGTAGACCACATGCAGGTTCCTACATACAAGACTTCTGACAAGAAGCCCTAAGCACTCGGTAACCCGTTAGTGCGGCCGGGCCTAGAGCGGTTATAATAAGTGTCATTGAGCTAGACATGATTTTGAATTGATGACACTAGTTATCACTTTCAGTGTTATTTTGTGCAAGAGCACACACACAATCTTGCCCAATCTTCTCTAACTTATGTGATTGGTTGTTGATAATGTAAGCACAAATTGCAAGTGTAGGAATAAACAAATTGAGATTGGAGTGGAGTATGGTCTATAACAGAATAACCATTACAAGAGAAATGGGGCCTCAAGAAGGCCCTCAAAGTTTGGACCAACAATGATGTCATTGTTGCACCCAAAAAATCAAAACCAATATAAGGAAAGGATAATTCTAGTTGATCAAATTTGGGTTAGCAAAGACTGTGATTATTAAATTAATGCAAAAAAATGTTCTTTAGAAAAAAATTGAATTAAAAAAAATCAATAGGTAATGTCACAAATGTTTTAATTTTGTAGCCCACTTCAAGCCCCATTTTTCTTATAATGCTTGTCTACTTCTCAAGAACCCCACACTTCATATTAGTTGGGTATCACATAAGTAACATCCATGTATCACTTCAATACCATCTAAGGTAGGTGACCCAAAGCCACATTGAATGCTCCCATTTTTACCAAAGATTTTGTACTAAATCTATAACTAAAGTTAGCTACAACTGATATTTAAAGGTATCACAAGCTCTTCTCTTCATGGTTGGCTAAGCACACTTAGCCTCATATTTGAGACCCTATTATTTTCAACTTTAATAATTTATTAATAATTCATGCTAAATCTAAAATCATGTTTCCATTACATTAGAATATCTTTTTCAAATGAAAATCTCATTCAAGTGGCTCCAATTCTAACTTTTATATACATATGTGCAAAATTACTTAATGCTCTAATAAAAGACAAATGTCTACTTCTCATGTACATTATAATATTCAATATTCAATATTGATTAGATATTAGGCATTTATTATTGAAAATGTAATGAAGATTAAAATTTTCTTCCTTTCCTAGCTAAAGTAGAAATAGAATTAATTGTAAACTCATCTTCTTTGCTTTAGATAGTAGGTGAGTGACCTAAGTTGCTTGCATAAAAATATGTGCTCCAATCAAAGTATGTGCTCCAATCATAAACACAGATGAAATGAAGGAGTTAAGATCCTTGGTGAGATTACTATAAGAAACTTGTTTTTTTAAGCATTAGATGGGATTTAGCTACCTTGGAAAATGGTTTTAGACTAGTTTCCCAGGCTCGGAACTAGATAGGCCTCTTGAGAATTTTAAACTATTAAAAATACATTTAATTTTAAATTAAAAAATAATAATAATTTCATTATTATCTGATGTGGTCGTTGCCTCACCATGTTAGCGAGCTAATGTGGCCAAGTTCCCATGGTCCGAGAACTTGTGGGAACTCATAGTCTTCCATAGTAGCTCATTCTCTTTGAATGTCTAAAATCAATTAAGTGGACATTGTGCTTAATGTCTACATTTATCCATGTTAATGTCTAAAAAATCATGTCAAGATTGATAGGGCAAAAATATCCAAAAAGGTACTTTGATGTTAGATTTTTTGACCTAATATCCATAGAAACATGATTTTTGAGGGTGCTAAAATCTTGCCATGCAATTGTCACCTCAGAGCCACGCAAGTGCCACATGGGCAAGGAAAGTCAATTGGAAGTTTTTTTCATCTAGCCCGTCTATGATGTGGCACTTGACGTGGTGGCAAGAAAGTGACATGGTAACCAACGAGGATGACATGGTAAGCTTAGTCAAGACACTTTCACATTGTTTAAGAAATTTAATATTGTTTTTGGAGATGTCAATTTAGACGTCTAGATGTTTTTTAAGATGTCAATTGGTGCATATTGTACCTATAGGGAAAGGTGGGCTAAAAATAATTATATTTAAAAAATTCAAAAATAAATAAAATGAACAAGAAAAATTGTCAAATTTAGCAAGAATTAAAGACAACTTACCATCTACCATCAAGAGAAATTTTGATGGCATTGTGAAGAAATTACTTCATTGACATTTAGTGAGAATGAAGGGTGGAGAGGTCATTTTTAAAATGAAATTCATCATCAGTCTATGGGCAAATAAGGGATATGGGATAATTTGAAGATGGGAGCTTGACCACTATACATCTAGACATTGTTTCAAACATGTGAACATTGATTCGGAAATTATACTTCAAACACAATTCTTGCTCTACATATCCCACATGTGTTTTTCACATTGGATCAACGTTTAATCAAAGCCTATAGTAACTTTCATAGATTTATCCGCAATCAAAATGTGTCTATTTGATGACATGACAATACTATGTCTTTTGGATGTTCCAAAAAACATTACCATGTTTGCATTCATATCAAATGAAACATCAATGTCAATAGTAGCATCAACTTGCATTTATAATAATCTACTAGTGTTATCGGGGTAGAGAGAATATGCTTTGGAAAAACACTAGGCTTCTAGTAGTAGCTAGATTTGGCCTAGGACATGAACAAAAAGAGAAAAAACATCCTCTCAAAATTTCATTTCAAAATTCTTAATACAAAGATCTCTATTACTCTCTAAACATATATGGCAAAAACACAACAAAAAACTATCTCTTAAAAATTATATAAAATTATATTTTAAAACTCTATGAAGGAGGATAAAAACTCCCCTTCTTATATTCTTCCTTCTCCTCTAAAAAAGGAAAAGTTTAACTCCAACTAAAAATTATCCTAACATCCATTGGCCACTATTTTAAATAGAAGTTTAACTAGAGAATAAACTATCTTCATTTTTCTCTCTTTTTACTTTTTTACAAAAATAAAATTAGAAAATACTTCTAAACACAAACCTAAAGGGATGAAGAATTAACATATGTCTAATAGAGATAATAAATGGAGTTCTAAGATAAGTTTTATTCCATCTACAAGAACTTGAGACTTAGAAAAACCCCTCTAGTTTGACGTACTAAATCTAAACCCATCTAAATAATATATAAACAAATATTTTTACATATTGTAAGCATTTGCTATTTTACAACATTCTATGCAATATGTACAAAAATCTATCTTTTAGGGCCATTCTCACTCTGACATCTTGATATTTTGTAAAACATCAATGTCCATATTCAAATATAAAAAATGTGGAGTTCTTGTAGTGTTGGCCACTTCTTCTATGGCTGATCAATACAATTTCCAACAATATGATGAAGATGGAAGTATAGAGGTTTATCTAGTAGGTATAAAATGTTGTTTCTAGCAAATGCTAGCCCACAAAGACCAAAAGCCTTGACAACATAGACTACTACATATATAGAACCAACAATATTAAGGATAGGTGACTAAGTTTTGGGATCCTAGGCTAAATGAGATGGTAGTTGTGATCCAAGTGCTTGCTTACAAGACCGTTGAAAGATGGACAAAGAGTTCTAGCAACAAAATTTGAATGTAAGTTCCTTTTGAACCAAACTGTGCTCCTCACATTAGGTGCTTGTATGGGCATTTATGAAACTAAATAATCAATGCAATAACCATCTTAGTATTACAAAAATATATGTGAAAAAAAAGTCTTAATATATGGCAAATGGAACCGTTATTTTTAATATTTCTTCACCACGTAAGTTATTATTTATGATTCTAATTCATAATCAAAATCAAATGGTGATTTTATTGATTTTTCAATTTTCAATTTATAAATCTATTAAGAATATAAAGTTGTGTTTTATTATCATTGTCTAGATGTCAATATTTTAAATTTTTGTAAGTTGATATTTAAAAAAACAATCTCAAATAAATTGTATTATGAAAATAATTAATGATACAAATCATAAAGTTGTGAAGGAAATTTTAAAAACTATAGTACAAATCAACACTATATTTTAGTCATTTTTAAATTTTAAGAAAATATTTGCCACAAAAGGATTTTTATATTAAAAACTTTAAGAAAATAAAATTTGAAAAGCTATTTCACATTTGGCCAAAAAAACAATGGAGTTGGTCTTCATTTTCAATATTCAATAAAATTTCATAAATCATGACAACAACACACAAAAACTTTATGGCAAAGAAAAAATTATTTGATCAAACCTTGTTGCTCTTTATTTTTAGACCAAGTTTTATACATTAGGTGATATACCATCTTAGAGGTGGATTCTTTCTCGAAATTTATCTGTGATTCAACGGAAGCAGAGTTCCAACCCAATAACTTACTCTGTCCTTAGTGAGATCCAATTCTGACAGGCAAACAATCACATAGAGTTACATGGTTTGATAGCTTCTGCAACGTTCCGGTAGAGCAGCATCGTTGAATTTGTTAACGTTTTTCCACATCTTTGAATAGTTGGGACCGTGGTTTTCGAAGAAACAATGGGAATACATTTTCGAAACTGAGTCTGGACTTTGTGGCTTATCGATCAAATATGGGGACAACGTACGACTCTCCAATGGAAACCTAACTGAGTTTGAGCCTCTGCGAGCCAGGCGCACCGGCTGGATCCTTGCAGGAGCCGAAGTCAAGGATGAGCAGAAAACCTCTCCGCCACCTGGCTGGTGAATTCAGTTATCTGTTCTGCCAACTTGAACTCCAGTCTCTTAACCCCTAAAGGACCAAAGCCATTTTTCTGTCGAAAACCACTCAAAACTGCCATTTCTGCTGCATTCACCCATAAAATCCAAAAGAAATACTTTAAGAAAATCTAACCGTAGGATCTTGTAATTTACTTGTCTCAGACCATGTGGTAAAAATTTCATGAATTTTGACAGCACAAATTGAGAGATATTAGCATTCAAAGTTGGAAAAAGAAGTTTTTTTGAACACTGGCCTGCAATTTCAGATGACTTTGACCACCTTTTGTTGAAATTTTTTGCACTATGGACTGTGAATTAAAAAAATTTTGTGTTGAAGAATTGAGTTGATATTCTAGGGAAAAAATTTCAAAAGAGAAACTCTTGATTTTCATTCTCTAAAAAAATGTTAAGTAGAAGTAGGTCCAAGATTACATGAAAAACTAAATCGTTAATAGCTCTAAGATGGGATTGAAACTCAATAATCCCAATGGTGAGATTGTTCTAGCAAACAAACTTAACTTTTTCAAACAATTTTTTTGGAAAAATTGTGAAAATTGCATTCAGAAATGAATCCCATAAGTTATTTTTTCAAGAAGATGCTCATATTGCCCAAAAAACAATATTGTTCATAACTTTCACATTACTAATCCAAATGGAATGAATCAAAGCTTCACATGTAGACAAAAATATAATCTATAAGAAAAATAAATTAAAATAAATTAAATTTCAATTTTTTGTGGATTTATTTTTCTGCCCGGTGACATGAAAATTATGTTTAAGATGGCATAACTTTTGCTCCCAGACACCGATTGAAATAAAAATTATATTCCCACGAAGCTAATCAGTTTTTCTATCTTATGAGAAAGTTTCAAAAAATTTAACTAAAAATCGAGGTCATAGGAACTTGCCTAAAATCCATTTTGTCCCCCGAGGGGACAATGGTCCTTTAGGGGTTAAACCCAAAACGATGCGGCGGACGTTTTTTGTCCGATGAACGTCAAAGAATTCTCCTCAGTAGGACAGAGTTGCAACTATTTATCCTCGGAATTAGGGGTGGAAAGGGGAAATCTTCTACAGTAGTTTGACTCCCAATGAGTATTTTTGATTTTTTTAAAGTGGATGATGTCACATAGTTCAAAAATGCCTGATTTCCATGGTCACCAGCCTAGTGTTCAAGGGTTAAACCCATGGCTTTGCTAGAACGGATATGCTTCTCGTTTTCTAGTCATGCATTTTACTTCGCTCAGTTTAAACAAGAGATTTGGGCAACACGTTTTGGGCTTCATATGTGGGGAGTGGTAATGTGGAGTGCAGGAGCAGCGGAGGAGGAGAAACCAGAAGAGGAGTCCAAGCAATCTCAGTGGTGAGATTACTATGTTTCAATTCCACCTTAGAGCTACTAGCAATTTATTTTTTTCTTTCAATATTAGACCTATTTTTACTGAACAATTCTTTGAAATATGAAAATCAAGTGTCTCTTTTTTGAAAAAGATTTCTAGACTTTTAAGTTTTAACTCAATGTTTCAACATAAAAAAAAATTTTAATTCAACATTTGTAGTGCAAAATTTTAAGCTTAGAAGATTCAAATCCTTAAAATCTAGGTAAGCGAGGTGTGAAAAAAATAATTCTCTTCACTTCAAATGCAAATATCTTGCAATCCACGCACTCAAAGCTTTTGAAATTTCTTCTACACATTCTTATACCAATCAGGTGAAAAAAAAATTCTAAACTTTTTTGCAGTCTGGAATAGAAATGACAGTTTTTAGTGGAATTTGATGAAAAACAACTTCGGGACTTCAAGGGCTAAATACTATGTTTCCAATATATATAAATTTACATTTGAAAATATAAATGTCACACATTCTTTTCCATTTTTTGCAATTTTGGACATTCCTTTACACATTTAATCCTTTTTTCGGCCAATCTAGTTCATATTTTTTTCTCCCACCAAAGAAAACAATTAATCTTAGCATTATTGAAATCAACCTTTGCTTTGGGACACTAGAAGAAAATGAAGGGTTTTGCGACTACACTATGCAACTCATTTGTGACTTATGATAATCTAGAGACCTATAGTTGCAATGGACATCCTAAAATCTAAGAAAAAGGTGTAGCAATTACAAGAGTCATGCCTCGTGTGTGACTCATTTGGAGCTTGTTTGCAACTTGTAGATTTGTAGATTTTAAAATATTAATCTTAATGATTTTTAGATTTCAATTTTTCATATCTACCTTCTTTCTAGATTTAAGAATTTTAGAACTACCTTTTCCTAGATTTCAAAATTTCAGGTCTACCTTCTTAGATTTCAAAAATTCAAATATTGATATTTAATAGATTTCATTGGTTTAGAATACCTTAAAATTTCTTGGATTTTAAATGTTTTTTTTATTTCTACAGATTGTAAAAATCTAAAAATCATAAAAATCTAGAAATTGAAGCAATCTTAGAATTCTATCAACAAAGTTCATTGCACATGCCTACTACAACTTACAAGTCTTATATGTCCAACCTAAGCCTTGGAGTTGCCCTTGTCACCCTTGCAAATCACATAGCTAGCTCACTTGTGTCACTTGTACTCCTAGCACTTTTGATCTTGGGATGTTTACTTTGGGTGATTCTTAGTTAAAAACAGAGAACATCCAAAATAAGTGTCCTTAGATTGAGATTATAAAGATTCAACATTCATTCTTTAGTATAATATCAAAAAAATATATTACAAGACTTTAAAAGAAATGAAAATCATTAATTTTGAGCATTTTCAACCAATATAGTTTAAGGAAGATATATATGTTTTTTAAGTTTGATGTTTGTTTAGCAAAATGAATTTGTTGAAATGTATTGTCAATTGTATGGATTTTCTTAATAGCTTCATTGCATTTACTTTCTGAATTCTTAATGTTGATAACTACCAATATGTTGTATTTGCATAGAATTCCAATTCACTTTGTTACAAGTTTTGATCAATTTCATCATACAATGGATATTATGTTGAGTTTGAAATTCCAATAGAAATTTTACTATTCTTTGTTTTAAAAAAGATACACTTCGGGGAGATTAGAAGACAACATCAAAAGCTAAAGGTTTGTTCAACCCATAAAACACAAAAATTTAATTTCTTTTTAGTGCTTTTAGCACATCAAGAGATAGTAATAATAGGATCTAGAAATGGAAATGACTATTGTACACAACCTCATAATTAAACTATAAATCTACTAATTGTTGTTATTGAACACATAGAAATGTGATTCAAAAGATCCATTTGTGATAAATTGCATTGCTTCTATAAAAATAACACTTCAAATTTGATAAATTATTTTGATTTTGTAAAAACTTAAGATGGAAGATGGAAGTTAAATTTCATTTGTTTAACCCCTAAGCGCTCCGACGTCCATTTTCTAGGCAATGAATAGATGGAAACTTGAAATTCCTCCTCCTAACTACTTGGATGAAAATTATTCTAATTTGTGGAGATGCATCATGAAGTTGTTGTCCTATCAAAGGGTTGGATTTGGTGTTCCTAGAGTACATTTTTTTCTAAAAATACAAATGTGCAAGTATGTCAAGTAGTTGAATTACATTGACTTTAGTTCAAAATTGGATTTGCCAAAAGGAAGTCATAGATTTGAAGAACACAAAAATTCCAAAAACTCACCATGTGAAGAGAACCTCATTTCAAATTCATTCTGACAAATTTTACTCAAAAATTGATAATGTTTTGCTTGTAATAAATTTTGAAGGAATTTTGGAATTTCTCTTTCAAAATTTATAAAAAAAAGATTGGTGATGGAATTGGTGAATCTAACCATACAAATGGAATATACAAATCAAAATATACAACTTTCATTTGTATATGAATTCCAAAATATGCTTCCAAATAGCACTTTATAATGATTTTTCTCAAATTGTCAAATATGGAGATGAGTTTGGATGTTTAGGGGTTAAATAATCTATTTCCAATCTGTAGAAATTTGCATTTGAAAATATAATTATTAATCATCCTGTCCCATGTTTTGCAAATTTTGGCTTTCCTTTGCACATTGTATCCATTTTTGTCCAATCTAGTTAATATTTCTTTCTCTGACCAAAGAAGACAATTCATCTTAATGGTCAATTTCATTAAAATGGTGCTACTCCATTGAAATGGTGGGCCATTTCACTACTTTGGCATTTTCAAGGTTTAGACTGCATGGTCTGAAATCT
Source organism: Straminergon stramineum (assembly GCA_963920665.1). NCBI lineage: Eukaryota > Viridiplantae > Streptophyta > Bryopsida > Hypnales > Calliergonaceae > Straminergon > Straminergon stramineum. The sequence goes on from OY987264.1 coordinate 25,039,092, forward strand.
AAACCTGTCCTAGATATTACAAATTTAAACATATCCTAGATGTTTGAAATCTAGATAAAACATAGATAATTCAGATCGTCTGTTCTGAAATCTATATATGTTCTAGATTTCTGAAATCTCTAAGTGTCCTAGATATCAGAAATCTACATCAATCCTAGATGTCCCTTTTACAGTTTAGAGTGCATGGTCTAAAAAATGGCACATGGAATACCACCATTTTAACGAAATTGACCATCTTAGCAATGTTCAATTCAAACTTTGCTTCAAGAATAACTATTCAATGACCTTTATTCAAGGAAATTGTAAAATTGGTTTTCAAGCTTCAAATAGGAAGCTTTCCACAACAAAGTCTTGTAGTCTTACCTTCCAATAAAAATTTACTTCATCTAAATTTCCTAAGCTCTACAAGCATATTATAATTTTGTAGAGTTTGGAGTAAAATGAGTGTAATATGAGTCAATTCTTTAGGAAGTGGATCTTTTTGAACTAGACCATATTGTAGTAACATTCAACAAAGCCAAAAAAATATGGAATTTCAAAGAGTAGGTAGTTGTTGCAATAATGAGCTCATGTCTTTACAATATGTATTAAATTGAGCAATTGTCTAAATTTGTGGTGATCACTTGGTAATCTATCCACGTGTATCAACTTGAATCACAACACCAAGGCTGTCAAGAAGAGAACCACATCTTCCATGAAACCCAACTACTCTACCAATAGCACTATCAAATTGCTCACCCTCTTCATTGCCAAAAGGTCCATAACTTTTGATATTGGTATGGATAGTCAATGAAACTACAACGTCAATGGTAACATTCTTACCAGATATGAGCACGTCTCTCTGGGACACGTATCCTCTGATATGCATGATGAACTCAAAGGCCTCAAACTCTATCTGGAGACACAACAATGATATCTTAGTTCCTAATTAGAGATTCAAATTGAAGGAGCAACTACAACACTATTGTCTAATAAGGACGCATATGGAAAAGAGGGCTTCTTTTTTAAAAAATTCTAATTGAAAATAAAATACCCGGAACTCATGAGAAACAGTACGTAACTTACATCTACATTCAGTTGTCCCCAGCTATTCTCATGACAGTATCTCTTCACAAAGATATTATCAGCAAGGTTATAAACCACCTCCATTAAACCCACTAGCCCTGGAGATTGGGAGTATCTCAACTTCATCCGATTGATGGAAGTGCCCACATCATAAAATTCAACACCACCAGCACCTCCCCAAGGCCCTTGAATCTGCTCACATCATGAATAAACCACATTCCCAGCCTATTGTTAAAATATCTCTCTCAAATACCTCCAAGCTGATACATACCCACAAGTTCAAGCATTCTCTCACAAGATAGCACATCACAATCCTGATACTTGAACCCTCCCTTATCCGATGCAATATGCAGTCAGCTTGTTGTCATTCATACTAAAAATACACAACAAATACTAAAAGTTCCTTGAAATTAAGCAATTCTGTGGTTTTTGTTCGAGCAGTCATTCAAATTATTAAGTTCGTACTCCACACTAGATTAGTACACAACATAGCTCACCTGTGCCCTTTCTAGTGGTCTAAGTGGACGAATATCTTGTAATTCCAACTTTCCTCGATCACCTACAAAACATATACATAGGCAAACAGAATGAGTCCTAGAAATTAGAAATTGTGCTCATACTTTTGAATTTGGTGCTACATTTTGCTATATTAACATATCAAACTTGTAATTTCTAAGTGCCATTCATCGACACGCAGAAGCTCACCTCTCAGAAGTAGCCCTTTGATGTACCGCAGTTCTTTGCAAATTTCAGGAAATAGGGGCCGCTCGTGAGAAATTGGATGCCAACATCTTCTAATCAGAGCAGCCAATTTTGGAGGACAGTCCTCAGGAAGGTTTGGCCTCAACGTGCCCGCCTTCACTTCCTGCTTCATTAGTTCCAAGGAGCGATAATCATTGTAAGGTTCTTCCCCAGTCAGAATCTCAAAGCAGATAATGGCAAAACTGTAGACATCAGCTTTTCGGGGGTTGAACCTAGACTTCTCCGGGTCACCTTCTCCTTTTATGACCTCCGGCGCCATCCACTTTCTGGTACCTTGGTTAAGAGTCTGATTTGAGCATGTATGAGTGGCGTTCTTGGTTTTGATCAGACCAAAATCAGCAATCTTCACTGAACGAATTCTGGAAAATGACCTGCTTGAAGGATCTGCAAGGTTGACAAGGACGTTCCCAGACTTGAGATCGCGATGCGTCATACGCTTACTGTGAATATACTTCACACCTTCCCCAATTTGGAGCATCAAGGCAACAGCTTGCACATCTGAAAGAGGACGCGTACGTGGGCGATTGTTCCTATTTCTGTATGTCCTGAAAACAGTAGACAGGTCCTTTTGCATTTCTTCCATGATGAGAAAGCATTCATTACCATTCTTAGAGTAGCCCAGGAGGCGTACTATATGAGGATGGCGCCCCAATCTCTGTAAAGCAGTCAGTTCCTGAGCAAACATTTTCGGGTAGGCCGTGTCGAAAATCTTAATTGCATACTCTCCGCCCATAAATTTAGTTCGTTTCACCTCCGCAGACGAACCCTTACCTATTAAGGTACCATCGAGATCAAGATATTCATGATTCAGATATAATAAATGGGGGGATGAGCTGAAGCGAGTTGAATCGTCAGCGACTAATGATGACTCCGAGTCTTCCAAAGCTCCACTATTCTCAGGCAATTGGGACGACGTGTTTAGATTATCTTCCTCCTCGGATCGCATTTTCAGCTTCAGCAACTCGTTTGCAAGCCGTTTCTCTGTTGGATCGTCCAGCTTCACAGACCTGAGGCGGTCCTGAAGGCTCTCCTCGTCTTCCTTCATCGCTGTCAACAGAGAAAACTCGTCCCCCATACTCAGCTGACCCTCGCACAGCGCTGGTTCAAATGTGATGGAAGCCTCCTGAGAGTTGTCCACGAGAATGCTCAGAAGAACCGACACATGCCATTGAACTCCGTAAAGTAGCCTTGCAAAGGTCTCCTTCATGTCGCTTTGTTCAATGGCTGCTCTTGGCCACTGTGAAGAAGTGATGCGGCTGGCGTTGATGAGCGTCTCCACATCCAGGAGCACCTGATGAAGCTCTTCAAGCACTGGAGTCGTTTTCTCATCAAGAAGGGGTGAGAGTTGAATCTTTTGTAAACTACCTCGAGTGTCTGTAAGCCTTCCAACGAGAAAATGGCATTGGTGCCTGTTCATCAGATATTCTTCGGTCCTGCCATCATCAGTACTCGAACTGAAGTCTTGATCAGACAATCTTTGTATTGTTTGCTTGCAGAGGTTGAGTAGCTCATCCGCCTTGGGTGCATCTTTTACGGGGAATCGCCCAAAAAAGGTACGGGCACGGTCCATGAGGCGGAAGTACACAAGCTCCTTCAATTAATTATAGGGTCTTCAGGATATATGTCAAGGGTACAAAAGCTTAGTTAACCTGCACATATACACATCCAAGTGCTTGAGCGACGAAAAGAAGAGCACACGATGATACTCAGAACTGCCACTTATTCAACTACGACAAATTCTTCTTGTACGGACAGCTCGTCCACAAGCAATTCAAGGGCGCCACTTCAATTGCACTGGCTAACGCAATGGTCCTCGTACCTTCAACTAGCAAACCTAAACCAAATCTAAAAGAGCCTAGACTACTGGATTAAACTCATCGCAAGCAAGAAGTCGACAATGCGGATACATGTCGACAAGTGATCTGCATGTATTTTGATCGTAGTGCATCATTTTTCTAGATAGATAGAGCCCAATAGATCTACAATTTATTCACGCTCGTTTTCTCACAAACTCGAGAGCGGAATGCCTGAACTTAGATTTACCTTTCATAGTCCATATCTACATCATACATGCATGCGTGTCTTAGTAATAACTTAACTACGGCTCGTGATCTACCGTACCGACAGGATAGATTGCAAAGAAATAGGGGCACCTCTAGACATAGACCTAACTGGAAATATAAGGAGTGTAGAGTACAATGTTACACATCTTAGTCAGGCAAACAAATTTTCATGTCCAGATCATGTCCGTAAAACTAACAACGTCCTCATGATCACCTGTTCCCAACAGAGTTTCCACCAGAGTTTCGCAGGGAGATGGCAAGCTGTGGGTCTCGATGATCAGTCACTCAAGGATCTGCTCCAAGTGGAACATCAGTCAAAATCTATGCACTCAGCTCGCTAACCCAAAGTCCCAAACTGCTTAACAAATCTTCGTACGCAGTGCTTGCACCTCCTCAAGCTACGGTTGCGCCAACAATCGCCATTCAGGACCCAAAGCGACAATCAAACCCAAGCTTGCAGTGAGGTGTGTGACCCTGACGACCGATGCCCCGCTTTATACTAGCTTCCCGCAAATGCAATGCGCGAGCTGCACAGTACCGCGTCCCAAGTCACCTAATTCCTCCAAAGCACAAAGCACTCCTGTCAGCGCTTGCATCTTGACTTCCAAGATATTAAATTAAATGGATACTTAGATTCCCCGGGTTAGATTGGAAGACGCTAAATCCTGCAAACGAAGTGGGCCCCGTAGGGGCCAGATTTACCATGGGGAAAACGCAGGAATATTTTAATTTTTGCACATTATTTTTTTTGCAAATTCTGAATTCATATTTGCAATCAGAGACCCCAAATTAGCTTGGAGAAGTCTAGAACACACCCTAGGCACGGCTCAAAATAGGGGGCAGGTTTTACTTTTACCCCCAAGTAAAACACAAAATGCCCCTGTGGGGCCCACTTCGTTTGCAGTATTTAGTGTCCTGCGGTTAGATTCTCCCACTTTCGATCCAAGTGGTGTCACGACGCAGATGTAAATAACACTCTGGCCACATGTGCATGCTGTATTGAAATTCCCACAGCTGACTGAACGTTTGCCCCACGGGCATTTTGAAAGCCAATACTTGGCTTTTCACATAGTATTTGATTTAAAATACTCTGAAACTCAACTAAGAAATATTCCTCCAATAATCTTCCAATAATTTCTTTTTCAAAATTGTTGAAAACTATATTTTTTGTGACGCTTTGAAGAGAGAATCTTGAAAGCTCAAAAACACAACTTTTGAACTCTTTCTATGGGATTTTCTTGGGTGTAAGTCCAAGGAGTACATCAATTACACCATGATGTTTGTCATTGTTATTTCCATTTTGTCATTATTTATTTCCAAAAACGTCATATTATTTCAAGCATTTTTGTAATTGCTACAATTTTTACAAAGAAGTTTCTTTAAAAATTAATATGAAACTAAATTTGATGTTTTTAATTATGAAAAAAATGAGATGAAATTTTAAATAGAATATTGTATGTGAAAATTATCAAATTTTTGAAGTGTGTGTTTTAATGTAAAAATCTATTGAAATTCAACCAAGCCTGGACATGAAATGTCTTTTAAGGGTTAAAATTCCCACAAATGATTGACTACAATCGCCTCACGCACTTAATGCAATTGAAGGACGAGCACTAGGTTGGAGATCATAAAGCCTCTATTGTTCAAACTACTAGAAATTCATGTTCGAAAAAACAAAAGATTGGATGAATCAAACTTGTAGGATACCCTTGATGTAGAACTCCATCGGCACAAGCTCTTAAGCTTAATCCCTAAATGCCCAAATTGCATTTTTTGGCAACATAGAGATTTGGGGTAGCTCACTACAAATGCAATTTTTATTCTTTTTCTTTGAAATTTTGACACAATATGTGCCTGAGGAATAGCTTTAAGGCCCAACAATTTTCATAACTATTGATTACACAGTTCAAAAGTTATTGTATGATATGTCATTTTCATTGCTCGGTGGGTAGCCTAGGTAGACCCCGAAAATTCCTAAAAAATCATTTTTTTAAGAAATAAAAATTTGAAATTGGTTTTCTAGATTCATATATAAGTGGAAAGCTTTGAATCATTTCATTTTGATTCATGAGTTGAAAGTTATGGGGAGTTTTAGTTTGCAAGTAGTTATGGATTTTCTACTCTAAAATAAACTTTGAAGTCCTTTATTTAACTCAATTTTCCATATTTTTGGAAATAAAATAAAATCATAGGATGTAGATTGTTAATTACAACATTACGACCATTGGGATTGACATTTTTCAATTCCATAATTAAATCCTTAACAATTTAGTAATTTGAATCATTCTCTAGTTCTTTCTACTTACTATTTTTTTCCTATATGATGTACAATTCCAAATGATCTGAATTTTTTCAAGCATGTAGCCAACTTGACTTGAAAAAATAATCCAAAGAAGCACCACCATTTTGGAATTTTTTTCATCCAAATGTTCTTGTGAAGTGTAGGTGCCCATTTTTTGGCATGGCCAAAAAAAGGATCTTTGTCAATTCAAACGCTAATATCTTGCAATCTACTTGGTGGAAATTTCTAAAAAAATTTCACACCTTCTCAAATGAGTGTTATACAAGATCCTACTGTTAAATGTGTCCAATTTGATTTTGATTTTTCCTAAAATTTAGTACTTGTACCAGAAATGGCAGTTTGGGAAACATTTTTGGTGAAAACATAGTCAAATTCATTTAGCGGTTAACATACACTGATACATATCCATGAAACTATTCTCATAAGTTTCCAATGTATATCTTAGCACTTGTGCAAAGAAACTAATCCACTTATTCTGCTATGACTATGATAGTCTGCTCTAAATCCGCTCGTCTTCTAAAGACTGTCCATAGCTAGGTTCTAAAATGGACATAAACAAGTTGTAAAATGCATATGTGTAAAGCATTGGATGTTTTGTCAATGATGTCAAAGTGGTTTAAAATTTGTTAGACGTTCCTTTATACTCTGCTAGTGGATGGAGTAAGAGCCAAGGTGGGTCCATTTCTGAAATGTTTACTTGTGTTCAAAAAAACTTTTCTCCCCCAACTTTGAATGCTACTCCGGAGTAATATTTTTCAATCTGTACAATCAAACTTGATAAAAATTTTACCACATGATCTCATACAAGTATATTACAAGATCCTACAGTTGGATTTTTGAATTATGAATTTTTTTTCTTTCTTGAAAGAACGCAGCTGAAATGGCAATTTTGAGTGATTTTTGTCAAAAAATAGGCCTTTGTCCTTTAGGAGTTTAGTTTAGTAAAGGTCACATTTTGGAACCCTGTCTATTACTTTCTACATGTTGCAGTGCTTGTTTTTGGTGAAGCTATATCTTTTTTCAGACTACACATGTGTGGGTTTTGTAAGGCCTGTGATCAAGAAATAGATATATATGGCAGAATTCTTTAGAAATTCATAAGTAATTCAAAAATGCTCCGAAAAATATGAAACCACTTGGGTTAGATTCCACATCAATTTTTCTTCGGGTGAAAAATAAGGCAAAATATTTTCGTGCATAGAAGAACCGTCGAAAAGGCCGACCAGCCCTTAAACGCATGGTTTATGAGCAGACTACCTTAATGCTGAACCAAATGAACCTTGTGTCCGCTCGTCAATCCCAGGGGCGTATGAACGACCCAATCAACTAAGTATGTCTACAACACATGAAGCCTCAAGTGCAAGTACTTTGTCACAAGCTAAATTAACTTACCAGCTATCACCAAGCCAGGAAGCCAGTGAGCAAGAAAAACTAACATATTGTGCTGAAATTCTTGCAGATTGGGATCCTGTATTCATCAAAATAACCAGACAAGAGGAACACAGAGCTCTTCAAATGAAATTTACCTCCAACAGAGAAGTATTTGCATCACCCGGGTACTGTTATGAAGAGAGTGCTCAGGTATTTCACTTTTGCCTTCTTCATGTTTTGGGGCTTGGTGGTTGTATAGGATGCTATCAGTGGTTTAGGAGTATGTGAAGTTTATGTGAAGGCGAATTTCAAAGTTAGTAATTTCATTTGAGCCTTACTTATTGGTTTTCAGTTCAGTTACTTCAAGTAACTTACTTGTAACTTAGTTCAATTTTCATGTAACTTCAGTAGCTTAGTGCATGTTTTAACCCCTAAAGGACCAAGGCAATTTTTCTGTAAAAAAACACTCAAAACTATCATTTCTGTTGCATACACCCAAAAAAACAAAAAAAAACAAAAACTTTTTTTGGAATCTAACCATAGGATCTTGTACTTTATTTGTCTAAAACCAAGGGATAAGAATTTCATGAAATTTGACCATACAGACTAGAAGATATTAGCATTCAAAGTTATTTTTTCAAGAACATGCTCATATTGCCTGAAAAACAAGATTGTTCATAACTTTCACATCACTAATCCAAATGGAATGAATCAAAGCTTCACATGTAGACAAAATTATAATCTATAAGAGAGAAAAAATAAAAATAAAATTTCAAATCTTTGTGGATTTATTTTTCTGCCCGGTGACGTGAAAATTATGTTTAAGATAGCATAACTTTTGCTTCTAGGCACCAATTGAAATAAAAATTATATTCCCACAAAGCTAATCAGTTTCTCTATATATCTTATGAGAAAGTTTCTGAAATTTGAGGTCATAAGATTCTACTTGAAATCCATTTTGTCCCCCGAGAGAACAATGATCATTTAGGGGTTAATGTTTGTGTTTAATGTTTATGTTGTATTTTACTTACTTACCAAATGTTTAATATTTATATTTTAATTTAATTTGACTCAATAACTTTTTTTTATTGTTTTAATGATTATACATGTTTTAATGTAATCTCAGTAACTTCCTTATACTATTTGAATTTAGTTATCATTTCAATTCTGTTCAATTACTGATTTGAAAGTACTTATTCATTTTAGTTGGTTTACTTATTGGATTCAAGTTAATGAATGAAGTTTAGTCACTCATACAAGTCCAGTTACTAATTGGAGTTAAGGTTTTTATTTCAGTAACTTACTACACCTTTTAATGTTAATGTTTTAATGTAATTCGAGTAACTAACTGCTTATTGGATTTCAATAAATGAATGAAGTTTAGTCACTCATACAAGTCCAGTTACTAAGGTAGCCTACCCACATCAGAAAAGTTGGTCCAGATTGTTTTGGTGCCATTTTGACACCAAAGGCTACATACAGGTCATTTTAATGTCATTTTATCCATACTAGGTTGGTATGGAGGTTGGCACCAAATTAACTTAATTGCATTTCAATGCAGCATTGTGGCACCGTGTTCACATGCCATGAAGTTCCTGATGGGCATTTCTGATCACCCCCCATTTTTATTATGTAGGCTGCTTTCTTTCTATGAAGTTGTGTCGCATTATGATTGGTTGCAAGGCTCTCAATATTGCAACCAGTCCTTGGTCAATTTTGCAATTAGCCTGTGGTCACAAATAGAAAGCTCTATACCACCATTACAGGTCAAAGAGAATCTTCTACAAAAAAATTCATAGTAATTACATTTTTTGTAATAAAATTCTGGAAAAATATGCAATCCTTCTTAACTCTATTTTTGCACATGGGAAAAATTATGTGTTCAAAAAACCTCTGCTCCAAATATGCATAATTGCTTAAATGGTTGGAAATGGGTTGGCTACCTTAATTGGATTTAAGGTTCTCATTTCAGAGTTAGTGATGTCATGTGGGTCATACATATCAAGGCTGATTTGGATACTTCATTTGAAGGTTGTTGACTTTGTTTTTATTTTACTTTGTAGAACTACTGAGTGATTGCATGTAAGGTAAACCTGCCTACAACAAGCAAAATGAGTATTTTGCCCTGTTACAATCAGCAAAAACACTCAGAGTTTTTTTCATACAAAGAGATTAGTGAGAAAAGAAGAGAGCAATTGAACTTTAATTTTCTGACAAAGTATGAATTTCTTATGAATTTTTGAAGTGTGATTACCAATTGGTCCCAAAGAGTTTGTAGACTATCCCAAAATCAAAAAAAAGTGTATACATGATGGCCATCCTACCACCTAAAGCAGTCAGAATATTTCCTAACATGGTGAGAACATGAAGAATTTTAAAAAATCACTTGCTTTGATGAATTTACACTAGAAAGCTAGAAGTTTCTAAAACATGCACTAATAACTCCATCACCATCGTTGAAGCCATTGATTTTGGTCAGTAACTAGCCTAATGTAGTCCTAATCTTATTTATTAGAGAAAGTTTGTCATGGATAGATGTAAGAATCTAATGGGTCATTTCCTAGGTGTCTGTCATGGGTGGTTTGCCTATCATAGGCAAGTTTACCTTAAGGTAAAACAACCCGTTACGGACCAAATGGGGTTTTTGCCCTCTTGTCATTTCTGAAATTTTCTACTTTTTTCCCATAGAAAGTCAAGTGATAGAAATGGTGAGAGCATTTGAAACTATATTTTTTTCGACAAAATGTGAATTTGTTATGAATTTTTGAAGTGTTCAGTCCATTACAACCCAAAAGAATTTGTAAACTACCCCAAAACCAACAAAAACTGATCCATAACACTCATCTTACTCACCTATTGCGGTCACAATATTTTCTAACACAGAAGACCTAAAAAAGGCACCTCCTACAATGAACTAACACTCCAAAACTAAAAGTTCCTATTGCAGTCACTAATTACTCCATTCTAGTTAGCTAAGATATTGAATGTGGCCCAAATCTCAATAACTAAAAGAAAACCATAATGGAGTCATTCTTAGGAGTCCACAATGGGTAAAAGGTCTGTAATGGGATGTTTTACCTTACCATTAATCAATTTCTCTATTTAGGTTTCTGATGATATACTTTCTATTGTTTACAGGGGTAGCCTAGCAGTTGTTGAGGGAGTTAGAATCATGATTTTCCTCTCATGTAGTTATGGATGTCCTAGATGTTGTTTACCTATAGTATTGGTTTCAAAATGAAGATGAGGAGTGTTTTCCTAAACACCTTTCAATTTTAATGTTCTATTATTATTAACCCAAGTTAAGGGACATGATAAGGTAAAGGGCAATTGATCCCACTTGTTCTTGACCATTATAGATTGGAGACTAAGAAGGGTTTATTTAAATTGGTAATGGTGAACAATTCCCAAATACACACAGAACCTCCATTTGACCTCAATCTTCCTACCCATTTATGACATTACTTGGATTCATATACTATTCTAAGAGTGAAGGCATTCATGGAGTTCTATAAATTGGCTGAAAATGCTATTGTCCAAGTTTTGGGATCTCTAGAGGATGAGAGGTATTTAAGTTCTTTGGCACTTTTGAAAAATAGGTTGACGAATGTCATGGACGCCCATTTGGAATGTATTCTCAAAAGATCTTTACCTTAGTGAATTCCTCTTATGACAACGCCTATAACCAATAGGTAGAAGGAGCCAACCATAGATAGGGGCTTACACATTGAGTTTTAAGGTCAATGGGAATTATTGAAGTCTAGAAGTCATGCTTGACATAAGCCTTTTCTTCAATGGATGGCCCCCTGCTTGGCTCCTTGTGTCCATGAACAATATTTATGAATGAATTGATTTTTTTTCCTTCTAACTTATGCTATTATATGTACATATTTGCAAATAAATTGTTTTTTATAATGTGAGGTGGTGCCTAAATGCACCACCACCAACCTACAAATTCACCTCTTTTTCCCTTTTGGTAAATATCAAAAGTATCATGTGAGGCCACCAATCCCAAACAATTTTGCCTTTTTGGCTTAGAAAATTATCTCGTTAGTGCCAAAATTTGTCACCACTTGAAAAACATGTGTACCCGATAATGCATGTCATACTTGGACTTTAGCCAGTATGACTCACTCTTAGAATTGTATTCCTTGCCATGTGGGCAATGGGATGAAGACTAGTAACTATAGCTAGTCTGGCATTTTCTGAAAAACCGAAAAAAGGGTTGGTGGCCTGGCTGGGTGACCAGACACAAAGCATACAGCCCACCTCGAGTTGAGAGCTCCAGAATAGTAGAACCACCCATTACCAGTCACTTAAGCATTTTGTGCATGATCTGGAGTAGTAGGAGGCATTGTTAAATTTTTGCCATGTAGAGAGATAGAAATGATGGGGGTTGTCAAATTTTCATAATTTTTTTTCTTAAATTCAAAATGTTATGAATTTTAGAAGCCCAAAGTTGGCGTGCTCCCAACCCCAATGCATAAATTCTTCCATCACTACTCATCTAAAGACTAATTTGACTCTGAAAACGAAGTACATGTGTCATAACAATATATATATATATATATATATCAATATATATCATAGATGTTAACCCTTGAATTACGATTACTGTTTGATGAATGACAAGGAATTCTCATGTGTAGGACAGAATTGCAACTATTCATCCTCGGAATTAGGGTGGAAAGGGAAGATCTTCTAGAGTAGTTTGACTCCCAATGAGTATTTCTGATTTTTCTAAAGTGGAAGATGTCACACGGTTCCAAAATGGCTGATTTCCACGGTCACCAGCCTGGCATTCAAGGGTTAACATAAGTGGCAACGTGCTCTTCATTTAAACTTACATGCACACAGAGTTGCAGGGTTGCAGAGCATCGGCGTTGCCACTTGCCCAACTTGCTGCACAGGGCTGCCTCCAAACATTTGACTGATTGTCTGAACCAGGAACCGGCAACTTCTGACAACTGTCACTAACTATTTTGGTAAAGGAATTGGTAAGACAGCCAGTAAATCGTGAATGCCCGAGTGCCAGACACAAATAAGGGGCCGGGTGGATTTGGCGTTTCCCTTGGGGACAAGCAAGGGGGTCAATCCACCCTGACCCACAAATAATTGGCAGTTGGAAAACTTATTAAATGTAAGACAGTCTAAAATTGAACCTTTAACTTACTTGTGGGAAAACATGGATGGCTTGTAGAGCGTGCAGTTTTAATATCTTAATCATTCTGCTATTTTTCTGTTTCTTCATATTGTTGGGACACTGAAGAGGCAACGTTACCTTTACTGATTTGGGTTTTCTTGGTGGTGGCAGAACATGCACCTTGAAATGCAAGACTAAAGTTAAGGTAGACAAGCCTATTACCACCCTGATTTGCAATCTGACTATGTTGGAGCCATTTCCAAGAAGGTCAAATATTTTTCATAGATGTGTGCTTGTTTCATGAGTCGAACCCAAGTGGAATTATAATTTTCTGATCAAAATTGTAATTTCTATGAATATCTGAAGTGGTCTGCCCTGAAATGACAAAACCGTTTGTAGACTAGAGTCATAAATATCCTAGAAACAACCTAAAACCACCATTTCATGTATCTATTAGCATTTGGAAACTGACCAATAAAGGAGTGACATGATACCTTAAATGATATTAATTCTTTTATTTTGTCAGAATCTGGAGCAGATTTGACTAATTTCTGGACAGATTTAGATGCTTAAATGGACGGAATTGGGGCCAATTATAGAGTGACGGAATTAGGATGTAGACGGAATTGGGCAGGTCCACCTTAGTGGGTGGAAACAAACAACCACTCATTTTATACACCACATGGGGTAGACAAAGCCTATTACCACCCTAATTTGATATCCAAATATCTTGGGGCCAACTCCAAGAAGGGCATATTTTGTTCTCAGTTGTGCACTTGTTTCATGAATCAAACCTAATTAAAATTGTAATTTCTATTAGTTTTTGAATTGGTCTATCCTAAAATTACAAAATTGTCCAAAGAATGGAGTCATAAACGTCCTATAAACAATCCATAATCATCTTTCCTTGTATCTTATGCTATTTAAGTATTGACATATTAAAGGTACGTTTTCACTTGTCTCTATGTACAAGCAGTTCTAAAATGTAATATTGATAACTGTAGCTATGACAAGATTTGTTTTGCAGAAATGTACAGGGGGGTGACATTGGTCTGGCCCAAATCTCAATAACTAAAAGAAAACTATAATGGGGTCATTCTTAGGAGTCTGCAATGGATAAAAGGTCCGTAATGGGTTGTTTTACCTTACATGACGTCGTGTTGTTCATATATGTGGTGTTAATCAATTTTGGGTGTTCATGAAAAAGTGCTAGCTAGGCAAATTGACAAGATGGAAAGGAGAGGGGTTGACACTAGCAACTACTTTTTCCTCTTATTGTGCAATTCGTCCCCCTCTTTTGTGTTGCACATCGCCTTAGACATGTTCTCTAGCATTTCAATTCCTTTCAATTCGATGTCCACTCCCACAATTTCTGTCTCATTTCTCAGAGTTCTTTGACAATTTGTTGTTTTTCCGAGAAATTTTTTCAATCGGAAGGAGTTGTAGATCACTTCACTTGCTTTGCAAATTGGGTCTTGAACTGTTGGAATTGAAACAAAAGGCTTTGACACAAAGGGAACGAGTATTCAATTAATCACCAACGCTATCCTCTAAAGAACTTTAATCACATTTAGAGCATTAGCGTCATCAATTGGTGCATCATAACCAATATTGAGGTATTATTTCCATTGTTTGAGATCTATGGGTACCAGAACTTTTGGTTTCACGACCTGTCTTTAGTAGAAGAATTGACAAAACTTTGAACTTCTATCGAAGTTAATGTTGCCATGGAATTTGACTATCGTTGTTTCGCAATCAAGCTTGACAATAGAGATTAGAAAACACCATAGGTAAAACTCGAGAGATTTCCTCAAATCTTCAGTTTGGTAAGAAAGAGGTGCTATGAAAAACGTGGTAATGAAGACAAACTTTTCTCCCCAAACTCGGCAACTTTGCACATAACTTCGTAGTTATGACTTTGCCAACTAGGACTCTATGTAGGTTCGGGGGATAAAAACCGCGAATGATGTGAACACAAGTGGCTCTAAACAGTACAACTACCACTCTTTCCAAATTCCTAAGGCCAAGTGAGAACTGGGCTTAACCCTTATTGGTATTAATACAATGATTTTGTCAAAAAATAAATAGATTTGGATGTTTTTCAAATAGAATTAGGGCCAACAATATGATGACTGAATTGGGCAGTGAATGACATTCATTTGGTCTACCTTAGGAATGTTCTAAGAATATTAGAATATTATGGAAATATGATGAAAATATAGGAACATCATGGGAACATGGAAACTTTTAGAAACATGGAAAAGCATTAAAAAAATATGATGAAAGCTTCAAGAATGTGTTGGGCATGGAGAGAACATTTGAAAACTTGATGAAAATGTGAATGTAACATCCAACAATGAGAACGAGGTTATATAAATAGTCCTAATTTTTTTTTATCACAATGCAATAGGCCGGTCCTAAAAGGGCCGTGCCCAACAAAAATTCTATGCCACCAATTAGAGAATATAATAAGTTTTTGAGAAATTCCTTTGAGGGATGGTTATATCCTCATCTACCCTAGACAAAATCATTGTCAACCTCACCAAACCTTCTCACCTTACCGCACTCAAATTAGGTATCCATTTGGATTGTGACACATGACCACACCACCTAACAAATGTGTCTCACTTAGATTGGCCATCCAACACAACATGTATATTGTGCATTGAAGATCTTGGCAAATATATTGTTTGTACTGTTGATGTCTAACAAAAAGATTTATTTCCATACAACAATATACTTACGTTGGAAGGAAATGGTTTGAACCCTTTTTTTTAAACACATGGACAATTTCCATTGATAGAAGAAAAGGTATAGTGAACCAAGGGAACCAATCCTCGGCGACATTTTTTACATGGTTTGAACGTTTAACCCTTGAATGTTGGGTTGGTGATTGTGGAAATCAGGCATTTTGGAACCGTATGACATCATCCACTTAAAAAAAATAAAAAATACTCATTGGGAGTCAAACTATTATAGAAGATCTCTCCTTTCCACCCCTAATTCCAAGGATGAATAGTTGCAATTTTATCCTACAGAGGAGAATTCCTTGACATTCATTGGACACAAAACATCCACCGTGTTGTTTAGGGGTTAATAAATCTCTTCTCAGATTCAAATTCCAATGAATATGGTATACCACTCTCCCATTACCACCTGAATAAGGAATGTGACATTTTGCAAATTCTATATATAGTATTCAATATTTTTGGTGTATAGGAAACAAAATTTTGAAGATTAATGCAATTAAGTGAACTTTTTCATCTCTAGCTAAAATTGGAATTAGTTATCAATTTCCAGAGGGTGTTTTTGAGGGCCAGTGTGGATTGACCCCTCCCTCGTCCCCCCTTAGTCAATCCAGGGGTGCATGTAAATAAAAAGCCCCCCTATTTTGTGCTTCAAAAATTTATCTTCTACAGCTCACATAGCAAATTCAGGGCAAATTTTATCATGTGAGACAATTAAAAATTTTCAGGTTTTTCCCTTGGGGATGAGTGAGGGGGGCAATCCACCCTGGCCTTTTTGAGAAGGTCAAATAAGCTACCACCTGCACAGTACTGTACGTGGGGGAATGACCACCAAAGCACTAAGTTAGTAACAGACCCATTCACTTTTTAACTCCACTAGTCCACTGTTAACAAAACCACCCTAAAGGTACATGTTCACCATCAAGCCTATTTTCACCACTGACATACTTACCAAGTGTATTCCTTCCCAATCTTCTGTACCTTCACATTTCCAAATGTCCCCATTCAATTACCACCACTCTCACACTGCATTATTTTGCAGCAAAGTGAGTTCAGCCCTGGCTAATTAAGGTAAGGCATACTACCCATTTGCAACCACTTAAGTGAGGGAAACAGTACAGTGAACCAGAGGAACATCAGAAAATTTGGGCAAGAATATTTGGATGCCTATCATAGAGTCCAGATCAATGCTATTTGGGGATTTACTTTGATACTGAGGTTGCACCAAATTATCTTAATATTAGTTCAATGCAGAGTCAACATTGTCATCCTCACATCACTGTGGAGCCATTTTAAAGTCATTTTGGTGTACATTAATTCAATGTCAACTTGGCATTAGTTTGAGGGTCAAAATGATGCCAAATCAGACATTGATTATTTTTGTGTTAATTTGATGCCAATTTCATGTTAACTATTCTAATATTATTGTAGCAATAATATAGCATGGAATAATGCAATGTCATATATAAAACACTTCAGTGCAATTTTTTTACCAATTCTATACCATAGTGATTGAACTATTTGACTATTACTTTCATGTCAATTTACAATGTATTTTTTTAATGTCAATTTCATGCTACTTTAATGCAACTCTATATATGCACCATTCCTTTATCATTTGCACCCCATTGTGTTGTTTTATTAGAGCATTATTGACATGTACATTTTCAATGCAATGTTCAAGCCAATTTACCTAATGCTATTTGAATGCCTTTTTGACACCTTTGTAATGTGAAAGGATTTTATATTCATTTAAGGCAAATGTCATACCATTTTTGCATCATGACAATAAGATTTTAACTTTATGTGGGCGCAAATTTGACATCCCCTCCTTCAATGCCATTTTAGTGCAGTTGCACTACAATTTTCATATGCACAATTTCAATGCCACTTTAGAAGACATAGTATCTAACAATATTTCACTATCATTTTCTCACAAATTTGATGCTCACATATTTTTGGGCTCATTTCAAACTTCAAAGCCATTTGATTCAATTGTCATTTTGGCACCATCATTTTTCTTAAATATTTTAAATAAATGTTATATTGGTGCAAATTGTAGTACTTTGAAAGATAATTTGCTAATAGTTGCTACTAGCCATCAATTTGCTAGTAGTGCTTCCTATAGAGTTTCTCTTCATAGGCTTGTATCATCTTTTGTGTCCTAGTGCTTGAAACTCAATGAGTAAAGATGGATTTGAGTTTACAATAGAAACAATCCTACAATTTGATGTCTACTTATTAAAAGAGCATCTAAAATTAACAATTTCTAGTACATAGACTTAGTTAGTAAATAGTTTGTATCACATTGTAATTATATAGTATGTAGAATTTAGGTGAATGAAGTTTGGATACTAATTAGCATACCTATTGGTAGATGGAGGTATGATACTACAATAGCAATTTGCTTCATTATCCTAGCACAAATATAGTGTATAAGTAGGTAAATTTTCCCTAGCCTTTGCATCAATGCCAAAGTTGTCATATGGTACTTGAAATGCATGCACATGACATTTCAATGAGATTATAGAAGTAATGCAAGCTCTCATGATACAAATTTTTTGTTCTTTTTTTGCATATACTTTTAAAATTGATAATTGATATTGCCATCTTGACACATGAATATAACACATTAATATTCTATGAAAATAATACACAAAGCGAAGATCATCTTCACAGTGTGTATTATTCACATAGAGTATTAATGTGTAATATTCAAGTGTCAATATTCATTTTACATGATGAATGTAGAAAATATCATAAACATACATAAATAAAGTACAATATAGTTGTTTGAGAGGGTTAGCAATATCAATATTACACATTGCTTAACAATTCTTAAACAATTGTCTACCACATCTTTATAAGAGGATTACTTGCATACATTATTGAAGGGAACAATAAATAGGCCTAAATTGATTATTGACAACAATGAGAATTGTCCATGTACAACAAAATATAATACTTTATATTCTAATGTCTAGGATTTCACATATAAGTAGTACTACCTAGAACTTCCAACAATTGATGAAGAAGCGTCTTGGTGTAACAAAATATGGAATGATGTGTACCACATTCAAAATAGTTTGGATATTTGTTACAACATAACATGCTCTCAATTGCACTTGGAACTTCCTTCACATGTTGTTTTGAATATCTCTCAAGGTAGATTGTGTACTCCATCTTAAACATTTGCATTTTGTCAATGCATTCCAATCATCATTAGGAATTTCGGTGTATAACTTCACGAAGACCATTTGTCTTTGACTTTTTTCACCACCAGTATTTGATTGGCTACTTGTCTGAAATAAAAGTCGTACTTGCCCATAGTAGATTTGTTGAATGCCATCTTCTTCTACTTCAAATGCCATGTTGCTAAAGTATGGATTGTTGTGAAAATTAATTGTTGCTCGAGCATACATAGGCCAATCTCCATATCTATCTCCAGCTCCAAGAGGAATTGCTAAACATCGAGACAAATTGAGAACTTGTGATAAAGTGACATTTAATTGTAATTCATAAATTCGTAGAGCTTGAAGAAACTCTTGGGGAATTTCGGGTTGATCCATTAACAATTTCTCGATTGCAATAGAAACTTGAGCTACTTCATATCGTCTTCCCATACAAAGGTCTCCAACTAAAGCCCCTGGTGTTTGGCAAAACTCATCTCTTGTTCCATGCAACCAAATGCTGTGAAGATTCAAGTAGATGGGGGACATAACGTTTTGACATGTCTTCAAAGCCTACATATACCACATCAAACAAAGTTGTTAAGAAAAATGTGAAACTACTAATTACATTTGTCCATAATGAAATACATGCTTAGTTCCAAAACTTTCATAAAAATTCAAAATATATCATTGACATCACTATGTTTTTATTTAAAATCTTGAACTCACACCTTTTTTAATGTTGTGTCAATGGCTTCTTTGTGCTTTATTAGTCCTTCCATTTGCTTTGCAACTCTCCTCAAAGATTGCAACCTTTGATTGTGCAACACAATTTGAGGCCTTGCATTTCTTTTATTGTTGTTCCGATATGTTGCTTTCATAAGAGCAATGTGGAATTGCTCATATATATCTGTTGAATACTCCCATGGTAATCCAGATCTTTTAATACATTGACTGAAATGGTTCATCATACGAACCTTTGAGGTATTAAATCCAAACCTTTCCCATTGAAACATAGAGCCTTTTAAAGCTTCCACAGCCTTGAATAAATAACATTCACCTTTTAATACAATGCATTACCAAATGAAAATGAAGAACAAGTATAATACTTCAAATGGAAAATGCAAAATAGTTGGAATGTAATAACTAACTATAGTAGACAATGTACCTGCACATTTGTTCATCCATGTGCTTCAGGCTCCTACTTGTGTGGAAAGTGCTTTGACATGCTACACCATACCATTCTAGAAATAGCACTATTGCCGATATAATGTTTTCATTGAACAAGCCAACTAGGCATAGAACAATGACTTGCAATGTTTAACAATACCATGACATTAATGATTTCAAAACTTGAATTAAGTTCTTACTAAAAAATAATAAAGTTTTATTTTGAAAATACTACCTGCATAACAGCTTGATGTTCGAATCTAGCAAAATTGGCGTGTGAAACAAAATACTCTCCTTGCTCATTGCCAAGAATTCGAAATGAAGGAAATCGACAACTCTTCTTCATAAAGAGGAGTCTTCTATCCAACTCCTTCAATTTGGATTGACGTGGATGAATAGTAGCTATCTCACGCAGGATGCCAACAATCATCTTAAACATCCCAAGGTCACTTTGGTGCAAGGTATCAACATGTATTGCGAGATAAGGATTTCCAAGTTCTGTATCTCCTCCATTAAAGCCCCAGAGTGCACACTTCACATACAAATGCAATTATACTTTCAGTTATCAAATCCATACACATCCATGTTTAAATACAAACTAAATCCATGTCCAGTTTTGAGCAAGGTCAAAGAACTTACTTGAATAGGATGTAGAGACCAAGTTCTTCCAATCTCTGTGGCTAAATTTGAATGTACATGTTCCATGACTCCATATATTTCTGCCATCTTTGATTTTGTGTGGACATGGTGTTGCATGCCCATATTACTAAGATCTTCTTTTCCACACATGCCTCTACTACAAGGGGATTGACATTGGTTGGTATCATATGTGGCAATTACCTTACACGACTCTAGATGATGACGTATATATGGAAATAGTAGAGGGTAGACTATTTGTGGCTCTCCTTTGGGATCAAGTAAAGGAAGACCTGCAAATCTTGTTTCTTTCAAAGAGTTGAAAATCATTTCAAGACCTTGGTGTAGATACTCCATCTTCTTGGTGGATGACAAATCTGGATACATCATTAATATATTCATGGATACATAAATTTCAAAAAATTAACATTAGATATTGAAATACAAATTATATCAAGGCACTTCAAACAACTTCAAACACTTCAAACAATGCATTATTTAAAATATTTTGAGCATATTAACATATTGACCATTAATTACTTACTTGATCTTTGAAAGGTAGGGAGTATAGCAAGCAACTCATGTCCAGTAGCTTCTTTTCTATTTTCAAGGGAGATATTTCCAATTGTCATCACCAAAGGATATCCAGAGATTCTTGTATTATTTGATAAACAAGTTTGATCATAATAGAAAATCAATGGTGAAATCACTACTCCCGTGCATTGTAAATTGATGAAATCTTGCATTTGATGCCACCAAGATCCAGTATCGAGTGTTTTATAAATTTTTTCTCCAATACCTGATAGGTTAGTGGTTTCCTTTAGTTTGAAATCTCTAGCATTCTCGGTAGTTGAGAATAAAGATGTCAAAACATGAATGGGGTTTTTGAAGTACAAATTGGCATCACCATTGTCAACCTCTGGAAATGTATATTTTGTCCAACCTTGCCACATTGTTTGTGAGAAATTCACATTCCACTCAATAAGTTTAAAAAGTACAACAATCCTTTAGCAATAATCAAAACATTAAAATAGTGAAATTGAAAACAAAATTGTTAGGATGCTTACTTACATCTGCAATAGAATATAACTCCTTGTCTTCGTACTTTTCAATGTCATCCAAGCTTCTGATTGTTACAACTTTGAGATCAAATCAATCATCAAAAAGTAAATCCAGTAATGCTTTGATATCTTGTCCAGATAGACCCTCCTTATTCTTACAATTGCAGATAAAGCTTACAAGATGAAAATTAGAATCAAATGGTTGTAAAGGTATACCATTGTCCTCCATAGTTGGCATACTTAGAGATCTGGACATATCAGGGTTTAAGGAAGAGCCTCCCATTTGGTATCCTTCATGCAATTGTATTGGAATGCCATTTCTACTATGTGTCTCATCGTGAACCTCAAGAATTTGAACCACATGAGCTTCACCCACTGCACTTGCAATTAGAGGTCTAGAAGTAGACAAATTAGCAACTATCTGCCTCCCTTGACACCGAGACCTTTGGTGACTAAATAGGCCAGCCATTGTTGAAAACCTAAAAAGGCCACATCTTGTACAACCCAATGTTTTATCCATATTTACCAAAATTCTTGAACCCCAACAATTTCCTAATGGTTACAACACTCCAACTTTGTGCAAGTTCTAATAAGTAAGTCACTTGCATTTAGAATCTGATGATAGCTATCTTACGTTGAACTTGGAAAAAACCCTTGTTTGTTTGCTCAACATTGCCAGTATGAAACCTATTAAACTTATTCTAGATCCTCAAATTCAACTATAGCAACAATACTAATGCATCACTCATGAAGTAGACCCTTTTCTATAGCAAGGGTTTAGAATGAAGGTCTTCAAAGAAAATATACCCTAAAATCTCAAAATTGTAATGGACACAACCTAAAACCTTTACAAACAAAACTATCCAACAACTAAAACAGCACAAGATATCTACACAATCCTAACTTAACACATCAATTCCGCTAACTTTGTACAATGACATGAAGGTGCCACTCATTCCAAAATGTAGAAGGTGGAGTGGCACACACAAAGACTTTTAGGGCAATAGAAATGTCCTTCAGCTATCCAAGTTGAAAAATTCAAATAAACAAAAGTAATGAAACTAAAATACTTCCTCCCTCCGTCTCTCTTTAAAAATAATTCATAAACATATACCATTCCCCTTAATGCTCTTACAAAGGTTTCATTTTCTCTCAATTTGTCCCCTCCTACAAAATTCTGGTTTACTCTCAATTTGTTATATGACATACTATTCACATCCACTTGCCTTTTACTCAAAAAAACACACATATACAATTAATTCTTACTCCCAATTTACAAAATAAAGAACAATAATGAAAATGAATGATACTCATTCTTGACTAGATGATTTGAACCAAAGGAAAATTGACCAAGACCAAATTCTTCCAAAAGCTTTTTGTGAATTAGTTTCATCTTTCAATTAATTTAGGAACACCTTGTACTATATAATTTTTAAAAATATAAATAGAAAGGCTTTTTGGATGAAACTCTTTACATATGTTTTACAAATTAATTTGCAACATGTTGACTAGAATTCACAAACTTGCACACATACTTGGCTCTTTCTTTCAAATGTTTAAAGACAAAACTTCTCTTTTCAAAAGGCCCATCAAGCCTATATTTTGAAATTTCACTACATTGAATTTACAATTGGTGGTGATGCTTGCTCTCAAATATTTGGACAATGCACTTGAACTTGTTAACTGAGGAATCTTGTTGTAATCGGTGTCTTAATAAATAAATGTTGTTGAAGATGGTTACCTTGCTATAGTGAGAGTATTTTGAAGTACTTTTGGGGAAATTCAAATGTAATGGAGTTGCAAAAAATATTTTTTTTAATAATAATAAATATTTTTTGAAGGTTGTGTATATAGATGCCTACAAAAATCATTGGATGCCTTTGATTCTAAATGGTGAGGGTAATAAGAGACGATGAGTTGAGTTTTGTTGGAGAAGAATGTAGAGTTGCTTACTTCCCAGCATGTGGACTTTCATTGGGATGGGCACCGTTGAGTTTCCTTCCCGCCATGACGGAGAGCTTTTGTTTTTTAGGGTTTGTTGAGCTCTCGGTTGACCTTTTGACAACTCCACTTCTATTTGACACTGCTTCATTTGTGTTCAAGTGTATTGTAGGTTTGAGTGCACCTTTCAATTGACGCGATTACATTCTCATTCTCTGAGTTTTCTTAATTAGGGTTTTGCAATCAAACCTTGAATTATTGCTCTTTGCTTTTGTTTCTCATGTCCATTCCTTCTACAATGGTTGTTTATAAATTGCAAATAGAGCCCTACAATTGATTTCTAAGGAACACTTAGGTCTGTTTCACATAGACGGAGTGCTCGATTAGTGTGTTTAGTAGTGGGTTCAATCTAGTACATGGATTGTTGATGAGGTGGAATGTGGCAAAGGCTGTAGGATTTGGTGTTTTGTATCCCTGAAGGTATTGCTCAGTTGATGGACATGCTTGTTGAACATGAACGGGAGGTATGTCTACTGACGTCATTTTGTTTGATTAGTAGTTTGGCATCATTGCAAGTGCCTGCAGTTGTTGAGAATTTTACATGGACCATTTTCTATTGTTGGCTGATCTAATCACCTCTTGATTATAGCATCTATTTTACTTGAGAGGAGATAGTGAGGCATTTCAGTGATGGTGGAAAACTAATAAGTTTGTTGTTCAAATCGTGGAATTTTTGTTGGATATAAAGGGACATTTTACGGACATCTTTGATCTTGTCGCTTTATAGTGGTAGAAGTTCTTATATTGGTTTCTCATTGTTAGTGGATTGTCAATCAATAATATTCAACAATGCTATTGTTGTTGGATGAATTTTTGTGATGTGTCCTTCCACACCCTTGCACATCTTGTGTTCTTTAACCCTTAAACGACAGATTGGTCACTATAGGGAATAGCAGATTGTGAACAATGGCAATTTTGCCGTAGGAAAAGGCACTTTTCTTGTTTTGTGAACAATGCTATGCGAATCCAATAGTTGGGAAGCCTAGCCATTGAAGCTAGAACAGTAGAAAATGCCATATGTGAGCCTACCAGTGCCCCTATCACACGTTTCATGATAGTAAGTCCCAATGTCAGTAACGGCCACTTCTCCAGCTACAGTGCCATCCACATCTCATAGATGCAAGTGCGCATGACTTAATTTTTATTATATTAGAAATGTGACGACTGCTCGAACTGAAACCCTAATCCCTCCTCTGTTGCTGACCTAGCTCATAGGGACTACTACAGCTCCCTTAATTTATAATGCAATCACCCTATTCTTCTCTCGTGATCGTAGATCCTAAAGTGGTGCATCCGAACTTTTGCCGCAAGCTTATGGAGTACAAGCTGAGAAATTAGGATCAATGCAGTGGTTAGTTCTCTATTTTGCCCAACATTCGGTTTTCAGGTATGCAGTCATTTACACGACCTTCATTCATGTGCTTTGTTTTGGCTTCAAGTAGACTGAATGCACGTGCTTTTTTTCAATGCTAGGAAATCTAAACACCGCAAGGGAGTACATTGACAGAAGAGAAGATAGCTTTGAGGCAATGCAGAGTACATGCAAAATCATCAGCATGGTCATCTAGAGAATTGTATTTCGAATGTTGTGAGTGCCTAGCTTCCATTTTTGATTGGAAATACTCAAAGTTTTGGAGAGTCTCAGCCCTTGACTCCCAGACACAAAGGTAATAATGGTGGTCAAGAGGATTAGGAGTCAATCTCTGTCTTCGTGCATTACATGCTGAAGCAGTTGCACCCAGATTATATTTCTAGCGAGGGTGTAAATATGTTGAGGTTGGTAAAATCTTGCAAGGATGTGTCACTCTCTCAGGTGAGTTATGACGTCATTCCCTTGTGTGTAGACTCAGAATGAATATCGTGACTAGTTTTGTTGGTAGTATGCAGAAACACCCTCCTTGTTGTACTATTGTTACCGCATCATGTAGTTTGTATGTAGTACACCAAATTTGGGAAGCTGTCTGGTGTTTCTTGAACCCTATGCTTGATGTAGTATGAGCCATTTCTTGGAGCTATAATTTCTCTGCGTTGTCGGTGTTGTACCAGCACCTTAACCACAAGTTACTTGGGGAAAAGTTATATGAGTGCAACCTTCTTCATGAAGATCAATGTACTTATTCTCCTATGTTTGATGTTTGTAGATAGCATTTGCGACAAACAACTAAGAGGAGAATATCTAGTTCCAATGTGATCCCCGACTTGTCTTTCGTGAGTGCCCAGTTCGTAACACAACACTATTTAGATAAAATCTAATTGATAGTTGTTGTCTCATTTTTTAGCTCATAGTAGGGGTGCACACTGGAGATGACTTTGTTTCTCTAGTCATATGTATTGCATCCTCTGTGCAAGTGAAAAAGTATAGAATCCCAAATCTGTGCAATAGAATAAGCTAACTATTTGTGTTCCATTTGTAGTTTTTAGGTTTTCTCAGATGTGTTCCATAGCTATAGACTTGCAACATGAAAGTCTATTGCACAGCGGTTGTGAATAGTAGGAGTGATGGCAATTGTTGTACTGTAGAAAAGGAAACAACCCGCTACAATGCAAAGGGCAAAATTATAACATATTATAATGCAATTGTCAAAACTTTCACAAGTCCACTTTGCATGCTATCCTAAGGGGAATTGCAAGAAGGGCAACATCGGTAATTGAAAGTTCAAGGATGTATGATGACGTGGTTGTGGCATGATGAATAGACTTGCATAAAGGAAAGGCAGACTCTGTGCCAAAATTAAGGACTTATCAAATTTGAAGACGTTTGTTCAATTTGTTGTAGCAAGATATCAAGGTATATTTTGGCTAGAATTAATGGCTTACAATTGTTTGGATCTATCTGCTAAATGGATTGTGATGCAATGATTCAATTCAAATCTTGGAATTTTTATTACATACACTTTGCTCTTTGGGGACAATAGCCGTACATTCCTAGAGGTCTTGGTTGTGCGGCATTGCAACTTAGTCTTGCAGTGCCACAGGATGCTTTAAGGCTCTCTTTGAATGATGTTGTTGTCCAAGTATGGGAAGAGGCTAGTGTGTCAGTTGTGTGGTGTTTCTACTTAGCTAGGAGCATCACAGGATGCTTTGATGCATCACCTTTTTCCATACTTTTAAAATTTGAGCCTTCTCTCTCACACCTATAGTGTGCTTTGAATCTTTTTTTTTCATTCATTTTTGTTGTAACAATATTTTAATCTAGTGTTTCATATTGTTATATAGAATGGGGAAGAAGACTAGGTCTAATGCAAAAAAAATAAAGCACGGGAGTGTAGAGAGGCCAGTGATGATGATCCAAACAAACATAGTTGCATGTTCTATAAGTGCTTGATATTAAATTCAGAGGAATCTCTGAATGAGCACTATACTAGGAGAATACATAGGCGTTTAGAGAAACTCCATCTGTACTCTTTTTATTTTTGAAGAGCATGGTATTTTTCCTACTATTGGTAGAAAAACCTATGAGTGTAGACAGTGTGGTAAGAATAGCATTCCAACTAATGTAAAGAAGCTAAAAGCTCACCTTTACAACATCCATTCTGTTGGCCCCACCAAACAATATCCAAATTTGACTTCGGATGCAAAAGTTTGGTACTGTGGAGGTGAAAACCTTAATGTCATACACAAGGTCTAGAGGGTGAGGCCTAAAGTTTATTGGGTTGAGGAATATGAGCTGGAGGAGGAGTGCTATAGTTTTGACAGAGTTTGCTCTCCAACACTGTGTATGGACTCTTTAAGATGTGGATTTCATTTTTTATTGGTAAATGGATGGTTTAGCAAAAGTATCCTGATAGAGATGATTGAGCATGCAACATTTCTAGAAGTGTATGGAAATCTTACCAAATGTGGGGAAATGAAGAGGGCAAATCGTGATTCTCGGATTGTGACGTTTAGTTTTCGATATGCTTATGGGGAGATTGGAAGATTAGTTCATTGACCTCATTCACTTTCACATTGAAGCATACTTTTCAAATGTTTTATGTTTTTGTATTCTATGTTTTTCTAACATTCTATATTCTATACTTATATGGTGTGTGTTAATTTTTCAGGTTTAAGCATGATGTTTGTGGTTGCTATAATCGTGCTGATGTTTTATGCACTATGATTAGTGACCATTTGAAGATATAGTTTCCAGAGGTCTTCAAACATTTGGAAGAGATTCTGCAAGAAGAAGGCATTAGAGAAGAAGATGATGTTACCCTTAGAAATACTCCATTTACTACGATGTATGTTACACAAAATTACCATTGCATCATTCACATCGACACTGACGATGTGTCTTATGGATTTTTTATTTGGTTTGGCTCAGACGGTATGTATATTTTTTTCAATTTATATTTTATCATTTTATGTATTATATTCTTATTCTTTGAACTATGTTTGATTTATTTAGTGTTTTTTTACAGGGACAAAAGACAAACACGACAACAAGGTAAATTTTCATCTACCAGGGGTCAAATTGTTCACAATCCCCCACATTGGTGATGTTATGCTATGTAAAGCATCTGAGCTGTGGCATTGTACTAGACCTGTTGGCAATAGAGGCAATTTGGCATTGCTCTTTATTAGAAGGCATTGTTTTTCAGATGGTATTCCATTATGAAAAGCTCAATGTCAGGTGGTGTTTATGATAAACTCACCTTGAGCTAGATTAGGAGTTGTAATGAAGAGTATGATTAGGATTCTATAGCCCAATAGTATAGTGTTTCTATCTTGATGTATTTTGAATTTATGCCAAAAAATTCTATTATTCTATTCTATTATGATATTTTTTATTTTTACATTGTCTTGTAATTTCTAGTGGCAATCATTTTGTATAGATTTAGTTAAAGCTGTGTGTAGAGCTCAATTGAAACTATCAAGATCATGTTTTTACATTTGAATGTTTACTACATATGCCTTTTCTTACAATGATTTTCTTCTGTATATTTCTTCTACAATAGCTTAACCCTCGAAGGACAACTAGAAGGCCTGTTTTCCCCCCAAAACACTCAAAACTACCATTTCTATTGCAAAAAGTAAAACTTATGAAGATTGTATAATTTTTTCATATCTAAATGTAGAATCTTATACCTTACCAATATAAGAATATGTGTACTAAATTTTAAAAAATTCAATCAAACAAATTGTAAGATTATTGTATTTAAAGTGAAGTATAACTAGTTTTTTTGTACCTTGTATAACTACATCATTTGACTATCAACATTTTTTACTTAAATTTTTTGTACTACAAAGTTTCAAATTTTAAATCTTCATAGTAGGAAATCAAATTGAAAGTATAGGAAAAAAAATTTTAAGCTTAATTTTTATTGTTTAAAAAATTATTAAATAGAAATAGGTACAAGATAGAGGGACATTAACCTAAATTATGGATATCTCTAAGATGAAATTGAATCACACTAATTACAATCATGAAATTATTTAAATGAGTAAATTAAACTATGTGGATTTTTTAGTTTAACCCCTAAAGGATCAAGGTGATTTTCCTATCAAAAAACAATCAAAACTATCATTTCTATTGCAAAGAGAAAAGAACATGAAAAATTGTTTTCTTTTTGGCATATCCAACCGTAAGATCTTATATTTGACTTGTATAATAATACATGGAAGAAATTTCAGAAACTTTGACCGTGTAGATTGCAAGATGTATGCATTTAAAGTGAAGAAAACAAGTTTTTTTCCACCTTGCTTAACTAGATTTTTTTGGCTTTGAATCTTTTTAGTTCAAATTTTTTGCACTATGGATTTCGATTTTCTACTTATTTATGTTAAGTAGTTGAGTTGAGAATATACAAATTTTTTTTTGGAAAAAAGCACGAAATTTTCACTCATCAAAAAATTGTCAAGAAGAGGTGGGTTTAAGATTGAAGAAAAAACTAAATTGTTAATAGTTATTAGATGGAATTGAATCACAATAATACCAAAGGTGAGATTGTTCTAGCAAGAGAATCTAACCTTATCTAGCATGTTTTTTAGAAAAATTCTAAAAATTGCATTCTAAAATGAATTCTACAAGTTATTTTTTCAAGAAGATGCTTAGATTGCCCAAAAAACTAAGATTATCCATAACTTTCTCATTATTAGTCCAAATTGAATGAAACAAAGCTTCACATGTAGACAAAAATATAATCTTGAGAAAAAAATTTGAAAAAAAATTATTTTGACTTTCTGTGATTTTTTTGTGTTGCCCACCGAACTCTATTTTTGCTTATTATACCATAATTTATGTTCCTGGGCATCAATTAAAATAAAAAATATTTTTTCATAAAGCTCTTGCAAAAATACACAACCTCTAAAAATTCCAAAAAATATCACTAAAAATTGAGACAATAGGAACCTACCCGGACCCAAATTGTCCCCCGAGGGGACAAATGGTCCTTTAGGGGTTAAATTATGAAAAATTGATCTCTCTAAAGAAGTCCAATAAATTATTTTTTCAAATTGTTGTTATAATTGCATAGGAAATAAGATGCCCCAAAACTCTCACATCTCATATCCACATGAGATGAATCAAAACTTTTATGTAGACAAAAATATAATTAATAGAAAAAAATACAAACAAAAATTCAAATTTTTGTGAATTTCTTTTTATTACATAGGCTCCCCTATTTTCATCCCATTTAGCCTAATTTCTACTTCTGGATGCCAATTGAAAAAAAATTATATTCCCACAAAGCCAATTATAATAGTTGTTTTATATTCAAAGAAAGTTTCAAAAAATAACAACTAAAATTTAGACCAGACATACCTACCCAAATCTAATTTGTCCCTTTAGTGTACTTAGTACAACAAATGATCTTTTAGGGGTTAATTACAATTGCAACTTTTAGTTGATAATTATATTCAAATGAGTATTTTGTCCATCATTGTAAAAACATATATTGAGTTATTTATTATGAAAATCCTACAATTTACAATTTGATAGGATTGTAGCTTATTCTTCAATCTTTATTTTACACCTTCCTTACAATAATGAGCTACTAAAAAAGTTTATGCATTAAAAAGTATTGTAGTATTGTAATGTAGAATTTTATTATTTCCTTTAGAGTTTAGAATTTGATATTAGAAGCCCTCTAAACTATATTCTAAATATAAACTGAAGTCTTTGTTATGTAATCTATTGTGGTGATCCATTTAAAACTTCAATACAATTGCAATACCTCTTGTATACAATACTTCTTATATACAATATAGGTAGTAGTGTGTTTCTATACTATACACGTGTCAAAAGGTTGCTTCTGCAAGATTTGAATATTGGCATCATTGTAATAAATATACTTTCACAAAGCTTCTAACTAAAGTTTTTTTTGCTAGGAAGATCCAACTTCCGCCATTGTCACTTGTGGATTTCTTTGTGCAAAATTGTATTCTTCTTGCACAATTGTGCAATTCATTCACATGGTAAGTCTAAGCGCTTCGTATGCAGTCCAATACTTGTTTTAGCACATGTATGTAATGTATAGTATATCAAAATGATTTGATCCACCAACTGTATAAGTTTTAGAAAGAATGTTCAATTGTTTGTATTTAGAATCTAAGTGTTGATTACAAATTTCATTGCCTAGCTACAAAAAAATATGCAAGAACACTAAAAGTATAGAACAAAAACATATCTCTTGTACTCTCTTGCATTGTGAAACTTTGAGAGATTTATTACAGTAGGAAGATCATGTACTAATTATTGTCTATTAAAAAATCCATTCTTAGTGCAAATGCTTGGCATCTACTTTTGTATAGGTGAGTTTGTTCACATTGGAAACCTTCTTTTCATACTAATGAGTAATGACATGCTAGTGCAACAAGAACTGAGGATATAGAAGTTGTTCTAAAATCTCCAAGTAATTTAATGTACACCTTCATTTATTATGGCTTGATTAGTATAAGTGACTTATTGTTGTTTAATCTTCACTTCAAATTTGAAGTATTTCTTAAGTTCATAATTAGTAATGGGTTTTTGGTTTATTTTTTTGGAATTAGGTATATCTTAGACATCTCATGGCATTTTTATTTAGAAATCGTTGGATGTTTTGAATAATTTACATTTGTATTTGTCAATTACATAGATTCCATTTCTTACAATTTTGTTTGTGCTACTTAGATTATTGTTTCTGCACATTCGTTTTTTTACTTGAATGATTTTTGTGATGTATATTTAACAATGTAGTTTGAAAATGAATTTAAGGAGTTTCTATCAATTTAACCATATTTAGTGAACTTCCTTCATACTAGAGAAATTATTAGATCATTTTTGTAATATTTTTTATACTCATCATTGGAACAAGTATAGGATGGTTAGACTATTTCACTTTTGAAAAGCACCAAACAATTGTAGTAGTGACGGTGGTTGCTACTCCTATATTATTAGGGTATAGAGATTTTTGTTTTTGATATTATCCATAACTTAATGAATTTGTTGATTTCAAAATTTGGAATGGCTTAGCGGATGTCACAAGAAGCAAGGGCTACATTTAAAACAATTGGCAATGGTAGGAGGCAACAATTGCCCCACCCAAGAATTGCAAGACAACGTCTTGTTGTTGAAGAGCATGCAACATCTTTGAATTGTTGGAGGAAGCTCGGTGACTACGAAGTGGTAGACTTCAAACTGAAAATCTAATTTCCTCATTGCCTACTTTACAAGAATGTAAGTTTTCATTCCCATTACCTATCCTTATATAAAATGTAGTGACTAGATGTTTATTAGTACTAATTTTTTTTGGAGCAGTGCTTCAAAGTGTTTTAATACAGTTTGTATTGATTTTATTGATATTAGATGATGACCTAAACTTTGCCAACAATGGTGAGCAAGGAATTCTAAATCCTAGACATGCAAGACATGACAATGAAGCAATCAATGTTCCACATCCAACAAATGCACATGGAAACATTGGTGGACCTAGTGTGGGAAGGGTACCTGAAGCTTCTACAATCGGTGTAGCTCCAACCACTGTTGATAGAATTGAAGCCTACTACAAGATTCATAATTTAAAAATACTGAAACAATGCAAAAAATACAAAGATTCCCTTATGGATTGTAAATCATCTCTAAAAGTAGCAAAAAATGCTTTGAAAGCAGCCCTCCAAAAGAATGAGTCAATCCCTGATTACTTGGACATTATCAAGATCAAGGTAATGTTGAATAGACAATTTAAAATTTGATTGTTGTATTCAAATGCTTCTCATTTAAAAACATCTTTTATTGATGAACTTTATTATAATGACTTCTTTGGTTTTTGACAATTTAATTCTACGTTCATTTTTTATAGGCAAAGCTTCTAGGGATCATCAACAAAGTTCTTTTTGGTGCTTTTGATTTTTCCACAATGTTTCCTTCAATTGATATGATGATGGAAGCAGTTCTTATGTCTTTTGAGATTGATGAAGATGTTGAAGCTTGTGCTTCATTTTCAAAAATATGGAATGAGCCTAGACCTTCAACAAGGAGCATTAGATCCATTGTTATAAGGACATTTTCTAATTGGAGATCAAATTTTGGAGGCATAGCAAAAACAGAGATGTTTCAACTCTTGGGTGTTCCAGTTTTGTTGAGTAATGCCACTTTGGAAGAAATTGCATTCCAGGGAGCTAAGATGGAAGAACTAAAAGCAAGTATAGTATATGCCTATGCAATTTCCATCCTAATTATAATAGTTTGATCAACCATATTCCATTGTTCAATCTAATGATTTGGACATAATTATGTAGGTGATGCTTGGAGGGTGAAGGTCAATATTGATGGATCTCGAGATCCTTTTGGAAGTAAAGCTATACATGGTGCTATTGCAAAAGCCATATATGGTGAGACATATGACATTGATGCACCAATTGAGATAACATTGGAACAAGCAAGATGGTTGTTTCATGTTCTTTCATTGGCAATGGGAGGTAACAACCTTGAGACACAAAAAACTATGGAAGATCGTAAGATGATGGCATGTTGAGAATGTGTGGCATTGGAAGAGGTCAACAACATGAAATGAATTCACATAATCAATCCATCTACAGAAACTATGGCTAATGTAGCTGGTCATTCTTAAACTTTAAAATTTTATTGTTTAGAATAATATTTGAACTTTATTTTGCTTTTATTTTATTTTTTTGTTTGAAAATTTGTAACTTAGCCATATTATTGCAATATTTATGAAGCATCTTGTGCAAACCTTCTGTCGTACATGTAGCATGCGGTAAATACCATTTACAACACCCAAATGTGTAAACTAACTCGAAATATTGTCCCAAGGGATTCTAGTATGTTGCTGCGAGCCTAGGTTATCTGTTCTACCAACTTAAGCTCTCTCTTGACCTTCTTTTCTCTCTATTCCGGATTACTAGCTTTCCGGAATCCAATCTGGATTCACTCCTTTCCGGGATCCGGATCTGTTACTTCACACACACACAAGTTTTTGGTACCTCTATTTTACCCTCAGAGGGTCCACCTTTGATTTTATAGAGGGGTAGGGACTCACCACTCGTATTCCTCACACTCTCTTCTCTCTCAAAACTACATAACACACTTAGACCAACTGTTGCATTAGATCAACCGGAAACACTCTCACAACTCTCCGGATGGCCAATCCGAAAGGCAGGTCACTTAGAGCCGTAACAAGTCTTCTCCACTACAACGACAGACCAACAGGATCGGAATTGATATAGGGATTGTAAGTCGTTTGCTAAACTGATCCTAAGGTTTGGCTGACCTTTCGGTAAGTGGTATGGGGATTTCTTCCACTGGCGGTTGCTTATCTCCGCATGGAACCCTCATTGGTATTCTGGACTTGCACCCACACCACTCCTAATCAGATTCCCGTTCCAATGTTTTAAAGGCATGTGCTCAAGACCACAATCACATATCTAAACTACAACACAAATGCTCCTCACACCTCAGATCCGGATTCCTCCTTTCCTACTCCTTTCTCACACTTACACACACTCACAAGACAACACCAGAAAACTGAATATACGATAGATCAATTCCTGAGGGTCCACTTGGTAGCTTAGATTAAAGAAAGGATAACAAGATAAAAACTATAACGCTAGGATGGAATGAGAGGCAAACAACCTGCCCCTCACTTAAAAACTCAAAACAACCAAAGCCAAGAAGGCCAAAAAGCCACCTGGAAATCCAGGTGACCAATCACAGACTTCCCGAGAAACCCGGAAAAGTGAGATCCTACAAATCCAAAATCCGGGCCCACGCCTGGAAACCTGGATCCGATTCAAAATTTAAATCTTAACTAACTAAAGCCCTAGCTACTTCGCCTTCTGTGTTTTCTTCTGGCTACTCCTGCCTTAACTCACTGGTGCCCTCGTGGATGACCTTGGAGTCGCTTTTGGAGTTGCCTTTACTGGTGTCATCCATAATGCTGCCCAGGTCTGGATCTTCCGGATTTCTGAAAGAGAGTATTCCCCTTCTTCCTCCTCTTCATCTTCCAATCTGGTCCGGTACTCCTTTTCCTCAAATTTCTCAATCTGAGTGATCTCCCTCTCATCTTCCTCGCTTGGAGATATCTCATTCAAAATGATGGGATCCATCTCCTTCCTTGGCTGTTGCTGCTGTAGCATGTGTTCGAATCCTTCCGGATGGGTCCGGGCCGGATTCAACAGTCCTTTGATCTGCTCCGTCAGTTCACCATGGGCTTGGGTGCGAGGTGTTTGAAGTGGCTCCTTCTCCGGAAGGTGGAACATTGGGACAGGTGGCAAAACTGTAATCTCCAACGGTGCTAACTCCCGTGTCGTATCTGGCTGCGTATTTGGCTCGGGCGTTGTCTTCACACTCCCCCAGAGTATCTTCTTAAGTTTCTTGGAGAAGGGTTCCGTCAAATATCGGAGAGTTTCCCATGGGGCTTCCAGTTTAGACGGCAGTGGCATCAAGGCTATCAGTTTTACTGGAGTCTCCGTGTCAAAGTGGATCTCTGGAAAGTTGGAGAAATCCACGACACGGTTAGGGTTGATCCGTCCAAGTAGCTGACGCATCTCCTTCAACGTAGACTCCATCCTCGAGGAGAAGTCTACCAGGATCCGGATCACCTTTGATCCGGTAAGGTGCCCTTCCTCCACTAGCCGGTTCTACACTAGAGTCGCCTTCATCACCATGTTTGCCGACTTGTCGACCAACCCGGATAGGTTTTTCACTAGCTATAGGGCTTCCTTCTCCCTCTGCTTTGCTACAGCCATCTCTCCTGGAGCCCAACTCAAGCGGGCTTGAAGGTTCACCTTCTCTTTCTCCAGGCCTTTAATCTGCTTCTCCTTCCTCTCTAGAGCTTTTGGATTCAGAAGTTTCTTCAACACGTCGAGGATATCTTTCGGTTGTGTCTTCAACTCTCGGCTAATCCTCCTTGGCAGATCCACCAGATTCTCGTGGTACTCTTGCGCTTGTAGTGCCCAGTTGAACCCGGTCTTGAAGAATCCGGATATGCTACCCTCTTCTTCCTCCAATATCTTCTATTGAGCCGGAAGCTTCCCCCGAGACGTTGGATCAATGGACTTCCGTCGCCTTCGATCCTGGAGCTGCTCTTCCTTTTCTGGATCTTCTTACTCTTCAATCGGCAACTACTCTATCGTCACTTCTTCTATGAGACCGTATTGGAGGATGCTTGATCCAGTATTGTACTCTACCATTTCCGCATCACTCAGGAGCTCTGCATGGTGGTAGAGATGGAATAGATAGGGCCCAATAGGGTTGGTCTTCGCTTTCCCTACGTTGGCAGTAAGCTTGGAGACCACTGCTCCAATTACTTTGCCCCAATTGATTGGCCTACCCTCCATAGCACCAAAGATGGTGTTTGCTACCGTAACCGTAACCCGGGTAGGCTTTTCCGGATAGAGAATGGGGATCAGGAACTCTAAAACATGCCTTTGCCTCGCATCTAGGCAATCACTAATGGCATACCCTTCCTTAGAATGGGCTGCATTCTTGAACTTCCCAACCATAAACTTGTCTGTCCAAGAAGCTAAACTGGATCCCTTTTTGGGAATCCGTAAACCTTAGCCCACACCTCGTCAGTCCAAGTTGCGGGTCTCCCCCTCATTGTCAACTCGTACTGATTTGAAGCACCTACAATCAGCTCTTGAATCATCCAGTCGTTCTTTACGGTCCATGGCCTCATGAACAGACTGATACACCCTATCTCACTCAGATCATCTTCTAATTGTGACCGCTCTCTCAACCTTTCCGGAATGGTTGGACAAACCATCCGTCCCGTGACCAAAGGTTTCCGGATATCTCCCTCCGCCATCGGGAACCAAAACTCAATGGAAATCCTAGACACTCAGAAGCTACTGAAACGAGCACTAACTCACCACTCTTTCACTCAACTACACGCGCACAAAACAGTTGTGGAAGAAAGAGGAAGAACAAATGAGAGTGGCGGGGTTAAGTACCTGTCAACTTACCAACCGTTCCTAAAGCGGACCGTTTACCCGAAACGGACCCCTATTTTCCTAAGCCGGAAGTCTAGATCGTAGGCTGTCGCTATCCGGGTTCCAGAATCTGGATTCCATCCTGGATCCCGTTACGGATTACCTAGAGTGTCCTCTTAGTCTTAATGAGTTGTTTAGGCTAAGAGGGTTCTAATCCTTTTTGCCTTATTAGAAATTTTGAAAAACTCTATATAATTATACACTCTTAAATACTAACCTAGTGACTTCTAGAATTATGGCTTGCGACACCTTCTATATTGCACAATTTCTACAAGGAAAGTTCTTACCATAAAGGTGTGAAAATCACATATTGATTATGCATTAGATGTGTCTACATTTTGTATATTGTAATAGACAATATGTACAATATATTTTTCTACTCCACTTGGTGATAAGTTCATAATTTTTTGGATGGGCCCCATTTGATTTTGGACCAAAGATTGGCAACCTAATGACAAATGATGCAAAGTGGTTTGAGGCAATCTTTTCTACAAATCAGGTTCTTCAATGCCACATCTTCCTTGAATTGATCAAGTATAGTTCATATTTCAAAAATGTACAAATTGAATTATATTGCTTGTTGGTATGTTTTGTTACTTGCATTGAAGATGTATTATTTCTTATCTATAACATTACTATGTATTAAATCTAGTGTTAAGCTTGTATATCATTGCATATTGGAAATGTTTTAGTTCTAAATACTAATATTTCCTACATTTCATTTTTCTTCAAAGTAAAGTGTTAGATAGCTTTACTACAACTAATGTGTGGATTGTTGAATACAACAGACTTCAACCATTTTAGAGCCTATTTGGGTGTTCTATGTATCTTACATTAGATTAGGTATGTATATCTAACTGGAGAACTTCTCCTAAATTTCCTTTTGGGAATTGAAATTCTTGTTTAGTTATTTACTCATGAAGTCTTCATTTAATATATTTTTTTATTCCTTTCCAAACAATGGTAGGGCCATCAATGATTAGATTATTTCTTGGGATTATTGTATGTATCTTGTATATTGGTACCATAGACTAATAAAGTATCTATTTATTACAAGTGAAAACAAAAGCATACTTGGAAGTATTAGGAATTGATGGTAGCTCATGATGGAGGCAAATAGATGTTCTTCTCCGTTTTTAGTATAACCAAAGATCAATGGTTGTACTAACCAAATTTAGATGGAGCTAGTATTTCTGTATTTTTAACATGACATTCAACCTTTGAATAGTGACTCGCCACTCATATAGTAGGACTCCGTCAGGCATTGTCTTTCATTATGATG
This sequence comes from Straminergon stramineum, assembly GCA_963920665.1. Classification (NCBI taxonomy): domain Eukaryota; kingdom Viridiplantae; phylum Streptophyta; class Bryopsida; order Hypnales; family Calliergonaceae; genus Straminergon; species Straminergon stramineum. The sequence continues at coordinate 25,077,278 of OY987264.1, forward strand.
ATGAAGATAACTAAATAGATTTAGCTTTGTAGTATTGATTATAGTTGTAAATACTTAGGTACTAAATACATATAGGCATCTATTGTATCAAGTGTTGATTGCCACTATGTAATGTCAACCTATAGTATATATGCTATATAAACTTGAATAAATGGTTTTTGGCACTCAACATTGACTTGCTCTCTCTCTCTATATGTATATCAAATTTCCTACCATCATCACCATTAGAACTAAAGGTGTATTAATGTCTTGTTGATGATAAAGTGACTGACCACTCAATGCCATTTTGACATTCAGTTAGCATAGAAGATGTTTAAATATGAAACTTACATTGATGGCATTATATTTAAATTTACATTGTTCTATAATTTGCACTACTATAGCATTAGCATTGAATGTTTTTTAGTATTATTTAGTATAGTAATTCAACATCAAAAGTTCCAGATGTTGGTATATCTCATTTTAATAAAGTTGTGGAATCATTTTAGCATCAAAAGCATGTGATGGTTAGGTGTTAGTGTTACAATTACATATTGCTATTATATTGACATTTCATAGCTATTTGAGCATCAAAAATACATTGATGAGTGTCATTTTGTAGAAAATACAGTTTGATTTTAGTACAATTGTGTTGCCATTTTCACATAAGAAGTCATCATGTTAGAATTATCATCAATCTAACATTGTTACAAGTCAACACCAAATTAGTGTAATTGTGGAGCCAATTTATCATTCACACAATTTGACATTTTATATATGTCTAAGCCGCATGTTGTCATTTCATAACACAAATGGTACAAATTTTACATCAAAATTACTTAGCATTAGTTTGTCTAGACCTATTTTAGCATCAAAACAATGTCTAACAGTTTGAGTGCCATTTTAGCATTAGAATAATAGGCCCTTATAGAATCCAGGTTGCATTAACCTAGTCCATGTTAACATAACATTACATTGACATTAATCCCCACATTAACTTAACAATATGTAGTTTTGATGACAATATGGCACCCTATTAACATGCCTTGAAGTTCTTGATGAACAAGTCCTTGGCGACTTTTTTTACATTTTTAGATAGCAAAACCTAAAAGGACACAGCACCAACCAAAGCCAACAACAAAGCAACTCCCTGGAGCTAATTGAACCTCCCAACATCAGGGGGAACTAGTTTCCAATTTAATGTGAGCTGGATGTATGAGCAGAAGAACCCAAATTGCAGCCAGGTGTTGTCAAAGTGCCTAAGGAAGGTGGCAGTCTTGTTGAGGTAAAATTCACATAGTTTTTTTTTGGCACTTAAGTGATTTTGCATATCTGGGGTGTATATATCTTGACTATGCAATTTTTGCCATGTACAAGAATAGAGTGTGGGAGGATTCCAAATTTTTTCATAAGTTTTTAACTCAAAATATAATTACCCGGAATTTCTTAGTTCAAGATATTGTTTGACCTCTATTAGTTATATAGACTTTTATATTTCCAATTGCAGGCTACAAACAAAATAGACAATTTTGCATTACTATTATAAAGAATTGTAAAAAAAATTATTGTTGTGAATGTATAGGTCATCCTATGGTAGCTAGGGATGGTAATGTACATGTGGTGAAACTTTAATGCATAGTCGTCGTTCGCCACAATGAATCAATTTATTGTCAAAATTTACTTTCCACAAAACTACCATAGCCATTCTAAACTCAAACTGGTTTTAAATGTACTCATTGTTGCCAACCACCTAATCAAGCAACAATACTATTTTTAATCTTTGAATGTCAGAATTGATGAGTTTTTCATTTCCACTTGAACTGAAAGAGACCAATCTATACCACCAAAATTGGTGTGTGTGTGTGTGATCGGAATGTGGTTGGCTCCCTTAAACTTGTCTATGAAAGGTAGAATGAGTATTTTGCCCTATTATAATTAGCAAAAAAATTTAGAGTTTTTTCCGTACAAAGACAACTATGAGAAAAGAAGAAAGCAATTGAAATTTTATTTTTCTAACAAAGTATGAATTTCTTATGAATTTTTTAAGTGTGCTTACCAATTGGCCCCAAAGAGTATGTAGACTATCCCAAAACTAGCAAAAAGTGTGCATGATGGCCATCCTACTACCTAAAGCAGTTAGAATATTTCTTAACATGGGTACAATATTTCCTAATATGGCCAGAACATGAAGAATTAAAAAAATCACTTGCTTTGATGAATTTACACTGAAAAGCTAGAAGTTTCTAAAACATGCACTAATAATTCCATCACCATCACCCAAGCCATTGATTTTGGTCAGTAACCAACCTAATGTAGTCCTAATCTTATTTATTAGAGAAAGTCTATCATGAGTTGATATAAGACTCTAATGGGGCATTTCCTAGGTGCCTATCATGGGTGGTTTGCCTATTAGAGGCAGGTTTACCTTAACCACCTCTCTTTAGTCAATGACTTCTTGAGTTTGATGGCTAATGAAAGTGCTTGCTTGTGATTTTGGATTGTTTCCTAGTCGGTGGTAACGGGCTCACATACCTCACTATTACATTGATTGATTTGGAACCAAGTCATTCATACATGGGCTTGATCAAAATATAAAATTAATTTGCCAACCAATGCCCCATTGCACATTGAACATCAAGGGAACTTGGAGCAAGTGCTTGATCATATGAGAATTTCAAATTCATCTTGATCAATTCCTCACAAGGAACTTCAAGAATTGTTTAACACATAAATGACACCATGGCCATTTTCTAGTCGATGAATGATAGAGAATTCTTTTTTGTAGGATGGAAGTGCAACTATTCATCCCCGAAATCTTGTGTGAAAAGGAGAGATCTTCAACAATAATTTGACCTCCAATGAGTATTTTCAAATTTTTTAAAGTAAATGATGTCACACGGTTCCAAAAGGGATGATCCACGGTCACCAACCTGGCATTTAAGGGTTAATTAACCCTTGAACACCAAGTTGGTGACCATGGAAATCAAGCATTTTGGAACCGTGTGACATCATATACTTTTAAAAAAATCAAAAATATTCATTGGGAGTCAAACTATTGTTGAAGATCTTCCCTTTTCACCCCTAATTCTAAGGATGAATAGTTTCACTTCTGTCCTATACATGAAAATTCCTTGTCATTCCTTGGACAAAAAATGTCCGCCTCAGCTTTTAGGGGTTAAATGATGGTGCCCTTTCTGGAGAGTAAGATGACCCATTGGATGTCATAGAAGGCCATTGTTTGAGTACGAACACAGGACTACATCAATTAGTCAAACTATTGTACCCTACACAATTTTGGACTGGATCCTGTTTGTAAATGAGAACATTCACCAACAACCAGCTAGCGATCCCAAAACTAGCTGAATTTCGCTTGGATGCTACATAATTTGTTCATGCCCTCAGTGTTAAATTCAAAAAAATCTTCCAAAAATGAACATTTGGCTAATTTCCCTGAACCTGTTCTGGGATCACTGCCAACAACAGTGTTCACAATGTTCACTATCCACAGAACTGCATTATGCAGTAAAGCTTCACCAAACCCAACTTTGTATAAATATCTTCTCCTGTACATATTTAGGAGATCTACACAATCCCACAATCCCAAATTGTTTGTTGCATATAAGTGATTGGTGATTATAATCACAAATACCAATAACTCCAAAATGGAATTCAAAGTTCCATATCAGAAAGTAACTGTCTTGATGAGCTGCTGCAGTTTTCAAAAGGGATAAGTTCCACCAAGCCAGACTGAATGTGGCTTTCCAATGCTTGAAAGGAGAATTTCCCAAGTCAGGTCTCTACATGGATACCTTAGTCCAATATAAGATTGGGTTCACTATTTTACCAAAGGCAATTGAGTATCATAAACTTGGGCCTGTAGTACAGTCAAAGTTATATTTGGTCCAAACTAAACATCAAGTTTCTACTAACAAAATGAAGATGCTGATCCTAAAGGTCTCCAAATCCTAATTCTGTTGTACAATCAGTGAAACCATTCTCGTCTACAAAGGTGCAGAAAACCCAGCCATGAGAGCCTATACCTTCCACTTGGCACGTTTCTTCTCGTTTGCAATTGCACGTGCCCTTGCCTCCAATTGCCACCTTTCTTTCTGTAAAATGCAAAACAACATTGAAGATAAGTTCCCACACTTCCAGATAAGTTCTTTTAAAGGACTCACATTATGCATTTGAATACCAATATGCTGTACAACTCTGTAAATTATAAATCTTCTGTGGTTAGTGCATCCAGTGTGAGTGATGGAACTTCAAGAAGTCTCAAACCACAGGATGTTACATCCTCTCCAGATTTTTAAGAAACATCAATCTTAAGCAACGGCAAGACATCCAAAGACAGGGCCATAGAAAATTCTCCTAAGAATTCCTGAACTGCATTGTAATCCAAGAACATGGTGACTGTTGCTTTGCTCCAAATTAATGCTAGCTAGACAAAATCCCAACAGCACTAGATCAAAATGGTTTTCTACCTTCAGTTAGACTGATTTTTCAAAGAGATTTGAATATGATTCATTTGAGACATGATGAGAAGCTAGCATGCATACGGTAAAATGATAATTGATATGGATGTTGCCATGACCCACAAGTCATCTAAATGCTTGAAACAAAGTTTGAGAGAGTGCCTACAGTGATCAAATTCAGGACAATGTCCGATTCCTGTGCAGATCCAACCCATTTTAGGAAGATCCGACCTGCACCCTGACCAAAAATCTGCTCCACAAAGGTTGCTGCTTATACCAAAGTCCAGCAATCCTAGCAAACAAAGCTTCCTATCTCTTAAAAGCCTCTGGTAACACCTTCAAAATGAACCCAGTACAATTACACAGAGAGAACAAGGAGTTTGAAGGCAATTCAGATCAAACTCCTAGGGAAAAACAAACATGCTCTAGTAATGAAAGTTGTTATTATGAAGGCTCTTTGCCAAGAGCAAGCAAAAACAACAATATTGTGCATATCAGACCAAACAAACATACACTGTAAAACTCATAGCCAAATCCACATATAATTTATGAATAACTCTAATTTTTGAGATAATCTTGAAAGTTTGACAACTCCTATTGACTATAATAATGGTGATAGGTTTGTATCACTATGCTGTTCTCAATCAATAGTATGGGTCATCATAGTAATTCTAAATTCTTACACTAACTGGAAATTACATGCACTCTTCATGTGACACACAAGTGCTTAACCCCTAAAAGACCAAACTATGTTTTTTTGGGCAACATAGCGATTTTGAGCAACTCACTACGAATGGAGTTTTTTTTTCTTTGAAATTTTCACACAACATGTGCCCGAGGAGTAGCTTTAAGGCCCAACAATTTTCATAACTTTTGACTACATGGTTAAAAAGTTATTGCATAATATGCAATTTCCATTGATCTTCGGGCAATCCAAAAATTTCTTAAAAAAACAATTTTTTAAGAAATAAAAATTTGAAATTGATTTTCTAGATTTATATGTACATATAAAGCTTTGAATCATTCCATTTTGATTCATGAGATGAAAGTTATGAGGAGTTTTAGTTTGCGGGCACTTATGATTTCTCTACCTTAAAATAAACTTTTAAGTCCTTTATTTAACTCAATTTTCAATATTTTTTGAAAAAAAATAATATCATAGGATGTAGATTGTTTATTACAACATTACAACATTACAACCATTGGGATTGGAATTTTTATATTTCATAACAAAATTCTTAACAATTTAGTATTTGAATCATTCTCTACTTCTTTCTACTTACTATTTTTTTCCTATATATTGTACAATTCCAAATGATCTAAATTTTTTTCAAGCATGTAACCAACTTGCCTTGAAGAATGAATCCAAAGAGTAACCACCATTTTGGAATTTTTTTCGTACAAATGTGGCCTGTGAAGTGTAGCTGCCCATTTTTTCATAGGGCCAAAAAAAAGTTTTTTGCCAATTCAAATGCTAATATCTTACAATCTACATAGTGGAAATTTCTGAAATTTTTTCCACATCTTCTCTAATCAATGTACTACAAGATCTTATGATTAATTGTGTCCAAAAATATATTTTCCCTAAAATTTGGTACTTGTACTAGAAATGACGTTTTAGAGCGTTTTTGTTGAAAACATAGTCAAAAAGCATTTAGGGGTTAACAATCAACCACCACTTAAAAATCCACACCCACGTACTTGATAGCCAACTTGACAGAAATTAGCATGGACTAATCCACATTATCTAGACATCCACACTAATATTTGTGAACAATGTAGTATAACATTCTTGTGATGTGACCATTCTGAGCTCCACAAGGTTAATCATTTTAAGCTCCATGAGGTTCTAAAATTTAGCCCTTCCTTGTGCACAAGGTTCATTATAAAATTTGCAACAGAGTTCACATCCCTCAACTCCCATCTACAAAAAACATATTGCCCTTTTCAAATGATGCTTGAAGATTCTATCTATATGTGATTTGCAAAATTAAGCTAGTACATACTCTGGAAGGTAGAATAGAATTTCAATACTACTATTGGTTGTTAATTTATATTAAATTATGCAAGCTCAAACTGCTTTAAATTGAGCTACATTGGATGAAGCATTAAGCTTTAGCAACGTCTAGGATTCAAGTACCTAGGTTATAGTACTTGCAATCTCTCATAAGTTAGAAGGCAAAGAGAATGGACATGATAATTGCCTTATCTTGGAATAATTTTAGTGAGTCAAGGTGTAATCGCTAGGTGTAAAGTCATGGGGTGTAGTTAAATCAAAGTTGTTGCATAGCTTGGGATTGCCATTGCCATACCATTGGCTGAAGTTGAGGTCGCAGAGCTCTTTCTAGTTGGAGAATTCTTGAGGCCCATCCACAAACTGTCATACTAGGAAGAATTCGGCAACAGTGCCATAAAATGCTTGGGTGGAATGCACGCCGTCCCAAAGGAGCTAGGGAGCGATTAGGGTCTTGGCAAGCTTTTGTAACATTCACTAACACATCAGGTTTGCCATTTTGGTCAAGGACATAACCAGCTTCCCCACATATCATGAGTAGGTTGTGGTTGTCTTTTGAATGGATAGTGAGGATGAGGTGCATTTTAATTAATGCACTCCCCTCCATTCACTCAAAAGATCCCATAGAAATTGTCCATGTGTTTCAAGGACAAAAAGAAGGATCCCCATTTAATTTTTTATTAATACATTTATTAACTTGGCCACCCTTTACTAGTGATTAAATTTTTAAAATTTTTGTGTCCGACCCTCCTCCTATTTGTAATTATGAAGGAGTTGGGTAGTTGCAAGCTATATGGGATATGTGAATATATGTATTTTGTATGTATTTATATTTATATCCATTTTCTGTACACTACAAGAAAATGGGGGTTTAAATGACTGTGAAGAATGACTGGATTGTAGTCATTCTGGACAAGTTTGACTGAGGAATGACTAAGGGCCTTGAAGTCATAACAAACAAGTCATTCTTGAAATGACTGCAATTCTATTATCACCATCCATTTCAATCTTGGATGAAGAATGGATGAGAGGGTCTACATGGTTGATGAGGTGGACAAGCAAGTTTTTAGGAAAGGTTAGGTAGTCACCTATTTTCAAAGGACTTTTTGTTGACGTGGATGTCCATGTCAGCCAATTATGCAGTCATTTTGAAGTCATGATGGAGTCTGAGTGTTGCTAACGTAGACATTCACGTCAAAGTCATGTGTAAGTCATTACGTAGTTCGAGTGTTGCTAACGTGGACATCCACGTCAGAGTCATGTGTAAGTCATTGTGAAGTCATTATGTAGTCATTCTTAAGTGGCATGGATTTAGGGTTCAAGTTTCTCTTCAAGGACATCAGAAGTCATTTTCTTATCATTTTTCATTCATTGTGATGTATACAAAAAAGACTATAATGAAAATTGCAAGGGGAGTAGTCATTTTGTAGTCACATATGAGTACATTCAAACTTCCACAATGATACACCATACATAATACACCATGTCCCATACACAATACACCATATTTTGCATACATGTTGGATGACTTCCAAAGCTAGTGAGTGTGTGAGTGGAGAGAGGTAAAATGACAAGTGCTTTATAGAAGCTGGATAGTAGGAGGCAAGACAAACCATGTGGGTTATGTAAAATGTAGGAATTGTGTTAGAAGTAAAATTTTAGACCTCATTGAGACATAGGAGATTAATTTTTTTCCAAAAAAATTGTACTAATAAAAGTTGGGAAATCAATTTCACTTTTATCTCCAAAAATCTGTTTTAGATTTCGTACCTCAAATCAAAAGTTATAGACAAATTTGCTAAAGGGATTAGAATGGATTAGAATGGATTAGAACATGATCAGTACTAGGGTCACCTATTCAATTTCCCTAAAATATACAAGTATGCAGTTGTCTACAAATTTGAACCCACTCAGAGACATGTGTGGGATGAGGACGAAGAGTATGATGATGCTAAAGAGGTTTTGCAAAGAGCAAGGAGGCCATATGTGATGAATTCTGAACTCCGAGACTTAGCCCACCAATATGTTTTAGCAAATGTCTCAGTTATGCAGGATTTGCATGCGTAAGTAGAACACATCAACCCTATATGTGATTTAATAGTGTGAAATATTATAGAAATGGATAGCTCTCTATCTTCCGGGATGTCGTTCTCTCAAGTAGGAATGTAATAGTCTATGTTGTATGATCTAGTCATTTGCAAGTGGTTTCTTCATTTCAATACTTTGAAATGATTTAATCATGATTGTGGAAAGTAGGGACAAAGTCACAAAACTTTGCTACAACTTTCACGTCACTTGCATATGACTTTCAAGTATAGGTCATCTCTTCTACTCTGCCGTTGGTGCGTAGGGGGTTTAGTACTCAATTAACATGAATGTGTATGCAGGTAGTGGATTGTCGAATTGTGAGCGAATCTAGACGCCATGGCACTCTCAGAATGGATAGAGAGAAGAGTATGAGACTTTGATTTGGATTTCAAGAAGCTGGAGGACATAAAACGCTTGTTGCTGAGCAAGAAACCGTCACAAAAAGCCACTCAGTATGCATGTGTCACTACCTTTGGTAACCACTTCCAAGTAGAAGACGAAAGTACCAACCAATTGCTGAGCTACAATAGTGGGGTAGCTTCAGTTTTCTAGTTGCCATCAAAGAATGTTGGTGAATCTTCAGTAAATTATGTGGAAGTCTTGAAGGACATACTATAGTTAGATTATGATGCACTCTATTGATAAATCATTCTACTACGATGTGAGTGGGTGAAGACTGAAGACAATCAAGGGAATCCCACATACACCAAAGACGACTCTGGGTTTCTTGTGGTTAATTTTTGGCACAAACTTCCTCGCATGTCTAAGCCTTTCATTTTCCCAAGCCAAGCCACACAAGTTTTCTTTTCACATGTTGTAGGGAGACTTGGCTAGAAGGTTGTTTTACAGAAAGAAGCTAGAGCAAGATGGGAAGTAGTGGACACAATAGACGCCTTCATCAGTACAACAATGGAGAGTGCAGGGTTGATTGCACCCCCAAGCTAGCTTGATGTACTTAAGACAATTAATCTACTAGGTGCCATCGAATTGTCAAGGGAAGACAACATTCTAGCACAAGAAGAGTATTAGAATTTGTAAGTGAAATTGCATTTCACATGTGCCTTCTCTACTTATTTGATGTGATAATGAAATAATGATTGAATACCCATTCTGGAAGCTATGCATGATGAATATGAAACAGTGGATCCAATTACAGTATTGATGGCACCCTAGATGCCGTTTTGTCATTGATTGTCGATCCATGACTTGCAGATCACTAATCACAATCATGGGCAGTCATTATTATGTGAAAGTCATTCTTTCGTCCACATTAGTGTGGTGAATTCCACGTCAATAGTGCTAAAGTTCTAGGACTCCCTAAACTAGTGACCCATAGTCATTTAGTAGTTGTGTTGTAGTCAATAGAAGTTACAATGAATGACAGAGTTGTACTTGTTTGTGACCGAGTCCTCCACATTGGATTTCAGACTTCTCCCGCCAAAAACTTGACAAAGGTTACGACGGAAAGGCAGACTTTCATCCAACACTCCATCGAATCTATATCTTCCAATCGCACCCATGACTACAAAATGACTCGAACACTGTGGCAAAATCCAAATTGGTGCAATTACAGAAACCACAGTCATTTCAAAGTCAAACCAGACTCGAAGTCATATATTCATAGTCACAAAAGGGCCCATTTTCTTGTAGTGGTATCCATATCTATATCTCAAACCTATATTTGTATCCAAACTTGTATTTCTTATTTTTCAAGATCAACAACAGATTAGATGGGGGGGAATTTTTCTTAAAAATATCTAATAGCTCTCATTTTTTTTGGGGGGGGGGTGGTTAAATTTTCAGGAATGGCAAGTTTGCATCTTTTCAGTAGATAGTAAGACCCACAACACCTACATCACACTTTTGACATCATCTCAATCATGAAACCAGACCATAATAGTAATTCAATACAATTGTCAATTTGATGCATCAATTAGTTATGTTAACTCAAATGTTGCAATGAATATGAAGTAGATGGGAAATATGTTTGGAGATACTACACACCATACTTTTCCACATTCTTTCCGACTTCATTGGTGGCACCAAAATAGTTGAAGTCGGAAAAGGATCAGCATCGGGCCACTTCTCCCGGTATTCGTAGATAGTGGAGTTGAGCAAGCTTGGTTGGTGGCGTTGTAATTGATCAAGCAGTCAAACTCATCATAAGAACCCCTCCCTATGAAGAGGGTGAGGAATTGAGAAGTACCACCTTCCGCTGGAATGTTGAAGATGGCAATGCTCCTGGCACCATTGGCATAGAATTGCTATGTTAACCCGACCCACATTCAATTTTGTCCTTAGACACGGTTAGACACGGTTACAAGAATATTTGCTAAGCATAATTATATAGTACGAGCAACTACAGGAACAATATTATCATGTACTGTACACCACCAGAGTAAGAGAGGTGAGCAGAAGGTTCAGATTCAACAACAGATATATGTACAAGGCTGATATTTGTGTAAGGTGAGAAAGCAGGTGATAGAGTGGCCCCTCCAAATTAGCTTCCACTTCTTCCAAAATCCAAACGTAAAGGAACCATAGCTGCAATTGCCATTTCGGGTGTCTGACCAGCAAGGGAGGAATTGAAGTTAAGCAAAGACGAAGTCATTTCCACCAATCTTTGATAATGTACAGTACAATATAGTACAGCACTGCGGAAGGTGCATCATCCAACGGACCTTCACAAACAGTGACACCCAAATATATATTATGGAACTTAGATCTTCAATGATTCTTGAAGGTGAGAATTTAATTACAATGAGTAAAGTTTTGGCCATTCGGTGCTCATTTCATACACAAAGTATTGAGTTGGTGGATGGATCGTGATAAGAAGAAATTAAGAGCATGATTCTCTTACATGTATGATCAGCTAGGAACTCAAGGTAGTCTTTTGTCTCTCATTCTAGAAAAAATGTTGTACTGAGAATAGAATAGAGTAGGTAACAGTTGCAGTGCTGGTGGAAATTGCAAAGTTGACACCCATCTTGTATGCTTCATTGTCCAGGTGCCTTAAATAAGGCGTCAGTTTGTTGAGCTTTTGCATCAGGGCGAGCCGGTAGCTGTTGCCTTCACACTCAAGTGCTTGCTCTGCGCTTGCAATCCATTGCCTCTCATTAGCTCTATCTACATTGTTAACTATTTCTGTCAGATGATTGTGAGATTCATATCCTTTGGGCCAAATATTCAATAGTTTGCGATCTCTATTTTGCGATCTTCAACAAGCAATTTGTTATTCCGTTCTTTTCAATTTTGAGCTTTTCTTCATGTTTTCTCTATTCCTTCAGGATTCAAGGTTTAGGGTTTCAACTTTACAATAGAAATTCGATTTGTTTCCTTTCCAATTCTCTACTTTCGATGGAAAGAGTTTTCGCACTAATGAGCGGAGATGTCCATGGACACGGAGATTTGATCGTGTTCTTGAGGATGTTGCAGTTGAATGCTACCCAGTACCCACATCAAGTTTGTTCGAGTAAGTGGGGACAGTCGCACAGTGTGTCTGCTTGAACTACTCAGTGTTTGTTTCTTTACGCAACAACTAGATAATCATGGTTTCACTTTAACCAACGCTTTTACGACAATGATTTGGATGAACCTCTATTGGACCAAGAAGGCCAAATTGGGTTCCCTTGTGTTTTGTAGCACTTTTAAGTTGGTCGTGGAGAGACTTCCTTTTGTCCTATTTTAGTTAGTTTGCAACAAACCCATGCTATGTTCCTCAATTATTTTGGTGATGTAGAATTTGACTCCGTCTGAATTATACTTTTCATAATATTATGAGTCAATTTGATCATTTTAAAACCACAAATTCTTGGTCCTCACCATGTATAGATTGTTCCCAACATATGCACGACATTCTCTAGCAATGTATAATAGCCTTCAAGTTTTCTTTATATCTAAAGGCAAAAAGCCCAAGGCCAAAGGCCATGAATTTGGGGATATTTAAGAATGAGATTGGCTGAAATTGAGAGGCTTCTCAAAATTCACTTTATAATATGAAAAATCAATCCTAAGGAGAAGGAAGTGAAAGAGGACATGGACTAAATATTTTTGCCTACATGGCACAATAGGTGCAACATTAGAGGAAGAAACCCTCCAAGTGCCTCTCGGAGAGCCCCCCTTAGTGAAATAAAAGTAGTACTCCTCCAAATTAATAGGGTGCAAAGATGTAACAAATCCCCTATTTCTATTGGGGGGGAGGTCATTGCAAATGATGGCAAAGTGTGGAAAGTGATGCTCCTATTGGATGAAACTTGCAAGCCATACACTATCAACTCTATAATCTAGTACACTAGGGGAATATTTAATTGTGCAACAAGGACTTATGGGTGTTGCAATCAGTGTATCTTTTAGCTTACAACACAATATTAAATTGGGCTTTTGTATCACTTACTATGTTGCTAGATCAAACAATGAGTGATTTCTACATTATACTTTGTTTTTTCTCTTGAATTCATGAAATATCTTGCAAGTAGTTTACAAATATTTTTAATGTTGTACATGGCTTTTAGTGAATGTTGATATCTATTGAATTCTTTTTTTCATTGAAGGACTTACCCAAGTTGTTGAGTTTGCTTGCAACAAGCTGAATTGAGTAGTGGTTCAAACACTTTAGCTAGATCACATGTAGATTTAGAATGAATATTATAGTTGCAATTAAAGAAGTACATGTAATTCATGGGCATTCCAATCTCATTTAAAAGGCTTTCTAATCACAAGAAGAAATCCCTATTTTTTTGGATGTGAGAAAAAATAAGAAAATATGTTTATTGTAATGTCAAGCATGCCCTCGTGGATGTGCAACAAAATTTGTTTGAATTGACATGGCAAAAACATGCATAATCTTCTAAAATGTGTCATGTTTTTGGTGTGACATCTACATAGACATGGTCAAATGAATTGCCAAAATTACACTAGGTGGTAGCCACATCATCTCCATGTAGGCAGGCAGTGCCATGTCAACAAATCTTTCATCCAAACCTTTGTTGACATCAAATATGATGTCATAGATGTGCAACGTCCTTGGTCATGTCTATTTGGACATCTATTGTGATGTACACATATTTTTTTGAACATCAATTGTGACATGAAGTGAATTCTTTTGAAATGCATTATACTAATTTTAAAAATGAAATCTCTTGTTTATGGTTTTCCAATGTTAATTTAGACATCTCAACATTTTTTGAGACATCAACTTAGATGTATAGCATGTACATTACACCATACAAAATAGGCCATACACAATACATTGCATACAATATGCCATATATAGTACATTATACAAAATACACCATACAAAGTACATCATATTTGGATATTATGTCACATGGTTTGACAGGCCATGTATTGTGAGTAAGTTGACATGTGAAGACATGCTATTTATATAAATTGGGGGGTGGAGGGAAGACTAACCATATGGGATATTGAAAACTTAAGAATTGTGTTACAAGTTGACATTCAAAAATACATGTAGACATCTCAGTTGATGTCTTAGTTGACGTCTAAAAAAACATTCGAACGCAGGTTTCTTGATAGTTCCACATTCAATGATTACAACATTTAGGAGACTTATGTTTATTTTGGAATTTTCATATATATGTGGGAAAAAAATGAAAATATAGGAAAAAAATGAAAGATTTGATGATTGCAAAAAATCAACCCCTGATAACAAATGAAAAAAGCGTGACCAAAAATTTAGAAGTTTTAAAAATGAAATAACTTCTAAGAAATGCAAAATACAAAAAAGAAAAGTAATAGTCTGTGCGATGATACCATCTTCAAACGCAATATCAATGAATTTGAATTACAAGACCGTTGGGCAAAATTGTGAAACTAAAGTTAATTTTGAACAATATTATGTAAGGTAATTTTAAATAGTTTTGTATACTAGATTTTAATGTATTTTGTAGAGTTGACATCTTTCAATTCAATGCAATTATTCTATTTACATCATTCAAAAGTATTCCTAAAGTAAAATTCACAAGGGCAATCCCCCCCCTCCAAAAGAAATTAAGTCTTCCCTCTAGTTTTTTTTTAATTTCATATAATTTGAACAAGAATCCAAAACTTTTATAACTTTCATCTAGAAGTTAACAATCATAACCATACAAAGTCAAACTAGACATGTTGTACTACCTTTGGAAAAATGAAGCAAAAGAAGAGCATTGATGCATTGATATTGTATGATCATGAGGGGTTTCAAAATTTTGTGCAAGTCATTAGTAGTCTTTCAATCATTCTTCTTATTCCATGCCAAATCCAAAATGGTGGTCCCCAATGAAAAATGTGTGCTTCAAGAAATCTCTTAGTTTTGACATGTGCATTCCATTTCTTGTGAAAAAGATTTTTTATTTTTATTTTCCTTCCAAGATGTAGTATAGTTCACGCTCATTGATAAAAGCTCTTTGAAATAGAAAATTAAAGTTTACAATAGACGAGGTTGCTCTAAATCTGGAATTGGAAAATCATAATCATTCATCATCCAAATCAAATGTCCAATGTTGAACCTACACTTCAAGAAGACGTCTTAAATTAAAAAAAACTATTGAAAGCAATGAGTAATTTAGAAATTTTTTAACTTCAAAGTTTAGTCAGCATCAGAAGTTGGTGTCTTCTTCATTTAAGGTTGAAATGTCATTAAAATAATAGTAGAAGGTGAACACCTACTCTTGTAGTTTCATTGCAAGACTACACTATCAAAATAATTTTAGATTCATTAAATTATGAAATTGGAATGAATCTCAATTTATAGAAGAAAAATTCCCTCTTACAATTGTGAGATCATAGCATAACTGTTGGTGAACATACAAAGAAGAATGAGTGCAAAACATTTGGATACTACAAGAGAAAGGGGTGTTTTAAGTATAGTCCTAGTAGTATAGTCTTTTAAGTAATGACCTGTAAGTGGTCTTTTAACCCCTGAAGGACCAAGGCCATTTTTCTGTCAAAAACCACTCAAAACTGCCATTTTTGCTATGTTCACCCAAAAAACCCAAAGCAACACTTAAAGAAAATTCTAACCATAGGCTCTTGTACTTTACTTGGCTCATATCATGTGGTAAAAATTTCACGAATTTTGACCGCACGAATTGAGAGATATTAGCATTCAAAGTTGGAAAAATAAGTTTTTTTGAGCACTAGCCTACAATTTTAGATGACTTTGACCGCCTTTTGTTGAAATTTTTTGCACTATGGATTTTGAATTAAAAACATTTTGTGTTGAATAATTGAGTTGATATTCTAGGAAAAAAATTTCAAAAGAAAAAATCTTGATTTTCATTCTCTAAAAAATTGTTAAGTAGAAGTAGGTCCAAGATTACCTGGAAAATTAAATTGTTAATAGCTCTAAAATGGGATTGAAACACAATAATCCCAACGGTGAGATTGTTCTAGAAAACAAACTTAACCTCATCAAACAATTTTTTTGAAAAATTGTGAAAATTGCATTCAAAAATGAATCCTATAAGTTATTTTTTCAAGAAGATGCTCATATTGCCCAAAAAACAATATTGGTCATAACTTTCACATCACTTATTCAAATGGAATGAATCAAAGCTTCAAATGTAGATAAAAATATAATCTATGAGAGAAAAAAAATTCTAATATTTTGTGGATTTATTTTTCTACTTGGTGACATGTAAATTATGTTTAAGAGGGAATAATTTTTGCTCCTAGGCATTGATTAAAATAAAAATTATATTCCCACGAAATTAATCAATTTTTCTATCTTGTGGGAAAGTTTCAAAAAAATTCACTAAAAATTGAGGTCATAGGAACCAACTTGAAATCCATTTTGTCCCCCAAGGGGACAATGGTCTTTTAGGGGTTAAATAAAATTTTACTTAAAAGACTATACTACTAGGACTATACTTAAAACACCCCTTTCTCTTGGTTCTGAAACCCGACTATAATACAAGGAATGCAATGTCATTTAATCTATTTGCAATCCAATTATTTGTAACCCCTCAATGGAGAATGGATTATTGCAACACTCAATGGAAGCTAATGCTAAATCATTGTCTTATTATCAATATTTCTTGTTCTTTGCAAGAAAATTAAGAAAATACCTAAAGTAGAACAACAATTTCATTTGCAACACAATCAAAAAATAATTTTTTAGAAAGTGACAACAAAATATGATGTAAGTTGAAGTATATGAGAGTATGGAAACATATATTTACAGAAATTATATATGCTAGAATGCATTAGACTAATTGTTTTAGGAGTTGTTAATACAATTTGTGCTATATTGAAAATACAATAGAATATGAAATTATTTCTCAGCTTTCCCATCCATCTAAGCAAGGTTTTTAGGAATAGATGCTAAGGATGTGTTTTTTACATGTGGTTAGTGTTCTACTTGAGCCCACAGTAACTTTTAGTAACTTACCCGTAGTCAAACCCAACCTCCTTGCCAATGAGGTAGGTTTGCGTTTTCTTAGACATTGTAGAAAATGCACCTCTAGTTTTTTGATGTCTAAAAAAACATTTCCGTCACATAGGACATGAACTTGTTGTACTTGTGACATCTTCATATTTTCTAAAACATCCAATTGAATTATGCCTCCCATGGCAACAATTGCATTTTAATGCTTTTGTTTTCAAAGACATACTTGTTTGATGCTAACATCCAAAAAAATGGGGGTTTCTTATAGTGAATTGTACAAACACTCCTCTGAGCCCTATCTAGAAGAGGTAATCCTTGACTATTCTTTTATACAAGATAGAAACAGTTTGGGTACAGCCTTTGCAAAACATAGCCTCAATTTTTCTACCTTGCACAAAGTGAGGGCACTTAGAGGGTCCATTTTTGCTCTAATGGGATTCACAACCCTTGGGTTTTACATTAGGCCTACCTTCAAGAGGTGGGCTTCACAAAAATGCCAATGGGTGTGACTTAAAATAGGTTGAAAAAGAAAGGCAAAACTTGTATTTTTAGGCTTATTGTACATGTCATTTACATAATTCAGTCATGGTGATTCCATATAAATAAATAGATTTTCAATCCAAGTTGTATTTTGGAAGAGAAAAATCTTTGAAATTCAAACATTGCACTATATTAGAAAAGTTTTGTTCTCATATCTTTTAAAGTATATGTATTATTGAATTTTTTTTTTCAATATTTGATATTGTAATGGTTAGAATAATCAATTGAGTCAATTTTCAATTTGTATCTTTAGAAGATTTGAATTTTTTTGTAATAGAAAAGGTGATAACTTTATTGTAATAAAAAAATGATTTAGTTTAGTTCATGATCTCTTTTTGCTTTATACCATTTCCAAAAGGTGTGACTTCCAAATGATAGCCTTTCATGTCCGAGCAAGGGACCTTCACAAGACTTTGGGAATTCCGGCCTCTAGCTTTAGGTATAAAGAGGGCCTCAACATATTGTGCAATTTTCACTAACACACGTATGACATTCTCAATCAAATACAAAACTTTTCAACCATACATAATACAACCAAATGCAAGAAGTTCCTAAAACAATCAATACTAACTATGCTTCTATGTGCTTTACTTAGATTAATTAATTCAATAATTTTAATAATAAGACTCCATTGGAATTACAAAATATCCTTGTTTCTCCATATTGTAACAAAACGGTAATTGAAGCAATACGTCGATTCATATGTATGAAATGGTAAGCCATTCACTCCACTATATATTCATTGTTGAGTTCATTGTGCTCTTCTTTCCAAAGGAAATATGTGAGTAACCATATGAGCAACTAGAAAAAGTACTAAAAATGCACAAGTCTTTTTTCATTACATAGTTATAACATCAATTGTGGCCCAAGAAAAAAACAAAAAACAAACCTAAAACCCCTAAACTCAACCTTATCACCTTCAATTTATGATAAGCTCATGATTGTGAAAGGACTCTCAGTCATTGCATGGACTACACGTGAAGTGCATTTGTGAGCTTGTTCTCTACCAACTTCAATTTGGACCATAGAGTACAAAAGTAAACACATGATCGTCTATGTGACTCAAATTGACAAACAGAGATACAACAAAGTTAAGGTAACATGGGAGTGCAACCAATGAACTAACTAGTAAGTACTTGCATCAATGAATAAGCTTCTATAGCCAATGCTTATAATTGCCTTTAATTCCACTCATTAGTCATTGGGATGGAACTTGCAAATGAGACATGCAAGCAACCATAAAGACATACTTATTTATGTGAATGGACACATTTCTTATTTTACTTATTAGTTATTTTTCATAATACATTTAAATCTACAACTTGATCATGCTCGCAGTAGTTTGAAAAGATGTCCTAGTAGAGATGAATCTCTTATTACATCTTCAACTAGAATGCCATCTTTCGTTGATACTAATCTTTCCCAATACCGGCTCCACCTGGTGAACACTTTTGCTTGGCTTTCTCAACACAAAGTAGAATGTAATGCTAAACACCTTTAGTTGCAAAACTTCCAAGCTCTCTTCTAAACAATCCTCTCCAACAACATCTCTATTCTTCTTCTAAATACTTAAACTACTCTTTCAATCCTCTAAAGATCAAACAAACACAAACAAACATGCAATTTTGCAATTATGAAGCTCTCTGACGTTCAATACTAATTATGGAAACTCACTCATTCATTGAGTTGTTTTTGCTATTGCTCTTTGAATGCTCATGCACATTAGTGATATCACATAATCAATTTGCTTGTAATTTTTCACATTTTCCTCCACAAAGATAATAATTGATATGACAATCACCAAGTGCTTCACCTTAAAAGTTTGCACAAATCTGCACAAATAGTCTTGATACTACAGAGAAATGACTAAGGCTTTAAGATGAATTGATAAGGTATTAGTTGCAACAATCTAATGAAGAGTTTTTGTAGTAGAGTCACTATTTCAAAACATGATAACTACAAAATTTTGTAGTTGTAGAAACTCCAACATCCATTCAAGTAAAATCCAAAGAAGAAAGTTCATAAAAGTAATTGCCACAAGTTCTAGTCAATGCGCAAATAGGGCTAAATTAATACTGTAGAATAGGCTTTGTTTGCATAATAAATTGTATTAGTTTCATGAAGATTTATGTCATTTAAGTTTGATGTTTGTTTAGATAAATGAATTTGTTGAAATGTATTGTCAATTTCATGAATTTTCTTACTAGCTTCATTACATTTACTCTCTAATTTCTTGATGCCAATACATAACTACCAATATACTACATTGGCATATAATTCCAACTGACTTTACTACAAGTTTTTATCTATTTCATCATACTATAGATAATATGTTGAGTTTGAAATTCCAGTAGAGATTCTATTATTATTTTTCTCAAAAAGATAAGCTTTGAGGAAATTTGAAGTCAAAATCAAATTAAAGCTATAGGTTTGTTCAATCCATAGAGCACAAAAAAGAACAATTTTTTTTTGTGCTTCTACAACATCACGATAGTAATAATAGGATCTAGAAATGGAAATGTCTATTGTACACAACCTAACATTAAAACTATAAACCCACTAGTTATTTGTAATTACATAGAAATGTAGTTAGAAAGATCTATTCACAATAATATGCATTGCCTATTCAACAATAACACTTCAAATTTGATATATTTTGATTTTTATAAAGCTTAAGATGGAGGACTAAAGTTAAATTTTTTTTTTATAACTATGTACATTTTGATCTAATACATAGAAATTGCATTGAAAAATATAAATGTAGCACATTCTTTCTTTCTTTTTTGCCATTTTTTTGCACATTTTATCCTTTTTTGTCCAATCTGGTTTACACTTCTTTCAACAACCAAAGAAGACATTTCATTTTTTTAGCATTGTTCAATTCAACCTTTACTTTGGGAATGACTATTGAATGACTTTTAATCAAGGAAATTGTAAAATTGATTTTCAAGCTTCACATATAAACCTCTTTACAACAAAAGCTTGTTTTACCTTCCAATAAAAAATAACTTCATCTAAATTTCCTAATCTTTGGAAGCAAATTAGAATTTTGTAAAGCTTGGAGTAAAATGAGTGAAATATGAGTTAATTCATTTGGAAGAAAATTTTTTGAGCTAGCCTACAAGTGCTATAATAACTTTTAACACGCCCAAAATATGGAATATTGAAGAGTACGTAGTTGTTGCAATAATCAACTCACATGTTCACCATATGATCAAATTGAGCAGCTCTCTAAATTTGTGGTGATCACTTGGTGATCCGCTCACATGAGTCAACTTCTATCACCAAGAATGATCACAACACCAATGCTGTCAAGATAAACACTACCTCCTCCATGAAACCCAATTACTCTTCCCTTTCCACTGGCGAATGGCTCACCCTCTTCATTGCCAAAAGGACCATAACTTTTGATGTTGGTATGGATGGTCAATGATACTACAACGTCAATGGTAACTCTCCGTTTATCAGGCTTCACAAGTACTCTCTGGGACGTGTATCCGCTGATGTGCGTGATGAACTCAAAGAGCTCAAATACTATCTGGAGTCGCAACAATGATAATTAGAAATTCTAATTAGAGATTCTAATTTAAGGAGCAATTACAATACTGCTGCTTAGTACTCCATAGTAGTAGTAAGGACGCATGTGAAAAAGAGGACTTTTTGTGAAAAAAACTGATTCTAATTGAGAATACAGTGCATTGAATTCATGAGAAACAGTACGTAACTTACCTCTTGATGTAGCTCTCCATATTTATTCTTACAGTATGTCCTCACCAGGTTATCCCCAGCAAAGTTATAACCCACCTCCATAAAACCCACTATTCCTGGAGATTGGGTGTATCTCAACTTCATCCGATTGATAGAGGTGCCCACATCACGAAATTTACCACCACCAGCACCTCCCCAAGGTCCTTGCATCTGTTCATATGATAAATGCAGCACAAACACAGCCTACTCTTAAAATATGTCTCTCCAATACATTGGAACTGATACATACCCACAAATTCATGCATTTTTTCAGAAGCTAGCATATCATATCCCAGATACTTGAATCCGGCCTTAAGCAATGCAATATCCAGTCAGCTTGCTTTCATTCATAATAATAAACACTAAAAATTCCTTTGAGAAAAAGAAACTCTTTGGTTTTTGTTCGAGCAGTCATTCAAATTATCAAGTTCGTAATCCACACCAACAATTGTTCCGATTAGTACACAACATGGCTTACCTGTGCCCTTTCCAGTGCTCTAAGAGGACGATCATCTTGTACTTCCAACTTTCCTCGATCACCTATGAAACATATACACGGACAAACAGAACTTGTCCTAGAAATTAGAAACTGTGCCAATACTTTTGAAGTTGTTGCCACATTCTTCTATACTTACATGCCAAACTTGTATTAAAACTAAGTGTCATTCATAGACAGAAGCTCACCTCTCAGAAGTAGCCCTATGATGTAACGCAGTTCTTTGCAAATTTCAGGAAATAGTGGCCGCTCCTGAGAAATTGGATGCCAACATCTTCTAATCAGAGCTGCCAACTTCGGAGGACAGTCCATTGGAAGTGTTGGTCTTAATGCACCCGCCTTCACTTGCTGCTTCATTAATTTGGGGGAGAGATGGTCATCGTAAGGATCTTCCCCAGTCAAAATCTCAAAGCAGATGATGGCAAAAGAATAGACATCAGCTTTTCTGGGGTTGAACCTGGAGCAATCCGGGTCTCCTTCTTGGTGTATGACCTCCGGCGCCATATACTTGGAGGTACCTTGGTTAAAAGTCTGATTTGATTGTGTCTGAGAGGCGTTTTTGGTTTTAGCCAGACCGAAATCAGCAATCTTCACTGACCGAATTCTCTTGCTTGAAGGATGTGCAAGGTTAACAAGAACGTTCCCAGACTTGAGATCACGATGCGCCATACCCTTGCTGTGAATATACTTCACACCTTCCCCAATTTGGAGCATCAAGGTAACAGCTTGCACATCTGAAAGAGGACGCGTAGGTGAGAGTTTCTTTCTTTCTCTGTCACGCGAAATATCAGACAAAACAGTTTGCAGGTCCTTGTCCATTTCTTCCATGATGAGGTAGCATACTCTACGTTCCCTAGAGTAGCACAGGAGGCGTACTATATGAGGATGGTGTCCCAATCTCTGTAAAGCAGTCATTTCTTGATCAAATTCTTTCGTGTTGGGCGTTTTGAAAATCTTAATTGCATACTTTCCGCCCACAAGATTCATTTTTCTCACCTCCGCAGACGCTCCTCGACCTAACAGGGTGCCGGTGAGAACAAGACCTTGAGGATTCAGATATATCAAATCAGGGGATGATGAAACCAAGGTGAAGCCAGTTGATTCGTCGGCGACTAATGATGACTCCGAGTCTTTCAAAGCTCCACTATTCTCAGGCAATTGGGACGACGTGTTCTGATGATCTTCCACCTCGGATCGCATTTTCAGCTTCAGCAACTCATTTGCAAGCCATTTCTCTGTTGGATCGTCCAGCTTCACAGATCGGAGGCGGTGCTTGAGGCTCTCCTCGTCTTCCTTCATCGCTGTCAGCAGAGAAAGCTCGTCCCCCACACTGAGCTGACCCTCGCACAACGCTGGTCCAAATGTGATGGAAGATTCTTTAGAGTTGTCCACAAGAATGCTCAGAAGAACCGACACATGCCATTGAACTCCGTAAAGTAGCCTTGCAAAGGTCTCCTTCATGTCGCTTTGTTCAATGGCTGCTCTTGGCCACTGTGAAGAAGTGATGCGGCTGGCGTTGATGAGCGTCTCCACGTCCAGGAGCACCTGATGAAGCTCTTCAAGCACTGGAGTCGTTTTCTCATCAAGAAGGGGTGACAGTTGAATCTCTTGTAAACTACCTCGAGTGTCTGTAAGCCTTCCAACGAGAAAATGGCATTGGTGCCTGTTCATCAGATATTCTTCGGTCCTGCCGTCATCAGTACTCGAACTGAAGTCTTGATCAGACAATCTTTGTATTGTTTCCATGCAGTGGTTGAGTAGCTCATCCGCCTCGGGTGCATCTTTTACGGCGAATCGCCTAAACAAGGTACGGACACGGTCCATGAAGCGGAAGTGCACGAGCTCCTTCAATTAATTATAGGGTCTTCAGGATAGATGTCAAGGGTACAAAAGCTCAGCTAACCTGCACATACACATCCAAACGATTGAGGAACCAAAACAAGAGCACACGATGCTAATCAGAACTGTCACGTATTGAGTTACGACAGCTTCTTCTTGCACGGACAGCTCTTCCACAAGAAAGGGCGCCACTTCAACTGCACTAGCTAACGCAGTGGTCCTCTTACCTTCAATCAGCAAGCCTCAAATAAATCCAAAAGAGCATACGGGACGAGTGAAGAAAAGGGAACCTTAGACTGTACTGGACTTATCTCATCGCTAGCAAGAAGTAGAGAAAGCGGATACACGTAAACGTGTGATATATCTGCATGTATTTTGATCGTAGTGCATGAATATTAGGTAGAGCCCAATAGATCTACAATACTTTCACGCTCGTTTTCCCACCAAATCGAGAGTGGAATGACTGAAACTAGATCTACCTTTCATAGTCCATATCTGCATCATTCATGTATACGTGTCTAATAACTGAACTACGGTTCGTCATCTACCGTACCGACAGAATAGAGTGCAAGGAAATAGGCACCTCTGCACATAGACCTAACTGGAAATGCAAGGAGTGTTCAGCACAATGTTACACATGTAAGTCAGGCAAACAAATTTGCGTGTTCAGATCGAGTCCGTAAAACTATCAACGTCCTGATGATCACCTGTTTCCACCAGAGTTTCTCAGGGAGATGGCAAACTGTGGGCTTCGATGATCGGTCACTCAGGGATCTGCTCCAAGTGGAACATCAGTCAAAATCTATGCACGCAGCTCGCTAACCCAAACTGCTTAACAAATCTTCGTACGTAGTGCCCGCACCTCCTCAAGCTACGCTTGCACCAGCAATCGCCATTGAGGACCCCAAAGCAACAATCAAACCCAAAATTGCAGTGAGGTGTGTGACCCTGACGATCGATGCCCTGCTTTATACTAGCTTCCCCCAGATGCAATACGCGAGCTGCACAGTACCGCGTCGCAATTCACCTAATTCCTCCAAAGCACTCCTATCAGCGCTTGCAACTTGGCTTCCAATACATGAAATTAAATGGATACTTCGATTCTCCCATTTTCGATCCAAGTGGTGCCACGACGCAGATGTAAATATAACCACAGATGACCGACTACAATTGCCTCACGCGCTGGATGCAACTGAAGGACGAGCACTAGACTAGAGACCACAAAGCCTCTATTGTTCAAACTACCAGAAAGTCATGTTCTAAAACCCAGAAGATGGGATGAATCAACCTAGTCGGATACCCTTGAAGCAGAGCTCCATTGTCACAAGCTCCTAAGCTTAACATACACTGATATATATCCGTGAAATCTATTCTAACAAGTTGCCACCCTAGGTCTAAGCACTTGTTCAATGAAACTAACCCACTTGTTACGCCATGACTAATGCTGAACCAATTCAACCTTGTGTCCTTTTCAATTTCAGGGGCGTATAAACGACCCAATCAACTATATGTACGACACATGAAGCCTCAACACAATCGACAGTCAAGTGTAATTACTCTGCCACAAACTAAATTACCAGCTATGACCAAGACAGGGAGCCACGGAGCAAGAAAAAGTAACTTGCGGCCAAAATTGTGCTTAAATTCTTCCAGATCATGCTCCTGTAGACATCAAAATAACCAGACAAGAGGAACGCAGAGCTCTTTAGAAAATTTACCTCCAGCACTTCACGAGACGGGCCGTGGCTATGGCGGCACAATTCTCCATCTCACCAACACCTTGCTAACAGAAGAAGCTCAGTATCCAATTCCTCCAGCAACTGGTGCATCGACAGCAGAAAAATATGCATGCGCAAGGCTTTACTGAATAGTACCAAAGAAAGCACTGAACCCCCAAAGTACGAAACTTGAAGTAGGCTTTGCAATGAAAACGGCACACTGGCACAGTTTTCCTTCTCCTTGCCAAGGCAGTAAACCAAAATCTCCTGCAACTGTTGCTAAAAGATTCACCCACGAGTGCCGGAGAAAGCCCTCCAGGATCGGTAACTTATAACGAAACTTGGATGATCTACGATGACGGACTCCGGCTGTTGCTGCTTGCGCGCCTCGACTACTCTTGCCCCCACCCACCAGGGGTTGAGGAAAGAGCTACTGCATGTAGCGTTTCGGGATGGTCACATTTAACACATGCTACTAATGTCTAGAATGGACTAGGTAATTGCAACGCAAGCAAAAGATATAAAAAATAATCTCTGGGTAGGACCTATTGAGCTGTGGGCGGTGAGGTTGGTACACACCTGTGATTATTTGTGATGACTTGACCTACTTTGTAATTATCAGACATAATCTCAATGTAGGAGAATTGAGGTGTTTGACTGTTTTGATTGCTTAATCCCTAAATGCCCAAGGCACCAGATTTTGGTGTTTCAAAAACTTTGAAGTTAAGTAAAACCCAACCAAATTGCTATTATTATTAGTTTATATTTTTGGAGAATTCTTTTTGAAGTCTAGTTTTAGGATCAAAAAGTTGATCTGAAAAATAAAGGATTATGATTTTTCTATTGACGATTTAGTGCAAGGATGCCCATTGCAATCTTGACTTCCTATAGTGTGGAGGGCTCTTGGAAATGAGCCTCAAATACACTAGATCTTGGAGGCAAAATCACATTCAAAATTCATTAAAAAAAATTGTAGAATAGATTTTGAAAAGTCATAAATTGATTGGGGTTGTGCATGCTAGGCCCTCTAACCTCATATTTTTTTAGTGACCAACTTTTTAGAGTTGACATGCAAAAAGTGAATTGAAAAATTTTCATAGTTTTTACACCCTCATGATCAAACATTATAATCTTTCAATTTGTAAGTAATATTGTTATGTTTTCTTTTCCTATGTGATCTCTAACAAGTTTAGTTTGAATTTGTACAGTTACAATTCAAAAGAAATTGGTACAACTTATGAAAATGTTGACTTTTTGTTCAATTAAGAGAAAATTTCAAAGAGCTCCAAACAGGCCTTGGGCATTTAGGGGTTAACCAATCAAAACATGTCATAATGGAAAAACTCTCCTCTATATAGATTATGTAAGGTGAATCCACACTCATTAGGATAATACTAGTTGAATAGTTGATAGTAGCAAAGATTTGTTGAAGATTTCTCACACTTGCAAGCCAATGAAGTTTTTCCTTCATACCCACCTTGTTGAAAGTTTGCAAAAGCAAGTGGCCATGAGCATTATCAATCTTAATTTGCCTCTCCTTAATCAATTAAAACATGCCACAACAACAAAACTCTCTTGCATTGAGATTTTGTCAAGGATTTGTTGTGCAATTGTTTTCAGAGCTCTAGCCCTACAGCACCTAAATCTTTTCTTGAATTTTGACATGTTTTTGCTTGTATATTTTTGCTTGTATATATTATTTACCTCAATATCATCAAACTCATCATGCAAAAAATATGGTTTTTAAAAGGCAAGCATTGGTTTGGATGATTGAGAAGTTGTGTGGTCCAAAAAAAACTCAAATCTCTTTGTTTATCATCCAAATTGGGGACATCAAAGCACTAAGGGGCCAGATTATTGGCGATGCCTAACAACCATCCTCTTGGGATTAGGGCCATGTGTGTTTACAATAATGCATCTTAAGCTATCATTCCAAGCAATGTCCGGGAAGAACAGGCAACTAATTCAAAATTAGCCGGTAGAATTGGTAAAAAACCCAGTTGCAATTTGAAAACATTGGCTAAAAACCAGTGGAAAAAAAAATCAATTCAAAATTGGAAATTATAGAGAAAATAACTGGACTTTGTACTTGAAAAAATAGTTCAATTTGGGAATTGAAGGAAAATAGCCGATAAAACTCAAAAAACTTCCCGAATGTTGATTCCAAGAATGTGAAGCTCATATTGAATTTCTTGAATTTCATCAAGTTCTAAAACATGTAATTCCAATTAAGATAATTCCAATATCAATTTTGAAGTTTGCACATACTTTGTGCATGAAATGGACAACTTTTTTTGAAAGTAAGTAAGGTAGATGTGCCAATGACTGCACACAGCGTTTAGCGGGACACTCACCGGATAGTCACCGCTCAATTTGGGGAACTCTATGGAAATGCCATTTTGCACTGCCGCACACGCACCATACACTGTGCGATGAAGGGCTGCAAGCCTTTTTTTACTAACTTTTTAGCTTGTTACACTTAAGTTGCAACAAATTTTGCAAAAAGAAACCTTTTTGCATGATTTTTTTAGAAGTGAACATTAACAAGGTATTTCATAATCGTGCCAAGTTTTAGAGCTTGCAAGTTCCCACAACATTGTGGAAAAGGATTTGAACTTTGTGTGTGTGGTCATTGGCGCATCTACCTTAATTAACCCCTTGTGGTCCAAGAAAGTCCATGAGAAACTGCCCCCTCATATATGTCTACAATATAGAACTTGCAGGTTTTTAAAATTATTTGAAGTAGGTTTTCAAAAAATATAGACCATGAATTAATGGTAGCCTTCTAAAAGATATTAGATTCTTCTCTTTTCTAAACTAAATATTTCATTTCTATTGTAAAGGTAAATATTGATTCTAGGAATGTACAACATTTGAACAATGAAGTCTAGAGTTCATTTTTTATCCCATAGAGTTCTTTGACTATGTTTTCACCAAAAACACTCCAAAAATTGTAATTCCTAGTACAAGTATCAAAATTCAGAAAAAAAAAAATTTTGAACTTATGTAAACATAGGATCTTAGAGTACGTTGGTTTGAGAAGATGTTTGAAAAAATTTGGAAATTTCCACCATGTGTATTGCAAGATATTAGCATTTGAATTGATAAAAATTCCATTTGGGGGCCTTGTAAAATACAAGGCACCTACACTTCACAAGGTCACATTTGTATAAAAAAATGTCTAAAATAGTGGTGCTTCTTAGGATTCATTCTTCAAGGCAAGCTAGCTACATACTTGAAAAATTTTAGATCATTTGAAATGGTACAACCTATAGGAAAAATAGTAAGTAGAAAGAAATAGAGTATGATTTAAAATACTAAATTGTTGAGAATTTAGTTATGGAATTGACAAAGGGCTATCCCAATGGTTGTAATGTTGTAATAAACAATCTACTTCCTATGATTCTATTTTATTTTCAAAAATATTGAAAAGTGAGTTAAATAAAGAACTTCAAACTTTACTTTAGAGCAAAGAATCCATAACTACCCATAAAGTAAAACTTCTCATAACTTTCATCTCATTAATCAAAATGGAATGATTCAAAGTTTTCCTCATGTATGTGAATCCAGAAAATTTTATACTCTTAACCCCTTAAGGAACAAGTATACTTTCAATGTACGCAAGAAATCTTGGGTAGGTTCTTACAAAGTCATTTTTGGTCAGATGTTCATGAATTTTGGACATAATGTATAACTATGTATCCCCTTCCTCAAAATCTATTTTTTTTCCAATCAAATGCCTAAATGAAAAGTTATGTTGCCCCAAACTTTGGAGGCAACTCGGGAAACATGTGCAAAACTCTTCCTCTGATTTTGAAATTTGACAGGGTGTGTAGCATACATGATACAAGACCCAAAATTCAAAACAATGACCATATTTAGTGTAAGAATCTCATTCTAGAAGGAGTTAAAGTTTGTAGGCCCTATCACGCAAGGTTGAAAAAAAACTTTTTCACCTAACTTCAAATGTTATAATCTTTCAATCCGTACTGTCAAAGTTTCTATGATTTTTTCCTAGTGTTCTCCAAGAAGTCTAGTACAAATATTTATAGTTGAATTTTGAGAAAAAAACTATTTTTTTCATTTTTATCTTGTTGCCCTAAAATGTGTAAGTTTTTGACAATCTTTGCCCAAAATGTGCCTCAATCCTTTAGGTTTAAAAAGAGTAACTTTTCATAATTGTTTTTGAACTACCTGGTCTACCTACTAAGCAATGAAAATCACATATCATACAATAACTTTCAAACCATATAGTCAAAAGTTATGAAAATTGTCAATCCTTAAAGCCACTCCTTAGGCACATCTTGTCTGAAAATTTCAAAGAAAAAAAAAAGAAAAAATCCATTCTTAGTGAGCTACCCCCCAAAATTATGTTGCCAAAAAAGTGCAATTGGGTCCTTTAGGGGTTATACAACCATATAGAAACTTTGAAAATTTAAAACTTACTTATTTCGAATTGAAAGAACGTGTATGAAAATGTGTTCTAATCTTTGTTCTTTTAAACAATCCAATGAAGAGTTTAGAAGTTAGAACAATAGTAATAAATATTCTAAATTGTACTTTTAGATTGAATTATCTTAATAATTGAAAATCACTTCCTTCAACCACAATATTCACAACAACTTATAGTGATGGAAATGAGATTCACACTTTGGTGTAACCTCCTAGGAACATTCATCTTAAGAAAGGCCAGTTTCCATTGGCTAGTTGGAGGGCCAGCAACTAGAGGGGGGTTGGAAGTTGTATCTCATTTACCCTCCAAGTGGGCCTAGAGCCTTCATTTGGTTTCCCGTTGGGCTTGACATAGCATCCCCAACTCCCTATAAATTGAGCATTGGATTCCACATTTTCATAGGAATGACAATGGAAATGGAAATCACCACTATCTTATACTTGGGCATACATTGGAGCATTAGAAATTACCATCTCCCTTTGAAATTGAAATTGAAACCTCCACCCCTCAAAAGCTCAGGTGCCAAATTCTCAAGGAACTAGAGCCCTAAACTCTATCTATTTGGTAATATTGTTCCCCTCCAGTTGACACTCCAGTCCAAGCCCTCCAAGTCTGCATTTCACAAAATTCTCGGCTAAAGGGGAGGAAGTACAATTATGGTAGAACCTCCCATGATCAACCAAGACCCATTGTCAATACTTAGGTTAAGGTTAAGGCTAGAGCTTAAGAAACCAATTTCAGAAAAATGGTGGGGATCCTCCCGACTGGTTACCAACCACAATGGGTGGAAATTTGGCAAAAGGATTGACCATAGAAGGAAGCTGCTTATCTCTAGTCCATTATTCACAGGGCAATTGCAGTGAACAATTGGCAAGCCCAGCTATTCCTTGGCATTGACGAGTCATGCACATGTTGTGACTGAAGCCTTGAGGAAACAATCTTGCACCACTTTGTGGAATGCAAGCCTAGTCAAGAAGCATGGCAATTTGCACTCACCTTATTCTACCTTTCACAGGAAGTGCCACTACCGGATGGCCACTAGCCCAAATTGACTTGGCAGCAATGTCTCTTAGGATCAAGTCTTCCTCGATGACTTTGTGCAGGGGAACCGATCTGGTCGATGCTCCAAGGGTCTGTGGTTTGGATATGCTAGGTGTAGAGGAATGCTTGGGTGTTCAATGCAGACACTTGGCTTCGAGCCAAAGTAGAATATATGATCTGGGAAGCTATCCTTGATCATAGTAGGATGGCTTGGCATAGGACCTTGATCTTATGTGATAGACACCCAACTAAGTTGAACAAATTCCTTGAAAACTTTGACAACACTTGGCTTTGATTACCCTTCTTTGATTCCAAGAACGACAAAGTCGTCATCTAGAACTTGAAGAAATCCACTTGTGGGTCATTCATGTAAATTAGGTCTAATTTTTTATTCTTTGCGGCTCATGGTTTGGCTTTCTCTCCAGGGCTTGCCCTTGGTTTCTTCCGCCGTTTGTTCTAGTACATTTTTTGGAATAAACCTTTGTTTTTAAAATAAATAAAAATACTTAGGTTATGGGAAATTCAATAAAGAGATGACCGATAAGTAACCATTAGTTTTTTGGTTTCCCATCATCTTCCAGCCATCACTGTTATGACACATGTGCTTTGTTTTGAGAGCCAAATTAATCTTTAGATGAGCAATGATGGAAGAATCTATGTACTGGGGATGGGAGCAAGCCAACTTTTGGCTTTTAAAATTCATAACAATTTGAATTCAAGGAAAACAATTATGAAAATTTGACAACACCCATCATTTCTATCTCTCTACATGGCAAAAATTTAGCAATGCCTTCTACTACTCCAAATCATGCCCAAAATACTTTAGTTGATAATGGGCAGTTCTACTATATAAGCTCATTGGAAGGCATCCTTGTGCAGCAAGTTGGGCAAGTCAATGTAGGGGCACTACCACTCCATATTTGCCTGGAAGTTAAGTCTTAAATTAAGAGCATGTTTGTCACACCCCTATCTCCTTGGGGTGCCCAAAGTGCCTTAGTGAGCAAGGGGGACCTCAGGGGTGACTTCCCAAGCCTTGTAATAGGCTAAGAAGAGAGAAATGAGAGACTCCCGAACAAACAGGGCGCATTAGTGCCTTAGTTAAGAAGGGCATAGTGTCATGTCATACATTCTTGGAAAGCTCTTGAGAATACGCTTCTAACCGTTCAAAGAACGCGTGATTTGGACTAGTAGGCTAAAAGTTATGGCCGTTCAAAGTTGGGGGTGTCCCGATGGCACCAAGACACTCAAAAGCTAGGTGTGAGGGGTTCCTAAAGAATCACTCAACAAAGCATGGCATGTAGCACATTATTGGAAAGTTACAAAGAAAAGGAATCTAGAATGCCAAGCATTACGAGGTTCTAAGACATGAGACAAAGGTTATAGCTAAGAGAAGGGCCATGGTGAAGGCGTGACGCCACTCCCATTGAACCCGAATCTTTAGAGGCCATAACTTTGTGAGAACTTATCCAAATGGGACAAGTGAGGAGTCCATAGGCATATACTCATCGCGTAAATATCCAAAATGGACTCGCATGTGGGATTTGAAGCCGTGACGACAAAGTTACGTTGTTTGGAAGTTCGGGAGTCCAAACGGAGTTGGAACTTGAGGAATTCAGTTAGAAACGAGTGGTCTTCCGAAACCCAAGGGGGTTTGGGAAGGCCCTTTGACCCACAAGGGAGGAGTTGGTCTCCCTCCTCCCTCCCTCTTGGAGCTTTGGTGAGTCTCGGTGACTCATGGGTGGTGATGTAACTTCACCACTGGCTTCAAGACTCTTTGGGACAATTGTGTGTGTGTTTCGGGGCACCGGTTGGTTGGAGTCCGACTTCTTGCTAGGCCTTTGGTAATGTGTCCCGAGTTGTGAGTCCCAATTAGTATTGGTGTGAGAGTAGCAAATGCACAAAGGGCCTAGTATGAAGTGGGGTGACAACCAAGGGCGGTTAGGACCGTGGTGAGTAGTGCCACCATGAGTCCTAGCACAGTAAGATGAAAGTTCCACCCTATGTCACCAAGTGACATGCCAAGTGCCACGAGTGGAGTGCGTACTAGAAGTCCTGAGCACCAGGATTGAACAATGTGAGTTGGAAATGGGAACTAATGCTATGAGTGCGTGGCATGTGAAGTGTTAGTTAGGTGGGCCTAAGTAATACCAAGATTGGAGCCTGGTGAGCCCTGAAAGCTATAAAGGGCTCTTGAAGTCTAGTTGGAGGTGTAAGGAGTTACTAGGGCAGCGACAATGTTGGCACGGATGTTAACCCCTAAAGAACCAGGGGTGTTTGAGTAAAGCTCTTGTTTTCTTGACTAGCTCTTGTAACAAGTATGATTTCTCAAATGTGTGATAAGATTTTGATGATCACCACCATTGAAATGAAAAAAGACTTATGTAGCTGTCTTATGAAAAAAAGATCAACAAAATCACACAATTTTTGAGAAAATGCCACCATTGATAAAATTGATGAAAGATATCCAATTCGGCTGAAATTGGAATGTTGAAATTGGAATGATCAAAAGTGATCCAAAAACTTTGATTTTTTTTCACAAGTACATATCATCATGATTTAGATGTGTAAGTTTTTTCAAATCATTTTGAAATGTAGAAAAAAAGATATGAGCATGTGAAGTCGTAGCCTAGAATATTTTTCCTATTCTCAAAAAATTCACCAAAAATCACTCACTCAATCATTTCTCGATCGGATTGTTCCGATGGATTCAAAAAAAAATCATCTAGGGTCTCTTTGTTGGTCATGGACTATTAGTGAGGTTCACATTCCAAAATTTTGACAAATGTAGTTGCAAAAGCCATATGGTGGCCTTATGGTCCTTTAGAGGTTAAGTTATTGGAGCTCTCAATTGGAGAGTGGAGACGGGTGGTCGGTTTGTGTCTTGTCATCCTGCTAGGCTACTTGTAGCTGTGGCAATCACATGTTTTATCCCTTGCAATGAAATTTTGTTTCATTTATTTCACTAAAATCCATAAAACTAGAAAACCACCCATTACCAACCACTTAAGCATTTTATGCATGATCTAGAGTAGTAGAGGGCATTGTTAAATTTTTGCCATGTAGAGAGATAGAAATGATGGGTGTTGTCAAATTTTTGTAATTTTTTTTCCTTAAATTCAAATTGTTATGAATTTTAGAAACCTAAAGTTGGCCTGCTCCTATCCCCAATACATAGATTCTTCCATCACTACTCATCTAAAGACTAATTTGGCTCTCAAAACAAAGCACATGTGTCATAACAGTGATGGCTGGAAGATGATTGGAAACCAAAAAACTAATGGTTACTTATCAGTCATCTCTTTGTTGAATTTCCCATTACCTATGTATTGACCATGAGTCTTGGTTGGTCATGGGAGGTTCTACCATAGTTGTAGGACGAGGCTCTTGTGGAGGGCCAGGGTGGATTGACCCCCTTGCTTGTCCTCCCAAATCAATCTAGGGGTGCATGTAAAAAAAAGCCTCCCTCTTTTTTGCTACAATAATTTTATTGTTAACACCTCCCTAGCTAATTTCGGGCTCCAAATTTGCTTGAACAAATTTGCACAGCAAATAAAAATTTACTGCATTTTCACCAAAGGTAAAACACTGGGCAAAATTAGAGCTGCAAGAGGTTCATCATAGGTTGGGGTGAACTGACCCCTTCACTTGTTCCCCCAAGTCATTCCGGGTTGCAGGTAAAATAAAAGACCCCCTATTTTTTGCTTGAAAATTTTTTCTTGCACATCACTCATAGCTAATTTGAATTCAAAATTTGCAAATTTCATCATGCATGGCAAATAAAAGATTTCAGCATTTTCCCTTGGGGACAAGCGAGGGGTCAGTTCACCCCGCCCCTCATCATACACCTATAAGCTCGACAGCCGCCCCCTACGTTCCGACATTGGACTGATCGCCCGAACCGACAACTGGAGCCTTAACTTTCAATAGTTGTCTGTAAACGGCAACTTTTGATGACTGCCACTAACTTTTTGGGGAAGGGAATCAGTTGGACAGCCAATGAATTGTGAAGCCCCTAGTGCCAGACACAAATAAATGGTAGTTTTGAAATGTACTCCACTAACATAATTTAGCCCACAATGGGCTTGCTCCCATTTGGTCTGGAATGGGGTAATTGACCTTACTTGTGGGAAAACGTGGATGGCTTGTAGAGCGTGCAGTTTTAAAATCTTATTCATTTTGCTATTTTTCTGTTTCTTGATATTGTTGGGCCACTGAAGAGGCAATGTTTAACTTTCAAAGGATGGACTAGTGACCATGGAAATCATTCATTTTGATACCATGGGAATCATTGGTTTACAAAAATACAAAAGCACTCATTAGAAGTCAAACTATTGTAGAAGATTGCCCTTTCCCACACAAAATTCCAAGGATCAATAGTTGCACTTTTGTCCTACATAGAAAATTATTCTATCATCCATCGGACACTAAACATGCAATTCGACGTTTGTGGATTAACTTACTGGTTTTGATTTTCATGGTGGTAGCAAAACATGCACCTTGAAATGCAAGACTAAGTTAGTGGGTGGAAATAGAGAGCCACTCATTTTATACACCACATAAGGCAGACAAAGCCTAATACCACCCTAATTTGCAATCCGAAGATCTTGGGGCCAACTCCCCTAAAGGGCACATTTTGTTATTAGATGTGTGCTTGTTTCACAAATCAAACTGGATTAAAATTGGAATTTCTATAAGTTTATGAAGTGGTCTACCCTAAAATTACAAACAACTCAAAGTATGGAATCATAAACATCCCATAAACAACCCATAAACACATGTCCTTGTATCTAATGGTACTTAAGTATTCACCATTTAAGGATTGACATGTTACCCCTTATTGGCATTAATACAATGATTTTGTTAGAAAATGAATGGATTTGGATGTTTGGGGGACGGAATTGGAGCCAACAATACGATGACAGAATTAGGTAGTGAATGGAATTGTGTTGGTCTACCTTAGGAATGTTCTAAGAATATTAGAACATTATGGAAATGTGATGAAAATATGGGAACATCATGAGAACTTGGAAACTTTTAGAAACATGGAAAAGTATCAAAAAAATATGATGAAAACTTGAAGAATGTGTTGGACATGGAGAGAACATTTGAAAACTTAATGAAAATGTGAATGCAACAATGAGAACGAGGGCATATATATAAATAGTCCTAATTTTTTTTATCACAATGCAATAGGCCTACCCTAAAAGGGTTGTGCCCAGCAAACATTCCAAACCACTAATTAGAGATTATCATAGGTTTTTGAGAAATTCCTTTGAGGGATGGTTATATCCACATCTACCCTAGACTAAATCACTATCAACCTCACCAAACCTTCTCACCTTACTAAACTCAAATTAGGTATCTAATTGGCATGTGACACATGACCACAACACCTAACAAATGTGTCACATTCAGATTGGCTATCCAACACAACATGGATATTGTGCATTGAAGGTCTTGGCAAAGACATTGCTTGTATTGCTCATGTCAAATAAAAATATTTATTTCAATACAACAACATAGAAGCCAATGGTTTGAATGTTTAACCCCTAAAGGACTAGTCTTGTGGTTTTGGCAACATAACTTTTGTGGGCAAGTACATGTGAGCAAAAATTTGACTTATTTAGGTTGAATTTTTTTACAAGGTGTGGATAGGGAATATCTTCCATGATTGCTAAATTTCATTTCATTTGAATATACAAGTAAAAAGTTATGATGCGAAAGGTTGTTTGTTTCTCAACTCGGGTAGCTTGGGCAAATAAAAAAATTACTTTTTTCAGAAACAAAAATTTGAAATTGATTTTTTAGATTTATATATATGTGGAAATCTTTGAATTATTCTATTTTGATCAATGAGTCAAAATTAATGAGGATTTTTTGTTTGTGGGCAGTTACGGATTTTCTATTATAAAATAAACTTGAGAGTCCTTTATCTTACTCAATTTTCCATATTTTTGGAAAAAAGTAAAATCATAGGATGGAGATTGTTTATTACAACATTGCAACCATTGGGATTGGCATTTTTCAATTCTAGAATTAAATTCTTAATAATTTAGTATTTTGAATCATTCTCTACTAACTTATTTTTTCCTATATATTGTATGATTCCAAATGATCTAAAATTTTTCAAGCATGTGGACAACTTGTCTAGGAAAAATAATCTAAAGAAGCACCACAATTTTGGACATTTTTTCATAGAAAATTGAGCTTATGAAGTGTAGCTGCCTTATTTTTCATATGGTCAAAAAAATGATTTCAATGAATATGAATGTTTATATCTTCCAATGGAGGGGGGGGGGTGTTCTAAAAATTTTACCACATAATCTTAAATGAGCATACTACAAGATCCTACAATAACATATGTCAAAAAAACATACTTTTCGAAAATTTTCTACTTGTACTAAAAATGGTAGTCGTGGATCATTTTCAGTGAAAACATAAGGGAGCCGACCCATTTCTGACCACTTAAGCACATACACATACATGTTAGGGAGGTTTGAATAGTGGGGAAATTTTCCCATGAGTAGAAATAGAGTTATGAAGGTTTCCATAATTTTTCAGATTTTTCTTTCTCAAAAAATAATTACTATGAATTTTTAAGCTGAAGATTCTATTCTACCCATACTGGTCATACAGACCTTCTTAGGGCCTCCTTCCATACTTGGGTCAGTCCAGCAGTGAACAGTGACTTCACCACCACTGAAATCTGCAAAGCACTTCTATGTGCATTGGTAGAGATGGCCCCCCATCAACTTGTACACTCAAATATACCTTTTTTCTCTCTAATCCATGCACCTAAACTTAGATACAACAAAGAAAGGAGCCAATGAAAGGTGCCACCGATGAGTAGTGGAACTCAATGTCCTACTTCTCTACTCACCCTCTTCCAGTGAAATTTGGGACCTCAATCCTTGTTGTTTTCCTAATTCCATTGGAACCGATCATACATAGAAGCTTGCCCTTATTTTCAACCAAGGGCTGGTTGCAAAATCCAACAAGGGATGATTCCAATTTCGAAAGTCCTGTAGCCAATCATAATGCACCACAATTGCTCGGAAATTGTGCCAACATTAATTGTTGCTAATCACCTGCTGATTAAAATTACTCCACCCTACCTTGCCAGATTGGGTTTGTGATTAGTAAGGGGTCGGCTCCCTTAGTCATAGAACTTTAGGGGTTAATAAACATCTTCTCAGACTCACATTCCAATGAATGTGGCCTATACTGGTACCACTCCACCCCTTACCATTTGAAGATTAATGCAATTAAGTGAAATCATCATTTTTGGATAAAATTTGAATTAGTTATCATTTTCCAAAGGGTGTTTTTGAAAAAGTTCAAATACCTCTTGTACATTGCAATACAGTAGGTGGGGAGAATGATCACCCGAGCATTGGTAAACCCCCTTTAATGTGTGCATTACCACTTTTAACTCCATTAATCCCTAATGGGCTACGGCCTTTTTTCTGCGAAAAAACATAGCTCAAAACTGCAATTTTTATAGCAAAGAGTAAACCAATTTGAAAATTTTATTTTTTTCCACATCTAACCATAGGATCTTACACCTAACTAGTATGAAAATGCATGGGAATTTTTTTTAGAAATTTCGACTTCATAGATTGCAAGATATCTGCATTTAAAGTGAAGAAAACAAGTTTTTTAGTACATTGTTGGACTAGGTTATTTGACTTTCAACCTTCTTAACTTTAATTTTTTGCACTACATAGTTTTGAGCTTTAAATCTTTATGGTGGAGAATTGAGTTGAGAGTCTAGGCAAAAGAAATCCAAAAAAAAATTATTCTTTAAAAAATTATTCTTTAAAAAATTATTAAGTAGAAGTTGGTAAAAGATAGAAGGAAAATCTAAATTACTAATATCTCTAAGATGGAATTAAAATGCACTAATCCCAATGGTGAGATCATTCTATCAAGAAAATTAAACCATGTAGAACCTTCTTTTTTAAAATTGTAAAAATTGCATTCAGAAATGACTTCTACAAGTTATTTTTTCAAGAAGATGCTCTAATTGCCCCCAAAACAAGATTGTCCATAACTTTCTCATAACAAATTCAAATGGAATGAATAAAAGCTTTTTATATAGACAAAAATATAATCTATGCGGAGAGAAAATTCAAAATTCAAATTTTTGAATTTTTTTGCTGCCCCTCTCCCCTATTTTGAGCTTATTTGGGCATAACTTTTGTTCCTAGGCACTGAATGAAAAAAAATTATACTCCCAAGAAGATAATCAATTTTTCTATATTCATAAAAAGTGAAAAAAAAAATCAGGATAAAAATTGAGATCATAGATACTTGCCTGAAATTCCATTTGTACCCTGAAGGGACAAAGGT
The DNA here is from genome assembly GCA_963920665.1 of Straminergon stramineum. Classification (NCBI taxonomy): domain Eukaryota; kingdom Viridiplantae; phylum Streptophyta; class Bryopsida; order Hypnales; family Calliergonaceae; genus Straminergon; species Straminergon stramineum. The sequence goes on from OY987264.1 coordinate 25,116,406, forward strand.
CCTTGAGGGGTAACAAAACCACCCAAAATGTTCACTGTCAAGCCTATTTTCACCACAGATATAGTTCTTGTGTTTTCCTTCTAAATCTACTATAACTTCCCATTTCAGAATGTCCCCATTCAGTTACCACCCCTCTCACACTGCATTTGCACCAAATTTCAGCCCCTAATTGACCACCCCTCTCTAGTGACTCCTTGAGTTTTTTTAGTTTATAGTTTGTTTTTGACACAAATGAAATGGAATTTCATTGCAAAATAAAAAATACAAGGCCACTAGTCACAAGCGACCTGGGGGAACAACAAAGACAGAGATGACAACACCACAAGACTGACCTAAGAGTAGCAGACAAAGGAAACAACAGGGAAGCAAAGTGCTCACAGAGAGAGGCTGTGAGAGAAAGCACAGAGAGAGGACGCTCTAGGAGGTTGGAAGACTGACTCCTTGAATTTGATGGCAAATGAAAGTGTGCTTGCCAGTGGTTTTGGATTGTTTCCTAGTTGGTGGTAATGGGCTCTCATTTACCTCACTTACATTGATTGATTTGGAACTAAGTTGAAAGCAATGTCTACATACGTGGGTAAACCAAAATAAAAATTGACTTGCTGACCAATGCCCCATTACATATCAAGCATCAAGGGAACTCAGAACATGAGCTCAGATGTGAATTTCAAACTCATCCTCATCAATTCCCCATTGTAAAAATCACAATTACGCGTCCAAAATCCTAGAAAAGAAAAAGCTGTACAAAAAGACTTACTACTCCATTCTTTGCTCCAAAACGCTCTCAAGAACAAATTCAGCATTCTTTCTCATTGCTGCACTTGCAAATTGGAAATCTTCAAAAGCAAACATGAGCCTTCGAAAATGCAGAACCGCCCATCAACAAGCTACACTGAAAACATTGCATTACAAACACTCCAAAGGTCAACCTCAGAGGACTTTCACACAAGCATGTAACCAGGACAAATCTAGCCATGGAATCCTTCATCCTTAATGAAAGAAACAAGGTGGTCTTGACCAAAGTTTTTGTTTCATTCTGTATAGCAAACCAATTTCAATTGATAAACAAGTACCAAAATAGGCAAACTACACATAATCATAGAGATGTGTCAAACCTCCAAGATTCCAGCAAACTGCATAACTCAGTCATATCCATATCATTTTGCATGTTGAAAACCTCTTGAATCGGAATCCCATTTCAAATCACTAAAGCCTATGCGCCTTCCAACACCAGCACACTCAAAGCATGCCAAAATGTACATCAACAAGTGCTTGTCTAAATGAAACACTGCAAAACACAAGGTAACAAACACTTGAAGGATCGGCCTCAAAATTGTCTTCACTTGCAACATGAAAAACATTGTGCTTGCGTCTCCTGAGATACTCAATCTTTGAAGCATTCTCACTTCAAAAAAGGATTATGTTCATCAAAAAAGGTTTGAAAATTGTACATCAGCAAAATCCAGAGTCAAAATGTACATCAATAAGTGACTGTGCAAAGTACACTACTGAACAAAAAGTAACAAACAATTGAATGAGCAGTTTTCACCTGCAGCATGAAACTGTTGTGTTTGCATCTCCCAAGGTACTTAATCTTCCAAGCACTGATTTCGTGAAGGATTATGCTCAATGAGAAAAGTTTTGTGAATCATATAAAGGTGAAGTCTAGAGTTGGAGAGTGAAGACCAGGATTGTATCAACACTAACAGCACTGACGTGGCTACTTTTGTGCTTATGTTAGAAATTGAAATTATGTTGATACAATATGCATTGCAACAATGATCAACAGGTATCTAGATATTGAATCAATACTGATGAAAAGATAAATTAAAGTCTTTTGACACAATGTACACAAATGAATGTACTGTACATTGCAACAAGAATGCATCAACATTAACTTGATACTCATTGATAACAATTATTTTTTCAATATTTATGTGATGCCATTTTAATTTTGTTTGAAACAATTACTTAGTTCAAAATCACCAAAGTATTTAATGTTGTAAAACCATATTAGAACAATGTGAATAGAATAAGAAAACAACATTAGAAAAGCACTAATTCAGTTGGACAATTTTCTTATCAATGTCAAAAGAATGAGGGCTTTTATTTGTGATGATGGGCTAATCCAAAATAAAGATTGATTTGCAGACCAAAGCCCCATTACATATTGAGCATCAAGGGAACTTAGAACATGAACTTAAATGAGAATTTCATATTCATCCTTGTCAATTCTCCATGAGGAACTTCACAAAATAGGAATTTAAAGCTCCATATCAAAAACTAACCATTTTGATGAGCTGTTGCAGTCTTTGAAAGGGATAGATCTACTGAGCTAGGAATGTGGCTTTCAAATGCTTGAAAGGAGAATTTTCCAATTCAGGTCCCTACATGGATACCTCAGGGCACTAGAGGATTGGATTCACTATTTGACATTTCGACCAAAGGCCAGTATCATGTGCCTAGGCTTGTATTACAATCAAACTGAAGTGTTGATTCAAATTCAACATTGAGTTTTAGAAACAAAATGGAGATGCTGATCCTAAGGGTCTCCAAATCCTAATTCTGTTATGCAATTACTAAAACCATTCTTGTCAACAAAAGTACAAAAGACCTAGCCTAGAGAGCCTATGCCTTCCACTTGGCAAGTTTCTTGTCATTTGCAATTGTCAATGCCCTTGCGTGCTCCTGCCGCCTTCTTCTTGCAAAATGTAAAACAAAATTCAAAATGAGTTCCAATACTTCCATATAAGTTCTCTTAAATGAATCTCCAAACCATTTTGAAGGACTCATGTTAGGTATATAAATACCACTATGTTGTACAACTCTCTGCAAATTATAAATCATCTCTAGCTAGGACATCTAGTGTGACGGTGATGGAACTTCAAGAAGTCTCAAACCTCAGAATGTAACAGGCATGTAACATCCTCTCTAACAGATTTATAAGAAACAACAACAAATCATCCAAAGACATGATTGAGGTACAAAATTCTCATAAGAATCCCCAAACTATATTGTAATCCAAGAACAAGGTCACTATTGATTTGTTCTAAATTAATGACAACTAGACAAAATCCCAACTGTACTAGATCAAAATGGTTTTCTACCCTCAGATAGATTGATTTTTCAAAGAGATTTGAGTATGATTCATGTGAGACATGACAAGAAACTAGCACACATAAGTCGAATTGATAATTATACAATGTGGATGTCAATATGACCTAGAAGTCATTTAAATACTTGAAACAAAGTATGAGAGAGTGTGTGTATAGCAACTGAATTCAGGACAATGTTTGATTCTTGCACTCCTTCACAATCTTCTTGGAAAAGTGCAAGATAAGAAACTTCGGAGAGCCCCACACAAATGTTAGTCTGTTAGTGCGCCATCATCTCCCCCCAAAGTGCACTTGCCATGGCCATTTTCTTCCTTGAGTTAGTGTGTGACTTCAATTCAGAAATAGAGGCCATCTTAGGAAGATAAGTTGCACCTTGACCAACAATCCACTCTACAAAGGTTGCCACTTATGCCAATGTTTAGCAATCCCACCAAACAGAGCTTCCAACCTCTCTCAAAAGCCTTTGATAGCACCTTCAAAACAAACCCTATACAATTAAATAAGGAAAACAAGGAGTTTGATTTAAATTGCTTTTCAACTCCTAGGGAAAAACAAACATGTTCTAGTAATAAAAGTTGTTATTATGAAGGCTCTTCGCCAATAGCAAGCAAGAACAACAATATTGTTCATGTCAAAACAAACAAACATGCATTGCAAAACACACAACCAAATTCACATGTAGTTTATGAATAACTCTAACTTCTGAGATAATCTTGAAAGTTTGACAACTCCTATTGACTATCATAGCAGTGGGTTTGTATCACTATGTTGTTCTCAATCATTAGTATGGATGATAGTAATTCAAAATTCCTACACTAATTGGAAATTATATGCACCCTTCCTTTGACACACGAGTGCTTAACAATTAACCACCACTTAGAAATCCACACTTATGTACTTGACACCCAACTTGATAGAAATTAACGTGGACTATTCCATATTATCCATAAAAACATACTAATGATTGTGAACAATGTAGTGTAACATTTTGCTTAGTTAGATTGATAGAAAACTATAGATGAAGTTTTATAGTTTAGTTTAGAAGCTAAATTCCATCCATGTATAAATCCTAGGGGAAAAGTCCAAATTAGACAAACTTTACCATTATAGAAAGGGCACAAAAATCCCTACAACTTATTCCAAATAGAATTTGAACTTGACTAACCCTTTCTAGTCTTTTGTTTTGGCTAGCCTTAGCTAAAACAACCTATAGCACTAATTCTTACTAGATTTGTTTAGAAATTATACTTTGAAGAACTAGAAAATAGAAAAATAATAATGTGTCCATTGCTTAGAAGGGGTAATTAGACATCACACTAGACACCATTAGGCATTACACTACAATAATCAACAATCAACAAGAACCCAATTGTGTACACTTTATCCTAAAGATGAAGATAAAGTGCCTACACTTGACCACTCTAAATTTCATAGTCTGAAATTTCGTTTTTCTTGATAAGATTAACCCCTAGAATATAGGTTTTTGACTTTGTTTTCACCAAAAATGCTCCAAAATTGCCATTTCTAGTGCAAATACCAAATTTTAGAAGAAAACTATTTTTGGACATATGTAACCATATGATCTTTTAGTATGATAGTTTGAAAAGATGTGGAAAAAATTTCAGAAATTTCCATCGAGTGGATTGCCAAATATTAGCATTTCAATGGATAAAAATCCTTTTTGGAGTCCTATAGGAAACTTGGCAGCTTCACTTCACAAGGTCACATTTGTATGAAATTTTTTCCAAAATGGTGTTGATTCTTTGGATTCCTTCTTTGAAACAAGATGGCTACATGCTTGAAAAGTTTCAAATCATTTAGAATTGTACAATATATAGGAAAAAATATTAAGTAGAAAGAAATAGAGAATGATTCAAAATATTAAATTCTTAAGAATTTAGTTATGGAATATAAAAATGACAATCCCAATGGTTGTAATGTTGTATATTAAACAAACTACATCATATGATTTTATTTTTTCCAAAAACTATTGAAAGTTGAGTTAAATAAAGGACTTCAAAGTTTATTTTAGAGCAAAGAATCCATGACTACCCATAAAGTAAAACTCCTCATAACTTTCATCTCATTCATCAAAATGGAATGATTCAAAGCTTTCCATGTATATTTAAATCTAGAAAACCAATTTCAAATTTTTGTTTCTTGAAAAAGTATTTTTTTAGAATTTCTTTTTAAATTGCTAGGTTTGCTTGTCAAGCAATGAAAATAACATATCATACAATAGCTTTTAAACCATACAGTCAAAAGTTATGAAAATTGTCAAGCCTTAAAGTTACTCCTTGGGCACATGTTGTGTGAAAATTTCAAAGAAAAAAAAATTAGAATTCCGTTTGTAGTGAGTTGTCCAAAATCACTATGTTGCCAAAAAATGCAGTTTAATTAGTTCTATAGTGGTTAATCATAGAATTTGCAACAAAGTTCAAGTCCTTTAATTTTCATTTACAAAAAACATACTACCCTTTTTAAATGATGCTTGAAGATTCTATCCCTAGAAAGTGATTTGCAAATTTAAGCTAGTACTTCGGAAGCCAACGGTGCTAGTGTGTGAGCATGAAAATGTGAGCATGTGAGCCTTGAGCATATGTGTAAGTGAATATACTTCAACCATAGAAGGTACTTACAACATAAACACCTATAGGCAATTTCATTAAAATCGCACTATTATTCCGCCATTTTGATGGAATGTTGTGCAATTCCTAACATATTCTGTGCCATTTTACTGTAACTTCGCCATTTTAATGAAATTGCCTATGCCTATAATATAGTTATCTATAACATAGCTACACTACGATCATAGAAGGTTTCTCCCAAGGTTTCTATTACATAGACACCTATAATATAGATGTATAGTCTTCTAGGCTCATAGGCTCACACTTCTAGACTCACATAATAGCAATCCTCCCATGGAAGCTCAGATAGAATTTTAGTGCTACTACTAGTTATTAATATATAATAAGAGCAAGCTCAAATTGCTCTAAATTGAGTTACATTGGATGAAGCATTAGGCTTCAACAACGTCTAGGATTCAAGTACCCATGTTATAGTACTTGCAATATCTCATAAATTAGAAGGCAAAGAGATTGCGCCAAATAATTGCTGTATGCTGGAATAATTTTAGTGAGTCAAGGTGTAATCACTAGGTGTAAAATCACAGGGTGTAATTAAATCAAAATTGTTGCATATCCTAGAATTGCCACTGTCATACCACTAGCTGAAGTCGAGATAGTCGAGCTCTTTCTAGTGAGGGAATTCTTGTGGCCCATCCACAAACTGGCCTGCTAGGAAGAATTCGGCCACGATGAGATAAAACACTTGGGTGGAGTGCATGCTGTCCCGAAGGAGGTAGCGATTAGGGTCTTGGCAAGCTTTTGTAACATTCACAAATATGTCAGGTCTGCCATTTCGGTCAGGGACATAGTCAAGTTCCCCACACATCACCAATGGGTTGTAGTTGTAAGGCCCACAACACATGTAACATGCTTTTGACATCACCTCACTCATGAAACCATACCATCATAATAATTAAATACAATTGTGGCAACTCGATGCTTCAATCAGTTATGTTAACTCTAATGCTGCAATGAATATGAAGTGGATGGGAAATATGGACTAGGTAATTGCAAAGCAAGCTAAGTTATCAAAATAATCCCCCGTGAGGACCTACTAAGCCACAATAGTCAAATCTCTCACTGCCAGATCAATGCAATTTCTACTTCATGCTCACCTTGTTGAAAATTTGCACAAGACAACTAGAGAGCATTATCAGTCTTAATCTGCCTCTCTTTAACAAATCGAAACATGCCAAAACGGTGGAACTCTCCTTCAAAGGTACTACACACCATACTTTTCCGCATTCTTTCCGACTTCATCGGTGGCACCAAAATAGTTGAAGTCGGGAAAGGATCAACATCGGGCCACTTCTCCCGGTATCCGTAGATAGTGGAGTTGAGCAGGCTTGGTTGGCGGCGTTGTAATTGATCAAGCAGTCGAACTCGTCATAAGGACCCCTCCCTATGAAGAGGGTGAGGAATTGAGAAGTACCACCTTCCGCTGGAATGTTGAAGATGGTGATGCTCCTGGCACCATTGGCATAGAATTGCTATGTTAACCCGACCCACATTCAATTTTGTCCTTAGACACGGTTAGACACAGTTACAAGAATATTTGCTAAGCATAATTAGATAGTACGAGCAACTACAGGAACAATATTATCATGTACATCACCAGAGCAATAAGGGTGAGCAGTAGGTTCAGATTCAACAACAGATTTATGTACAAGGCTGATATTTGTGTAAGGTGAGAAAGCAGGTGACGGAGTGGCCCCTCCAAATTAGCTTCCACTGCTTCCAAAATCCAAAAGTAAAGGAACCACAGTTGCAACTGTCATTTCGGGTGTCTAACCAGCACGGGTGGAACTGAAGTTAAGCAAAGATGAAGTCGTTTCCACCAATCTCTGACAATGTACAGTACAGCACTACGGAAGGTGCATCATCCAACGGACCTGCACAAACAGTGACACCCAAATATATATTGTGGAACTTAGATCTTCAGTGATTCTTGAAGGTGAGAATTTAATTATGAGTAAAGTTTTGGCCATTCGGTGCTCATTTCATACACAAAGTATTGAGTTGGTGGATGGATCGTGATAAGAAGAAATTAAGAGCATGATTCTCTTACCTGTATGATCAGCTAGGAACTCAAGGTAGTCTTTCGTCTCTCGTTCTAGAAAAAATGTTGTACTGAGAATAGAATAGAGTAGGTAACGGTTGCAGTGCTGCTGGAAATTGCAAAGTTGACACCCATCTTGCATGCTTCATTGTCCAAGTGCCTTAAATGAGGCGTCAGTTTGTTGAGCTTTTGCATCAGGGCAAGCCGGTAGCTATTGCCTTCACACTCAAGTGCTTGCTCTACGCTTGCAATCCATTGCCTCTCATTAGCTCTATCTACGTTGTTAACTATTTCTATGGGATGATTATGAGATGCATATCCTTTGGGCCAAATATTCAACAGTTTGCGATCTCTATTTTGCGATCTTCAACAGGCAATTTGTTATTCCGTTCTTTTCAATTTTGAGCTTTTCTTCATGTTTTCTCTATCCCTTCAGGATTCAGGGTTTAGGGTTTCAACTTTACAACAGAAATTCGATTTGTTTCCTTTCCAATTCTCTACTTTCAATGGAAAGAGTTTTGGCACTAATGAGCGGAGATGTCCATGGACACGGAGATTTGATTGTGTTCTTGAGGATGTTGCAGTTGAATGCTACCCAGTACCCACACATCAAGTTTGTTCGAGTAAGTGGGGACAGTCGCACAGTGTGTCTGCTTGAACTACTCAGTGTTTGTTTCTTTATGCAACAACTAAGGTAGACCAACCTATTACCACTCTGATTCGCACTCTGAATATATTAGGACCAACTCTAGGAGGGGCACATATTTTTCAGAGGTGTGCGCATGTTTCACAAATCAAACCCAAGTGGAATTATAATTTTCCGATAAAAATTGTAATTTCTATGAGTTTCTAAAGTGGTCTGCCCTAAATTACAAAACCACCACTAGACTAGAGTGATAAATGTCCTATCTTAAACCTATAACTGCTATTCCATGTACCTATTAGCACTAGAGTATCCACCAATCAAAGGCTAACACGTTATCCAAGTTGGAATTAATGCACTAAAATTGTGAGAATAGTGAATGGATTTGGGTGCGTTTCATGGTGGAGATGGGGCCAAAAATAGGCTAGCGGTTATAGGAAGTTGGTGGAAATGGGTTGGTCTACTTTAGATAATCATGGTTTTACTTTAACCAATGCTTTCATGACAGTGGTTTGGATGAACCTCTATTGGACCAAGAAGGCCAAATTGGGCTCCCTTGTGTTATGTAGCACTTTTGCGTTGGTCATGGGGAGACTTCTTTTTGTCCTATTTTAGTTAGTTTGTGACAAACCCATGTTATGTTCCTCAATTATTCTGGTGATATAGAATTTGACTCCATCTGAATTATACTTTTCATAATATTATGAGTCAATTTGATCATTTTAAAATCACAAATTCTTGGTCCTCACCATGTATAGAATGTTCCCAACATATGCACAACATTATCTAGCAATGTATAATAGCCTTCAAGGTTTCTTTATATCTAAAGACCAAAAGCCAAAGGCCAAGAATTTGGGGATATTTAAGAATGAGATTAGCTGAAATTGAAAGGCTTCTCAAAATTCACTTTATAATATGAAAAATCAATCCTAAGGAGAAGGAAGTGAAAGAGGACATGGACTAAATATTTGCCTATATGGCACAATAGGTGCAACATTAGAGGAAAACCCACCCTTCCAAGTGCCCCTCGGAGAGACCCCCTTAGTGAAATAAAAGTAGTACTCCTCCAAATTAAAAGGGTGCAAAGATGTAACAAATCCCCTATTTCTACTGAGGGGGTTTCACTGCAAATGATGGCAAAGTGTGGAAAGTGATGCTCCTATTGGATGAAACTTGCAAGCCATTTACTATCAACTCTATAATCTAGTACTTTAGGGGAATATTTAATAGTGCAACAAATACTTGTGGGTGTTGCAATCAATGTATCCTTTAGATTACAACAAAATATTAAATCAATATTTTGTATCACTTACTATGGTGGTAGATCAGACAATGAGTGATTTCTACATTATACTTTGTTTTTGCTCTTGAATTCATGGAATACTCTACAAGTAATTTACAAATATTTTTAATGTTGTACATGGATTTTAGTGAATGTTGATATCTATTGAATCCTTTTTTTCATTGAAGGACTTATACAAGTTGCTGAGTTTGCTTGCTGCAAGCTAAATTGAGTAGTGGTTCAAACACTTTAGCTAGATCACATGGAAATTTAGAATGAATATTATACTTGCAATTAAGGAAGTACATGTAAGTCACAAGTATGCCAACCTAATGTAAAAGGCTTTCTAATTGTACAAACACTCCTCCAAGCCCTATCTAGGAGAGGTAATCTTTGCCTATTATTTTATACAAGATAGAAACAAATTGGGTAAAGCCTTTGCAAGACATGGCCTCAATTTTTTTCTAACTTGCACCAATGAAGGGCACCTGGAGGGTCCATTTTTGCTCTAATGGGATTCACAACCCTTGGATTTTATATTAGGCCTACCTTCAAGAGGTGTACCTCACAAAAATGCCAAAGGCAATGGGTTAAAATAGTTTGAGAATAAAAAGGCAAAACATGTATTTTTAGGCTTACAATACTTGTCATTTACATAATTCAGTCATGGTGGTTCTATAGAAATAAATAGATTTTCAATCTGAGTTGTATTTTGGAAGATAAAAATCTTTGAAATTCAAACATTGGACTATATTAGATGTGGATTTTCACATAGTTCTTGATTTTAAATGTTAATAAGCTCATCTAAGAAAAAAAATCTTCCGATAATCTATTTTTAGTCCTTATGGAATTTTTTTTCAAAATTGTTTAAATTGTAATTTTGTAATTTTGTGACACTTGGAAGATAACATAATATCTTGAAAGCTCAAAATACACAACTTTTGAACTCTTTCTATTGGGTTCCTCTTGGTATAAGTTCAAGGACTATATCAATTAGACCATGATGTTTGTCACTACTATTTCCATTTTTCTTTAAATTTTCACAATATTTTAAGCACTATTGTAATTGCTATGATTTTTACCAAGAAATTTATTTTTAAAATAATATAAAATTTAATATGATGTTTTTCATTATGAAATAAAAGCAAGATCAAATTTGAGTCATATATTACTATGTATGAAAAATATCAAATTTTTGAAATTTGTGTTTTAATGTAGAAATCTAATGAAGTTTGATCAAGCCCAAACATGAAATGTCCTTTAATGGTTAAAATTCCCACAACTGACTAAACAATTGCCTCATGTGCTAGATGCAAAGATAAGCACTAGGCTAGTGATAGCAGAGCTTGTATTGTTCAAACTATAGGTAGAATCTCTCTTAGTGCCCCCTCCCTTGGAACATAATATGCATTAAGAGAGTTTGTAGACAATAGGTGGCCCATGCCCATGATTCAAGATGAAATGACAAGTGGCCCTATGACTTCTCTAAATGCATAAACCTCTCTTAGTGCATAGTCCCAACACCATGCACTAAGGGAGATTCTACATGTACCAAAAATTCATGTTCTAAAACCCAAAAGATGGAATGTGTCAATCATGTAGCTAGGATACCCTTGATGTAGAGCTCCATCGGCAAAAGCTCCTAAGAAAGCTTTTCATACACGTACATATTTGTGAAAACAACTTGAATACGTTGCCACTGTAGGTCAAATTATGCACTTGAACAAAGAAATTAACCAACATGTTAACCCCTTAGCGCACCGACGTCCACTTTTTGGACAATGTATAGAGAGGAAACTCTGTATGTGATAGGAAACAACAATTTTTCATCCAATTTTTTTTTTGGAGGTCGGGGCCAAAGTTATCGAGTTGTAATGGAGTATTGGGCGTCCAAATTCGATGTCTTCTTTTTTTGATAAATGGAAAGGGCGAGAGATGTCGTGAAATCAACAAATTTCTATGTGCCCACCTATGACAAAAGTGAAGATGTTAAAAATTTTGAAACTCTTTATTTCATTGCGGTCAGTGTGTCAGTGTACAAATTGAATACGTAAGCTCTTTCGTCCTTGCTTTTATTATTCATGCTACGTGTCAGAAGCATACGCATTCATGGAAGTGTATAGGGAACCTACGCACCTACATACTTGGAGGCTTACTACACAATGATGACACTTGTCACTTAGTAATAAGAAGGCGTATCAGTCGAATTCCGGAAGCATTAGCATGCTGCCTGTAGATTGAATGCTAACAAGTGCTACTTCTAGAAATTCATGAGCAATACTATGTACAAAGTAGCTCAATTACAGTAAAAAATTATTTTAAGCATACATGTACATAGTACAAAGCTAAAACTATTGCAATGCCAAGCCGCTTGTACATTGAATGCTGGCTTGTCTAGGAGGCCCATGTACAATGTGGCAGCTGCTTCTAAACTTCCTGTATGCATGCATGATTGCAAGTTGTAAGCAATTGAATTCACCTTGGCAAGCACTCTTGTCCGACCCTCAAGCATCCTAATGCCATTGCAACAACGCAGCCGCTTCTTCCACTCATGAAGTTGGAAGTGCAATACTTGCAGAACACTCTTGAATTCCATATAAATTGGCCTTAGAAGAACTATTGCAGTGCGCATCACATCAAAGTACACACACATCCGCTAAACTGTTCACGATATGAGAGTAGTTGTCCCATTCTGTAGTTCACAGTTAGATCTGTTGGGTTAACTTCATAGTGTTTCATTCCATATGAGTAAGTCTTAGAAGTTGAATCAGTTGTGTCCGCTGAAGTTTACTTATACACCGTAGTCCGTTAGAAGCTTCTGACCTTCCTTTATGTACTCTGTACATTAGCATCCTGGTTCTTCGTAGCAATTATTGATGCATGCATTCTTGGTAGTGGCGACTGCAAGACACTTGCAAAATTGGCAATAGTGAGCATCGGAAGATTCCTTCGAATGGTGAGTGCACTTCATCTTTGCTTTTGTGTTGGGTAGAGAGCTCATCTTTGACTAGTCTCGAATTTCTGTAGGCTCATATTGTTCTTAGGCTATTGTGCTTTTCATGTACTGTCACAAACTCATGGTCATAGCCTGATTTGTATAGTTGTCATATTGAATTCCTTTTCCATGGGAAGAAAGATTGCAATATGTCACATGAATCAACAACATAGGCACTTCTAGTCCTAGTGAATTCTATCATACATTCTCATAATATGCTTTGCCATGCTAGAGAAGAATAGTACAATTGGCATACCGTATAATACGTCATACACTATTGCTCCAGCATGAAACAATTCTCTCATGGCCACTGTTTTGTAGTCCTCTCAGCAACAACCTTTAAGGTTGTCGTACATTCGACAAACTATTTGGGACTGGACCACCTCAGTGGGTGCTAGTGACGCACGAACCCGACAAATTTTGGGTCTTCTAGACAAATGACAATTACTTAGACGAGCTGTCAAGAGAGGCGTGAAGAAGAGGGACACACCGTGTGGGTTACATTTCCTTTTTCAACATCACTGTGCTCACATTCTTAGCTGGAGAGAAAGGCTGCCAGAAGGTCACCAATGAGGTTTCAGTGACGACATCAACCACACACTGCAAGTGTTGCTTTGGCTGAACGTCCTGTCTCTTTGTGTCTACCGAATTTGCTGCTCAGACACGTCATTGTAATTGTTTTCTTTCATGATTTCCACTTTTTAGTCCAGCACATTCAGCATTCACCATTGCATCTTCGAAATGAAGAAGACAAGTACTAGTCCCCTCCGTCAATCACTGCATGCAAATCGGAAGCGCCCAATCCATCAAATAGCATCGGAGGACAAAACTAACACGTCCTCAACTGAAGCGCGGCATGCACTACGGAAGCGGAAAGAAGTGACCACAAATAGCGCTGCACATGAAGAATACAGAGAACAAGGAAAGGTATCTAAGCAGGCAGGGAGTTCATCTGACATACCTGTAGACATATGTGGACCTCAATATTTTGAGCAGAACTTCAATGCTTCCTCCAATAAGGCTCCCATAGCTGCCTTCGAGAAGAACTCCGTAATGTCATGGCGAGGTGACTTGTGGATCGTGCACACCGCTTTCCAAGACGATGTCTCTGCAATTGTGACGACCCCAATGCTAGTTCGATTCCCAACTGCATTATTGACACCACAAACTGAAACTCCGCTTACAAATGAAGCGACAATCTGGATACTTGGATTAGTGATTCACTCGTACGTGCGCAGCAGCAGACCCAAACTCATGTATGTCATCCTCCTTGACGACAAAAGAGAAGTGCACCTACCTTGTGGCGAGGTTGATCGCATTGACGTGCTCAAACAATGCAACTCCAAGGACCTTTCCAATGCATTTGAAGATGATGCCGGCTTCTGCTTCAAGACAGGTCATTCATCCTCTCTAGAGCGAGACAGAAACAGCTAGTCATCATTCGACAGTTTCTATTCGACACTTCTACGCTCCTCTACTGGTATGGACGACAGTGCCCACGATGGCTGTGATGATTCTTGGCTAGAAGCCCCAAGTGTTGGTGGCTCAGTTCATGTCAATGGCAAGGCTCCGTCTTTCATATCAGCAGTGTTGCCTTCGACAAGTTGGCACCCAACTGTAGTCAGTGATTGTTGCCCAACGCCGACGCATGCAAAGGAAGTGCATGAAATAGTTCAACTTTTGACTTCCCCTAGCGTTGTGTCCGTGTCACTACCGAACATGGAAAGCTTCGGTACAATCTTCAGAGAAGTGCTCCAAGACAGCTCACCATCGTCGCTTCCTGTACTACAAGTGACTAATTTCATGCCGCCGCATGAGGATGTTCCAAACGAAATAGCTTTTGAACAGTAGTTGTCATTGCCGAATTCTCAGTAGGCTAGTGCCACTCATAGAGACCCTTCCATGTAATGTTAGGATTTGTGCGCAGCGCGCCAAAGCGACTTCTCAGCACAAATGTTAGGAGGCCGGAGATGACCACCACTGGCCGTGAAGAGGGCCACCAATACTGTAGTTCTGGAGGCGAGCTCGTCCCATGGACCACCCATTGTCAATGTAAGCGGTAGCCGGAACCAACGTGGAAGAGGATGTGTTGGAGGAGTAGATGTGCAGGCTTCACGTAGCATCAGAAGAGCTAGATTGGCCGGTGCTCCTCCACATGTACAAGATGTGCTTGCTCCCACCCGCAAGATGTCCACGGCTGTAGTGCGGCAAGCATTTTTGTAGGCTTTCGCTAATGAGACGTGGACCACGGACCACTCCAATTTCGGAATGCCACCTCCACCATTCTCGGGTCCTGCAAGGGGGCCTCATTTCCCAATAATGCGAATGCCAAAGAAGGGTGCTCTATTCGGGCAATTCTGGAGTGAACAAACTCTTCATTGCATATGTACCGACACAAATCGTTACGCTAGTGAATTGCATGCATGAAGCAACTTGCTACTCGGTGGACCCAACTAGTGGCGATTGGACAAAGTGGAATTGCAAGCATTCTTCGCAGTGAACCTACTCATGGGCATCAAACGTTTACCAAACCATCGAAGCTACTGGAATTGGGGCAATGAGTTCCTGTATTGCCCTAGCATTTCTACTATTATGACAAGTAGGAGATATGAGGACATCACGCATTGTCTCCATGTCATTGATGACAGTCTACCTACTATTCCTGGAGGGAACGCTGAGTTCGACAAGCTATGGAAGATGCGCTGGTTGGTGAGTGAACTCTAACATAGGTTCAAAAACAATTGGAATTTGAATCAGGAGGTCATTGTCAATGAAACTATGATACCGTATAAAAGCAAGTACTGCCCTATCAGACAGTACCTACCCAGGAAGCCAACAAGATGGGAGGTTAAAGTATGGTGTCTGGCAGATGCACGTCATAAATATATTTATGACTTCCAAATCTACACAAGATCGTTGTTCAGAGAGATGTTGTCGAGTAGAGAGGCCTTGCCTTGGGAAAACGCGGGGCTTCTAGCTGCAACTAGATGTGGTTTTAATAATGAAAGATCCTGTGGCCAAAGTCACGAACATAACAATAAATCCCCCCAATGATGCCATATGAACCAAAATACTATCACCCTTCCATACACCCCTCCAAAGATGTCATGGAGTCTCAATATACCCCATGCATGGTAAAAAATTGTGGAAACAAAGTCATATCCTTCATAAACTCCCCTCGAAGAAGTGTTTGATAGTTGATTGAGTTCCACGTTCTCTATACAACTCCAAACTAAGAGTGTGATATGCCTCTGAAAAGCTAACAAAAAGTTCTAAAACCTCTCCAAAATTCACTCAAAACTAAGATACTTTCCGACTTTTATGGTCGGTCAAAGTTCACCTTTCCCAACTCAAAGACGGCTCACCTATACTTCACTCTCAAGCCCATAACTTTCTCATACTACCTTCAAATCAAGAAAATAAACTCATTTTGAAAAGCTAACATAAATATCTACAAGCTCCCCAAGTTTAACTCAAATACAAAGTACTGTCCACATTTCATACCCTTTCAAAACTCACTTACTTGAAAACCTGAAAGTATCCCTTCACCCTTTCACTCTCAAGCCCATAACTTTCTCATACTACCTTCAAATCAAGAAAATAAACCCATTTTGAAAAGCTAACATGAATATCTACAAGCTCCCCAAGTTTCACTCAAATACAAAGTACTTTCCACATTTCATACCCTTTCAAAGCTCACTCTCTTGAAAGTTTGAGGCAGCTTCACAACACCTCACTCCCAAACTCATAACTTACACATACCAACTCCAAACTTCATGAGTGATAGCTTTTTGGAAACAAAAAAACAAGATACACAATCTCTCCAAATTTCATTACCAAACTCTCCATGTACAAAGTGCTATCCCCTCCCAAAGTGACGGCTTCCTTAAGCAAACAAGGAGGAGGAAGAAGATGATCCTCAACCTCATCTGCCAACTCAATCTCCATGCCATCCACTTAAGTTAGTGGATTTTGGCCACTAAGAAGCCACATGGGCCATAATACCCACATGGGCCACTTCCTCTTCTCGATAAGTCTATCCATATCATCTACGTGGATTTCTAATCCATTAAAAATAAAATAAAAATAAGGAAAAAGGTAAAACAAGCTTTACCCTTTGTTTTTACAACTTCAACTTAACTAACTAACATATTAAAATATCTTCTAGTATATAAATCAAAGAACTAAGTGTTTGTCAAATAGAGGTAAAAAAAAAGAGTTCAAGTGGAGTATAACCCCATTTATTTCTTGAAACTCTACAAAAAAAAAAACCCTCCAATTTAACAAACAATTATGCATTTTCACATAATGAACACATTTACAATACGACAACGTTGGCAGGAGGTGGTAGAGGCGACGCCAAAAGTGTCCACGAAGTTGTCATGCAATTAATGGAGGGACTTCATGGCTTGGCCCATGTTGTGTGCACTAAAAATTACTTCACTTTGGTGAAGTTGTTCATGGAGCTCAAGTCACGTGGCACATTTGGCATAGGCACTGTTCGATGCAACCGTTTGGGACTGCCAAGATCACTGCAAGACTTGAAGACATTTTCAAAACAACCCCAGGGAACACTGCTGTGGCACATGCACAATAGTGGAGAAATTGCCTCAGTTGTCTTTGTGGATAGGAAGGCCGTTCTTCTCCTGTCAACTATGTACCCGTCCATTCCACGTCCAAGAGAAGCATGGCCTACAATTCCCTGAAGAATCCACGGGCAAGTCGTTGAACTACATACTTCACTAATCCACAAAGTGTATACGGAATTTATGAGGGGAGTGGATGTTGCCGACCACTTGCGAGGTAGTTACTTTAGTCAAACTCGCAGCCACAAATGGTGGCACAAGATTTTCTTCTATCTGTTGGATATGTCCCTTGTGAATTGTTATATTCTTAACAATGTTGCAGCAGAGCAACTTGGCAGGAATCTAGTGTCGCATTTGAACTTCCGATTGTAGCTTGCCGATGAGCTAAGTAGGCCATGGAGATTACAAAGGGGTGCCATGTCTCAGTTTCGGTTATTTGTACTTGGAATTCATGGACTAGTTCGAACCTCATGGCGGCGAAAGTGCCGCTTTTGCATGGGGCCGGTTCGAACAAATTTGGTATCTCCTCAATGTGGAGGTGTGTCTCTTCACTCCAGCGACTGTTTCCAACGGAGTCATTACGTTCTCAAAAGGTGAAGTGTTTCCATGCAGTCGGGAGAGCATATTCATGACTGTTGCATGAATGGACAAGCAACATCACAGTACGAAGGAAGACAAGTACATTAAGTTACAAACTTGTACATAGTTTCATTTGAGGTTAGTATGCCAATACAGTAGTCATGTGTCAAACAAGGCTTGCAGGGTGACTTGGTCGATAGAGAAGGCATTGACAAGTTCCAGCATGACATGTTTGCATTTTTTTCGCAACTTTTGTTGCCAGTTTCAAGTTTACAAGGGAAGAGCATTGCCAGAGTGCATGTTGAACATGTGGATGGACAACGTATTCAAATCGACGTGCAAATAGTATAATAGCATATCAATATATATGGACTTCCGCAGCTATTGTGAATAGCAACTACTACGGACAACAGTACGTGTTGACAGTAAATAGAAGAAGAATCGTTTCAAGTGGACAAGAAGGTGGCTTCAATTTTCAGTTCCTGTAATTAGCAATTCCAGTTTTGCCAGAGAAGGCCGCCCCATGCTCTGGAATAACATTAACCTATGAATAGGTCTAGCTTTCCCAGACATTGTACAATGTATACACGATGGAGTGTTTTTTTTCCATATGTAATAAAATGTATAATTTACCTGTAAATCGCTCATCCGTGATGAGACCATCTTCCACAGTAGAAGGACAGTAATGCAAAACAGTATATTTCGGTACCAATACAGTGTGCAGACACTGTCGATGACTCGCTCACATTCTTCTGTTGTGTACGCTGCAGTCCACATTCAGCATATGACATTCCTTATACTCTGAACCTGTATGTTTTGGGGCATCAGACACCTCTAGTACAATGAATTCCACATCAGCTAGTTTGTCTCATTATGGACGGGCAACTTCCAATTGAACAGATGGGCTGTAGGGCAAGCCGTTCGTCGTCATTTTATTTGTTGCCGGTCATGTTGATAGGTCAACTTACCTCTACCCAGAAAAGCTATCATCTTCGTCTTTCACTACGCAATCTGATTTGTAAGGCCTCCATCTTCTAATTGGTTGAGGATTTCTATGGTGTGTGACTTTGCTAGCACTCTCCACATCAAGGGCTATACTGTCCGCATTTTTAAAAATTTTCTGGGAAGTTCGATGATCATGGAAATGGAAGTAATTTGCATAGGAAATGCTCTGCCTGTCAAAGTCAACGCTTACATTGCCGTAGTCAAACCTCATAATCTGAAAATCGGCTAACTTGTTGTGTGCAGGTGTTGTTGTTGTCTGAAGCAATCATGCAGGGAGTGAAGATCATACGGTGAATTTCAGTCTCGTCTAATTGCAATTCGAATCAAAGACCCTGGACCATTTCCATCTTTTTGTTGTCTTCCCATTCTCCTGGAAGACTATGACCACTAAAGGGTTAACCAACATGATGATTAACTAAATGTTGAACCAATTGAATCTTGTCAATTTAAGGGCGTTTGAACGATATAATCAGCTATATATGAAGCCTCAACATAATTGATAAGTAAGGTAGATACACCCAAAAGTGCCAAAAGTTGGTACTATACATTGTTACTATTATTGGGCTGATTAGATATTTATATTTCCTTGTTGGCAAGAGAAAGGAGGTTGTAATGTACCAAAGAACACCTCATTTGGATATTATATGCAAAAGTTATTCACAATCAAAGTCTATTTCTAAAAGCGCTCTATGCAAATAGGTACATAACTGAATTTAGGAATGTTCACTTGCTATAGATGGCACTTTTAGACATAGGGCGATTTTAGGGGTACCCACCATATAGTCAAGCGTAAGTCCTCCATCGCATGCATGTGAGTGTTTTAAACTCCACCCTTCAAGTTAAAACTTGCACACGGGTTCTAACGGCTGGTTAAATCAATTTCTTTAGGGTGTTCTTAATCTAAGTTCAATTTGCGCCTTCCAAGCAATGGACACTTTGTTTTTAAATATCCAAATTGAACTTAAATCATTTAAATCCTAATTTTGAAACTATGGTGAACTAAATCAAATAACTAATCAAAAGATAAATCCAAACTAACCTCAATCTAACCTAATTTATAGAATGTAATTTTCCCTTTCCAGAATGGTAAAGCAAGTTAAATTCTGACTTTCCTAATAAAAGAAATGAATGGATGAAATATTGATCCCTAAACTACATCACCACCTTCATCCACAAATTAAAAATAGTAAAACTAATTGAAATAAATCTAAATTTTTAGGGTTAAGTTTTTAATTATGTTAGTTACCTAATTCGAAGACTAAACCTAATTTGACTACTAATTAAAGAATTTCATCCAAATTGAAATCAAACTTCATCCAATCTTTTCTCACTTAAAATTAAAGTATTTTTTAAATGAAAAGAGGTTCTGGAATCTTCAAAAGATTCCCTAATTGATTCCTAATTTAAATGATTCCTTAAAGATTCTTTAGAAATTCTTTTTAATTATCTTCTAATCTATTGTGAACTAAATTTTCTATTCTAAAATTAGTATTTTTAGGTTTTTATGAAAATTCAGAAATTACCTTCCCAACAAGGTAAGACACTAAAAATTAAAATCTAAAAAATTATTAATGAATGAAATTTGTTTTAAAAGTCTAACGAGTTAAATTTCATTCATTAATTATCTCTTAGTCTAAACGAACAATGTTAATTTTATTTTCTAATTTTCCTAAAGTTTTCAATGGTTTATTTTCTTAAGTGAAATTTTAATCAAATTGGAATTAAATGAAATGAAATGTAAAGAACTTTAACGTACCTTTCCCATGAAGTGATTGATCGTACCATCCTCGAGGATCACGAGGTGAATGGTTTCA
The DNA here is from genome assembly GCA_963920665.1 of Straminergon stramineum. Classification (NCBI taxonomy): domain Eukaryota; kingdom Viridiplantae; phylum Streptophyta; class Bryopsida; order Hypnales; family Calliergonaceae; genus Straminergon; species Straminergon stramineum. The sequence goes on from OY987264.1 coordinate 25,137,112, forward strand.
TAGTATCCCACTCCGTCCTCCATTTTGCTAATTCATCGCGCAAATTGAAATTAAATCTCTTTCAATGTTGTACTTCAATTTCAATTTTTCTTTTCCTACTAATGGTTATGGGATTTTATCAATTTTGATTGTATTTAAAACAATTCCTAATTAATTAGAAATTATTTCAATACCTCAAAACCTTTTAAATCCGCTAAATCAAATCAAATCTAATAAATCCTAATTATTTTGTAATTTTCTAATCTTTCAAAAGATATTAGTTGGCATTTTGTCTTTATCTATTTGTCTTATTAAGCCTAACAAAACAAAATCTAACCAAAGCCTAGCCTTTTAATTCCTAAAAGAATCCTAATCAATGACTAACCAACAACTTAGTGAATAGTAATTAGAATAAAATCAAATTCAAACGATTCTTACCTCATTAATTATCTAGATTCCTTCTCTCCTTCCTTCTTCCTACTCTCAAAAGTCCTTCACTTCATCTTCCTTGCTTGTTGTTCTGGTGTGTTCGTTCTTTCTAGAGTTTGTGTTAGCTATGGAGGAAAGGAAAATTCTTGAAAATTTAATCAAAAGTTTTGTGCATGGCTACCATTGCCTTAGCTTCATACGTACCAGTTTAAAGATGATCAGTAGTTGTAAATCTGAGTTTTAGTAATCAAATGTTGATCACTCAAGTGACTCAACCCCCAAGTAGCTCCCTGTCTTCTCTGAGCAGCTCCCTATCTTCCCCGAGCAGCTCCCTGTCTTCTCCTCCTTGAGCCCAGTCCGTCCCCAGAACTCCCTTTCAACTGCCGGGATTCCGCCATGTGGCAAGGCGCTACTGGCTGTCCCCTTCCCCGTTCTGTTCAGCTAGTTTCGTCTAGTTCTGGTCCCTTCATTCACAACTACTGGTCTTGGTGTTTGCTCGTAGAACGATATCTACTTTGACATATTGGTTTTTGGAAAGTTTTGTGGATGATACTAAATTAATGGGTTTTGACTAATCTAATTTTCAGACTTAATTAACTCTAAGACTAACCAATTTGGGGGGGATTTTGGAAACTTCTTAAATTCTAACTAACATTCTAATTTTTTGGGATTTGGGGGAAAAGGTTAAAACTAAACAACTAAGTATTCTAAGCTAATTAAATTCTCTTTCTAGGATAATTTTAATGACTCTAACTAAAGGGAAACTAATCTAAATCTTGGTTTTATCTAACTACTACTAAGGATTTTATCAAGAATTCAAACCAAGCAATTTTGACTACTTTTCTCTAATCTTTCTTACTAAATCAAACGTTCCTAATTAGTACACCTGCAAAGCATTTTTCCAAGCATGCAAATAAGGGAATTTTCCCAAGTGTTAATTTCAAATCTTTCAAAGTCAAAGCTTTGCCATGCGGGGGCAACCCCAGGTATACACAGTGTCAAAGATCAAATTTTAATATTTTGAAAGTCAATCTTTAAAGGAGGTACACATGACAGTGTTTAAACCGAACTTTAAAGATTAATTCTTTAAAAATTTCAAGTATCCAAGTTTAATCACTAAAGGAGGTACACATGACAGCGTTTAAACCGAACTTTAGCAATTAAAGTCTTAGTCTTCGTTATACAACGAATTTTGGGCAGGGGTTGGTTTAATAAACTTTTGGCAAAGTCAAGCTTCACCGCCTTAAGTATATTAATACCAAATTCTGTTGTAATGAGCACAATTTGTTAGTATTCAAGAAATCTTAAACAAAATTAGAGTTTGGAGGTCTATCCCTTCCAAAATTCTCACAATTCAAAGAAAATGGAGACTTCGCCCCGAGAACTTAAAGAAATCAAATAGAAATCACTTTGAAGGGACCCTCTCATCCTTCAAAGTGTGCAAATCAAAAATTAGAATGAAACTTAGGTCGGATCTCGACCTGGACCAGTGCTCCAACCACGCTGGTAGCACAAAAGCAAAGGTTAGATATAAGAATGAGGGTACCGACAACCTCAAGGGAAGGGCCTTTTATACTTGTCCTAGGCCCCTCCCCGATAAGTTGTCGGTGGAAAAACATTTACTTTTGATCCCGAGATATTTCCTAAACTACCCTATTGTAATTCCAAAATAATCTTTGTTTAATGGAAGAATTCTCTAGAACCCTCTCCATTTAACTAATAAATATTGGCTAAATCAAATCCAAGATCTTTTCCCAAAGATATTTTGAAAATAACCCTAATTAACCTAGATATTTTGCTAATTAACCCAAAGTATTTCTAAATTGTCTTTCTTTAAACAAAAGATGGATTGTTACGCAAGAAAAGAGGTCTTACCCAAATCCAATCTTCAATTTTCCAAAAGATATTTGCGAAATTAACTTTGAATTACCGCTAATTACTATAAAAAAGTCAAACCTATTGTTGGACCCCTCCTATCTTCTAGTGAACAACTCCAAATTGAAAAATGATTGCGCCATTGTGTTTAGAACACCCAAATTAGGCAAGGGGACCCCCTACCCCCTTCTTCCTAGCCCTTTGTAAATATAAAATCAACTTACGGTAACTCCAAAGAAAGGTGAAAACCCTAACTTTTGTAATTTGTTTCTTTTGAAGAAACTATCTATCTAGGGTAACTTAGAAGGTTCGTGGGAGTAAGAAAAGACCCCTCATTCATGTCATTTGGACACCGCCATCTCCTAGTATGCCGGTCAACCCGCCGTAAAGTCATAAATTCTTTAAAAGTCCACTGTCATTGCCGATTCTGGTACCTAGGAATGTCAAAATGTCTTCAAACTTTGTGTAACGCTTTATTAGCACACAACACACTATCCTAATTTTTAGTGTGATTTTACCGCAACATGGGTAATTCTTAGGAATTTACGACCATGTTTAAAGGCAGTTGACTTCCCATGGAGTCATTGTAATAGTTTCAGGAAATTCCGAAACTTTTTGGGTAGCTTCTAGGAAACTCCCAAAACCAAAGTGCAACATTACATTTCACTTTGCACTATTCATAAGGAAACAAAAATTAGCAATTCCCTTATAATTTCCGCCGAGGGGGAAATTATTCTTGTATCGGGGAATCTTGGAACAACCGGCTCCAATGTTGGCTCCTAGCATGCTTTTAGAGTAAAAGCACCTTTCTTCATACTCTGGTCGCTCTCCCATCACTTTATTTGCAGATTGGATAATTCTTCTATAAGTAATCTGCAAATAAGAACTTACCAATCCAAATTCTTTACGAATTGGATGGTGACCTATACTAGACTCTCTAGACCTAAAATAGACTTAGCCGGCTTGTCACATGCAATTGTAAGACTTAATTTAACATGGAAAACTACTAGGACTGGCTAACACTCAAACCCTTAATTCTCTCGGAAATACTTAATCGACCTCTCAGACTCTCAACTAGGCATTAGAAGTATGAAATTTGAGTATTTTATATACTCTACACTTCTAAGATGACCCCTCACTGTATTGGTAGGGACTTCTACCAAATACCACTCAAACACTCTTTTTATGCATTCTTGCATATAATTACACTAAAATACTGACTAAAACGAAAAAAAGAAAACCCTGAGTTCCAAGTGCCAACTTGAGGGCTCACAATGCACAATTGCCAACTATCACCAAGCTAGAGAGCCATTGAGCAAGAAAAACTAAATTGCAACATAAATTGTGCTTAAATTCTTCTAGAATTGAATTGAATATGATGGGCCATACAGTTTGGCACATGGCGACTATAGAGAGAAGTGGATGGCTATGGCTGAATTTAAAAGGAAAGTCAACATGCATGATATCTAATGTAGATTGTTCTACCAACACCTACACATATCAACAAAGTTCTCCATAGTAAAGAACATGCATTGAATTGAATAGATCAATAGAGGAATTAGCCAACCAATAAATGTATTTGAGACAAATTGCACCACATCAAGGAAAGGTCTATGTGCTCAATCATAGATAGGAAGCAGTTTCAACCCAGTTGAGGATGCAACCCCCAAGGCATCGCATCAAAGAATGCCATATATAGGTGCTTGAAAAATGCTTTGATTGATCATTTGAACAAAAACACTTGCAAGGTCCTCAAACTGAACAAAATTACCAAAGTGGTGCACACAAATACACAAATGCATGTTTTCAAGCTCAGTGCAACGAAAATGTACATGAAGTTGCCTTGATCAAGTGAACTTTGCCATTGGAAGTCTTGGATGCTAACCAATAATGTGATAACAACATCAATGGTTTACCAATCTATGTAAAATTAGAATATTTCCAAGAATCTTCCATAGAATGGTTGCCACATATTATGGAAAATTATAGAAAAACAAAATGGTAAAACAAAAAATTAGAGTAGATTTGTAGAAAATATTTTGCTATCAATCTTAAGCCCTAGAGTTTCCTTGTTACCTTTGCAAGTTGTACAACAAGCTCACTTGTATTGCATTTGTTCCTAGCGCTTGCAATCTTGGGACAATTATTTTTGATGATTCTTAGTCAAAAATGGGGAATGCCTAAACCAAGTTGTGAACAAATATTTACCACCCTTGGTAAATATACGAGCACAACCATGTAGTCTAGATCTATCATCCTTTAAATGTAGATCAGGTCATGCCATTTCTAGAAACCTAAGATGCATAGAAATTGGACATTCCTATGAGGAGTTATGGCCAGATGAAGTTTAGTCTTTTAGGAGGCTATCTAAACTTCATCCACCTCCTTGGACCCCTTCCCTAAATCAAATGACCCTGAGTCTTGGACCCTAAGCCTACACTACCGACTAGTGTGTAATTTCCCAATTTGGGCTTGGATGGATGATTTTCACCAGACTTAATCCATTTTGGGACCAAACTTCATACACTCATATTTCCCTCGTTATGAATCAGTTTGGGGTGTATTTTATACTCCCAGAACCCACTTCACTTGTATTCTCTGATTGTAAAGCTAAAATTGACTTTCCCTTATATTCTAAAGGTGCTACCTACCCCTAGGCCTCGGCCCTAATCTATATGTGCTAAGTAAAATGACCTAGAATGAAAAAGAGAGGGTTAGTGTTCTACCTCGGCTCGGGGCTCCTCGACTAGGTGAGTGAGACTTCATTCCAACATGTTTGTAACCATCATGTCATCTTCGTGGAGTTTTGGTAATTGATTGAATAATTTTAGATGTCAATTTCAATACAATCTTTGGTCCCCTCACTAAGTCCTACCTCTGGCTAACTCTCCATCTTCCTTCCCTTTCCTTTCCCTTCTTTCTATGCTAATCCTTGTTCCACGTGAGGTGAGGAGGTTTAGGTGGCCACCTACTATTCTAAAAGCCCTATGCTAAGTGTTAATGATCACTTGCACCTACTTTATCACCTCATCCTACGAAATCCAAGGCAAGGATTAATGATCACTTCTCTTTGAACTACCCTCACACCCCTAATTAATATTTATGATGCCTAATCTACTCCCTAATGTTTGAAGGGCTTTTCTTAATTCTTATTAAGTCATCCCCTTCCCCTCTTTTCCTCTCACTTGTTATGTAGGTTCTTATTGGAGAATTTGAGACTTTGGTGGAGAGAGTAGACTTGTAGGACTTTACTTATGGCAACCTCCTTCTATGTGTTTTGTTCCTACTGCGGTTTTGTTCCTACCTTCTCCTAGTTTCTCCTAACCTATTGTGAGTGTTTTAAACTCCACCCTCTAAGTTAAAACGTGCACACGAGTTATAGCGGCTTGTTAAATCAATTACCTTAGGGTGTTTTTAATCTAAGTTCAATTTGCACCTTCCAAGCAATGGACACTTTGTTTGTAATATCCTAATTGAACTCAAATCATGTAAATCCTAAAACTATTGAATTATGGTTAACTATGTCAAATATTTAATGATAAGATGAATTCAAACTAAAATCAATCTGACCTAACTCATAGAATGCAAATTGCCCTTTCCAAAATGATAAAGCAAGTTCAATTCTGACTTTCCTATTGAAAGAAAGAAATGGATGAAATATTGACCACTAAACTACTTCACAATCTTCATCCGCCAATTAAAAATAGTAAAACTAATCAAAATTAATTCAAATTTTAGGGTTGAGTTCTTAATTATGTTAATTAACTAATTCTAAGATGAAACCTAACTTAACCAATAATCAAAGAACTTCATCGAAATTAGGACCAAACTTCATCCAACCTTGTCCGACTTAAAATTAAAGTATTTTTAAAATGGGAATAGGTTTTGGAATCCTTGAAAGATTTTCTAAGTGATTTCTAATTTAAATGATTCCTTAGAGATTCTTTAAATATTCTTTTTAATTATCTTCTAATATAACTTAAATCAAACTTTCTATTCTAAAATTATTATTTTTATATTTTTATATGTTTTTAAGATGAAAATTCAGAAATTACCTTTCCAACAAGATAAAACACTCAGACACTAAATTCCTAATGAAAAAGTTATTAATGAATGAAATTTGTTTAAAAGTTTAACGAATTAAATTTCATTCATTAATTACTCTTAATCTAAACGAAAAATTATGATTTTTAATTAATCTAAATTTCTAAATCCTATTGAGATTTCAAGATTCCCTTGTTTGGTTCTTTTGGATGAAAATATTCATTTTTCATCCAAATTTCAAATGAAGTTCATCTAATGGTAAATGGTTAAATTTGTGATTGTTTTCTAAATTAAAATCTAATTCGAAATTTTTTAAGGTTAATTTTCTTTTCTAATTTTCCTAAAGTTTTCTAAAGTTTATCCTATCAAGCAAATTTTTGAATCAACTTGAAATTTTAAAGTAAAACATGAGAATTTAATGTACCTTAGTCATGAAGGGGTCGATTATACTGTCCTCAAGGATCACGAGATGAATTGTTTCATAATAACCCACTCCCTCCTCCATTTTTTCTAGTCCATAACACAATTTGAAATTAATCTTGGTTCGTTGTTGTATTTTTGTTTTAACTTTATTTTTTCCTACTAATGGTTATAAGATTTTCTTAATTTTGGTTGTATTTAAGAAAATTTATAATTAATTAAAAAATATTTTTAATACCCAAAACCATTAAATTCACTAAATAAAATAAAATTTAATAAATTCTAATTATTTTGTAAATTTCATGATCATCCAAAAGATATTAGTTGGTGTTTTATTTTATCTATTCGTCTTCTTAGGCCTAATAAAACAAATTTTAGCCAAAGCTTAGCCTTCTAATCCCTACAGGAATCCTAATTAATAACTAACCAACAAATTAATGAATAGTTTTAAGGAATAAAATATAAATAAGATCTAAGCGTTCATACCTTATTAATTGTAAAGATTCTTTGTCTCTTGTCACTTTCTTTCTTCGAGGGTTGTTATTATGTAAGCATAGGAGTGTGAGCCCATGAGCCTATAATACTACACACCTATGTTATAGGTGTATATACTATAGAAACCATCTATAATTATAGAGTATATATGTTACAAATACCCATATTATAGGTGTTTATGATACATACACCTTCTATAGTGTCTGGCATTTATATTATAGGTACCTAAATTGTAGGCTCAATGCTCACATGCTTGCATTCTTGGGCTCACATACTAGCACTACTATCTTTTTTTCAACTTCTTAAGTTTTCTTCCACTTCATCTCTCTCATTTGTTATGTTGTGTTTTGTGTTCTTCAAGAGTTAGGTGAGAGTGGATGAATTGATGATACTTTGTTTAGTACTTAAGCTAATTTGTTGGCAGCATTAGCACCCACTGAATTAATTTCATTCAATTGGAATTTTTCACAGTACTTGAAAAACTCACCTTTTAGCTTCAATACTTGATCTGTCTCTCCTCACAACTTTTGGACAAGCTGGGCTCCGCTTGCAGTCTCTGGGTCGAGCTAGTCTCCCTTCACAACGCCCCGTTAACTATCATCCCGCACTGCCACGTGTCAATGTGTGATTGGCTGACAATGCGTTCCTCGATCAACACTTCAATCGGCACCTTGGTCGCCTTAGCTCGTCAACAGGCCCTGTTGGCACCCGACTTTGGTCCCTGTATTGTTTTCTTTGGCTTTGGTCACTGAATTTTGGAAATTTCTTTGACTACGTTGATTTTAAGTTTTTAACTAATCTAATATTAATTCTCAACTTAAAGACTTAATTACTTTTTTAACTTAAATTAATCAATTTGGGGGGGGGGGTTTGGGGAAAATTTTCCAACTTCTTAAATTCTAAACTAACAATCTAAGTTTGGGGGATTTGGGGAATAAGTTTAAACTAAGTAAATCAAAGTATTCTAATCTAATTGGAAATCTCTTCTTGGGATAATTTTAATAACTCTAACTAAGGAAAAAAATTAATCTAAATTTTGGATTTTTTTAACTACTATTAAGGGTTTTCTCAAGAGCTCAAACTAAAGAATTTTGACTACTTCTCTTTAATTCTCTCACAAAATCAAATGACCTAAATCACTTACTACATGCAAGGGCCTTTTTTTAAGCATACAAAGGAAAAAAGGTTCCTCAAATGGTTTCAAGTACTTAAATACTTGAAACCACCTCAGAAAAAATATCAATTTTGAAAATTCAAAAGTCAAAGTTTTGTTCTACGGAGGCGACCTTTGGCATATATGGTGTTAATGGACAAATAATAGTATTTTGAAAGTTTTATCTTTAAAGGAGGTACGCATGACAATGTTTAACCGAACAATAAAGACTAATTTCTCAAAATTTCAAAAATGGTCGCAAATTAACTACTAAAGGAGGTACACATGACAATGTTTAAACCAAACTTTAACAATCAAGACCCAATTTTTGTTATATAAGGAATTTTGGACTAGAATTAGTCTAACACATATTAAGCAAAGTCAAGCTTCTCCGCTTTAAGCATATTAGTACCAAATGTTGTTTAAACATCACAATGTTAATTTTTTAGAAATTTAAAAGCAAATTAGAGTTTGGAGGTCTATCCCTTCCAAAACTCATACAAAACAAAAGAAATGGAGGCTTAGCCTCTAACACTCAAGAAAAAATCAAATAGAAATTACTTTGAAGGGACCTCGTCGTCCTTCAAAGTACACAAATGAAAAAATAGAATGAAATAAAGTTGGATCTCGACCTTGATTAGTGCTCTGACCACGTTGATAGTATGAGAGAAACAAAAGCAAAGTTTAGTTATGAGAATGAAGGTACCCACAACCTCGAGGGGGGGGGCCTTTTATATTTATCCTAGACCCCTCCCTAGTAAGGTGTCAATGAAAAAACATTTACTTTCGACCTTTAGATATTTGTTAAACTATCCTAAAGTGTTTTATAAATAATCTTTGTTCAATGGAAGAATTTTTTAAAACTCTCTCTATTTAGATAATAAATCTTCGCTAAATCAAATTCAAGATCTTTTCCCAAAGATATTTTAAAAATAACTCTAACAAATCTAGATATTTTGCTAATTAATCCAAAGTTATTTCTAAATTCTCTTTCTTTAGACCAAAGATGGCTTGTTATGCAAAAAAAGAGATCTTGGCCAAATCCAATATTTGATTTTTTAAAAGATATTTGTGAAATTAACTTTGAATTACTACAAATTACAACTAAAAAGTCAAACTAAGAGATGACCCTCTCTATCTTTTAGGGAACAACTCAGAATAAAATAAAAATTGTGCCATCGTATTTAGAATACCCCAATTAGTCTAGAAGGCCCCTTATCCCTACATCCTAGGCCATTTGTAAGCGTAAAATTAACTTATAGTAATTCCAAAGAAAAGTCAAAACTCTAACTTTGGGGATTTGTCTCTTTTGAGGAAATTGTTTGGTGAAGGTTACTTATAGTTTTTATAAGAGTAAGGAAAGACCCTTTATTTGCTCCAAGCAGACATTGTGAGCTCCGAGTATGTTGGTCAATCCGCCGCCAAGTTGTAAATTCTTTAAAAGTTCAATGTCCTTGCCGATTTTGATACTAGAGAATATCAGAATGTCTTCAAACTTTGTGGGGCACTTTATTAGCACACAAAACTCTATCCTAATTTTTAGTGAAATTTTACTACAACATAGGTAATTTTTAGGAAATTACACCCATGTTTAAAAGTGGTTGACTTCCCATGAGGTCATTGTGATTATTTCGGAAAAATCCGAAACTTTTTGGATGGCTTCTAAGAAACTCCCCAAATCAAAGTGAAACATTACATTTCACTTTTCACTATTTATAGGGAAGTTCAAATTAGCAATTTCCTTTTAATTTTCACTTGAGGGAGAAATCATTCTTGTATCAGGGAATCTTCAAACAACCAGCTGGAATGTTGTCTCCTGGCATGCCTTTCAAGTAAAAACACCTTTCTTCATGCTCCATTTACTCTCCCTTCACCTTATTTGCATTCTAATTCAATCTTCTATAAATTACCTGCAAATAAAAATTACCAATTCAAATTTTTCATGAATTGGATGGTAGCCTATACTAGACTCTCTAGACCTAAAATAAACTTCGTCAATGTGCCACATGCATTTGCAAGACCAATTTAGTAGGAACAAAACACTAGGACTGACTAATACTCTGACCTTTAATTCTCTCGATAATACTTAAATGACCTCTCAAATTCTCAACTAGGCACTAGAAGTAGGAAATTGGAGTATTTTAGATACTCAATACTTCTAGGATGACTTCTCACTATATTGGTAGGGACTTCTACCAAATACATCTCAAACACTCTTTTAATGCCTTTTTGCACATAAATATACTAAAAACCTAACAAAAACAAAAAATAGAAAACCTTGAGTTTCAAGTGCCAACTTGAGGGCTCACACCTACCTTTCTTCTATTCCTTCCTACTCTATCATTTTCCTATCTCTACCCTTTTGATTTCTATTTTCTTCCTATTCTACCCTATTCTATCTTTTTTATTTTGGACCCCAAAAAAAAAATTAACAACAACAGAATTAGGTTTTGTTAGTCAAAGTTGGTGCTAGCCGGGGCCTCCTAGCTAGCTGGGGCCAGTTTTGTGCTCAGTGTATTGGCCAAGCTCATCCAGTGCTATCCTGAATTAAATGTGAGAAATCCCCCCCCCCTCCCTCCCCCCAAAAGACTAGGACTTAGAAATTATTGAAGAAATCCTAGTATATGGAAAAGATGGACCTAACTACAATGGCATGGAAAACTCTAGGCTTGAGCACTCTAGGGCCTACCTTCTAATTTTTGGGTTCTAAACTTTGGTTCGTTTCCAAGATGTGTTGGAAACTAAACTTTGGAGGTAAATATTGGGTAGGTTCAAAACTTTGCCTTCGATTTGGGTTTAACACCAAATTTAAGACTAGAAGGTACCCCGAGGTTCAAAGCTTCGTTGTTGGTAGGACTTTTAATACAAATTCTAAGACTCTTAGGACTTAGGGGGTCCAAAGCTTTGCCGTCCCAGTGGGATCTACAATACCACATACAAAGCTAAAAGAAGGCTAGTTGACTATGGGAACTTAGGACATCTTCAAAGACTCATGTCACGTATTAGTATCACAAAGGTTAGTATAAGATTCAAAGAAAACTAGAGGCCCCCCAAAGCAGCATTGCTAAGGAATAGGGGGGGGGGGGGAATGACTCTATGGTTAGTACAAAGGACAAATGGACACCCACAAAACCTCCAAAAGATATGACAAAACACAAAGGAAGGAGACAACAACACCCTCTCTAAGGTTAATAGAACTAGGGGCTCAAGACTTGAATAAACTTGAGATAAACAACCCAAAAGAGACACAAACTTAGCAACAACAAAACAAGAAGACTCAAAGAGCAAAGGGACCCCATGACCTCTACAAATTGCAAAAGACTATTAAAAGACCAAATGGACAAGAAAACAAGCACCACCAAGTTTTTTGGCTAAAATGTCAAAAATTCCAACAAAAATTGAACCCAATGGAACCAAATATAAAATGGAGGTGTTTCGAGAGGAAAAGGGCGCCCTTTTCATATGCGGTTGGGCACCCCACCTCTTCTCTAAGTTACAAGTTGGGAACTCTGTTTCAAACATAGGAACCCTAAAACCTTATATCTTCACTAGATTTCGCCTACACCTAGGGCATTGACTTCCTAACTTCTATGTTGGTCCAACTTCTAACTTTTGGAGATTAACTCTGATTTGCAAACGGATAGTGCCACTGGCTCCAGAAGGTCAATTTTAGTCTAAGTATTCCCCCTCCCCTTTATCCTTTGCAAAAAACCTAGTGAAATCTAGCACCAACTTTAGTCAAAAAAGGATTGAAAATCTCACTTTTGGAGGTTGCTTTTTCTGAAGAAGGTGATTGGCTAGGGTGGTTTGGAAGATACGAGGGGTAAGAAAAGATCCTTCATTGACTTCATTTTGACTCCATGTGCTCCTGGGATGCCAATCAACTGCTCACAAACACTACTACATCGTTTAAATTCGAGGGAACCTCCCGGTTTGAGTGCCTTCCATTGTCATAATGTCTTGAAACTTTTCGGAGCATGTTATTAATAAACAAGAACCTATTCTAGTTTTTAGTGAGATTTTAATGCCCTTCAGAGAATTTCTAAGAATTTTCCATCATGAGTTTCAACAATTGATCATCTAGAAAGGGTATTTCTACAAGTCAAAAAATTCTGAAACTTTTTATAGGGCCTTTCATGGAATCCCACAATGGTCGTGTAAGCTCATATTCTTACTTTGCAAATGTAGGAATGGGGAGGATAAATCCCACCCTTCACGACATACTAGAAAAATAAGAAATCTTTCACATATGAGAGAATCTTAGCGTATGGACTTCACTTCCAATCCCTTGGCATACTCCAGACCTTAGATCATCATCTATGGCCTGTAGGTTCTTCCACATGCCCATCTTGAGATAGTAACCCCTACAATACTAACAATTGGAGCTTCTAAGGTTTTGACGATGGAATGGGGAAATAAAGACCTAACCTAGGGATCTCGTAAGACTTCTCTCGGCTCAATTTTAGCTAGATTGGGTCATTGGCTTAGTAGGTTAGGCTATATGAAACAACATCACTCAAACCTTCTAACTTCTATCATTTGGGGTTTTAATCTATGTACAAGTAGGCATCTAAGGTGTTTCTAAACCTAAAACCCTATTTAAGACCAAATACCTACATCGGTGTGTTACAACCTATTTTGGTCTTACGCTCTTTTCTAGACTTTTTACATCTAATTACTTCCTAAATTGTGAAATTTGAAAAAACAAAACAAAACTATGAGTCCCAAGTGATGAATTGGGAGCTCACACAAATGTCCATAGATTCAGATCTTAAAAAATTCTAAATTTATTCTTTAGTATTTATACCTTAAGTGAGGTTGTTTGTTTATTTTGTTTGATATAATGAGATCTCCAAAACCATGCATCCCTAAATCACTTTCTTAGTACCATAAAAAAAGCTCTTAGCGAGGAAGGATGTAAGGGCTTTGTTTTGTCATGTGCAACTCATAGAAGAAAAAATATTTCATTTTGAAATTTTATGAATTTAAAAATTTTAAAAATATTTTTACTTTCATTTTGGTTTTGGCAATGGCACAAGGCATACTAATAATATTTTTTAAAAATATTACAAGACTTTATAAAATAAAATAAAATCATTTGCTTTCAACATTTTAAACCAATATAATAGTTTAATGAAGCTTTATATCTATAACTTAAATGAGTTTCTTTGTTTTTTTGTTTATTACAATGAAATCTTTGAAATTATATGTCCCTCAATCATGTTCTTGGAACAATTGGAAAGCTCTTTGAAAGTAAGGGTGCACTAGCTTTGTTAGTTTGTTTCTTGGCTATGGCAACATCATAGGGCACACTAGGATCATTGAAATTTGATGTTTGCAAAGCTAAATGAATTTGTTGAAATGTATTGTCAATTTTATAAAAAAATATCCACTTCATTACAATACATTTACTCTCTAATTTCTTGATGTCAATAACTACCAATATATTGTATTAGTATATAATTCCAATTGATTTAACTACAAGTTTTGATCAATTTCATCATTACTAGAGATATTATGTAGAGTTTGAAATTCCAATAGAGATTCTACTATTATTTGTTCTCAAAAGAAAAAACTTTGGAGAAATTTGAAGACAACATCATGAGTTTAAGGTTTGTTCAACCCATAAACTCAAGACTTAAATTTTTTTTGTACTTCTATCACATCAAGAGATAGTAATAATAGGATCTAAAAATGGAAATGGCTTTTGTACATAGCCTAATAATCAAAACTATAAATCCACTAATTTTTGTTGTTGAACATATAGAAATGTGCTTAGAAAGATCCATTTGCAATAAAATGCATTGCATGTTTAACAATAACACTTCAAATTTGAAAAATTATATTGATTTCATAAAATTTAAGATGGAAGACTGAAGTTACATTTTATTTGTTTAAATATTATATTTTCAATATGTAGAAATTTGCATTTGAAAATATAAATGTCACTCATTCTTTCCCATTTTTTTGCAACTTTTGGCATTAATTTGCCCTTCTTATCCATTTTTGTCCAATCTAATTTATATTTATTCCTATGGCCAAAAAAGACAATTTGTCTTAGCATTTTTTAATTCAACCTTTGCTTTGGGAATAAATTTACAATGACATTTATTCAAAGAAACTGTAAAATTGGTTTTCAAGCTTCAAATATGAACCTCTCCACAACAAATGCTTGTTTTACCTTCCAATAAAAAATAACTTTATCTAAATTTCCTAAGCTAAAATTTTGTAGAATTTGGAGTCTAATGAGTATAATAGAGATACTCATAAAGGTTGTCCCCAATTGTAACAGTAGTATCGAAGGAAGGTTTAACCCCTAAATGTTTTCAACTATGTTTTCACCAAAAACACTCCAAAACTGTCATTTCTAGAACAAGTACCAAAATTTAGGAAAAAAACATTTTTGGACACATGTAACCATAAGATCTTGTACTAAACTTATTTGAAATGATGTGGAAAAAATTTCAGAATTTTCACCATGTAGATTGTAAGATATTAGCGTTTGGATTAGCAAAAATCCTTTTTTGGGCCCTATAAAAAAACAGGCAGCTGCACTTCACAAGGCCACATTTGTATGGCCAAAAATTCCAAAATGGTGATTACTCTTTGGATTCATTCTTCAAGGCAAGTTGGCTACGTGCTTGAAAAAATTCAAATCATTTGAAATTGTACAACATATAGGAAAAATAAAGTAAGTACGAAGAAGTAGAGAATGATTCAAAATACTAAATTGAGAAGAATTTTATTATGGAATTGAAAAATTACAATCTCAATGGTTGTAATGTTTTATTAAACAATCCATACCCTATGATTTTATTTTTTTCAAAAAATATTGAAAATGGAGTGAAATAAAGGACTTCAAAGTTTATTTTAGAGTAGAGAATCCGAAACTGCCCACAAACTAAAATGTTTCATAACTTTCATCTCATAAATCAAAATGAAATGATTCAAAGCTTTCCATGTACATATAAATCTAGAAAACCAATTTCCAATTTTTATTTCTTAAAAAAGTATTTTTTTAAGAAATTTTTGGGCTGTCAGAAGATCAATGACAATTACATATCATGCAATAAATTTTTAACCATGAAGTCAAAAGTTATGAAGATTGTTGGGCCTTAAAGATACTCCTCGGGCACATGTTGTGTGAAAATTTCAAAGAAAAAAACCCAAAAAACTCCATTCATAGTGAGCTGCCCAAAATTGCTATGTTACCAAAAAATGCAGTTTGGACATTTAGGGGTTAACTACAAATAGTAGAAAAGAAATACAAGACCAAACTCTATTAGACCCCCATTTTGGTGCTCAAAGGAGTTTGGTCTTGTATTTTCCTCAAACTCCAAATCTTGGTCATACGTTGCACACACTTTATGATTAACTCTAATATGAATCAACTATTTCGGAAGCGGATCTATTTGAGCCAGCCAACACTAAAGTAACATTCAACAAAGCCAACAATATGGAATATTGAAGATTGAGTGGGTAGTTGTTACAATCATCAACTCACGTGATCATGATATGATTAAATTGAGCATTGGTTGTCTACATTAGTGGTAATCACTTGCTAATCCACTCCCATGTATCAACTTGTATCATCAAGAATTATAGAAACACCGAGGCTGTCAAGAAGAGCACCACCTCCTCCATGAAACCCAATTACTCTACCAATATCACTGGCGAATGGCTTACCCTCTTCATTGCCAAAAGGACCATAACTTTTAATATTGGTATGGATGGTCAATGATGCTACACTGTCAAAGGTAGCTATTTTATTTGTACCAGATATTTGCAGGTCTCTCTGGGACAAGTATCCGCTGATATGCGTGATGAACTCAAAGGCCTCAAATAGTACCTGGAGTCACAACAACGATATCTTAGAATCTAATTAGAGATTCAAATTTAGGAGATACTACAGTACTACGTACTATTCTTTCATAAGGACGCATATGGAAAAGAGGAATTCTCTTAAAAAAAACTGATTCTAATTTATAATGCCGTACATGGAACTCATGAGAAACAGTACGTAAACTCTTACCTCTGTATATCGGTCTCCATTGTAATCATCACAGTATCTCCTCACAAAGCTACTCTTAGCAAAGTTATAATCCACCTCCATTGAACCCACTAGTCCTGGTGATTGGGAGTATCTCAACTTCATCCGATTGATAGAGGTGCCCACATCAAAAAATTTCCTACCACCAGGTCCTCCCCAAGGTCCTTGAATCTGTTCATATCATAAACGCATCACATTCCCAGCCTACTGTTAAATCTCCCTCTCAAATACCTCCGAGCTGATATGTACACACAAATTCAAGCATTCTTTCACAAGAAAGCACATCATATCCCAAATACTTGAATCCAACCTTATACAATGCAATAACCAGCTAGCTTGCTTTCATTCACAGCAACAAATACTAAAAATTCCTCTAAGAAGAAGCAATTCTTTGGGTTTTGTTTAAGTAGTCAATCAAATTATCAAGTTCGTACTCTACACCAACAAATGTTCAGATTAGTACACGACATGGCTTACCTGTGCCCTTTCTAGTGATCCAAATGGACGAATATCTTGAAATTCCAACTTTCCCCGATCACCTACCCTTTCCAGTGATCCAAATGGACGAATATCTTGAAATTCCAACTTTCCCCGATCACCTAGGAAACATATACAAGGGCAAACAAAACGAGTCTTAGATATTACAAATTGTGTCAATACTTTTCAAGTTGTTACCACATTTTGCTATATGAACATGTCGAACTTGCAATTACTACGTGCCATTCATCGATAGAAGCTCACCTCTCAGAAGTAGCCCTTTGATGTACCGCAATTCTTTGCATATTTCAGGAAATAGTGTCCGCTCCTGAGAAATTGGATGCCAACATCTTCTGATCAAAGCAGCCAACTTCGGAGGACAATCCTCCGGAAGATTTGGTCTTAATGTGTCCGCCTTCACTTGTTGATTCATTAAATTGAGGGAGAGATCATCATCGTAAGGATCTTCCCCAGTCAGAATCTCAAAGCAGATGATGCCAAAAGAATAGACATCAGCTTTTCTGGGGTTGAACCTAGACTTCTCCAAGTCACCTTCTCCTCGGATGACCTCCGGCGCCATCCACTTGGAGGTACCTTGGTTAAGAGTCTGATTTAAATATGTCTGAGTGGCGTTCCTGGTTTTAGTCAGACCAAAATCAGCAATCTTCACTGAACGAATTCTCTCGCTTGATGGATGTGCAAGGTTGACAAGAACGTTCCCAGACTTGAGATCACGATGCGCCATACCCTTGCTGTGAATATACTTCACACCTTCCCCAATTTGGAGCATCAAGGCAACAGCTTGCACATCTGAAAGAGGACGCGTAGCTGTGAGATTGTTTCTTTCTCTTTCGCGCGAAATATCGGACAAAACAGTATGCAGGTCCTTGTCCATTTCTTCCATGATGAGGTAACATACTCTAGGTTCCTTCGAGTAGCCCAGGAGGCGTACTATATGAGGATGGTGTCCCAATCTCTGTAAAGCAGTCATTTCTTGATCAAATTCTTTCGTGTTGGGCGTTTTGAAAATCTTAATCGCATACTTGCCGCCCACAAGATTCATTTTTTTCACCTCCGCAGACGCACCTCGACCTAACAGGATGCCGCTGAGAACAAGATCCTGAGGATTCACAAATAACAAATCAGGGGATGATATAACCAAGCTGAGGCCAGTTGATTCGTCGGCGACTAATGATGACTCCGAGTCTTTCAAAGCTCCACTATTCTCAGGCAATTGGGACAACGTGTTCAGATTATCTTCCTCCTCGGATCGCATTTTCAGCTTCAGCAACTCGTTTGCAAGCCGTTTCTCTGTTGGATCGTCCAGCTTCACAGACCTGAGGCGGTCCTTGAGGCTCTCCTCGTCTTCCTTCATCGCTGTCAACAGAGAAAACTCGTCCTCCATACTCAGCTGACCCTCGCACAGCGCTGGTTCAAATGTGATGGAAGACTCCTGAGAGTTGTCCACGAGAATGCTCAGAAGAACCGACACATGCCATTGAACTCCGTAAAGTAGCCTTGCAAAGGTCTCCTTCATGTCGCTTTGTTCAATGGCTGCTCTTGGCCATTGGGAAGAAGTGATGCGGCTGGCGTTGATGAGCGTCTCCACGTCCAGGAGCACCTGATGAAGCTCTTCAAGCACTGGAGTCGTTTTCTCATCAAGAAGGGGTGAGAGTTGAATCTTTTGTAAACTACCTCGAGTATCTGTAAGCCTCCCGACGAGAAAATGAGATTGGTGCCTGTTCATCAGATAATCTTCGGCCTTGTCGCCTTCAGCACTGGAACTCGAGTATTGAGTAGACAATATTTGAATTGTTTCCATGCAGAGGTTGAGTAGCTCATCCGCCTTGGGTGCATCTTTTACGGCGAATCGTCTAAAATAGGTACGGACACGCTCCATGAAGCGGAAGTGCACGAGCTCCTTCAATTATAGGGTCTTCAGGATAGATGTCAGGTACAAAAGCTTAGAGAACCTGCCACATATGCACATCCAAACGATGGAGCGACGAAAACAAGAGCACGCGATGGTACTCAGAACTGCCACTTACTTCACTACGACAGCTTCTTCTTGCACGGACAGCTCTTCCACGAGCAAGGGCGCCACTTCAATTGCACTGGCTAATGCAAGTGGTCCTCCTCGTACCCTGAATCAGCAAGCCTAAACTAAATTCGAAAGAGCCTACGGGACGAGTGAAGAATTGGGGACCCTCCAGGGCCTCTATTGTTCAAACTACCAGAAATTCATGTTCCAAAACCCGAAAGATGGGATGAATCAACTCTGTAGGGTACCCTCGATGCAGAGCTCCATCGGCACAAGCTCCTAAGCTGAACTCCACATGCATATCCGTGAAAACAGTTCTAACAAGTTTCCACCATAGGTCAAAGCACTTGTGCAAAGAAACTAACCAACGTGTTACGCGACGATTCATGCTGAACCAATTGAACCTTGTCAATTTAAGGGGCGTTTGAACGATTCAATCAACTATATCTACTACACATGAAGCCTCAACACAATGGACAGTCAAGTGCAAGTCCTCTGTCACAAGCTAAATTACCAGCTATCACCAAGCCAGAGAGCCACTGAGCAAGAAGAAGTAACTTGCGGCCATAATTGTGCTTAATTTCTTCCAGATATTGATTCTGTATTCATCAAAAAACTAGGCAAGAGGAACGCAGGGCTCTTTAGAAAATTACCTCCAGCACTTTAGGAGACGGGCTGCGGCTATGGCGGCACAATTCTCCTTCTTGCCAACACCTTGCTAACAAAAGAAGCTCAGTACCCAAAACCTCCAGAAACTGTTGCATGAACAGCAGAATATTATGAGCAAGGGTTTACTCAAGAGTACCGAAGAAAGCACTGGACCCCAAGAATTACGAAACTTGAAGTAGGCTTTGCAATGACAGCGGCACACTGGCAAAGCTTTCCTTCTCCTGGCCAAGAAAGTAACTCTTAATCCAAAATAAGCCTTCTGCAACTGTGTCCCCTACAGCAGAAGGCTTATATCTTTAGAAATATGAAAATTATTTTCTCAATTTCTTCAAGTTCATCATGTAAAAAGTCTGGTATGTAACTCCCGAAACCCCTGAAGTTCCAAGGTCTTTTTCCATCAAAAAAACACTTTAAACTGCCCTTTTTATTGCAAAGAGCGAGAAAGATTCAATTTTTTTGGTGTGTATTTAACTATAAGATCTTGTACTAGAGTAGTATAAAAATGTGTGGAAGAAATTTCAAAAAATTTGACTATTTAGATTGCAAGATATGTGCATTTAAATTGAATAAAACAAGTTTTTTTACACCCTACTCAACTAGATTTTTTGGCTTTAAATCTTCTTGATTAAAATTTTTGCACTATTGATTTTGATTTTCTAATTTTAATGTTGAAAAAATTAGTTGAGAATACAAAAAAAAATCCAAAAATACACACTTCATTTTCACTCATTAAAAAATTGTTAAGTTCAAGTAGGTTCTAGATTGAAGGAAAAATTCAATCGTTAATAGCTTTAAGATGGAATTCAATTACAATAATCCTGAGGGTGAGATTGTTCTAGGAAGGAAACTAAACCCTAGTATTTTTTCTAGAAGATTTTGAGATTGCCCCAAAAAATAGATTGTCAATAACTTTATCATCACTAGTCCAAATAGCATGAATCAAAGCTCTAGATGTAGACAAAAATATAATCTTTGAGAAAAAAAATGATTTCTTTTTAGTTTTGGGGACTGAAGGTGGCATAAATTTTGCTCTGGGGCACTCATTGAAAGAAGAAATTATATTCCTTATAGAAAGCTAACATGATTCCTATTTTCCAAAAAGTTTCAAAAATCATGTCAAAAATTTTAGATCACACAAGCATACCCAAAATCCCCAAAATCCCTTGCAAGGACTTTGGGACTTTAGGGGTTTAAAAGTCAAGCATTGGTTTGGATGAATGAGAAGTTTTGTGGTCATAAAAGCCCTTGGAACCAATGTGTGTTTTTTGGGCAAAATTTTGCTCAGAAGCAATTTTTTATTTTTAATAGGGAATATTTGGCAAAATATTTTTCCTTTTCGGTAGATGAAATTCCTAATTTGCTACTAGATCTTGGATCTATATCATTCTACTTTGGATAAATGTACATCATTTTGGATGAATAAATGAAATTTCATCCACATATTGCAAGTTTCATCCATTTTTATGGATGTAAATAGCTTCATCCTTGCAATGATTATCGCTTTCTGCACTGCCTAAAATAAATGAAAAAGAAAACCTTGCTCTAAACCTCTTTGTTTATCCCCTAAAGGATTGGCCTTATGCTTTTGGCAACATAACTTTCCAGGGCACGTACATGTGAGCAGAGATTTGACTTATTTAAGCTGAAATTTTCTTACAAGGTGTGGACGAGGAATATCTTCCATTCATGCTAAATTTCATTTCATTTGAGTGTACAAGTGAAAAGTTTTGATGCAAAATATTGTTTGTTTCTCAACCCAGGCAGCTCGGGCATGTCAAAAAAATTCACTTTTTTCAAAAATAAAAATTTGAAATTGGTTTTCTAGATTTATATATGTGGGGAAAGCTTTGAATCAGTCCATTTTGATCAATGAGATGAAAGTTATGAGGAATTTTAGTTTGCGGGCAGTTATGGAATCTCTACTCTAAAATAAACTTTGAAGTCCTTTATTTAACTCAATTTTTAATATTTTTTGAAAAAAATAAAACCATAGGATGTAGATTGTTTATTACAACATTACAACCATCGGGATTGTCATTTTTCAATTCCATAATTAAATTCTTGACAATTTAGTCTTTTGAACCATTCTCTACTTCTTTCTACATACTATTTTTTCCCTATATTTTATACAATTCCAAATGATTCTAAATTTTTCAAGCATATAGCCAACTTGAATTTAAGAATGAATCCGAAGATGCACCACTATTTTGGACATTTTTTCATACAAATGTGACCTTCTAAAGTGTTGCTGCCCGGTTTTTTGCAGGGCAAAAAAAATGATTTTTGTCACTTCAAATGTTAATATCTTGCAATACACATAGTGGAAATTTCTGAAATTTTTTCCACATATTTTCAAAACAACTTACTACAAGATCCTACGGTTACATGTGTTCAAAATTGGTTTTTTTCTTAAACTTGGTACTTGTGCTAGAAATGGTAGTTTTGGAATGTTTTGGGTGAAAACATAGTCAAGGAACTTTAGGGGTTAGTGTCCAAATTTTGGACATCAAAATGCTAGTGGGGCTAGATTCATGATGTTGCATGACAACCATCTTCTTGGGATTAGACCCCATGCGTCATCAAGGCAACGCATCTTGAGCTATCATTCCAATTACGTGAAGCTCATAATGCATTTCTTGAAGTCCATCAAGTTCTAAAAAAAGGTTTTAAGATCATTCCAATTTCAATTTAGAAATTTGTGTATATTTAAGGCATAAGATGCACAACTTTTCTAAAGTTATGCCCTCTTGGATCAAGATAGTCCTAAGAAATTAACCCCTCATATGTATCTACAATGAACTTGGAAGTTTTTAAAATTATTTGAAATAGGTTTTTAGATAATATAGATTTAAGAATATTTAAATAATTTAAAAAAATATTTGGATTAATATTAGCCTTCCAAAAGATATTAGAATTCTTTTTTTTTAAACTAAATATTTCATGATTTATATAGTAAAGGTAAATATTGATTCTAAAAATGTACAACATTTAAACAATGAAATCTAGAGTATATTTTTTATACAACTATAGTAAAACTTTGAAAATTCTCAATTTATTTATTTGGAATTAAAAGAATGTGAATCAAAATGTACTATAATCTTCATTTTTTAAAAGAAAATCCAATGAATAGTTTAGAAGTTATAACAATAGTAGTAGATTTTTTAAATTGTATTTTTAGGTTAAATTATCACAATGAAATTGGTTCCTTCAACCACAATAATTACAACAACTTGTAGTAATGAAAATGAGATTCTCACTTAGGTCTAGCCTCCTACCAACAATCATCTTTGAACAGATAAAGGCAAAACCATTCTTCACTTAAAAAAATTTCTTAGTAAATAAGATCTTTCTAGATTCTTTATTAAAGAAGATATTGATAGATATAAATAGCTATGCTAGTTTTTTTATATATAAAGGAGAAATAAAGCAATATCAATTTTGAAAACATGCAATTATTGTGTGAAGTTGGGGAAAGTTTTATTGGAAATTTAAGGAACATA
This sequence comes from Straminergon stramineum, assembly GCA_963920665.1. Lineage (NCBI taxonomy): Eukaryota > Viridiplantae > Streptophyta > Bryopsida > Hypnales > Calliergonaceae > Straminergon > Straminergon stramineum. The sequence continues at coordinate 25,160,244 of OY987264.1, forward strand.
TTAAAAATCTATAAAAAAAATGGGAACATTATGGGAACATTCTAAAAATATGGAAACTTCATGGGAATGTGATGAAAATATGGGAACATCACGGGAATATGGGAGCTTCAATTGTAAGAAAGTGGGAAAGTATATAAACATGATGAAATCTTAAAGTATGTATGGGGCATAGAGAGAACATTAAAAAACTTGATGAAAATGTGAATGTAATATCCAATAGTGTGAATAGGAATACATAAGTAGTCCCAATTTTTTATCACAATGCAATAGGCCCACCCTAAAAGAGCTAGGCCCAACAAACATTCCATGACACTAATTAGAAAATACCATATTATAGATTTTTGGAAAATTCTTTTAAAGATAGTTCTATCCTCATCTACCCTACATTGAATCACTATCAACCTTACCAAACCTTCTCACTGAACAAGTGTGTTGCACTCAAACTAGCTATCCAATTTGCATGTGACACATTACCACAATACCTAACAAATGTGTCACACTTAGATTAGATAGCCAATTTGAGTGAAACATATTATGGTAAACCATCCTTTGATGCGCTAACCACCCATGACATGCACCTAGGGAATGATCTATTAGAGTCTTATATCAACCCATGACAAACTTTTTTAATAAATGAGATTACCACTACATTAGGTTGGTTAGTGCCCAAAATCAATGCCTTGGGTGATGGTGATGGGTTATTAGTGTTTGCTTTATGGAATTCTATCTTTTTCAGTTTCAATTCATAACAAAAAGTGATATTTTTATTCCTTTACGTTGTGGCCTTGTTAGGACACATGGTGACTGCTTTAGGTGGTAAGATGGTCATTATGAAAACACTTTTTGTTGGTTTTGAGGTAGTCTAGAGATTCTTTTGGGGCAATTAGGCAACACACTTCAAATATTCATAACAAACTCATACTTTGTCAAAAAATAATAATATTTCAATTTCTCTCTTCATTTCTCACATTTGCCTTTGCATAGTAAAAAATCTGAATTTTTTGCTAGGGCAAACCACTTGTCTTGTTTGTCCTAGGATGGTTTATTTTATTACAATGTTGTTGCAATTTAATAGAACACTAGTGTGCCCCGTGTCTTTGCCACAACCATCGCAATGTCAAAAGTGATGTCAAAAGTGCCAGCTAAGACTTCCTAAATCTCTTGAAATGAAAATAAAAATAAAATTTTAATTCATACAAACTTTGAAATTCAATATCTTTTATTTAGTGAGTCAAAACACCTTGAAACAAAGCATGTGCACCCCTCCTTGCAGAGGGATTTCCAAAGATACCAAGAATACAACCAATTGATACACGGTTCAAAATATGCATAATTTAGCATAATTAAAGATTGAAAAATAACTCAAAAATCCATAATTCTTACACCATAGGTTCAAACACCACAAAACAAAGCTTGTGCACTCTTCCTTGCAAAGAGCTTTCTAACAATACCAAGAACACAACCAATTGACACATGGACCAAAAGATACATGATATAGTATAATCTAAGATAAAAAAATAACTAAAAAATCCATAATTTTCACACCATAGGTCGAAACACCATGAAACAAAGCCCATGCACCCCTCTTTGCCAAGGGCTTTCCAACGGTACCAAGAACATGATTGGAGGATAGATGCTTTTGAAGATCTCAACATAACAAACAACAAGACTCACTTAAGGTATGGATGTGCATTGTATATTGAAAAACTTGGCAAAGTTGTTGTTCTTACTGTTGATATCAACCATAAATATTCATTACAATATTGTACAATACAACAACATAGAAGGAAATGGTTTGAACCTTTCAGCTTCTTCTCAAACTCACATCCATACCTTAAGTTAGGTTGGTTGTTTTTGTTTGTTGCAGTGAGATCTCATGGACCGTTTGTCCCCTAGTTGTGTTCTTGGTATCATCAAAAAGTTCTTTGCAAGGAGGTATAGGGATATTGTTTTGAGGCATTCCAACTCATGGAAGACAAAATATTGAATTTCAAAGTTATTGAATTATTGAATAGAAAAATAAGAAAAGAACTTTTATTTTTATTATATCATACTATGGCAACGGCATAAGGCACATTAGTTCCAATGAAGATGGTATACCAAGAAATTGGCTATCCAATCTACATGTGACACATGACCACAATGTTGCTACAATTAAAATGCAATTTGTTCAAGTACAACATATGCATTGTATACATTGATGGCAATGTATGGGAAGATCCAATAGCTAGTGTAAAATCAGCCAAATGAAATCATTAAATTATTGTCTTAATTTTGGTATTTTAGGTTGTATAATCAAATGGAAAACTAGGAATACAGGAAATGAAGTTAATGAATTGCTTATGAAAAAGTAACAACGGTTTCTCATCCCTTCTCCTTCAAGAACAAGGGGATTTTAACTATCCCAAACAAGCTCTTGTTGCTTACTAGTTGGGTAGCCTAAGGGGGTAGCTGGTTAGAACCGGTTGATTCTCATATTTGAAATTCAACATTAAATTTTTAAAAACATATATATTCAACAAGTGTCTCACAAAGCTTCATAAGTCATATATTGTGTATGTTTGAAGATGAGAACAAAAGATCTTTATACAAATAGGGTTGTAGGAGGTAAAACAATGCCATGTGAAATATGTAAATTAGGCTTGGTAGGAGCTCAACCACTCATAGTTAAATGAAAAAGCAAGAATTGTGTTTAAAGTAGAATTTTAGACTTCATTTAGGCATAGTAAAATAATTTTTTTTTCAAAAACTTTGAAATAGGTTAATTTGAGAAATAAAACCAACTCTCATCTACAAAATTCCATTTGAGAATTCAAGTCTCCAATCAAAAGTTATGGACAAAGTTCAAAGACAAGTTGGAAGGGACAATTTCTTTGATATTTTCAAATATTATCTTTGAATTTTGTCCAAATTTTTTTTTGAAGGCTCAAAAATCACAAACAACTTTCTAAAGATGAAATTTAGTTTGATTTCCCACATTTTCATAGATCAAATATTTTGAAAAAAGATATTCTCCTATGCCCAAATGTGGTCTAAAGTTATGCTTTAGACCACAATACCTGCATTTTTGACAATGAGCCGATCAAGTTGTCATCTTCAAATTGTCCCATACTCTTTGAGGATTCATGATAGACAATGAATTTCATCATAAAAATGACCTCTCTACCCTTCCTACTCTATCAATGAAGTGATTCCTTCATTTTTCCATAAAAAAATTTCTTACTTTTCAACAAACCATCTTTACATTTACTTGCAGATTCAATTGCATGGTCCCCAAATTAGTAAAATAATTTGGCACTTTTTTGTAATTACTTTAAGCCAAATTTGCTATCTGAGTACAAAAGTGTGAAAATTGCATTGAATTGATGAATTGCCTTAAACTCAATATTTGAACCAAGTTATAATTCTATTTGCTTTTTTATTAACCAATTTCTTTTGCAAACTTAAAAAAAATGACCAAAATGGCAAAAAAATTAGATTTTTTTCCCTCAATTATATGACTTCTCTTAAGCAATAACCAAATGACCATGGAGAACCACCAAATGACATATAAAAAGAAGAGAAAAAACTGAGTCACCCCATAAACTCCTTATTCACTGATTGAAGGCCTTGACAAAGACATTGTTTCTACTGATGATGTCAACCAAAAAGATTTAGAATAGTACAACAGGGAACAATAAAGATATGTGATGGCAATTTGGACCATTCCATTTCCTTTGCATAATATAGTATATGGTTGACATTTCTTGTTTTGCAGAATCATCATTCACATCTTATGCAATCCCAACAAAGCATACCAACTTTCAGTCTAAAAAAAAGCTCTATTGTAGGTGAATTTTTTAATTTAATTTTCATGGTTTTAAATGATAATTCGTTGAAAAACATTGAAGTCGAATTTAAAAAATTTAATTGTATGTGTATATATATATATATATAACCCATACACACATCTTTCCTTCAACAAGTATGATCTCCAAAAAAGTTTCACAATCCCCTTTATAGAGATTTCAATGTTCATATGATAATGCTTTGATTTTAGAAAATAGATATCTCTTTAATGTAATTAGATTTTGACATTTGCCCCTCACATTCCAACTAACTTTGCACATTTAAGCATGATGGTAAAGTCACTTTGCCAAAATCTAATCACAATAATGAGCTATCAATGTTCCAAAATTACGGCATTATCATGCCAACACTAAAATCTCTATTAATAAAAGGGATTGTGAAACTTTTTTGGAAGTGCTTGTTGAAGGAAAGATATGCTCATAGATGTTTCCTACTTATCTCCACAATCAAATTTTAAAATTCATCACCAATTTTTTTCTACAAATTATCATGTAAAACCTTGAAAATTTAATTAAAATAATTCTCATGAAATAAAGTTTTGTTTTTTTGAAGTTGAAATTTGGTAAGAGAGGCAACCCATTTTTTACCACTTAGGCACAAATACATATTTGCAAGGGAGGTTAAAACAATGGAGGAATTTTCCCATGTGCTAAAATAGAGTTCACAAGGTTTCCATAATTTTCCAAATTTTTATTTCTCAAAACACAATTACTATGAATTGTTCAACTAAAGATTTTGTTCCACCCATATTGGTCATATAGACCTTCCTATTTCAACCAAGGGCTAGTTGCAAAATCCAACAAGGTTTGGTTGCAATATTGAGAGTCTTGTAGCCAATCATAATACGTGACGGGAAGTGTGCCAACATTACTAATGTTAATCACCTCTTGATTGAAATTACTCTACCCTACCCTACCAAAATGGGGCAATGATCAAGAATGGGTTGCCTCCCTTATGCTTCATTGGTATTGCGTAAGTTATGAATGTTGATTGTGAAAAACTCAAATTGTTAAACATATTCTATGGTAGAAACACCAAAAATTGTCAATATAAGCAATTTGGAATAGTTAGAGGCACCTTTTCCTAAAAGCAATATTTTTGTAGTATTAGCAAGTGAAAATCATCAATATTGTTAAAAAAAAATTATAATTTTTGGATATGGCATGTATTTTCTATCAATTTTCAAAGTTGCAACTCCCTAGACCATTGAATGTGTCACATAGGTGGACCCTAAATTGAAATCTGCAAAAATTAGCAATCAACAAATCAAAGTTAAGTATATGTCCTTGAAATGCCTCAGCAAATCAATGCTAAGCATTTGGAAGACACATTAATTAAAGTCTAGGGACACATTTAGTGTAGTCTATGGTACAAGGATGGGATCGAGGACACATCGCTTATCTTTATGGTAAAGGAGATCACCCATTTCCAATCAGCCTCCCATTTTTATAGTTTAGGCTTCTCCATTTCTAATAAGATGAATTGTAGATGACAGCTCATGCACCTTAGTACCTTGGGGACAACAAAAATGTTTAGGAGGTGTACATTGAAAGCTTAGATGATCACAACATGTACATAGGAAGCCTTACATCGATTTTGGAACTATCCTATGGTTGGAAATAGGTTTGCCTACATACATATGAAGAATGAAACAAACAAAATCTTCATGAAAAAAATTTGTGATAATTTTTCTTTTAAGAGAAGAAATTTAGGAAATTATGAAATCCTCCTGAAACCTATTTCTCTAATGAGGAAATTTTTTCCTGAACTTTTCCCATGCCTCAGATAGGCTGAATTACTTGTGTGATCAGAAATGGGTGATCATCCTGATACCCCACTGTACAGCAACATAGAAGATATTTGAAGGATGGAAATGGTTTGAGGCTATAACTTAAAAACATCTTCTCAGACTCCCATTCCAATGAGTACGGTTTACCACCAGATTGGCTATCCAATCTGCATGTGACACCTTCCCACACAATGAATGCTGCTGCAATTGGAATGCAACTTGTTCAAGTATCTTACAACAAGTGCGGAAGACCTTGGCAAAGACATTGTTCATACTTCATACGCTGATGTCAAGCAAAAAGGTTCCTTACCTTATTGTACAATAGCATAGAAGGAAATGGTTTCAACCCTTAAAGGATGAGCTAGTCACTGCAGAAATCATTTGTTATGATACTGCATGAAGTGTTGGATTAAAAAAATGCAAAAGCACTCATTGGAAGTCAAACCACTAAAGAAGTTCTCTCCTTTCCACACAAAGTTTTGAGGATAAACAATTGTACTTCTGTCCCACACAGAAAGATACTATATCATCCATCAAATGTTTACGGGTTAACGTGTTCTACTACTCTACTCTTAAAGCAATCATTTAGGAGCTGATTGCCTTTTCAGGGAAGCTCACTCCTTGAAACATTTTTTTTTAAAAACAAATGAAACAAGGTTCCATTGCAAAAAGAAAGACCTTGAAACAATTTTTAGTAAATTTTTGTAGGAAGAAAAATGGATTGATTGGCATTTAACCCAAGTAGTTTAATGTTTTGTGGACCTTTGAGGAATTACTTACAAATTTTTGAAGTTGAAAAGCAGTGGGCACTAAAAGTGACCACTTTATCAAATCAAAATGTATCTCAATGTCATTATTGTTTTTAGAGCACAGTTGCTTTTAGAGTACACTATTTGAATCCCTAAAGGATCAAACAACATTTTTTGGCAACATAGAGTTTCTAAAGATTCATTTGTGAACATGATTTTCATTTTTTTTCTTCAAAATTTTCACAAAAAATGTAGGCAAGGAGTAGCTTTAAGGTGCAACAATTTTCATAACTTTTGACTACATAGTTAAAAAGTTATTATATAATGTGTAGTTTTTATTGCTTGGTGGGCAATCAAAGCAACTAAAAAAATTATTTTCTTAAGACACAAAAATTTGAACTTGGTTTACTAAATTTATATATGAATGGAGAGATTGGAATCATTTGATTTTGATTAACAAGATGAAAGTCACGAGGAGTTTTAGTTTCTAGGTAGTTATGGAATCTCTACTCAGAAATAAACTTTGAAGTCCTTTATTTAACTCCATTTTCAATATTTTGAAAAAAAAATCATTGGATGCAGATTTTTTATTATAATATTAAAACCATTGATATTGGCATTTTGCAATTCCATAACTAAATTCTTAATAATAAAGTATTTTTAAACCATTCTCTACTTTTTTCTACTCCCTTTCTTTTCAAGCATGGATATGAAATATTTTTTGTTAAAACTTTTTATATGCATTCCGAACTTATTACTTCAACATATTTTGGAGAGTTGCAAGATATAGGATCTATGCATTTTTTGTAAAAGGTTTGAAAGATGAAAATGCTTCTTTTCGAAATTCAAGCATCATGATCTTGCAATTGGTAAGGTTTCTTATTCTAAATTTTAGGAGAGTGTACTATAACAAATTAACTAAAGGATTTTGCAATTTCATTTGTTAATGAATAAATGTAGATGATGATTTTCACCTTGCTTTGGATTTGAGTACTGTAAAGCATTTTTTGACCTAAAATCAACAAATTGCTTTTGGAGTTCCCTCCTAAAGGGTTTTGACTTTGTTTTCACCAAAAATGATCCCAAATTGCCATTTCTAGTATGAGTACCAAATTTTAGAAAAAAACATTTTTGGACTTATGTAACCATAGGATCTTGAAGTGCGTTGGATTGAAAAGATGCAAAAAAAACTTCAGAAATTTCTACTATGTAGATTGCAAGATACTAGTGTTTGATTTGATAAAAATTATTTTTTTGGCCTTGCAAAAAAACGGGTAGTTGCACTTCACAAGGTCACATTTACATGAAAAAATTACAAAGTGGTGGTACTTCTTTGGATTCATTCCTCAAGGCAAGTTGGCTATATGCTTGGAAATTTTCAAATCATTTGGAATTGTACAACATATAGGAAAAAAATAGTAAGTGGAAAGAAGTAGAGAATGATTCACAATACTAAATTGTTAAGAATTTAGTTGTGGAATTGCAAAATGACAATCTCGAAGGTTGTAATGTTGTAAAAAACAATCTAAATCCTATGATTTTATTTTTATCCAAAGAAATATTGAAAACTAAGTTAAAGAAAGGACTTCAAAATTTATTTTAGAGTTGAGAATCCATAATTGCACACAGACTAAAACTCATAACTCTCATCTCATTAATCAAAATGAGATGATTTGATACTTTCCACATACATAGAAATCTAGAAAATCAATTTCCAATTTTTGTTTCTTAAAAAGTGATTTTTTTAAATTTATGGACTCCCTAGTAACCTAGTTGAGGAAAAAAACTACATATCGTCCAATAAATTTTAAACTATGTAGTCAAAAGTTATAATAATAGTTGGGCCTTGAAGAAATGAAAACCTCGTCTCCATGTTTTGTGAAAACTTCAAAGAAAAAAACGAAAAATTCCATTCCTAGTGAGCTGCGCTAAATCGCTTTAGTACCAAGAAACACAATTTGGTGCTACAGGGGTTAAATTTTTCACCATTGGCATAGTTACTGTATTTTCCTTCCAAATCTACTGCAACTTAATACTTCTTCCCATCATGACTACTCTCACATTGCATTTCTACCAAAGTTTAGCCCCTAACTAACCACCTTTCTCTAATGACTTCTTGAGTTTGATGGCAAATGAAAGTTTGTTTGCTTGTTTGGAATCTTTTCTAGTTGTGAGCTCCCTGTTCGTCACTTGAGATTCATTGTTTTCTTTGTTACAGTTTTGAATGTAGTTTCATAATTAACCCCCCCCCTTCGAAGAGTGTTGAACCAAAATAAGTATGGTATATGGGAATATAGCAATTGGTTTTAAATATAGATTTATACCTAGAATATCCACTTGTATGTAAGTTGGAATCCAAGGAGTGGTGGAAGTTAGAAGATTTGAGTGATATTGCCTCCAAATAGCCTAAACTTACAAATACAAGTGATTGTTTAGGGCTCAAACTGGTCAAAGGAGTCCTAGTGAGATCCTTAGTTTGATTTCTAGGGATAGGTTTCAGTTTTCCCATTACATCGACGAAATAGTGAAATCCCAATTGTTAGCTTGCAAGAGTTACTACCTTGAGACAGATCAGTAGAGAGAATCTATTGCCAAAAGCTTGTGATCCATGTTGGAAATCATGCCAAGGCTTAGCAACAAAGTTGACTTGGAAAGACTTTCCTCTATGTGAAAGCTTCCTTGGTTACCGTTTCTTTTTAAAATAGGTAGGATTTTATCGTCCCTCTTTTAATGTGTAGAGTAAGGATATGAATCTACACACATTTTTTAGAATTCTATAAGAGGTTTCATAAAAAGTTTCAAAAGTTTCTGATAGTTAAAAGAGGTTCCTCTAGATAGTTAACCTGTCAAAACTTACGATCGGAAATTCCTAGGAATTACTCAAGTGATGATGAAATCTTACTAAAAATCAAACTAGCTTCTTTTATAATAATAAGATGCTTTGACGAATTTCAAGACATTTTGATAGCCAAAATTACCCAAACTTGCAAAATTCCCCAACAATTGGCAAAATTGAAGATTTGGTGGAGTTGACCAATGTCTTGGGAGCATATGAAAGCAGGATGAGGACGAAAATAGGTCTTTTTTTACTACCCATACCTACTAAAGAGCATAGGCTAGTTACTTTTCATCAAAAAATCAAACTCCTAAAGTTGGATTTTTACTTAATTTTGGGTTTAAGTTGGTGCTAGATTTCGATGAGATTTTGGAGAGTGAAAAATGGTTGGGAATTACTCCTATGCTAAAAATGGCCTTTCGAAGCCAATGGTATAGTCCGTTTGTGATTTAGAATCTTTCTCCAAAATTTAAAGTTTTGGTCTAGTGTCACGACCCTCATCACAAGGCGTGCCCGTGCCACCTTGGTGAGCAAGGGGGACATTGGGGGTGACGCCCCAAGCCTTGCAAGAGATGAGGTGAGGGGGACTAGGAGTCCCGAGCGATCAGAGCGATGTAGCGCTCTGATCCGGACGAATTTGGGGGCGTGTGATATACGCTTGGAAAGGTCTTGAGAAGACGCTTCTAGCCGTCCAAAGAATGCGTGATTTGGACTTGCGAGTCAAAAATTATGGGCGTTCAAAGTTGGGGGTGTCCCGGTCGCGCCGGGAGTGTCCCGAATCTTTGGAGGGCGATATCTTTGCGAGTACTTATCCGAATGGAGCAAGTGAGTAGTCCATCGGCATCTACGCGTCGCGTAGATGTCGAAAATGGGGTTGCATGTGCGATTTGGATCCCGTACCGCAAAGTTATGCCGGGTGGAAGTTCGGGAGTCCCAAACTAGCGCGAATCGGGAGAAATGGGTGGTCTTCCAAGATGGGGTGCATCTTGGGGGTTCCCGGTGACCTCTAGTATGGGGGGGGCTGCCGAATCCCGCAGAGAGTACTATGAGGAGGGGTGGTCTCCCTCCTCACTCCCGGATGGTGCCATGGTGAGCCTAAGTGGCCTCGGGTGGTGAGGTTAGTGTTGGAGCCTCACCACCACTTGTGTGTTACCATGGAGTGCTTGTGTACTCCTTGATACCGGTTGGGTGGTGTCCCACTCCACACTAGGCCATGGTGTGAGTCCCGTTTGGTGAGTCCCGATTAGTGAGTTCCGAAATGACTTGAGTTGGAACCTAACATTGTGGGTGCGTGGCATGTGCAGTGTTAGGAGAGCGTGAACCTTGGTGGCATTGAGGTGTTAAGTGTTTGGAAAGTGAGCTTAAGGTGGTAAGTATCACTAAGGGGCGCGACATCTAGTGTAGAAAGTCAAAATTGACAAATGAAGGTAAAAATCCCAAAGTCTTAAAGTTATCTTATGAAAAATGGGAGGAGATGGGTGACTTGGAAGAGTATAAAAGTCACCCATTTCCCTCTCTCATCATCACAATTTGTTGTATTTGGATCCATTGGGTTCAATTTATGATGGAAATTTTGGCATCTTTAGTCGAAAACCTTGAATGATATTTTTGGGGGGCTTTTTTGTCCATTGATGTTGTTTCCTAAGTTGTGTGAAGGATGTGGGGGTCACTTTTTACTTTTTTCTCTTGTGCAATGTGCATGTGTTGTTAATTCTTGTCGTACTAACTTCTTGGTTGTGAAAGTGGGCTTAAGTATCCATACTAATTTTAGAAAATCCCCCCCTCCATACTTTGGTAATGCCACTTAGGGGGCCTTTAGTGTTGTGTCATGAGTTAAGTCTTTACTCATTTGTTTGTACTAACATCTTTTTACTAATTTGTGTTGTGCCATGTTAGTGTACTAACTCTTTGTCTAGTGGAAGTACTAACGTGATTGGAACTTTTGTACCTTGCCCAAATTTTTTCCCTTTTGTGTAAAATGAAAATTTAGATGGCGGAGCTTTGAACCCCCTTGTTATCAAAAAGCCTTAGATTGTGTGTTAATAACCGAAAGATGATTGAGGTTTAAACCCCCTAGTGTCTGAAAGTGTCTTAGATTTGGTATTAAAACCAACCCTATAGTAAAGCTTTGGACCCTCTCCATATTCACCTCCACAGTTTAGTTTCCCAAAACTGCTTGGAAATGACAAAAGTTTAGCTTCCAAAATCATATGTTTCAAATAATTAGACTGGTAGAAGATGTTGAGTTGTAGTTAGAATGTTTTGTTTCTTACCCTAGGTCCCCAACCCCTCTTCTTTTAGTTGGAATTTTAGTTGAGCACCACCTAGTTCAAAACCAATACCCCCAAGTCAAATCAACACCCTCCAACAAGCACCCTAGACAAACAATAGCAAGGATTGGACCTTGTACCAAGGTGCAAAGGCCAAGTATTGAGGCATAGAGGCTAGGGAGTTGAGGAGCCATAGAGTTTGGAAAGTTGAGGAGTTCAAGTCCCACATATCCTTACACCAACCAACCAACACATTAACAAATAACAACAAATAGATGTGGTGCTATCATAAAGATTTGTTATTAGGTTCAGAATAGAATGGGGCCTTTGTTGTAGAAGTATTTTGTATTTAATCAAAAATATCTTAAACAATAATAAAACTACCTTCAATTTTTTTTTTCTAGATTCCTATCCTACAATTCCCAATATGCCCTAGAAATTACCATATCTAATTTTGATCTAACATAACTAATGAAAAGTATCTTCAAATGACTTGAAACTTTTCACATTTTATGTGAACTATCCAATTAGTCTCATATTAATTTTCATACCAATCTAAGATATTGTCCAACTTTGGTGAACATTTTTCTACTATTGACTTTCTATCCTTAATACCCTAAACTAGCATAGCTAACTTTGACCTAGTTTATCTTTTGGAAAGTCTTTCCAATTGTTTTAAACATTTTCTATAAAGTACATCAACTTATCAAATCTTCATGTAACAAATTTCACCCTAATCCAAGATACTATCCAACTTTGGTGGACATTTCTCCATTTTGATTTGTTTAGTCATGGTTTTCTATACCTAGTTTATATTTTTTACTTTGCTCATACACTACATGAGCAAAGTCCACAGAAGTCAAATTTTTACACAAAATAGAAAGTGATTGAAGAAAGATATCCTCCTAGTTCAATAGCCATAACACAAAAACTCAATAAGTTGCGAACTACTCAATATAAGAGAAAGGGGTATTTTAAGTGAGTTTTAAAGTATAGTCCTAGACATAAGATTACAAGTAATGACCTTTAAGAAGATTTTCAGTGAAAATTTACTAGAAATACATGTATTTTTAGTAAAATTTTTCTAAAAGTCTCCTAAAAAATCATTACTTACAATCTTATGTCTAGGACTATACTTTAAAACTCACTTAAAATACCCTTTTTTCTTGTAGTGATCAAACGACAAGCACTAGGTATGAATTGCTCATGAAAGCACAAGGAGACCATCTTCCGAAATCCAAGGGAGTACATTCATAGACAACAAAGGTTTGACTCATGATGTCTTCTTGGAGAAGAATTTCAATATGACATCAACTTCCTCTAATTTAGAGCTAAATATTGTGTTCAAGTAAGTTCTTCGATTCCGCAACAAAAAAAACACTTATGCTTATAGAAAAAAAATTACGGCGGAGGACTCACCTTCAGTAGCTACCTCTGCATTGCCTTGACGAAGAAGCCAAGCATCCTAGGGGTTGTCCATCTTCGATTCCCTATAGTAACATATTGATTGGAATCAACAAATTGATTCAACTAGCTTCTATACACATGTATTACCGAAATCCATGAATTGCATGCAAGCCATGTAGCGTATACTTGCTGTAATGCAACTTTGGCAACTTATCGATGTTGACTTCTAATCACTCAACAAAATTACATGTAATGCTCATTGAAGACAATAAGTAGGCTTTGTTCAATTCAATCTTCGAAGATCATCTTCCATGGTTGTTGCCAACACCATTCATGTCCTACCTCCCACTTTACTTACGAAGCCGATCTGAAATATTGTAGTTTACACCTCCACTAAGACCTGCCCCAAAAATGCGCTCATAGTTAATCACCTCCGTCGCCTCCCATTAACAAAACTTTCTCCTACTAATCCCAAATCTCATTTCATGTAGTTTGAGGTACTACTTTAATTCAGTCGTCACTCCCTTTGCTTAAAAATTGAAACCACTACTCTTTCTATTTGCCAACACAAAGTCCACATATGATCAACTTTTGTGAAAGACCTACTATGTGAATGGCCACATACTTATCCTTCTACCAGTGACAACTTGTTTGATCCTTAATGCCAAGTCTAGATGGGCCATAAGTTACATTGCTTTGAACTCACTCAACTCCAAATCAATTAATGCAAGGTGCTTGAGCCCATTTCCATTGATGAGGAAAAGACCCAAAACCACCAAACACACTTTCATTCACCATCAAACTCAAGAAGTCACTAAAGAGAGGCGACTAATTAGAGGCTGAACTTTGGTGCAAATATAGTGCACGTGTCATGCCCCTATCTCCTTGGGTTGCCTGAAGTGTCTTAGTCAACAAGGGGGACCTTGGGGGTGACTTCCCAAGCCTTGTAATAGTCTAAAAAGGGAGAAAAGAGAGACTCTTGAGCAAACAGGGCGCAATATTGCCCTAGATAAGAAGAGAATGATAGCATGGCATACATTCTTGGAAAGCTATTGAGAAGACTCTTCTATCCGTCCAAAGAACGCGTGATTTGGATTAGTAGGCTAGAAGTTATAGCCTTTCAAAGTTGGAGGTGTCTAGGTGGCGCCGAGACACTTAAGGGCTAGGAGTGAGGGGTTTTCAAAGAATCACTCAAAAAATAATGGCATATAGCATATCATTGAAAAGCTATGAAGACAAGGAAGCTAGAATGCTAAGCACTACGAGGTTCTAAGACATGAGCCAAAAGTTATGGCCAAGAAAAGGGCTACAGTGAAGGCATGACGTTGCTCTCAATGAACCAGAATCTTTGGAGGGCCATAACTTTGTGAGAACTTGTCCAAATGGGACAAATGAGTAGTCCATCGACATATACTTGTTTCTTAAATATCCGAAATGGGCTTGCATGTGGGATTTGGAGCCGTGACTGCAAAGTTATGTTGTTTAGAAGTTCGGAAGTCCAAACCAAGTTGGAACTTGCTTGGCGATTTTAGTTGGAAATGGGTGGTCTTCCAAAACCCAAGGGGTTTTGGGAAGTTCCTTCGATCCAAAGGGGGGGCTTCTACAGAGAGTACCATAGGAGGGGGCAGTCTCCCTCCTCCCTCCCTCTTGGAGCCTTGATGAGTCCTGGTAACTCAAGGTTGGTGATGTAACTTCACCATTGGCTTCAAGGCTCCATGGGACATTTGTGGGGGTGTCTTGGGGCACTGGTTGGATAGAGTCCCGCTCTTTGCTAGTCCATTTGCAATGTGTTTTGAGTTGTGAGTCTCGATTAGTTTTGGTGTAAAAGTAACAAATACACAATGAATCTAATATGGAGTGGGGTAACAACCAAGGGTGGTTAGGACCGTGGTGAGCCTTGAAAGCTATGAAGGGCTTCTAAAGGTTGTTTGGAGTTGTAAGGTGTTACTAGGGCTACGATAGCAAGAGTGGGGAGAAGTGTGAAGTGACAATAGATTTGGAAGGAAAATACAATAACTATGTCAATGGTGAAAATAGGCTTAATGGTGAACATTTGGTGGTTTTGTTAATGGAATTAAAAGTGATTATGCACACATTAAATTTGGGTAAGTGTTGGGGTGGTTATTCCCCCCACCTATTATATTGTACATGTGGTAGTCAACTCTATCTTTTATTACTTTTTCAGAAAGTGCCAAGATGACCAAGACTTAAAATTTGGTGAAGCATTATATATCTACATTTATCTATCATTTGGACCAAAAAAACACTTTTCATCCAAATTTGACAATTTGTTGACTTCATCCACATTTTTAATAGAAATAGAAAATTTATGGTGAAAAAAAATTACTTTTATTTGGCAAAAAAAAAGACATTTATTTTGAACATTTGGTGCAATTTGGCCCATTGGTGACACAAAAAAGGGTTGGTAGTATTTGATTGCAAGATCATGATGCTTGGATTCCAAAAAGAAGTATTTTCTATTCTTTCTAAATGATTAAATTTCATCTCTCAAACCTTTTACAAAAAAATGTGTAGATCCTACAACTTGCAACTCTTCATAATATGTTGAAGAAATAAGTTGAGAATACATATAAAAAATTTCAACAAAAAATATTTCATATTCATGCTAGGAAAAATAGTAAGTAGAAAGAAGTAGAATACACTAGAAGAAAACAATGTTGGGTTCAACGAAATCGACCTAACACCAAATGCAATTTTCTGCCCCAAAACACAACAACTGCATTGGCTACAACAAAGTTGCTGCGTTTTGGGGCAGAAAATTGCATTTGGCGTTAGGTCGATTTCGTTGAACCCAATGTTGTTTTCTTCTAGTGATATGATTTAAAATACTATATTATTAAGAATTTAGTTATAGAATTAAAAAAACTACAATCCCAATGGTTGCAATGTTGTAATAAACAATCTACATCCAATCATATTTTTTTTCAAAAATATTAAAAATTGAGTTATATAAAGGACTTCAAAGTTTATTATAGAGTAGAGATTCTATAATTCCTCGCAAACTAAAACTCCTTACAACTTTTATCTTGTTAATCAAAATGGAATGAATCAAAGCTTTCCACGCATACATTAATCTTGAAAACCAAGTTCAAATTTTTATTTCTTAAAAAGGTAATTTTTTTCTAAACTACCCATAGTACCTAGTTTGCCCTCTAAGCAACATAAACTACATATTATACAAGAATTTTTTAACCATTTAGTCAAATGTTGTGAAAATTGTTGCGCCTGAATGCTAATCCTTGCCCACAAATTGTATGAAAATTTCAAAGAAAAAAAGGAAAATTCCTTTCACAAATGGATGACTAAAAATTCTATCATGTTGCCAAAAACCCTATTTGGTCCTTTAGGGGTTAAGATAGTATGCTCTAAAAGTGATCATGACATAGATGTATATTTTGCTTTCTTCAATGTACAAGTAGTTTACATTTCAGAAGGGAGTCACTTTTAGTGACTACTGCATTTCAAGTTCAAAAATTTGTAACTAATTTTTTTTGGAGGTCCAAAAACTATGATACGACTTAGGTTAGATGTCAATTCCATTTTCTCCCTATGCAGATTTTCTGAAAATTATTTCAAGGAGTTTAGCCTTCCTTTAAAAGGCAATCAGCTCTTAAATGGATGCTTTGAGAGCAGATTACCTTAACCCTTATAAGGTAGTCTGCTCATAAATAGTGCGTTTAAGGGCTGGTCGGTCTTTTCGATGGTTCTTCGATGCACGAAAATATTTTTTTCTTATTTTTCACTCGAAGAAAAATTGATGTGGAATCTAACCCAAGTGGTTTCATATTTTTCGGAGCATTTTTGAATTATTTATGAATTTCTAAAGAATTTTGCCATAGGTATCTATTTCTTGATCGTAGGCCTTACAAAACCCACACATGTGTAGTCTGAAAAAAGATATGGCTTCACCAAAAACAAGCACTGTAGCATATAGAAAGTAATAGACAAGGTTCTAAAATGTGAGCTTTACTAAACTAAACTCCTAAAGGACAAAGGCCTATTTTTTGACAAAAATCACTTAAAATTGCCATTTCTTCTGTATTCTTTCAAGAAAGAAAAAAAATAAAAAAATAAAAAATCCAACCATGGGATCTTGTATTATACTTGTATGAGATCATGTGGTAAAATTTTATCAAGTTTGACCGTATAGATTGAAAAATATTAACATTCAAAGTTGGGGGAGAAAAGTTTTTTGAACACAGGTGAACATTTTAGAAATGGACCCACCTTGGCTCTTATTCCATCCACTAGCAAAGTATAAAGAACCGTTGACAAATTTTAAATGACTCTGACATCATTGACAAAACATTCAATGCTTTACACATATGCACTTTACAACTTGTTAATGTCCATTTCAGAACATGGCTAGGGACAGTCTTTAGAGGATGAGCGGATTTAGAGCAAACTATCATAGTACGGAGTGGTGACTATGGAAATCCTTACTTTTGGAACTGTGTGACATTATCTACTTTAAAAAATAAAAAATATTTATTAGAAGTCATACTACTATAGAAGACCTACCCCTTTCACCCCTAATTTCAAGAATGAATAGTTGCACTTCTGTCCTACACAGGAGAATTCCTTGTCATCCATAGGACACAAAACATCTGTGTCTACGTTTAAGGGTTAAAGGTTCAAAACATTTCCTTCTATGTTATTACATGTACAGTACAGTCTGATAAGGAACCTTTTTACTTGACAGCAATGTCTTTGCCAAGGTCTTCCGCACTTGTTGTAAGATACTTGAACAAGTTGCATTCCAATTGCAGCAGCATTCATTGTGTGGGAAGGTGTCACATGCAGATTGGATAGCCAATCTGGTGGTAAACCGTACTCATTGGAATGGGAGTCTGAGAAGATGTTTTTAAGTTATAGCCTCAAACCATTTCCATCCTTCAAATATCTTCTATGTTGCTGTACAGTATAGTAATGAATCTTTTTGCTTGACATCAGTAGTACGAACAATGTCTTTGCCAAGGTCTTCAGAGCATCACCACCCATTCTCGCAAAAGCTGGCCGGAATGATCTAGGGCGGGCCCGGTGAGAAAAAAGTAGTCCACCGGGGACCCGGGGAGGGAGAGCGGGAGCCCAATCACTGTAGAAACGCCTCGCCAAACACTAGGACACCGTCCTTGCCACTTGTTGACTATTTTCTTTTTTGTCAACACGTTTTTGTCAGCTCACTTAACTATAACTTGATCTTGTTGCTTTAATTAAGTACACAATAACTCAAGGTGGTTGGGGTGGATTGTCCCCCTTGCTCAACCTTGAGGGAAAACCCTGGAATTTTTTATTTGCAACACATGATAAAATTTGCAAATTTTGAATTCATATTTGCAATCAAAGGCCCCAAATTAGCTTGGGAGTTCTAGAAGATAAATTGGTGAAGCACAAAATAGGGGGTCTTTTTATTTTCATGCACCCTTGAATTAACTAAGGGAAACAAGCAAGGGGGTCAATCCACCCTGGCCCTCAAGGTTACAAGCCCATCTTCAATGTAAAAATACAAAAAAAGCTTGAGGTGTGCTTGAGGTAGACCTCAAGTACACATCAAGACTATATTTTTTTTTTTTTTATTCATCTTCAATGTAAAAACACAAAAAGTGCTTGAGGTGTGCTTGAGGTCTACCTCAAGCACACATCAAGCATACCTCAATCACTTTTTGTATTTTTAATATTTTGGTACTCAAATTCAATGTAAAAATCAAATAGTGTGGAAGTGTGTTTAAGGTGTGCTTGAGGTAGACCTCAAGCACACCTCAAGCACACTTCAATACCCTTTTTGTGTTTTATAATTTATTTTTATTCAAATATTATGTAAAAAATAAAAGAACCTCAACAAATTCTTTTATTTTAATCCATGCTTACCTTAAGACATTTTTTTGCTTTAACTCAAGCCTACCTTAATACACTCTTTTACTTTTTATATTGATCTAGTGTATATATAAAAAATCATTTTTTGAATTTAATCTTATTATTCTTGTAAGGACACATTTTAAATATAAAATTCTTTCCAGGACAAAGTTTTTCTTCTCCTTCCTAAATTCCAATGACCCTAACAACCCACTAATGAAGCAACATAACTCTATAAGTCATTAAAACTACATGATTAACATTTTTGGCATGTCACAGAAGGCGGGAATGATTGGGGGTCCTCCCTGGCCAAGAGGAGACCAGAAGGAGCAGGGCCCGGGCCACCCCATTCCCCGAGCCACCTTTGGCGAGAATGGGTGGCAATGCTCTTAGTGTATACAGTGCACGTGTTGTACTTGATCAAGTTGAATTCTAATTGCAGCAGCATTGTGGTAAGGTACACTAGCCTATGACATGCAGAACAAGAGGTTTGCCCTGTTGTCATCAGATTTTTTTCATACAAAGACAAATGTGAGAAATGAAGAGAGGAGTTGGAATTTTATTTTTTTGATAAAGTATGAATTTGTTATGAATTTTTCTTGTGTTGCACAATGGGCTCAAAAGAGTCTCTAGAATATCCCCAAACCGGGAAAAAGTGTATCCAAAATGGTCGCCTTATCATCTAAAGTAGTCACAATATTTCCTAATATAGCTAAAAATATTTCCTAATATGGCCACAATATGAAGGATAAAATAATCACTTCTTTTTATTAATTTACACTGAGAAGGTAGAAATTCCTAAAGCAATCACTAATAACTCCATCATCATCATCCAAGGCATTGTTATTGGCTCCTAACTAAACTAATGTAGTCCTAATTTCACTTATTAGAAAATATTTGTTCTAGTTTGATGTAAGACTTTAATGGGTCATTCCCTAGGTGCATGTGTGTGTGTGTGTGTGTGTGTGTGTGTCAAAGGCTAGTTTACCTTCATGTGTTTCACTCAAATTGGCTATCCAGTGTAAGTGCGATACATTTGTTAGGTGTTGTAGTAATATATCACATGCAAATTAGATAGCCAATTTGAGTGAAATACACTTGTTAGTTGAGAGGGTTTGGTGAGGTTGATAGTGATTCAATGTAGGGTAGATGAGGATAGAACCATTTCCAAAGGAATTTCCTATAAATCTATGATATGGTAATCCCTAATTAGTGGCATGGAATGTTTGTTCATTTTGTTGGGTCCAACCTTCTTAGAGGTGGACCTATTGCATTGTGATACAAAAATTGGGACTACTTATATAACACCAATCACATTGCTAAATGTTACATTCACACTTTCATCAAGTTTTCAAATGTTCTTGCCATGCCCAATAAATCCCTTAATTTTTCATCATGTTTATATACTTTTTCACATTCCTAAAAGCTCCTATGATCCCACAATGTTTCCACGATGTTCCCATATTTTTAGAACGTTCCCATAATGTTGCCATATATAGATTTTTTTTTGTTTTTATAGATTTTCAACATGTTCCTTAAGTTTCCATTAAATCATTCCCCAACTTCACACAATTGCATGTTTTCTAAATTCATATTGCTATATTTCTCCTTTATATATAGAAAATTAGTATGGCCATTTATATCTATTGATCATTATCTTCTTTAGTAAAGAATCTAGAAAGATCTTATTTACTTTGAGTGAAGAATGGTTTTGCCTTCATCTATTCTAAGATGAATATTGTTAGGAGGCTACACCTAAGTGCAAATCTCATTTCCATCACTATAAGCCGTTGTGAATATTGTGGTTGAAGGAGCTAATTTTATTAAGATAATTCAAACCAAAGTAAAATTTGGATAATTCATTACTATTGTTCTAAATTTTAAACTATTCATTAATTCTTTTAAAAGAACAAGAATCATAGCACATTTTAACAGACATTCTTTCAATTCTAAATAAATAAATTGCAAATTTTCAAACTTTTACTATGGTTGTATAAAAACTTAACTCTAGACTTCGTTGTTTAAATGTTGTACATTCCTAGAATTAATATTTACCTTTATTGTATAAATTATGAAATATTTAGTTTTAAAAAAAAGGAATTCTAATATTGTTTAGAAGGTTTTCATTAATTCAATGTATATATTTTCTAAAAACCTACTTCAAATAATTTAAAAAAAATTTCAAGTTCAATGTAGATGCAAATATGAGGGGTCAATTTCTCATGGACTTTCTTGGCTCATGAGGGGTTAAATTCAAAAAAGTTGTCCATCTCATGCACTACATATACATAAACTTTTTAATTGGAATTACTTGTTTTAGAACTTGATGAACTTCAAGAAATATTGTGAGCTTCACATTCTTGGAATGATAGCATAAGTGATGTTGTGACCACACATGGGTCTAATCCCAAGAGGATGGTTGTCATGCATTGTCAATAATGTAGTCCCTTAGTGCTTTAACATCCAAAATTTGGACAATGAACAAAGAGGTTCCAAGGGCCTTTCTGACCACAAAATTTCTCAGTCATCCAAACCAATCCTTAACTTTTTAAAAACCACACTTCAGTTTGTATGATTTATTTGATGAAATGGAGGTAAGTTATATGTAGTTTTCTAAAAAGATCTAGAAAAAAAACATGCCCCAATTCAAGAAAGGATTCAGGCCCTACTGGGCTGGAGTTCTGAAAGCACCAGCACCACCGATTCATTTCCACGCAATCTGCTCTCTGCATACAGGTGCCCGCAATCAGCACCAACCACAGCTAACAAAAAACCTTGACATTCTACTGTAGACATTAACTTAGTAGCATGTGTTAAATGTAACAAGCCCGAAACGCTACATGCAGTAGCTCTTTCCTCAACCCCTGGTGAGCAAGAGGAACCGATAGAGACGCGCAAGCAGCAACAGCCAGAGTCCGTCATCTCAGATCATCCAAGTTTCGCTATAAGTTACTGATCCTGGATTGCTTTCCACGGTACGTAGCAGCTCGTGAATGAAGCATTTTGCGACAACTGCAGGAGATTTTGGTTTACTGTCTTGGCAAGGCAACGTAAAACTGTGCCAGTTCTGCAGTAGGTGAGACAGTTGCAGCAGGTTCATATATTTTGGATTAAGAGTTACTTTCTTGGCCCAGGAGAAGGAAATCTTTGCCAGTGTACCGCTGTCATTGCAAAGCCTACTTCAGTTTCGTACTTTGGGTCAGGGTTCAGTGCTTTCTTCGGTACTCTTGAGTAATTAAAGTCTTGCGCATATATTTCTGCTGTCGATGCAACAGCTGCTGGAGGTTTTAGGTACTGAGCTTCTTCTGAGCTCCTTCTGTTAGCAAGGTGTCGGCAAGCAGGAGAATTGTGCCGTGAATTGTGCCGCCATAGCCGCGACCCGCCTACTGAATTGCTGGGGGTAATTTTCTACAAAGCTCTGCGTTCTTCTTGTCTAGTTATTTTGATGAATACAGGATCTCGATCTGGAAGAAATTAAGCACAATTTTGGCCGCAAGTTACTTCTTCTTGCTCAGTGGCTCTCTGGCTTGGGGATAGCTGGTAATTTAGCTTGTGACAGAGGACTTGCACTTGACTGTCCATTGTGTTGAGGCTTCATGTGTAGTAGATATAGTTGATTGAATCGTTCAAACGCCCCTTAAATTGACAAGGTACAATTTGTTTAGCATGAATCGTCGCGTAACACGTTGGTTAGTTTCTTTGCACAAGTGCTTTGACCTATGGTGGAAACTTGTTAGAACTGTTTTCACGGATATGCATGTGGAGTTCAGCTTAGGAGCTTGTGCCGGTGGAGCTCTGCATCAAGGGTACCCTACTGAGTTGATTCATCCCATCTTTCGGGTTTTGGAACATGAATTTCTGGTAGTTTGAACAATAGAGGCCCTGGAGGGTCCCCAATTCTTCACTCGTCCCGTAGGCTCTTTCGAATTTAGTTTAGGCTTGCTGATTCAGGATACGAGGAGGACCACTTGCATTAGCCAGTGCAATTGAAGTGGCGCCCTTGCTCGTGGAAGAGCTGTCCGTGCAAGAAGAAGCTGTCGTAGTGAAGTAAGTGGCAGTTCTGAGTACCATCGCGTGCTCTTGTTTTCGTCGCTCCATCGTTTGGATGTGCATATGTGGCAGGTTCTCTAAGCTTTTGTACCCTTGACATCTATCCTGAAGACCCTATAATTGAAGGAGCTCGTGCACTTCCGCTCCATGGAGCGTGTCCGTACCTATTTTAGACGATTCGCCGTAAAAGATGCATCCAAGGCGGATGAGCTACTCAACCTCTGCATGGAAACAATTCAAATATTGTCTACTCAATACTCGAGTTCCAGTGCTGAAGGCGACAAGGCCGAAGATTATCTGATGAACAGGCACCAATCTCATTTTCTCGTCGGGAGGCTTACAGATACTCGAGGTAGTTTACAAAAGATTCAACTCTCACCCCTTCTTGATGAGAAAACGACTCCAGTGCTTGAAGAGCTTCATCAGGTGCTCCTGGACGTGGAGACGCTCATCAACGCCAGCCGCATCACTTCTTCCCAATGGCCAAGAGCAGCCATTGAACAAAGCGACATGAAGGAGACCTTTGCAAGGCTACTTTACGGAGTTCAATGGCATGTGTCGGTTCTTCTGAGCATTCTCGTGGACAACTCTCAGGAGTCTTCCATCACATTTGAACCAGCGCTGTGCGAGGGTCAGCTGAGTGTGGGGGACGAGCTTTCTCTGCTGACAGCGATGAAGGAAGATGAGGAGAGCCTCAAGGACCGCCTCAGGTCTGTGAAGCTGGACGATCCAACAGAGAAACGGCTTGCAAACGAGTTGCTGAAGCTGAAAATGCGATCCGAGGAGGAAGATAATCTGAACACGTTGTCCCAATTGCCTGAGAATAGTGGAGCTTTGAAAGACTCGGAGTCATCATTAGTCGCCGATGATTCAACTGGCTTCAACTTGGTTACATCATCCCCTGATTTGTTATACGTGAATCCTCAAGATCTTGTTCTCAGCGGCACCCTATTAGGTAAAGGTGCGTCTGCGGAGGTGAAAAAAATGAATCTTGTGGGCGGAAAGTATGCGATTAAGATTTTCAAAACGCCCAACACGAAAGAATTTGATCAAGAAATGACTGCTTTACAGAGATTGGGACACCATCCTCACATAGTACGCCTCTTGGGCTACTCGAAGGAACGTAGAGTATGCTACCTCATCATGGAAGAAATGGACAAGGACTTGCATACTGTTTTGTCCAATATTTCGCGCATGAAAGAAAGAAAGAAACTCACAGCTACGCGTCCTCTTTCAGATGTGCAAGCTGTTGCCTTGATGCTCCAAATTGGGGAAGGTGTGAAGTATATTCACAGCAAGGGTATGGCGCATCGCGATCTCAAGTCTGGGAACGTCCTTGTCAACCTTGCACATCCTTCAAGCGAGAGGATTCGTTCAGTGAAGATTGCTGATTTTGGTCTGACTAGAACCAGAAACGCCACTCAAACATATTCAAATCAGACTCTTAACCAAGGTACCAACAAGTGGATGGCGCCGGAGGTCATCCGAGGAGAAGGTGACTTGGAGAAGTCTAGGTTCAACCCCAGAAAAGCTGATGTCTATTCTTTTGGCATCATCTGCTTTGAGATTCTGACTGGGGGAGATCCTTACGATGACGATCTCTCCCTCAATCTAATCAAGAAGCAAGTGAAGGCGGGCACGTTGAGACCAAACCTTCCAGAGGATTGTCCTCCGAAGTTGGCTGCTTTGATTAGAAGATGTTGGCATCCAATTTCTCAGGAACGGCCTTTATTTCCTGAAATATGCAAAGAATTGCGGTACATCAAAGGGCTACTTCTGAGAGGTGAGCTTCTATCGATGAATGGCACGTAGTAATTGCATAATGTGGCAACGACTTCAAAATTATTATCACAATTTCTTATTTCTAGGACTGGTTTTAAATGTTTGCCCTTGTATATGTTTCTTAGGTGATCGGGGAAAGTTGGAATTTCAAGATATTCGTCCACTTGGATCACTGGAAAGGGCACAGGTAAGCCATGTCGTGTACTAATCTAAACATTTGTTGGTGTAGAGTACGAACTTGATAATTTGATTGACTGATCGCCCCCCCCCCCCCCCCCCCCGAAGAGTTGTTTTATTTCAAGGAATTTTTAGTATTTTTCATTATTAATGAAAACAAGATGACTGGATGTTGCATTGCATAAGGTTGAGTTCAAGTATCTGGAATATGATGTGCTATCTCGTGAAAGAATGCATGAATTTGTGGGTACGTATACTCAACTTGGAGGTATTTGTGAGAGATATTTTAATAGTAAGCTGGGAATGTGGTGGATTTATTATATGGACAGATTCAAGGACCTTGGGGAGGTGATGGTGGTGGTAAATTTTTTGATGTGGGCACCTCTATCAATTGGATGAAGTTGAGATACTCCCAATCTCCAGGACTAGTGAGTTTCATGGAAGTGGATTATAATTTTGCTAATAGTAGCTTTGTGAGGAGATACTGTGATGCGAGCAGTAATTGGGGACACCTACATGAAGATGTAAGTTATGTATTGTTTCTCATGAATTCCATGTATAGTATTATGAATTAGAATCAATTTTTTTGAAGAAAAAGTCCTCTTTTCCATATGCGTCCTTATGAAAGGATAGTATTGTAGTTGCTCCTTAAATTTGAATCTCTAATTAGGATCTAAGATATCATTGTTGTGATTCCAGATGGAGTTTGAGGCCTTTGAGTTCATTACGCACATAAGCGGATACTTGTCCCAAAGAAACATGACAATATTTGTATCTGGTATAGGTAATGAAGTTACTATTGACGTTGTAGCATCATTGACCATCCATACCAATATCAAAAGTTATGGTCCTTTTGGCGATGAAGAGGGAAAGCCATTTGCCAGTGCTATAGGTAGAGTAATTGGGTTTCATGGAAGATGTGGTGTTCTTCTTGACAGCCTTGGTGTTGTGATACAAGTTGACTCATATGAGCGGATTACCAAGTGATCACCACAAATTCAAACAGTTGCTCAATTTGATCATATTGTAAACATGTGAGCTATTATTGCATCAACTACCCACTCTTCAAAATTTTCTTATTTTTGGCTTTGTTGAAAGTTACTACAAGGTAGTCATCTAGTTCAAAAAGAACCTCTTCCAAAATAATTGATTCATATTGTATTATACTCATTTTAATCCAAATTCTACAAATTCTAACATGCTTGCAAAGCGTAGGAAATTTAGATGAAGTTATTTTTAATTGGAAGGTAAAATTTATAAGAATTTGTTGTGGAGAGGTTCTTACAATAGAACCTACCTAATTCAATCCTCTCTAATTCAATAAAGTTATGTCAAACCACATTGATTGTTGATCCTGACTTAACAATATGAACTACATACAAAGAACATGCCCCTCCCTAATGCAATGACCTTTCTTATCTAATGTATTAGACTGGTCCCAATCTTATTGCTTTAGAGAGGTTCTATTGTATTTGAAGCTTGAAAACCATTTTGCAATTAATTTCCTGTGCAATTAGATGAAGTTTGAACAATTCTAAGATGGATTGGTCTTGGTTGGAGAAAGAAATATAAACTAGATTGGACAAAAATGGATAGCATGTGCAAATTAATTCCAAAAATTGCCAAAAATGGGAAAGAATGATGTATTATTACATTTTCAAATGCAAATTTCTACATATTGGAAATATAGTATTTAAACAAATGAAATGTGATTTCAATCTTTTGTCTTAAGCTTTATAAAAAACTAAATTTTTAAAATTTGAAGTACTATTGTAAATAGGTAATGCATTTCATTGCAAATGGCTCTTTCTAACCACATTTCTATGTGTTCAACAACAACAATTAGAGGGTTATAGTTTGAAAATTAAGTTAGGCTATGTACAGTAGTCATTTCCATTTCTAAATTTGATGTGGTTACCGGGTGATTTACAACGCAGCCTCTACATTCTGGGTGCATTCGATGACAATAAAGGTAAACGCATACCTCACGAGCCTAGTTTTTTCAATCCTTAGTACCGGACGAATTATGACAAGATTCACCATTTTCAATTCATCACTCATCATGTTCTCAAGCTGTACGCTGCTTCGTAATTATAAATTCTTGGGGTTGGTTCCATGGACCCATTTGTTCTGCAGAAGAGTCCTAATTTGCAAGAACTTTGATTTGCCAACCATTTTGATCAATGTAGTAATCTGGTATCTTACTGGCAATGTGATTTGTTGTGACATAGCCAACATGCGTGACGCTGCAGCCACAACAGTGATGTCGAATATAAATAGAACTTTAGAAATTCTTCGCATTGTATTTGGACTCAGCTAGTTTTACATTCATGTTACGTTCAGGAGTTCCCTACAAATCACTCTCATAAACCAAAATCATTATTACGCTGCAAGAACTTGGCAGACGCAACTGGGTGCTATGGTTACAAATTAAAAAAACAGTCACGATGAAGTCTAAGATCGATTGAGCAGATTCGAGGGAACACTCATTCTCTATCTATTCAGAATACGGGATTCAGGGTGAAATTCTAACTTGAAGTCGGTCGACGCATTGCAGAGTCCCTGAACGCTCACTGCAACTCTAATGTCGGCTGCTCGTCCCACCAGCACGTCACATAAATCGCTTGGCCATGTCACATACAACCCTTCACCTGCTTCGTAACGGCCACGACCAGAATTCTCACCATCCTGGCGTTCTCCGTTTGGCTACGAGCAAGCAAATTATCACTCGTAGTTTGTGCCCGTCGTGACATTCATCAACCCTCGTTTACGTAATCAGGCTCCTCGTGATCGAAGATTGGCAGGCTACAAAGAATTGACAGAATATGATTGGTTGATATGCACCAGTCGAAAACGCAATGGGCACTGGTAGAAAATGACAAGCACTCTGTACGAACCGATTGACAAATATCACCACGCCACGTGTGAAGAATTGTGGTCATGGCCGTTACAAACGATAATGGCCATGGAGACGGAGGACACTAAATCCTGCAATCGAAGTGGGCCCTGTAGGGGCCAAATTTACCATGGGGAAAATGCAGGAATTTTTTATTTTTTGCACATAATTTTTTTTGCAAATTCTGAATTCATATTTGCAATCAGAGACCCCAAATTAGTTTGGAGAGGTCTAGAACATACCCTAGGCACGGCTCAAAATAGGGGGCAGGTTTTACTTTTACCCCCGAGTAAAACACAAAATGCCCCTGCGGGGCCCACTTCGATTGCAGGATTTAGTGTCCTGCCATGGAGACTGCCAATACGACCTGAAGGGTCTGCTCTCGTCGCTTGGCGATTCAAGCAGGCGATCCGATCCTACAAGCCGTATTGGCACCCTCCACGGCCATTATCTAGTTCATAGATGATTTTTTTTCAACTCATATACATATAGAAGCGGCCACTTTGGTCACTGAGAGTTTAGTTGAAACAACCTTTAACAACCTAATACTTTTCTTATTGATCGTTACGTAAAGTAAATTTCATGCTTTTCCCAACAATTAACAGCAGTCAATTTGTTGTATGTAAACCAGTATAAACTGTCAATGACAAGTGGTTTTTTAACTATTTTATGTTCACAGTACAATTACGACATGAGTGCATAAGGATTCCGTGAATTTTTCAAGCGACATATATAAGACAGCGTTTCAAGCGCAAGACATGTAGCCACTCATGAAGTTTGGATATGCCAGAGAGTATCCACTGGAAAGGTTGTTCTGCACATTGCTCATTCAATTCCGCTCAGTTTCACGAGTACTTCAGGACCAGTTTGAAGTTTCATTCAATGCCATACTCTGTGTGTCGTGTTCTACAATCTAGAAGTGACTCCAACGTAGGAATGTTATCTATTATGAACGCGAACTCAAGTAGTGAAGGTGTTTATTGTCACTGGAGTGTATCGATTGAATCATGGAACATCCTATCTAGGTGTTGAGATTACTTCTGTTCACCTTTGAAGAGTGACTGGAAAATAGAGTGATTGGAGAAGCTTCACCCGAGTATTTTTCAATTTGAGTTCAATCGATTGCAGTACCTTTTGTTGAGCATATTCATAAATAAAAGGTTCGAAGACTAAGCATGTGCTTGATCACAATGCGACCTGTGTTAATCTCAGCATTGTAAATCACTTCCAGGATGTGTGATGACACAAAATACTTGATTGCCCTTCCAACTGTGAGGACCCAATACAATAGTACTAAACTATTTTTTACAGCACTTAAAGTAATCTCACTTCAACCGAATTCTTTAGTACTGAGCGCAATTACTCTAGGATATTTCGTGAAAAATGTTGTGGACTGAAACTGATCTGATAACAATTATTTCTCCAGGTGGACTAGAGAAGCAGGCTATGTAAAAGAACTCGGTAACTGTTTTTCTCAAGTGCTAGCAAAACCATCTTCATGACTACCTCATAGTCCTTTGTATTACTCGGATATCTTTGACAACTGTAAAAATAGTCAGAAAACCAGCATCAACTAATTTAATACCAAAGTTGAAGGGCTTCTCTTCGACACAATGGCAATTCCACCTATTTCTGAAGAACTCTGACGAACTCCGTGAACACGAAGTTCCATACTATGATTGTCGAACATTCTCTCTTAGACCTAACCACAATACCACGTTGTTGCCTTCCCTTGACAATAATAAAGAGCAACACTTTCTTGGACCATGTTAAGGGAACTCTACAATGATATGCTACTGTAAATCCCTAACCTCAGGTCTGACTAGGGTATGAATAGCAACAGTTGGCGTCGTTACGCAGCTGTGTTGATGGCATTTCTCAATTCGACAGTCGACTCGAAAAGTCATGACAACTGGAGTCATCTACAAACAGCGAAACAGAGCACAAGCATCAGAAGCATAGCAGAGAGTGTAAGAAATGCATGTACCTAACCGCCCTTGAAAGCAGTCACTCTCATGCATGCCGGGTTCAAATTTACACAGATTCAATTAAGCGGCATATTAGTTAGATTACGGATATTGCAAGTACTGCAACTACAGATTAAAGCTTGAAACAGTTAATTACTCAATTCCACTCTTCACCTGCAATATACATTTACGGTGAATTTCACTAAAATGGCGGTATTACAGTAAAATGGCGCGGAATATGTTAGAAATTGTACGACATTCCATGAAAATGGCATAGAACATGTCAAAAATGGCGCAATAATACCGCCATTTTAATGAAATTCACCATATTTTGATTAAATAAATGTTTCATGGTTGCAATGTACACCTGCATTGTGACGCTGTGCATGGATCGATATCCATAGCCATCCTGGCATTCGCCTCTTTCTCTGCTACAAAACTCGTTTAAAACCATGAAGAAACAATATTCCTTGCAGGGGCCTGCATCACCGTTCAACTTAAAGTCATTCCAAATTAAAGCTCAGCACAGCAGATTCGTATCAAATTCACATAACCAATTACGCTGCTATTGCGTACAAACAAAACAGTAATCTGTAAAAGTAGTAGACATTTAATTTCATGCATCAGGACGTGCAAATAAAAGTTCTGTCTCGACCGTTTAATTCGATCCCAATGCTGAAATTGATGAATATGATACTAGTCTATCAGCACCGAAATCACAGCCAGAGGCAGCTTCTCTCTTCTCACTTCAAGCCCAAACTCAAGATAAGCTGAGAGATTTAATATATGCATCATCTTCATCAAAAGTTGAATTCGAACCGAATCATTCTAATTCGATCAGTCTCGTGCCGAGCAGCTGGCCATCTGATTTTCGCCAGTGCAGCTCAAAGGTTCGATAATAATCTACACAGCAGAAAGGCAGGCAAACCTGGAACTAAAGTCAAGTATGAAATTAATTCTTCCATTGATACTCAATTTAACCATCATTACACAAACTGTCAGATCTCTATCTACTACATTCGATTGTTAGTGAATTCGAATGTGAGATCTAAGCATGATAAATCAATCGTGAGAATCTCTAGACACATATGTCCGCGTGCCTGGACTAAAATGACCCTGCTTCCAATCAAATCTCTCAGATTGCAAATACAAAACTCCATTAATTTCATGGTTAGCATTTTTCTTCCATAATTAAATTATATATATTTCTTGCATGATAACCTGGATCTTTTGAATAATCACCCTATTCTGAATTATTTACAAAATGAGATGCACACACGTTTTTTCTTTTGATAACTGGGGGAGCTAGCTATTAATTTCACTTATGTACAATTGCACTAAACCCTGCCATTTCAATGGAACAGTCCTTAAATGCTAGAAGTGCTTTGGTTCAAACCAATTGCAAGGATATAGATTGGTTCACAATACAAATAACAAATATCTAGAAAATTGAAGTGCGGATCCTTCAGGTCGATTCCGGTTCAAAACAAATATTTCGTCAGAATTCTCAATCCTAACTCAGACTTAGTTTTAACAGGTTTAACATCACACTCACAAATTCGTTATTTTTTCCTCAAAGTAGGCTCTGAAGAAAGAGATTAATTTGTAATCTTGAGCAGCCGCCTTCAGAATGAAGAATTATTCTGTTGGATTGGAAGCCCACGCATTATGCCCTAAGTAAAATCCATCGCCTTAATTAGCTAGGGGTCTACCATTCTATTAATTGGATTGGAAGCCGAATCATTATACTCTAAGCAAACAAACACATGTGTCTTGCATTCCTCACGACAAAGTTGCATGAACTTGAAATTCAACCCTTCCAACTCCAGCTCGAAGCAGATACATTTGATATATCTAGCAGAACCACCGTTACAAGCTCTCCCTCATCTTTGAAATTCAGTGACTCATTCAATTCAAAGCAGCAATGAAGCACCGTCAGCTAGCTATGTATATAATTGTATCATATATCAGTATCGTTCACCTTCAAGAAGCTAGCTCCCCAGCCCCCGATGAGCTAGCTAGCATTAGGGGGTAATACTAGAAGCAGAGGTCATTATATATTCACTATGCTGCAACAGCAACAAACGTCCTCCACTTTGCTATCTACACAAGCTAGCTACAAGAAACAGGCGACGGCTCCCTGTGTCCAATATATATTTCGGTGTGCATGTGTGCAGATGCAAACACATGCATGCGTAATCGGTTGGTCCGTCACTCGACACTAGCTCCGTTAGTCTGTGCATACCCAATGCCGGCCACGGGTGGGTGACCTAGGATATCATTCGATCATTCTCTGCAGCAACCAACATCCTCACGCCGTGCGGGCATGCAAGCCAATTCTTACGAAGTATATATGCTACTGGAGTAGCTAGCCAGACAGCTAGCGGCACATTAATTTGCAGTTGCTGCTATTCCCTAATCGATCGATCTAAGACAGGTCGGCCCAGGCAGCCAGCGAGCAAGCATCTCCCTTCCATGGTGAGCTTAACTGACTCCAAGGCTGCCGCCCTGAACTGACTGCCGGCCAAGCAGCTATGCCAGGCTTGGCCCAGGTGAGGTACGTGATGGAAAGCCTGCTAACTTGTTACCTGCTTGGAAGAGAGCTCAATATATAGGATGATGGGGCTTCGCCTATCACAAAGCTGATGTCATGAACCTTTGCCAGCCCAGGCCATCCTTCCTTACGTCATGAGCAGCATCTAGTCGTCAATTCGTCAGCAGGAATCCACCGCCTTCCATTGCAAGGACAGGGGTGGGGTGGGAAGGGGCTCCGCGTGCTGATGATGTAATAAGACTTACCCTGACTCACTGACTCACGTTACTTCAAAGCTAGCGTGCGACACAGTTGTGGAGCGGAGTGGAGTTAGCATAGTTAGAAGATGTCAGCTACCTCTGACCTGGATCAGTCACTCACGCGCACTCATCCTATCCAACCAGCAACTGGGCTGCCTGGTAAGAGTTCAGTGTATGGAACCTAACCTAAGATGGAAGGAACAGCCATTTTTTATTTAATTACTTTCTAGTGAATGCCTGCACGTAAAAGAAAAAAAAATTGTACTAATTTCATCCAAATGTTGGCAAATCTACTTAATTTAGTTGGGGCGAAGGACTTGGCGATTTCATCCATTTTTTCACCTATTTTCCAATTTTCTTAGGATCGAAGTACTTTATATTAGTAGCCAGTCCTCAAATGGGGTTAGATTCTGCGAAAATTCGCCAAAAAGAATTCAGCTGATTCTCACCCTGTGCGTGGCCTGCTTCGAGCGATTCGGCCACCGCTTCCCCCTATTGGACCACATGTACGCGAGTATGCAACCCATTGGAAGTGGCAGACCTGCTCACTGAGTGGCATGGTGCGCATCACAGTAGTGGATCAATCTTCAATTCTCCTTTCGAACTTCTAAGAATAATTATGTGTTCAGATATAAGTACATACATATATGTGGATAATTTTGTGATCTTCGTTTGATTCGAGTTTCCGTCTAGCGAGACCAAACAAAACAGGATTGGCTCAAATATATAACACATACACGCAATGGGAGACTGAAATTGGAATCAGCCACAATTCCGTAGAGATATTCACTCAGGTACAGCGGTGCGCCATGGAAGTTGCCTTCAATTAGCGGGTTACTTTTTGCCTTTGTGGCTTCGATCAATTCTCCCAGAAAAATATCTAGAAAGATACTCTCATTATCACGCTGCAGTTCCGCTGGCTTAACTGGGATCCCCCACCACAACAAAATCATTTTCTTCTCTTTGGCACTGCACCGAAGACACAAAAATTAATATGAACTTACTGAAATTATATATATTCGGAGTACATCTAAGGTAAGTGAGCCCATTGCAGGTCAAAATTATATTAGCGGTCTACAATCAAGTTTTGAAATGTTCACGACTAGTATAATTTTGCCGGCAATGGGCTTGCTCCCATCCGGCCTGCAATGGGCTCACTTACCTTACTGTATCTTTGAATTGGCTAGCCAGTACAGTACTCTAATTTGCAGTCGACCCCCGATAGAGGCCCGAGTCAGTCAGTCCCGATCTGCCACAGTAGCCGACCCTGGATGGGCTCCGATTGCGGTGACTTGCAGTCAGCCTTTAATTTCAGAATTAAATTGTGTGTAGTCGGAATGTTCAGTAACCAGCCATGCCAGTGCAAAGCCAAGAGAACCGACTGGAGCGTGTCAATTGTGTGAAGTGTACAGTCATCCAATGGAATTCTAGTGGGACCCAAGATGAACAGACTCTTAATCTCAAAAGTAGGCGCGCTGGGTCAATTATGTATACATGTTAATGCGTGCCAGTTTTGAACATCTGAGTCTACAGTAGAATTATATAACTGTCCCGAGCTTCATATGTGGCTTCACAGAGATTTGCGGTGGTATGGCGAGCTGTGGATTTGAGCTGTTGAGTTGAATTTGGAGAGGTCTGCCGCTACCTGTCGATCTGTCTGTCTGTCCCCGTGTTTGTCTGACTTCCAGCAATCCGGCCAGCTTCTGGATGTACGTTGACGAAGAGTTTGCCATGGAACGGCCAGCTTCTGGATGTACGTTGACGAAGAGTTTGCCATGGAACAGCGCTTTTGTTTTGAGCGATAATTCGCTCAGCCCGCCAAATATTGACCCCTGTGCCGTCGTCCCTCCCAATTTGGACCAGTGCAGCACAGCCAGCGAACTGCCACACGCCCAATAAACACACCCTGCCATGGAATAATTATCTTTGTTTAGTTTATACTCCGTAATCCATACCTTAAGTCTTAAGTTATGCTGCTTGTTTTGTTTTATTGGTTTTTTGTTTTGTTTGTTATGTTGGGATCTCCGGGACCGCGTGTCCTCCACTCCCGTACTTGGTACTTTTGGAAAGTCCTCGACAAGGAGGGGTGCACGGGTTTGGTTTCGTGGAGTTTGGACCTAAGGTGTGAAAGTTAATGAATTTCGAAGTTCTTAAGAATCAAAAAAATTAGGAAAATACTTTTACTTTCGTTTTGGCTGAGGCAACGGCACTTGGCACGCCAATTTCACGGTGGGGCAATTTTATATCACCGCTATTTTCGTCATAACTCGCACTCAGAGAACTTGAGAAATGAATAATTGAAGTCGGTGAGGCAAAGCGGCAAGCGGCAAGCGGCCCCCAAGCGGCAAGCCACATGATATGCAATTATGCACCCAGACACGCATCCAGACGAACTATGGATCCACAATGAATGAAGTGACGTTTGCCAGTTCGTCAAATCTAATTCTTAAAGAGACATTTGAGGTCCTGGGAGGGCTTCCCAAACTTGAATTTCATAATCTTTCTTAACCCCTAAGTGCTCCAACGTCCATTTTCTGGACGATGAACAGATTGAAACTTGAGTTTCATCCTCCTAACTACTTGGATGAAAATTATTCTAATTTGTGGACATACATTAGGAAGTTGTTGTCCTATCTAAGGGTTGGATTTGGCGGTATTAGAGTACATATTTTTCTAAAATTACCAATGTGCAAGTATGTCAAGTGGTCAAATTGCATTGACTTAAGTTCAAAACCAGATTTGCTATTTTGAAGTCATAGATTTAAAGAACACATAAATTTCAAAAAATCACAATGTGAAGAGAACCTCATTTCAAACCCATTACAACAAATTTTACTCAAAAAGTGATATTATTTTGCTTGTAATCAAATTTTGAAGGAATTTTGGAATTTCTCTTTCAAAATTTATAAAAAAAAGATTGTTGATAGCATTGGGTGAATCTAACTATACATGTGGAGTCTACAAATCAAAATCTACAACTCTTATTTATATATCAATTTCAAAATATGCTTCCAAATAGCACTTTATAATGATTTTTCTAAAATCGTCAAATTTGGAGATGAATCTAAAAGTTTAGGGGTTAAACCCTAAAGAATCAGGGATATTTTTCAAGAGAAATTGTCTAAAACTATCATTTTGAAGTGTATCATTCAAAATTGAATATAGAAACTTTTCTTTTGGACTTAAACCATACAAAAGTGTAGTAGACTAATACTCCCTCAATTTGGAAATAGTTTATCCATTCTCATTGGTAATTGCAATAAGAATGGATACACTATTTCTAAACGGAGGGAGTATGAAAATATTTTGGAAAATTTTCAGACCATTTGACCTTATGAATTGAAAGATTATAACATTTGGAGTGGAAATAAAAAAATTCATTCCTACAAAATAGGTTAGCAAACTTCAAGCCCTCTTGGAGTAAAATTTTCACTCTCAATGAACTTGTGTCTCTCCACCATTGATTTCTAAATATTGTTAGCTAGTAGCTACACTCATGCAAAATTTCAAAAGCAAATTTGCAGTCTAGCTTACTCTAAATTACCCTACAATGCAAAGAGGTTAAGTGAATTGGCAATACACTAGTCAAATTTTTGATGATTTCTTGTGCAATGAGGATATTTTTGTTTGGAATTCAAATGATAAAAATTTAGAGACAAACATGTGGAATATGTGAAAAAAAATTCAAGAACTTTGACTTCACATATTGCAAGAGAGTAGGGCTTGAAGTTAGAAGAAAATGCTTTTCCTCAAAAGTTGAAACCACTCCAAAATAGCTAACAAAGTTTGACTACTTTTAGAATGTGATTTGAAACTATAATTAGTTGTTGTTTTACACTTTTATATCATATTTTATTAATTACAAACATGCCAAATTTTAAAATTCAATGAGGGTTTTTGCAAAAGATGCCCCCAAAGATGCCCAAATTGCTTGCATTTTCAAGGAGCATAACTTTTGATCCGAAGATCCAATAAAAAAATTTTAAAATTCCCAAAAGGGGATAAATGTTCCTATCTCATGTCAAAATCCATTAAAATTGATATTTTATGACCCTACTCGAGTTTTCAAGTGCCTAAGGGAGTCAACCCATTTCTTACCACTTAAGCAAATACACATACTACAAGGGAGGTTTCAACAATGAGGAAATTTTTCCCATGAGCAGAAATAGAGTTCATAAGGTTTTCATAATTTTTCAGATTTTTTTTCCTCACAAAATAATTACTACAAATTTTTAAGCTAAAGATTCTATTCTACCCATATTGGCCATACAAACCTTCCTCTTTTCAACCAAGGGTTGGTTGCAAAATCCAAGAAGGGTTGGGTCTAAATTTGAGAGTCGTGTAGCCAATTATAATGCACCACAATTGCCCGGGAACTGTGCCAGCATTAATTGTTGTTAATCACCTGTTGATTGAAATTACTCCACCCTATGTTGCCAAATTGGGTCTGTCATTAGTAAGGGGTCGGCTCCCTTATTGAATAGACATTTGGTCCTTAACTCCTAAGTGCTTTGACGTCCATTTTATAGACGACGAATAGATTGAAACTCAAGTTTTATCCTCATTACTAATCATCCTAATTGTGGAGATACTTTATCAAGTTGTTGTCCTATCTTATGATTGGATTTGGTGTTCCTAGAGTACATATTTTTCTAAAATTAAAAATGTGCTAGGATGTCAAGTGGTTGACCAAGCCAAAATTGCATCAACTCTAGTTCAAAACTAAATTTGCAAAAATGACGTCATAAAGAAGACAAAAATTTCAAAAAATCACCATGTGGAGAGGACCTCATTTCAAATCCATTCCAATAAATTTTACTCAAAATATTTTTCTTGTAATCAAATTTTGAAAGAATTATGAATTTTTCTTTCAAAATTTATAAAAAAAAATACTGGTGATAGCAATCTACAACTTTTAATTATATAACAATTCCAAAATATTCTTCCAATTAGTACTTTATGATGATCTTTCTCAAATCTCCAATTGTAGAGAAGACTTTGTATGCTCAAGGGTGACAGGGTTAAATTGTCATTTAAGGATTAAATTGTCTTCTTTACTTATTTGTTGATCATATATGTCTCTCGCATTACATGAGTACCTATCCACTACATCTTCACCCTTGGTAAATAGATAATGAACTAGGAAATAATAGACAAGTACACTCATAAAGCAACTAATAACTAAAGTGGACTACACTAATTTTTCCTATGGGAGACAATGCATTTCATATAGGTTCCTATGAGCTCAACTTTGAGGGCCAACTTTTGAAAAAAATTTATTAGCTTTTAAGGAATATAACTTTTATTTCAATTAGTGTCCACAAAAAAAAAGTCCAAATTTCAACTCGGTGGGCAATAAAGGAATCTACATAAATTTGAAATAATTTATTTTTCTTCATAGATTGTCAGTATTGTGGTCTATATGGAAAACTTTGATTCAATCCATTTGGATTCGTGATGTGAAAGTTATGAAGCATCTTATTTTTTAGGCAATCAAAGCATCTTCTTGAATGTATTGGATTCATTTTTAAGCTCAATTTTTACATTTTTTTTCAAATCAAAATATTCCAC
Organism: Straminergon stramineum; assembly: GCA_963920665.1. Taxonomy (NCBI): domain Eukaryota; kingdom Viridiplantae; phylum Streptophyta; class Bryopsida; order Hypnales; family Calliergonaceae; genus Straminergon; species Straminergon stramineum. Next base: position 25,198,254 of record OY987264.1, read on the forward strand.
AGGGTTAACTTTGATTGTTAGAACAATCTCACCATTGGAATTAGTCTCTTTTAATTCCATCTTAGAGCTATTAATGATTTAGTTTTTTCTTCTATCTTTTACCTACTTTTGTTAATTAGTTTATTAAATAATGAAAATCATATTACCTTTTTTTCCTTGACTCTCAACTTCAATTCTTCAAGATAAGTTTTCTTAATTGAAAATTTGTAATGCAAAATTTTTATGTTAAGAGGATTCAAAGTCTCATAAACTAGTTTGCCATGGTTCCAAAAAAATATGTTTTCTTCACTTTGAATGCATTTGTCTTGCAATTTGTGTAGAAGTACTAATTAAAAATAGTGTCATTTTGGTAATTTAGTCTCACATGCAATCATGTACTAACAAGACAAATTAGAATGTTTTTCCTTAAACAAACATGGAGTGCATCCATAATGGTAATGTTGTTCACCTAAAATCATCACAATCTTTTTCTAAAATGAGCAAAAAATCAAGGCCTTAAAATGACCATTTTCGATATTAGTTATCCACCCAAAAGGTAGAAATTCCTATTTTAGTCACTCACTCCGTTGTTGTCAAGTAACACTTTGATTGTTGTCACTATTCATCTTATTGTGGCCCAAATCTCAATTACCAATACTCAAGACTGATAGCTTTATGTTGAATGCATGACTACAACGGTCCATCAATTCTTAACTAGATTGGGCACATTGGAGATGGTTAGCCATTTTGGACTGTTTCATTTTATAGGGTTTTTTTTAAGCAACTGAGACTCAATTCAGTTGCCCAAATATCATTGTTTTCATCCATTTATTGTGAACCCAATGAAGCATCATATTACTGTCATATTGAAGTCAAAAGTTCGGAGGAATGACAACCATTCAGTTAGCCCTAAAGGAACAATTTGTGAAATGTGGCAACATAGCAATTTTGGGCAAGTATGTGTGACTAGAGATTTCCATATTTTGGGCCCAAACTTTAATAGAAGGTATGGATGAGGAATATTTTTCATGTGCTCTAGAATTTAAGACATTTGAAAGTACGAGTTGAAAATTAATGTCATTTTTTTTAATAAATGGGCAGTTTGGGCAAATAAAAAATATCACTTTTTTCAAAAACAAAAATTTGAAATTGATTTTCTAGATTTATATATACTCAGAAAGCTTTGAATCATTCTATTTTGATCAATGAGTCAAAAGTTGCAAGGAGTTTTTGTTTGTGGGCAATTATGGATTGTCTACTCTAAAATAAACTTTGAAGTCCTTCATTTTACTCAATTTTCATTATTTTTTGAAAAAAATAAAATTAGAAGATGTCAATTGTTTATTACAACATTACAACCATTGGATTGGCATTTTTCAATTCTATAACAAATTCTTAACAATTTTGTATTTTGAATCATTCTTTACTTCTTTCTACTTACTATTTTTTTCCTATATATTGTACAATTCCAAATGATTTGAAATTTTTCAAGAATGTAGCCAATTGGCCTTGAAGAATGAATTCAAAGAAGCACCACCATTTTGGACATTTTTTCATATAAATATGAGCTTGTGAAGTTCACATGCCCATTTTTTTGTAGGGCTCAAAAAAGGATTTTTGTTAATTCAAAAGTTAATATCTTGCAATCCTTGAGGTGGAAATTTTTTAAATTTATTCCACATGTTCCGAGCTCAACATATTACAAGATCTTATGGTTACATGTGTCTAGAAATGTTTTTTTTCCAAAATTTGGTACTTGTACTAAAAATGGCAGTTTGGGAGTGTTTTTGGTGAAAACAATGTCAAGGAACTTAAAGGGTTAAGTAAAACTTACTCCTTGCCTTAAAATAAATCTCATGGGGAACTAAGGGAGTACCACAAATTTGTTTTGAGACAAAGAGAGTACTCTAGTTTGTGATGTATTGTACAAAACATGAGTTGACAAACAACTCTTAACCCATAAACAATGCAACAGATGATTTTTGTGTGACAAATGACAAGGAATTTGCTTGTGTAGGATAGAAGTGCAACTATTCATCCTTAGAATTAGGGGTGGAAGGGGAGATCTTCTACAGTAGTTTGACTCCCAATGAGTATTTTATTTTATTTAAATGGATGATGTCACATGGTTCCAAAAGGCATGATTTCCACGGTCACCAGTCCGGCAATTAAGGGTTAAAACAAACAAAGAACACACAACATGCAACATGCCAGCATCGACCATCATCAAAGGCAAATGGAGCAAGGATATGCAGTGAGATACCATATGTAAGATGCTCGTAAATTGATAAGTAAATTAACATACAGATTTCAGGACCTAGAACAGTAAACAATCCTTCCAATCGCTTCATGAGAAAAGATGCCAACTGAACTAACGCTGTGAATCAGAAAGATGATAATATAGTCTCATCAGTCGTTGGCACCAAGACAGGAAGCCCTCTCTGAAGCCCCGCTTTTGTTCCTTTCCGTTGTCGATAGGCTTCTATGACTTGTAGTCTCACTCGCTCCATTGATGCTGGTTTTGCTTCTTTCACTCTAAGCTGTGTCCAAAGCAAAAAAATCCCATACCCTTAATTCAGTTAGCATCCTCTCTTAAAATCAAATTCGAACTTCATATCTGTGTATTATGAGACAATTGATAAGTAGATAATTCTTACGTACAAGAACAATCAGACACTGGTAAGGAATATGCGGTAGCTCTTTGCCTCACTTGTTCAATAGCTAATTCAGACAAGGCATTCACTTGAAGTATGTATAATAAGTTCAGCAACAAGGCACAAAGTGCTGACCTTATTCTTTTCAGGAAATGTTAGCTGTGGAGGAGCCTGTACTACTTCACCGAAAGCAACATGGTCTGTTTTGGGTGCGTTCATCAGGGCCTGAACAACGGCGTTACTTAGTCGCTTCTTCTTCTTTTCTTCTAAGAATCTGGGAACACAAGAAAACCCCAGAGTCAAAATCGATGAGTCCTTGGTACTGAATCGACATGAGCAAATTTTACTGCAATATCCACTGCAGCTTAACCCGTAAAGGACCATAAGGCCACCAGGTGGCTTCTTCAACACGGTTTTTTGCACACAGTCCTTTAGGGGTTAACAACCTTCCTGAAAGACCCCTGAAGATGTGCCAAGAAGATTGCGTGATCGTCATTAGGACAGTCACATCAATAGAGGGTGTCCGCGCTCGCAATTTGTGCTACAAACTTTCACTATTTCTTTCCAAATTTGGCTTCACGAGATATTGAGCTCAAAATCTTCTCTCCAAAATTTTTGCCCACGCATAGAGTTCAGTTTTGGGACAGAATCGCCTCTATTTTTGAAAGCGAAAGCTTGCACTCAGGTACACCCTGGCTAATAGTTTATCCGCAAAGCTCGCCTTCTCTAAAACATAGAATAAACAGAAAGCAAGGGTTGAAAAGGCTCTTACTTTTTCTTTCTGTCATTAATTTTTGTTTTAACTGGCTGTGCTTTGATCTTCTCGGCAAGTTGTAGTAACTCCTCGTTTTCTCGTTTTCTCTTGCTCAAGGGCTTAGAAGCATTCTCCGCTATTTGTCCATCTGCTTTTCCTTGTTTACTGTCATTCGGTGCAGATGTTCCTGGTGCTTCATCCTTCTTTTCTTTTACATTTCTATTTTCCTTTTTTGTCTCTATTGAATCCTGCATACAACAAGCACTCTGTAAGCCTCACAGTTCACAAAAATTCTCCAAATTGACTTGAAAAAACAAGGATACATGAGAATCTAGGGATTCAAGGGAAAAAAGTACTAACCTTGACCTGTTTCTTACTGTGGCTGATGTCAGCTCCAGTGTTTAAATTCACTGATCCTAACCGAGAAAAGAACACCATGAACACCAACAAAATTAAACTCCGCAGCTTGAATCACAGTTCCCTCACTGGATAATGTCATAAGGTAGAGGTTTAGGGTTTAGGTTGGGTACCCAAAATTATCCATCCAAATCAAAGCACAATCCAAAATCTGCTATGCCAACCCAAACCCTAAACCCTAAATCCAGTGTGTAATCTAGTGTGTGAAACTCGCATGTATCAAAGGGCGCAGTTTCAGCAGCTCGCGAGTGCAGAAGAGCCAAATGTAGCGCACAAGGTTACGAACTTCGAAATTCAAGAGAAATATCTGAAACCCATTCAACGGATTCTTAATACCAAACTTGAAATTCACCGAAATCTAACAAAAGAATTCAGTGCGTACCTGGATTTCCAGTTTCTCTGAACTGCATGATACGCCTCAGCTTCGCAGGGACAGCGTTAATATCTTTAGTAATAGGAGGTGGCGCCATCTCCTTGACATCGTGTGACGCTTTGAAATTGGACTCCCTTCTCTTCCGTCCCTTTCCCTTCTTCCCCATCGTGAGAATAATCCAAACGCACGGCGCAGCTCCACAGTAGCACCAACTCTCAAAACCCTAGATATCCACAACCGCAATGTGCGAACAAATGAAGCTCTTCGAAATTTGAGCTGGAATTAGCAGCGCCAGTTCTCGGCGGAGTTTTATATCAAGACTACAAATGAGGCAGAAACCCAAAACCCCCAAACCCCAAAATCGAAGGCCTGACATTCACAGGTCGGATGAGAGGCGGGAGTGGGGAAAGTTGGACGTCAGTAGTCACGTAACCCTACCGAACTCAGAGCGTCCTCAATTCAACCGGCACACCTAACTTTTGACTGGTTTACAATTTGAACTTGAAATTACTGTCACTGGAAATGCACCAATAAACAAAATTAAAATTGGGAATTCGACAACTGAAATAGAGACCATTGAAAAGCAAGCTAAAAGAAAAAAAAAAAATTAATACTCCACGGCAAATCTTGAGTTTGAATATTTCCAATGAGCATTGCAACCCCACTAAAGCCACTTGACTTAGATAGCTACAACTTCAAACTCCTTAACATTGTCAAAAAGTACATACATCCGCCGAGGGCTTGTCCCCCTAGTTTTGTGTACTCTTGCTTTTTTCAATGGAAATTGTCCATGTATTTTTTCTTAAAAACTAAAAACAAATTCCTTAATACAATATAGGTGTTTGATTGTCAGTTTTATTTTTTCAAAATTTGATAACCAACACTTTTATCATCCGCAATAAGTTCTAATCTTGACTCACTCATTTGAGATTCAACACATTATTTTGATGTCTAGGAAGAAAATTTTCACTAATTCAATTTATGGAATTGGTTTTCGAACTTCCTCTATTGATTCAAATTGATATAACCAATCCACTACACATTGCATTAACTCCTAAAACATAAGGTAGATCAAGATTAAAAATCTAATAATGACATGGAACCCTAAATGCGTTTAAATGGATATAGTCAAAACTAGTTCAAAGTTTTGTGTTGGGAGAAGAGAAAATGCAACTAGTAGATATGAGTTAACAAATGACTTTTATAGAGATAAAGGGTCTTCTATGTTTACATTACTTGTAAATAAGTAATCCCTCCATCCCAAATTAAGTGTCCCATTGCAAGAAAGTCCATGAGATTAAGAAAGACACTCTAATTTAGAATTTCAGGTTTTGGATTTTAAGATTTAAGATTTTTCCATCCTTGAAATACAATTGTCCTTTAGATGCTCAAACAACACAACTCCAGAGAGTGGGAAGAGTGCTCCAAAATACACAACTAATGGAAAAGATCAATTGGCTCAAAACAAGATGTAGAATTATATACTTGCGTCTACTATGATGCAAGCATTGGTCAATGTGTTCATGAGGCTATTCAAGACACATTGGACATTTAATTCAAGACAAAAAAAATATGATTAAATACTTCAATCAAAATAGAAGATATAATATACTATAAATCATTTAATATAAAGGCATTAAATATAATTTATCAAACATAATTATATTTAGTGAAAATAACAAGCTAAGGTAAACCACCACATTCCAAGAAATCCATTCCAATTACCTAGAAAATGTCCCATTAAGGTCTAGCATCAACCTAGTAGAAGATTTTTTGAATAAATAAGATTTGGATTACAATAGGTTGGGGTAGTGGCATGGCCACAATCAATGTTTTGGGTGACAATAATGGATTGATTAGTACCTATATTAGGAATTTAGACCTTTTGAATGTGTAGCCATCACAAAAGTATTTTTTTTAGGCCTTGATGTTGCAATCATTTAAGGAAACATTGCAACCACTGTAGATAAGTAAGATGACCATTATGGATGCACTTTTTCTTCATTTGGAGATAGCCTAAAGACTTTTGGGGCCAATTTAGCAACATAAATAACAAATTCATAACAAATTCATAACAAATTCATGCTTTGTCAAAAAATTATAATTTCAATTGCTCTCACCTTTTCTCACATTTGTCTCTATGAGAAAAAAATTTTAAAATTTTAAAAATTATATGAGCCAGAGCAAACCAATCATTTTGTCTATAATGAATTAGTTAACCTTAAATCATAGTAGATTGATGTGACCCAAATCAACAATGAAGACTTGAAATATACTTCTCATTCACATCAAGCTTGCTTACCCAAGTAGTAGTTTCTCTACATTATATGTAGCTCTAAGTACAACTTGATATTGGTTTAGGTTGCAAAAAATGAACTTTTTGAAATTGAAAACAAAGGTTGTTCAAATTTATATGTAATTTCTTCATTGCTTTCTTCCAATTCATTTCGTGTAGGTAATGTAGTATTCCGTATGTCATCTTCAAGACCAACCTTTGAAATATCATTGAAGTCAAATTTAGTCTTAATTCCACAAATTCTCGAGTTGTTAAAGTTGGATTAATTAAGCAATGATTGATTAACTAAATTAGTTAGTTATAGTGGAAGTCTATCAATTTTTTAAATTTGGCTATCCAAACTAGCCATTGCCTAAATTATATCCAACAAAAAAAGTAAAAATCTATTTTTATCCATTCACAATTAACAATAGAGGGAGTAGAAAAAGATAACCAATAATTACTTAACTATCTTCTTTTGTATTTTTTGCAAAAGTACAGAAAATATAACTATTAGTGAATTTTAACCAAATTAACCTTTATCCAATTAGGACTATAATATTCATGGTCTCTTGTTTTTTGTGACGAGCAAAACTAAAGTAGATGAATTGTAGCAAAAAACAAATTATCGATTCGTATTCTTTTGTTTTATACTACTCCCTCTATCCCCAAATGATCTTCTATTGTCACGATGTGATGTTGGAGGAAGGGGGCTAATAGCAATTTTGAGAGCAATTGCAAACTTGCAATGGGAATGAATGAAATGGTCTACGTATAACTTGAAATAGGTTGAAATAACAATATTTTCAAACCTTAATCCCAAGCATTTTGGTCCCTCAAAAGATTATTTTGGAACAGAGAGAATACATTTTTTACAATTAGATTAATAGAGTGAAATTTCTTACAAACTTAGATGTTTATTGCTACAAATGCATTTTAATTATTCAGAAACTTTTTTTTTATTACTAAAAAACATTCCACCCTAACCCTTGAACGACGCGGTGAACGATTATTGTTCAATGAATGACAAGGAATTCTCCTTTGTAAGGACAGAATTGCAACCATTCATCTTCAGAAATAGGGGTGGAAAGGGAAGATCTTCTACAATAGTTTGACTCCCAATGAGTATTTCTGTTTTTTCTAAAGTGGATGATGTCACACGGTTCCAAAATGGCTGATTTCCGCAGTCACCAGCCCGGCGTTCAAGGGTTAAAGGCTTACTTAATCGATATTATAACCATGAATCTAACATCTTTGAGAATTTTGCAGTTAGCACCACAAACTTTGCTAGTGAGGCCAAAAGACACCGTTGACAAGCATGCTCTAAATTTTTTTGTTTTGATTTGAAAACTGCATGCTCAAGTTTTCAAGGGCACAAGACTAAGACGTAGGCAATGTGGCAATTAAGGTAGTTGTTGTCAAGCATGGCAGCGAATGCTCCGCGGTCCGCACAAGGTCACATTTGCACTGCCTCCTACACTGGGAGTGTCAATCTTGCAGTGGCTTAGTAGGCTTTTTCACATTACCAAGCGGTTTGGACAACTTCAATGCCCAGTCCATGGTGTATTCACAATTACAGTAGCTATTTACAACCAATTCCAATGAGGAAAACAAAACCACGACAACCCCAACACGCTCACTCACTCCACCCATTTGTTGTTCTTCCCTTCAGACTCCAGCGACTTCAAGATCTGGGAAGTGATGGACCAGTTGAAGCCACGTCGTTGCAACCAGCCGATCATCCGTCTCTTGCGAACCTCCGCCGACACGCTGCCTCCGCCTCGAGCCCACTGGAGCCTTGCCCTCTCCAACAGATGCTCCCTTGCTTCTCTCGTCATCCCCCAAACAGCAGCTTCCCTCTCGTCGTCTGCTTCATCTGCTTCCTCAGGTAATGAATCGTCCGTGCTCGTGAACACCTTCTCCAGCGCAGTTGCAACGTCCTTGGGACACACCCCTCTTCGTTTGAGTTCCTGCACAGTACATGGTGTCATCTACCATTTGCCTCCTTGTTCATGAAGGTCCATGTGCCTAGAATCTTTTGAAGAAATTCCATCGTCATTCGTCCCCCAAGACACTTAGGTCCTTATATTCACTATTACGCAACCCCTGGAAACTTTGATTTTGCATGATGACACTAAGCCTACATGACATGACAAAAAACACCTTGCTAGCAAAGACATTGATGTATGATTATTTGGCACATGCTCATCATGGTTGAATGTGGCTAGAATCATTAAAGGAATGTCATTGTCATTTGGTCCCGAAGACGATTAGTTCCTAATATGCACTACTGTACTCTTGGAGAACTTTGGTTTAGCATTATGATATATGGACTAGATATCCCGCATAGTCCTCATCACCAATTACCAGAGCAGTGCCTTAGGAGGAGCAAAGAGGTCAACTAGCCATAGGGATGTGGCTAGTTGGGTATGTATGGTCGGTTCTCAAAGGTGAGAGTCCATGAGACTGCGCGCTCCACAGTGATGTTGGAGGATGCAGATTGAAGTAGGGGTAGAGGCTTAGGATCGTCTGGGAGCTAGGTCAGGATTAAGTTGCTACAAGGGACTTCGGTTTTGCTTCAGTTTTGCAAGATGAAGACGGACTACTATGTGACAAAAATATATCCTGCTTGCACAGATTTCAATCTTGATTAGTGTGTGACATTTGCAAAAATGGATGGTCAACTACTCGGGAACTGAATGGTGGAACTCAGGGACTAAATCAGCAAAATTCTCTTCTAATGTGATTTATTTTCTTAAAACGTTTACAAGTACAGAATAGGGGTGTTAGAGCTAGCCCGCAGAAGAATGGGGATTTCAAAAATGCGTTCTAAGAATATAGAAGGGGCTAATACTTTGTGGAAAAGAAGAATGCCGTTGTGCCCAATTTGGTAACAAATTCGCAAATTGTGGAGCAGGAACTGCAAGGCCTGCTACGCCTTAAACGGAACATCCAAAACAGATATAGCAACCAACAGGATTCAGCCAGTGGCATGACTCAAGAGTTTGTACATGATCATATACCTGTTTCAGACGCTGGGGTCCCCAGAGCGCCGATCGCCACCGAGATCGTGCAAAACTCTCAGCATACTCCAGATCACTTTGCAATCCACTGCCAAGCAAGAGAATTGGATATTCAATGCAAGGTCACTGATATGACTCGCGAGACCAAGAAATGATACGCACCATTGTGTAGACCAAGAAATGCAAACAAGCAACATGAAGGGATTGCAGACGGTCACCATCTTTGAAGATCAGCGATGGTGGACTCAATCACGGGTGCCGAGACGCTCCGGCCGATCAACTTCTGCCTCAACTTGTGTGCGGTTTGCGGGCTGTCACACAACGAATCCATCCATTACGTGACACGAGGCAAATATTTCTTATGTCCCAGCATCACCACAAATAGGTCGCAAGCATCAAACAGGAAGCCTCAACTGGAGTGCAGTTTGCGAGCTGCCACACTGAACGAACCACTCAATCAATTTATTACGCGACTTTACACTGGAAAGTTTTCATATGTCCCGCCATCAAACATCAAACAAAGTGTGGTAAGGACTTACGCCATCCCCAGCAAACGCAGAGAGTAGTTTTTGGCTGCCTGCTTCTCCTTCGCAAGCGTCTTGTCCTCCTCAGCTTCGAAGAGAATTTTTTCGGCTGAGTCCTCCAAGAGATCAGTCGCTAGACCTTGGAACTTCCGGCCATCCCCGTAAAACAACCCGGAGCCTTGAAGCGGATTCTTCTTCGAAGAGCTTGAATTCGTCGACGCTGATTTCAGACCTTCAAACTTCCGACCGTCCCCATAAAACAACCCTGACTTACCAAACGAAGGATGACTGGCTACAGTAGGAATCTTCTCTGAGTCACCAACTGCTGGAACTGCTTCTGCTGCTTCTGCTGCTTCAACAACTGGGAGAATGTTCTCTGAGGAAGAAGGTGAAGCTTGTGAGAATTGTGTCCGTGAGTCCCTCAATTTCATCTCAGCCTTCAAGAGCTGCATTTCGGCACTTGCATCCCTCCCCACGTCGTCGTCGTCCTGCTCGTCCCAGTACCGTTTCGGCTCCTCCTTGCGCAAGTCGCACTCCGTATCCTTCTTGGGTGCGCGTCGTTTCCATCTCGGCAACAACAGCGGAGACTGAGACACCCCTGCTGCTGCTACTGCTGCATCTTCGCTGGTCTCTCGTCGCGTGGGCTTCGCAAGCCCATGTACCTGCGGATTGTAGCGAATCGGCCCCGAAGCGCCACGTATGGTACTTGTGGAGAAGCTCCGTGGGACTCCTCCCACTCGGCCCAGAATTGCACCACAAACCCTAATCACCATTGTTCGCACTGCTGGCGTAATCAACGATAAACATGTCGTGCTACCGATCCTCAATTCACAATGGAGCCCTCACACACGCAGAAGCCATCATCGGCAGCTACTTTCCACACAGTACGAGTGTCGCAGTTCACGATTCCAGCCATCAGATTCTGTACTCTGTTTCCAAATTCGGCCCTGCTTGGTTCTGAGTCCTTAATCTCGTCTCAAAGTACGAGGCCCCAAGTAGAAATGCACATTTCTGAGCTTCATACTCTTGTCTTGTCTAAGGTACTAGACTCTCAAAAACAGTTCCAATCGCGCCCATTCAGAGAACACAAGTCTCGATCCTTGACACCCACTCCTGTTCATAAGCTTATTCGTGAGAAAGTGTGACCAGGTCACCGAAACCCTAACCCTAATAAATTGTTCGCCTTGAAACTCTCTATGATCTGAACTTTTACTCACAAGCGTGTTCTTTGTCTTGAACTCCTTTTTGGCCCGTGCAGGATTTGGAGACGATCGACCATTTGCATTTAGGATTGTATTGGATTTGCATTTGTATCTCGTTGTCGATCAAGATCAGGGGGGTTAACTTCCCCCACTGCTGCAGCTGTGGAACGGGAATGCATTGTTTTTTCTAGTTCTTCATTGAGTTGCATGAGTTCTTGGTTTTGGAGCATTGTGGGAAAGATCGATATTAGAGTGTGAAGAGATTTCGTAGGCTTCGACGGAGCTCTTTCGTGTTGGTTTGGTGGGGAGATGGAGGGCGCTAGGCGGGCTTCCAACCGGCTGGTGCCACTCTTTCGCAAAGCGGCCGCTACTCGGAATCACCGCACATGTAATCCCTCACTTCCATACAAGTAGCGATTGAGTCGCTCGTGCAACAGGAAGCGGATGCTTTAAAGTAGCACGCACTCCGCGGGTCAATCGCACAGCTATGATGCTTTGCTGGATTTCCAAAACTTCTGCTCTCTTTGCAATACAGCATTCGAAATTTGGAATCGATTTAGGGGTTAGGGTTTAAGACATCGTGTTTCTGGACGACGTTGCTCATTCAGTGCAACACTGATTTCTGGGGGAAAGTATCCTCACTGAATCTATGAATGAGATTTTAGAATGAAGCAGAGTTTGCTGCGTCCAGAACCGAGAATCTATCAGTTCTTGGGGAAGTTCTTGTGATCCCTTCTTGGGGAAGTGAATTCGTTTTCTGCAGAATGCTAACTATTTTGTTAAATCGAGACCATCGATCCAATTTGTTATGCTGGTCAAAAATCTCTTCATTAATCTCAAATTTGTTTTTTGGTCAGTTTTGAACTTCACGAAGAAGATTTTGGGGATTCATAAGTCATTTCATTGCTTCCAGACATTTTTCTGTCTATCAGCAAATTAGGGTTTAGCCGCTTGATTGACAGCCCTCAGCTGTCTGACATTTGACCACATTATTTCCAAACAGTGAATGATTTCGTTAATGTGCCAACCTCGGGTCTGATATTTGACATAGCAAAACTCGGGGTGTAACCTAATCCTTCGTGTTGTTGTGAAGCTGTCGCAGCTATGTGTGAAGGAGGTTTTGCTAGGAATCGCCTGATAGGAAGAAGCTGTTCTGGGACTTGGGATGAGAACAGAAATGCCTCTAGGAGCTCACAGGTTGAAAACGAAGTGAATTCTCAGCTGAAGAAACGTCCTGGTACTCTGTTTTCCATAGCGTTGGCATCAAATGGTTTGAGGAACACCCAGAACCCTGAATTTCAGAGATTGCGGAGCATCCCAAAGGGTCTCATTCCTTTGGCAAGTACCAGATGGTCAGCACTAAGATCCTTCAGCGCTGACGCGCAATCTGATTCTGAAAGAAAAGGTCTGCCGGAGACTCACATTGGGGAGGAGCTTCTGTCTGAGACCCGAAATCAGGCATCAGGGTTGAAACTGGCAGATGGGGAGACCCTGTCGCCTGAGGAGGTAGGCATCTTGAAGGAGGCCGAGGCGGAGTTTGAAAGTGCTCAGCAAAGCAAAGGTGCGTCATAACGTCATCCTTCGATTATCATGTTTTCTGTTTCTCCTCTACAACGCGGACCTCGGATTACAAATACTGCTCCAAGTCTGTGGTCTATGTTTCTCGATGACCTGGAACCCTTAGCGGGGCAAGAAGCCCAATTTAAATCTCCTGTTTTTGCAGCACTTTTGGGTGGGTCGTATGTGGACTTTCTTTGGTTTATGTTTTGACTAAGATACAACTTTTTCCAATGATTCTGGTGATACAGAATTTGGTATCTTTGACGATATGATCATTCAAATCAGTCATTTTAAAACCATGAAATCAGGGGTTATTCATTTGAATTCAACCTGTTTATTTCTCTGCATGTTCAGTGACTAATTTGATTCGTAGGGGAAGGGAGGGGGGCTGCAATTTCACTGGTTGAGGTGTACTTCGAAATTGGTGGGGATTTCGATATTGCACGACCGTAACGGTGAAGTTTGGATTTTTCTGCAGAGGAGCCAGTCAGCGTGGAAAGTATTCAGGAAATGCTGAAAGAGTTGCAAGCTGTAGCAGACCCCAAAGATCCGCGTATAGCCATTATTTCCTTGAGATTAGGCCAGGAATATGAAGCAAGGGGTGAAGAGCCCAAAATGTTCTTGAAACTTGGAGAGCAAGCTCTCAGCATCTTTCAGACCGCGGGAGAGTTTTCTTTAGAGATTGGAATGTGCCATCACCTCATTGCCTTGGCTCACCACAGACTAGGGCAACAGGAACGTAGCCTTGAGAACCTGGACATGGCGTTGACGCTTCTCAAAGGGAAAGAAGGAAAAGAGAGCGCGCCAGTCAAATTTGCCGTTCAGTTTCTCCTTGGGGACACTTTGTCCTCTTTGGGGAAGCATGAGGAGGCCCTCCAGCATTACGTCGAAGGGTTGGCTGTTCAAGAGACTATTCTGGAAGAAAGCCATCCGCAATTAGCCAGCAACTATCGGCAGGTTTGTTAATTCTCCGCAGTTCATCTGAATTTTCAGAAATTTCGGGTTTCCAGATGGAGTCATCAATGTAAATATGAATATAAATACTTTCTAATCCTCATACTTTTTATGTATGTATAAATGCGATAAATATTAGCTTCGGTTGGTAGAGAGTTACACTTCCTTTTTCAGTGTTTCAAATTTACAATTATGACAATGGAAGCATCATTTTAAACTCAGACACTTTCATTATATTATGGACTTAAGGTGCCTTACAATCCTCTCTCAGTGTCCAATGAGATTATTTTAACTTTGTGTGACATCTTGGACAACGTAGTTGCAATGGCAAGCCGTTCTAGCTCATGATGTAGAGGAAGCTTCTGTCCGGAGCTTCTTAAAGTTCTCACAATTGACTGAGCGTTGTTGTTGGTTCATTGTAGAAGCGGAACCCTTGGTAACTTGGGACATTCTTAACATGCAATGTGTTCTATGTTTGAGCAGGTTGCTGAGGCATTCACGCAGGTGATGCTTTTTGACGAAGCAAAAGCTTTGGCTGAGAGAGCACTTGAAGCTCACATCAAAATCAGTGGCAAAGGCTCGATGGATGAAGCCATCGACCGCCGTCTTCTGTCTGTTATTTATAGTGGACTGGAAGAGCATGAGAAAGCCCTGGAAGAGCAGCAAACTGTGAGATCAATTTTGAATGAAAAGGATTTGGGGTCTGAAGCACTGTTTGTTGAGATTGCCATTGCCGACACTCAGGTGACCTTGGGTAGGTTTGACGATGCAATTGCAACTCTTCAGAATGCCACCTCCCAGCTGGAGGAGGGTAGCTCAATGAGGGCTCTTGCAATTGTGAATCTTGCAAAGGCTTATACACGGCAGGGGAACACAGAGAAAGCTGAAGAGCAATCAAGGTATCTTCAGATCTTATAACTGTACCCAAAAAAATTGTTGTGCATAGAGAGGAGCTCTACTTGGTGTACCGTTGTCGGAATTTTCCGGTCTGCAGAATGAAGTAGGAAATGAAATTAGGGACTTACGGCTGATTGAAATACCTAAGGAACTGAAATTTTTGTTAGGTACTCTACGTTTTTGTTTACTGGAAATAGATTCACCTGTAGAAAGCATGCGTGTTCTGAGAAAATTGTTTCACTTAAGGTCAAATCCCCTTGATTATCGTTCAATAGTTGTGCCGTATTCAATTCGAAGGTGTTGAAAAGGATGTACCAAGAGCAGACAACTTCTCAGTATCCATTAGCTGAAGGGTTCATGTCACTTAATATTAGGATATTGCGAGTGTTAATTATTGGAAATGCTCCCCATAGCATACTTCAGTGTCTTAGTAATCTCTCGTAGTACAGTAGAACTTCTAATAAACATCACTTTCTAAAGTAATAAACCTCTCTACAGTAATGTATCAGACCGGTCCCGGCCCAGGCCACATACAAACGTCATGAATGCAAATGTCCCTCCCTTAATGTAATAAACTCTCTGCAGTAATGTGTCAGACCGGTTCCGGCCCGGCTCTTATTAGAAGTTCTACTGTATTGATTATGGAGCTGCTTTTGATTTTGCAACTTATTAAAGCCTGCCCTTGATTGTCAACTGGTTGGTGCTGCAGGATAGCAATTGCACTCCTTGACTCGAAGCTCGAGGGTTCGACTGGAGCGGACACGGAGTTGCTCACAGCGGGGGAATGCTACACAGAGTTAGCTGCAATCCATCAGCAGATGAACCAGCCTGATGAAGCAATAGCGCTTTTAAAGAAAGGTCTTTCTATATACAAGCTATTGCCGCAGCAACTGAATGCGACTGCAGGTATGAACTCGGTTCTTTAAAGCATTTGTCCCCTGCCACTGCCTTGAATGTTATATTCGGTCATATTATATAAGTTCGCAGTTTCGGAGCGTCAAAATAATCTCATTCAAGTGCACAGGGCTCTAAAACTCTAGGACCGTTGTAGATTCGAGATTCCTGACGGGTGTTTAGAAATGTGCCAATTTCTTGAAAATTCGGCATCTGTACTTGATTTGATGATTTTATCAATGCTTTTTTTTAAGGATAGTAAATCTCATGGGTCAATTGCAGGCTCTCAAGCTCAAATTGGCATGCTTCTTCTTTTCAATGGGAAAGTAAACGAGGCTATACCTTACATGGAAGAGGCCTCCACGAATCTGCGGCAGAGTTTTGGGGCTGGACATTTCTCTCTCGCGCTTGTGCTCAATCATTTAGCGGTTGCTTATGTTGAGCTCAAGAATATGACCAAGGCAATTGAGCTTTTTGAAGAGGCAAAATGCATATATACCAAAACACATGGACCTGGCCAGCAAGACACGCTTGCAATATTTTACAATCTAATGAAGGTCTATGCCAGTATGGGAAGGTACTTCATATCCCAAACGTTCCTCTGCGCTTTTTTCCCTCGCTTGTGATTATTGTTAGTATTTAACCCATGATTATAAAAAAATAGAAAGTCCACTTCGGAAGCTAATGACGGTAGTCGATTAAATTAGGTTTCATTACATATTAAAATGTAAGGTACGATTACCTCTCTCTATTGATACGTTTCTTATTCTCCGTGACCCTTTCTACATGATTTCTTCCAACTTCTATAGGTATGGACGCAGCCATTTGGGTTTAAGAGGGATTATTAGAAATTTTATTTTGCATCGTGATCGAGCGGCATGGCCATGCATCGATACTTGGAAACCCAAGCATCGATGCCCTTTGACTTGGGAGTTATTATTGCTGTTACTTATTGGTTGGTATGTCTGCAGGAAGGATGACGCAATTGCAAATGCAAAGCACATTGTAGCGGAATTAGAGAAGCAAGGTGAACCAGCAAAGAGTGCCCTAGTTGAAGCACAAAAAGACTTGGCGAACCTTGAAGAAGAATCTCGGAGCATCTCGTCACCAGAGAGTACACAATGATTGTCATCGTCCATAAAAATTCAGGGTGGTGAGTGGTGACCTCAAGTGCCTAAATTGCAGATAGAAAGTCCACTTTGGAAGCTAATACTCCACTACAGAAACTTTCTTTTGTTCGAAAATGTAGGATATGATCTCTTCTCTCTTTTGATCGGCATTTTGCCATCTTCCTTGACGTTTCTTGAATGAGTTATTTCAACTCCCAAGAAGCGGCCATTTTTGGCCATTGGAGCACTTCCGGATTAATGCCGGACATGGTTGAAGAAATTCTCTACGGATCTCTATGGGCTGTCGACTTTTTTCTTCTTCCAGCCCATGCATTATTGACCTGCACATAAGCACATTATTCCAATTTGATTTCACAGATCTAAGGTATTGTCCTCATATCAACCATGGAATTCATGAATGCTGTCAGTTTAGGGTGCATGAATGCACACTATCTTTGGGTATAGTCTTAAAACCCAGTCTTAATTAGATGTCGGTCCTTTAAATACTACCAATATTTTGGAAATAGTTTCTACAAACTGAATATTGGTTTAAGGGGACCAAAAAATTAAAGGGACTGATTGTGGAAAACTGTAGATGTTTGAAACATGATGTAAATCCCTTGGACACATCAATAACTATTGATTTATAGTAAAGGTAGATATTTATATAGTGTGTTATGTCAATTATATAGTATGGGTCCCCTTAATACCCCTATTTAGTGGAGAAGTCTTGAATTTTCTTGTTTGAAGGGGCATTTATTTACTATGTTTATTGGATTGTCTCCTAGTGATATTTTAAAGGTTTAATTTATTGTTTTTATCCCTTAATGAGGGGTTAATCTATAGTTTTCAATAAAATTTGAAATCAAAATAGAAAATTTCTTTCTAAAGTTAAGTACTTGACTATCTATTGAATACTTGTAATTTTCATAGGATTTTCTTTTAAATCAAATTAAAAATTTGATTTAAAAGAAAAACTTATGAAAATTACAAGAATCATGAAGGTATTTTTTAATTATAAAGGATTGAATGTCTATTCTATGGACAATTGGAATTTGGTAGGTGATGATGAAGTCAAAAATGAATAGTTGTCACTAAAACTTTGACACAAAATGGAGCCATTCACCCCTTTTGTGGGAATGAAAAAATTTGATTGGACACTTGGATCAAAAGTTATGCTATCCTAAAATATTTGAGTAGTTTGGGTAATTTTGCCATCTTTTGCAATAATTCTCATCTACTTCTAAATTTGACATGCATGTAACTAACATAATATAATATGTAATTTTAAGAAAAAAACTACTTCTAATGCAAAAAATCTCATTCAAAGAAGAGTCAAAATTCTACTCTAACATTGCCATGCAACTTTGGAATATATATATATATATATAAGTTTTCACCATTTTGATTTCAGATAAAAAATTTCTTTGTTGCACAAGATATTATTAAAAAATAACAAGTGTGTTACTAGTATACTAGACCTCTTTGTATAGTGGGGTGATTTCAAGTACTGTAGCCCATTTATTTGCTTCTGAAATTTTGTAAGTATATACCTAATAAGATGAAGTACTTGATGGTGTTACGTTAGACGTTCAATTTTTTTAAATTAAAAAATTTTACTCCAAGAGAGTTCAAAGTCTATTGACCCCATTTTGCAATATTGAGAAGAAGTCTTTTTTTCTCACTTCACATTATAATTTTTCAATCTATGTAGTCAAATGGGCTAAAACTTTTTCCACATACACATTGTCATCATATTTTCATACAATTTTGTACAAGTAAAGTTTTAAGAAATAGTGTTTTGGCCAATGCACTAAAAAATGATAATTTTTGTCAATTAATCTTGAGAAACACACCCTATCCTTCAACGGTCAAAGATTTTTATTTTTCTTATTTTATTCAAGCTATTTTTGATAGGTCATTTTTTGAACTAAAAAATGTTACTTTATGAGGTCAAATATACCTATACCTCTTGAATTATAGAGTATTTGTGAAGAAAAGTTCCAAAAGCTATATCATACAAATGTAAGAGAACACATGAATCCACAAACATTCAGATGGATGAAAAAACAAGATTTTGAGTGCTTGGGATGTGTTAGCATTCATCTGTTGCTTGAAATTTGGTCCTTGTGGGGTTAACTTGTTAACCTGATTGAATTACAATTGATTAGTCTATTATTTTGTGAGAGAGGGAGGGGGAAATTAATGTAAGAAATTAGTTGTCACCACATCATTTTAGTTTCTGGAAATTGGTACAACTACACTACTACAGTAATATTTCAAGCTCCACCAATTCAAAGCATTTTGGCTTTGGTGAATTGGTGTCCCAAGCACTAGTGCAGCAAATCAGTGTACCGGCTCACTCCTCCAACTTTTAGCCAGCCTGATCAAGAGCTGGGGGAGCTGGGGGAGCTGGGGGAGCTGGGGGAACTGGGGAAGTGGGAAGATCTGGGAGGCTGGAACGATGGTGACTTGGTGATGAGCAGTGGAGTTCTTCCTTTCCAAGATTCCAGCCTCCCTCCTATTCAAGGTCGAGGCAGGCAATCTTCTCCAGAAGGTTGCAAATTCTCTCGGGAAGTCTTAGGACACTCATTTGATACCAGGGACATTGAATTACAACCTTGCCTCAATTTTATTAATCAACAGAAACTGTACAGTACAAGCCTACTAAGGCAAGGAACAAAATTCCATGTTTTAAAAACTAGGTTACATTGCCCTGGGCCCCTTGTAACAAATAAGTGTGGAGAACTGGAGATCATGAAGCCATTAATTAAGCTTCGACAATTATAAGGTAGAGGATCCACTTGACCAGGTCAGTCGGCATTTCAAATTAGCTGATATTTGAAATTGGATCCTTTACCTTATAATTGTCCAAAGTTTAATACCACTCGATGTCAATGTTGTAAGTGGTATTTCAAATTACAAGGCGTCAAGGACCAATTCGAAAACACTTCCGATGCTCAGAACCATTCAAGCTCTACCTTATCCCCAAGTTCCGTGGAACTATTTCCCAAGTCAGGACTTTCTCAAATTGATACTTTCCAAATGAGGGTGTTATTACAAAGAATGAAAGTTCAACCTACGTGCCAGTATGCTCCTACGAAACAATGGCAAAAAAATATCATCATTATCTCACTCCCAATTGAGTGCAGTGCAAATCAGGGCTGGTATCAGGGCTCCTCTGACAACGGATTCTCCAAGTCTTCCAGGGTTTGTATAATTTGGTAGAAGTTGGGGCGCCGTTCAGGGTTCGCGTTCCAGCAAAGCTCCATCAAATGTCGTAAAGTCGAAGGACAATCCTCCGGAATGCTTGGTCTCGCATTCTTGTTCACCACCGCATATGCCACCTGGACAGGAGTCATGTCGTGGAACGGCACTTCTCCCGTGACAAGCTCCCACAAAATGATCCCAAAACTGTACACGTCCACTTTCTTCGAGTAGTGCTGATGGCTAATCATTTCGGGAGCCATCCAGCGGTACGTGCCTGTATCTGCACTCCGTAAATTACACTCGGCTTCCTGACACCCTACCCCAAAATCTGTCAATTTGACGTGCAGATCCTCAGTCAGCACGAGATTCTCCGACTTGAGGTCTCGGTGGACGACGCCTTGCGAATGCAAATACGCCATTCCCATGGCCACATCCAGGGCCATCGACAGGATGGTCTTCATGAACAGGGACCCTGATTCATTCCGATGAAGAAAAGCTCGCAGGGAGCCCCCGGGAACGTACTCCATGATGAGACAGCACACCGGTGGTTTCATCGAGGCCGCCATGAACTTCACGATATTGGGGTGATGGAGTTGGGATAAACAATGAACCTCTTGCATGAATTGACGCTCCAGCTTGGTCGCAATGGTGGCATCCTCGCAACAATCGAGGCGCAAGAGCTTCACAGCAACCTCCTGGTCTTTGTATTCGCCATGGTAGAGGCGAGTATGATTACCCGAAGCAAACTTCTGCCCCAGGAAAAGGGAAGACATATCACAGACGTAAGCCTCCGGGACCTCGATTTCCAGATGCGGGGCTTCGGGCTGCGATACCTCCACGAAGGTCGCCCACGAGGCGGATTTCTTCATATCGGGAAACTTGATTTTCTTGTGCTTAGAGGTGGGAGGACGATCCATGCTGTTAACCCTCGACAAAGAAGTCTCCCGGTGACTCTGTTTCCCCAACCAGTGAGAGATCCCATGGGCTTCATGGGATTTATCACCGTCGATCTTCTCCCGAGTCTTCTCCGGAGAGCTTTCCAGCGACCTCGACTTGACCTTCACCTCCATCTCGCTCGAATGGTCGTCGTGGAGTTTCAGCGGTCCTGTGAAATGAGGCCCGAGCGGAATCGTCTTCGTCTTGTGCCCCGCGAAGAAGGGCAAACGATGATGAAATCCGCGGCCGCCGAAGTGCAAGATTCCATGTCGTGTCGACGGATGCACTGGCTCCGTGATCGTCAATTTTTCACGGTGCTTCGCCATCTCGAAACTCAAGCGGTAAGGTTTGAAACGGAGCTCCGGATATCACGTTATACCCTCAAGAACATCGGTCCTCTCGAAACCTCACAACCGCGGATCTCGAGCTATGAGTACGCCGACACACCCGAAATGAAACTCTCCAAAATTCAGTCTATACGAAAGTCGTTATAAGTTCACGACGCAGGCTATCTTCTCCGTCTCGTCACCAACTCCATCATCACCGTCTTCCATAACCCTAAACCCCTCTCACTGTTCCCCCCATCCGTGACCTCACAATCTTGACATGCCAACAACTCAGATCTCTCACGTCTCTACACCAGCAACAACACAATCGTTTATAGAAGCACGTCAATCCTCTCACAAGCAACGATTCCACTACTTATATACAGAACACCCTGCACAGGCACACGCTTGCAAGAAACTCGAGGCTCCGTCTGGCGCTCCTTGTAAGTCGTATTCCACAAACAATCGATCGTGCGAGGGCTGCTACTTCAACTACTCATTCCACAAGCCGCCATCCCCAGTTGCCAAAGAGGAAGAAAAGAAGCTGCTCGTGCACGACCTCCGCCCGGCCTCATCGATAACCGGCAAAGCGAAAATTCATGCAAGCTTCGCAACAGTCTGCACCACTTGCTGGGTCAAAACGTCGCTTCCCCAAAAAACCGCGCATAATGGTGGCTGGCATAAAATATTATTTCTCGGTTTCTCCTCCAAATCCTGAATCCTCTCTAAGTTACCCCAACACGGAAACTGCAACTGTAACTGTGAAGAGATTCGTGACCTGCTCTGAAATCAACCACTCGGCAGTTTTGAAACTCCGCTGCGGTGGCATCGTTCTGAATAATCCTTCCGTGGAATCGATAGACATTGAAGGCCGAAATACGCGCGTTCGTTACCACGTGGCCATCTCCGCTTTGGAAGTTTCGTCACCGCAAATTTCGTACCTCTCGAGCAATTGGATTTCGCCACACTGCGCGTGCAATTCTAGACGAATCCCGTCGTCGTAGAAGGTGCGGCATCAATGGATCATCCTTCACGGCTAAATTCACAGCACAGGGGGACTGCTTCTGCTGTTGCAATTATTACGAGGTCAGCGGGTGAAGGAGCGGCGAGCTGCGACGTTCAAGTCACCGGCATCGCTTGCGGTACATCCGACAGTCGGTAACACGGATTTCAAATTTTGCAAACAGGAAAGTCGGAAGGAGAAGAAGAAAAAGAAGAACTCCGCGTGAAATAAGAGTCTGTCTATCTTGGGTCCCACCTGAAATTAATATTCATAGAAAGTTAGAATTTTTGTGAGGGATATTACTTTACCTCCTTAATTGCTCTATGCTCTATTTGTAGGGTTTCGTAATAGCATCATTTGAGTGAATGTTTTGTTTTTTAATTGCTCTTTAATTTTTAGCATATCACACATTGGTGTATATATATATCACTTGGACAAACTAGTAAATGTGAACATGAAAATGTGAAAATAAAAATATAATAATTATAAATATTGTGATTTATACTTGGGATAGAAATACAAAAGTAGGAGTGACTTCTAATTTCACCTAAAAATAAAAGGTAGAGAGATATTCAAGGCGGAATCGCTATTAAGGATTGATCACAAACATGCAAGATATAGGATGGATAAGAGACTTACATTTTGTTTAGCAATATATAATAAACAAGACCCAAAGAAAAGGCCCACATCTAGTATAGGATGGATAAGAATTTTTGATTGAAATGTGATAATCTAGAGGATAACAAGCTTGAAAAGGTTTAAGACTCAATAACTAAACTTCATTCGAGTCCTCTTTGATTTAGAGCCCCCATATTGGCCTTAAAAATTGACATGCATCTTACCCTTCCTTAAACAATTGAAATTTTTTCAAGGCTATCCTCTAAAAATAATGAATAATAAGATAAAGTATCTTAAGGAAGGGTGAAATTAGTTGTTCATGTTATGGATACCTCTCATAGAATTATTGAACAAAGATCTTTTTCTAGAATTTTCGCATGTACATAATCTCAAGAAGAATATTAACAAGACTTCATTGAGCCTTGAAGCAATACTTTTTTCAAATGTAATTTGAAGTCTAAGTTCTAGATGATCTAAACTTGGTGACCAAAACTTTTATATTTTAAAGGATGTGAAGGGTATTAGAGGTAGAAGATTTTGTCAAGATGTTAGATGATGTGGCATTTAGTATTAGAATGCATTAGTGTGTTATTACTGGACTAAGATGGTTTCTTTTGCCCATGTTGTGGTTTTAAGAAGTCCTTAGTCATTTACCCCCTAAAAGCCCAAAAGAATTTGGACAAAACACAAATGTGTTATAAAATATAAGTTCTACAACTTTTTGGAAGTGTGAATCAAAAAAGATAATGTTCAGCATAAAAAATACAAGTG
This sequence comes from Straminergon stramineum, assembly GCA_963920665.1. Taxonomy (NCBI): domain Eukaryota; kingdom Viridiplantae; phylum Streptophyta; class Bryopsida; order Hypnales; family Calliergonaceae; genus Straminergon; species Straminergon stramineum. The sequence continues at coordinate 25,221,733 of OY987264.1, forward strand.
TCCTTAGAGTCAAAATTATACAATTATTTTTAGACTCTCTTCAAAAACTCACCAAAAAAACAATTTTTATCTTTAACATTTGAATTTTTTTTTATTGGTCAAACTTGTGGTTTCTATTGATTGTGAAAAAATGCATAAGATCTAGTAATGAGAATATCAACACTTTCTTTTAAATAGTAAAATTTTCAACACTATGCAAATTCTAAACGATTTGTGCTATTTTCCTTAAAACTTTTGCTTGATTGTAGCCATCTTAGTTTTGAAAATTAAAATTGAAAGACCATCCAATCTAATTTGCACCAAAGAAAATTGAAAGAAAATTTTTACTACTCAAAAATGTTTCCCAAAGCTGAGTAGCAACCATAAAATGGTCATTTGAGCAGTTAGAGGTTAAGAATCCAATGTAGAAGTTGACTCTTTATTCTTGTCAAATAGGGGTTGGGGTAATTAGACTTGACTAGTTTTCTTGACTTGCCATCCTTACTCAAGTGAGAAACTAAAAATTTGTACATAAGTAATCAAGCAACTTTCACTCCACCAAGGGAGAATCTAATTGAATTGCACATGCATCAAAGAGAAAACTCAAAGTTATGATATAATAGGAGATATTAGATGTAAGAGCTAATTTATCAAATTCATTGCAAGTCAATATATTTTTATCTCTAAAATCCTAGAGATAATATATTGACTCTTAAAAGAAGACAATTATCAATATCTTTTTTTATTCTTTTTCCTTCACTACCTTTGAGTGTGTGAAATGAAGTTTGAAATATTAGTGCATTGAATGATTTTCAAGTTGTACATTATACTTGTCAATTCTACATAAGAATTTATATGTAATAGAAATTGGGATGGGTAAAAATCCACTATTGACAAATCTACACCAAAAAATCATAGTAGACCATGGATGAATGTCTTGTCTTGTTATTTCTATGTACATACTAACCAATTGGAATAAAAAGACAAACCATGGTCTACAATGTAAATTGTTTAGTAGAAAATTGAATTATCAATCCAATGGTGAATGTTATATTATTTCTATGTACATAATACCAAACTCAATATAGATATCTAACTTTTAAAGGATTAATACAAGGGTCATTTTTCACTACATCTTATGTTCCAAGTCTCGCCAAATTCTCAAAATTTAATTTGTAGAAAGTCAAAAAATTGGGATTTTAGGCTTTGTACTATGTCCGAAGGCCCAAAGCATTTCAAAATGCCTGGATGGTATTAAGTTTGGGAGGTTTGGGCAATAAAGAAGTGGGACTTTTGTTAGAGCCTTAGTTCAATTTAGCAAAAAGAGAGGTCCAACTCATACTCCAAGTCCCATATTGTTTTGTTTACAAGAAGAATAACACTAATTCAACCATCTTCGTGAGTTGATTTAGCAATCTATCCATTGTGAGTTCCATGCTCAAAGTGGGCTAAAAATGGAATTTCTAACTTTTTGACCCATTTTTGGATAAACATTTTCAATAAAACTATTATACATGAGAAAACTTGAAATTTGCAGTTTAGACTTTGATCTTTATACTATTAAGCTCTAAGTCTCTCACATAATAATCTATTCTTCACCTTCTACAACCCAAGAAAATCAAGACTTGGCTTTCAAGAGAGACTTAGAGAGACAAGACTTGGGACATAGTGTGAAACAACCCCAATGCTCTCCTTTGTAATTGACCTCTAAAGCAAATCCATGGTGGGCGTTCATTGCTATTTTGTAATAGAGAACTTTCACTATTGACTTGTTGTAGAGATCAATTATACAGGGTTAGTTCCCTTGAGGATGGCCTCCCTTCATATCGCCCGGGAAATGGGTCTTCTCCGGGCAGTGCAATTGGGGTGAATACTACATGACGTGGGCGCCTCGAATTGGATCCGCGCCAGCCGAGGCGCCCCCATGAAGCTGCGATAGCGCCACACGTTATGCGTAGGACTCGACGGAGTCGGTGCCAGGAGGTGGCGACGAGCCGACGAAAGTCCCCCTTCGGGAGGCGGGCCACGGCTTTCGTGGTGGTGCTACCTGCTGCGACTTGTTCGTTGGCTGTGTGTTGTCGAAAGTGCGCGGTAGAAAGATTTATGTCACACCCCAACAATTCAACCCAATCAGTTGAAGGCGACTTTGGACTGGGGAGCGTCACACGTGGTCACCATTGCAATCGCACCATCCCTTGTACTCCTTCTTCAACGCCACGTCCGAGCAACCCATTCTCCCGACTCTCCACGAGCATAAAGTGCATGATTCGCAGCTACAGGGACATGGGTGAAACCCTACTTCAGTTGTTTACCCAAATCTCGTCTCCGGCGGTCCTTGACCCTACGCCTACCTGTCGGTTTGTTCTATTCTCATCTCCGGCCCCGACCCTAATATGGTTCTGGCGTTAGCAACCATAACCTTGCGGTGAGCTTTCTTGATTCTGATCTTTTCATTCTGGTGAGTTTTCCTATCCACCGCTATTGGAAATTTGGAAGTGAAGAATCGTAGGCAGATCTTTGTTCGTATGTCGGCTCTGGTTTCAGTTAGTGCGGCATAGCTGTGTGAGTTCATGATTTGGAGAGAAGTATGTGGATCTTACTTATTGGCGTGGGGGGTCCTTATGACATAGCTTGAATGCGTGATTAGGGTGCTGCCGTCCATGATAGTGTGGGAGGTGCGTTGCAGTCGATGATGATTTAGTATGAATTCGTGATTAGTTTGTCGCAGTCATGCAATGCAGTCGATGATGATATAGTTTGAATGCGGGATTAGTGTGCTGCAGTCAATGAGAGGGTGGCTGAAGATTCTAGATTTTCCTTTTAAAAGATTCTAAATAGCAAGGTTTATCCCTAAAGTTCCAGTGTTCCCATGGGGGACAAATGAAAGTTTGGGTAGGTTCCTTTGATCTCAAATTTTGTCATCATTTTTTTCATTTTTTTTTTAAAGATAGTAAAACACATTAGCTTTGGGGGAATATGATTTTTATTTCAATGGGTGCTCAAGAGCAAAAGTTATGCCATCCCAAGCACAAATTTCAACTCACTAGGTAGCAAAAGAAACCCACAAAACTTGAAATTTTAAATTTTAAAATTTGTTTCTTATAGGTTATAAATTTGTCTACATGGAAAGCATTGGTTCATTCCATTTGGATAAGTGATGAGAAAGTTATGGAGCATCTTATTGTGTGGGCAATTAGAGCATGTTCTTGGGAAAATAATATATTCCTTCTATCTCAAAATAAATTTGTGGTTTCTAGTAGGAAACTGTAGAAGTATCATAGATTTATCTTGAAACAAAGGAACTACTAGATTTGTTATTGAGATCAATTTTCACATTTTTCCAAACATAAAAGTTCCACACAAAAAATTTCCATAGGGTTAACTTTGATTGTTAGAACAATCTCACCATGGAGAAGTTAGTGTGTTTTAATTCCATCTTAGAGTTGTTAACAACATAGTTTTTCCCTCTATTTTGTACTTGCTTCTATTTAACAATTTTTTAAAGCATGAAAATCACTTCTTTTTTTGAATTTTTTTCCTACTCTCAATTCAATTCTTTCATGATAAATTTTTTTTGATGCAAAATCTGAAATGCAAAAATTAAGTTCAAGAGGATTTAATGTTCTATAAACTACTTTGTAGTTTGCCACAATGCCAAAGAACAGGCTTTCTTCATTTTGAGTGCAAATATCCTACAATCTGTGTGGTCAAAGTTTTTGAAAAAATTTACACACATTTTTGTACTAGTCTATTGCAAGATCCTAAAATTAGATATGAAAATTAAAAAATATAAATATAAATGAAAAACAATACTAAAATTGCTCTTTGCACTAGAAATGTCAGTTATGAGCAGTTTCTGACAAATAAAAGGCCTTGGGACTTTGGGAAATAGGATTTAGAGATTCATATTTTTACTTCTCTGGTACTGGGTTTCTCTCTCAATCTTTCTCCTGTAAAATGAGCAGAGGAACAGGGAGTCTTGCTTGCATTTGCCACTGTCTCCATTTACGGCAACCGAGTTATGTTGAACTCCAGAAATCACATGGTTTCTTACAGGGATCACCTAGATGAACTAGAAATTGATGTACGGAATTGGTGAGCCATTGCATTGCAACCTCTGTCAAAACGTCACTGCTGGTAAAGTAACAATATCACTGATTTATAAAACATCTCACTATCTTATTTGCAGTTGCCATGAAAGTTGAACATTACTCTTTCGCATTGCACAGAATGATATTGGGTTTCAGATCTTGAGGATAGGCGGGAGGGAGTGACCCATCACAGCAGTCTTCAATAGAGACACTTTGAAAACTCCATGTGGTGATTCCCATGTTTTGAGGCTACGGAACGAGAGAACTAGTCATTGCTCTTACAACCAAGATGAAACCTGCGAAAATGAATACCTAAGTAGAGCAGATGGGAAACAAATTCAAAATTGACCATTTCAACATCCGCACCCAAAATTGCTATGTCTCCATCCACCATGGAAACCTCTCATAAGTGGGTTTCAAAACCTTATTGAGCACACCTTGAAATAGACTATTGACGAACGGATGAGTAGTCAAGAACGCCTTCAACTACCAAATATTGGAAGATCCCCACTTAAGCTTTCAAGGTAACTAACGACTGATGTTCAATGACTGTAGTTACACCGATTGAAGAAAAACTGAAACATGCGTCATTGAATTCAACACTGCCATTTCCAAACTGAAAGAAATGGGTACGCCATCTGCCACACCAAGACAGCCATTTGTGCATTCCCATTCTTTGTTGAAGTGCTTCACCATCGATGATGTAACATCCAACAAAATCTGAAACCCGTTATTCTAGAATGCATCTTCTTCTACTCCGAAGTCGAACTTCTCAAATGACCTCATTCGAATTCCACAAGCATAAACCCTAAACCCGAATAGTTCACCCTCAGGAACGGAGCTCTCATCGTCCACTCCCTACCAATTCCAAGGCTGCAAAATAACACATAAAAGCTGATTGAAAAAAACCGTTCAGAGCGAGTAATGGATCCACTGAGTGGTTTTGTAAATGCATGCTTCCGTATTGTCTGCAGGCACTCGACCATGCCTGGATCATGTCGAGTTCTGAACTCGGCACTAGATAGAATACTAAAGTAAGGGAATCTCTTACCGTACCACCACGAGTTGATGAGATTCACGACAAGGCGAAGAAGACAGCGGCATCACTCACAAGTTATTACATGTCATTTAGGGTTTTAGAATCCTCCCAGGCTCCGACACTATCGGCTAACTAAATTTTAACTGTGACGACATTGCAGGAGTAGTTATAGATGTCTATTTGACTCCATTGCCCATCAATGCTTGCAGAGTGGGAGGCCTGTGATCGAGTCTTTGTTATGCTGCATTCCTGTTCTTGCCTAACTCCAGAAATTGAACCGAATGCATATCAAGAAACCTTTACTTGGCACAACCTTACTGAGGAGGAGTGACAAAATGGAAGATGAAGCACAATAATGTTATTACTTGCGAATTTTAGCCAAGTGCCTACTTGAAATAGAAAATGCCTGTTATAATAGCCAAATTTGCTATGCAACATGATGGTCTTTAGTATCATCCAAACATCACCCACTATTATTACACAAGTATCAAAGAAAGTAAATTATAAAATTAATCTTCCTTACTATCACTACAAGAGAAAGGTGTGTTTTAAGTATAGTCCTAGTAGTACAGTCTTTTAAGTAATGACCTAGAGGAGTCTTTTAAGTAAAACTTTCTTGAAAATACATATATTTTCACGAAAATTTTACTTAAAAGACTCCTCTAGGTCATTACTTAAAAGACTGTACTACTAGGACTATACTTAACACACACCTTTCTCTTATATCATCAATTGATTGCCTCATCATTTTGGTTAATTTTCAAAAACTACCGGTAATAATTAATAGCATTGAAACTAAAGTGTAAACTAGAACTAACATGTGGTAGAGGGTCATTGTCTTCAAGAAACACTTAACCCTTCATTTCTTAACACCTAATCCTTCTTCACCAATTTTGGCTGGATTCTTTGAGTGAATGTTTCATTTCCATCACTTTCAATCAAATTGTTGATAAGAACAGACACCTATTAGAGATTCAAGGATTGCTTTGGATGAATGGCAAGGTATTTGGATGACACATTAGCCTAAAGGATTTTGGTTCATCATTGAAAATATGGAGGTTGAAGTCCTTAGGGATTAGAGGTCTTTGAAGTGCATTCATAGTCACAACATAGTATTTTCTCCATATTTGACATCAAAGTGAATGGATTGAGTTAAAATATGTGAATGACGAAAGTAGGTCCTCATTAGTGAGGCATCTCCTATGACACATGGTACTCTCCATTTGGAACATTTATTAGGGGTAGTTACACCTTCTCCGAGGAGCAAACTTCTATGAAGAATGAAAAGTTGGTGAGAGAGAAGAAGAGCCAATGGGGAGCCATAATACATGAAGGTTTGACCCCCTTTTTTGCGATATAGAGTACGGAGAATGGAAACTAGAAAATGGGATTACCTCCTTCTAGATGGGGTATTTTTGCAAGGTTTAGGGACCCAATCACCCAGGTTGAAGTACACGGGCTCTTGATGTATGAGTGCTCTATTTGGCCTTTGTTTGTTTTATTTTCACACATTGGCTTGAACTTTTGTAAGTCTGAACACATGCTAAGTGGCCTCATTAAATTCTATATGCTCTTCATTTAAAATTGACAATACAACATCGTTGACCTAATAAACATGTAAAATAGAGTGCAAATGCAAATACGCATGATAATACCTCAAACCAAAGTAAAATTTTTCACCAATCTAAAAATTTACAAATAACAACATGATTTAACCAATAATCTCACCACTCAAATTCAATCAATTAAAATCACTCTTTAACTGCACACGCTCAACCATAAGCGAACAAATTCAACTCCTCAAAGGTGTAACAAAGGGGTGAAACTACAGTAGCACATGGGTGAAATTGGGGAGTGCAAGATCGAAACTTCTATAAAGAAATATTCTTCACGCTCACTCTTCATCTCCGAAGGAGAAGAATGGTCATTCTCAATCTTTATAGAATGGGACCTCCACAAGCCACAGAGAGCCAATGAGAGAGAATGGGGTGAAGAAGGTGTGACTACCCCTATTATTGCATCACCTAGTACACATTTGAAAAGTTCTAAAATGATCACATTCAATATAAATGTTGATCTTTAACATGATAAGGTTTAGATGTCAAAATGACATCCAAATGAACAAAACAATGTTAATTGTTGAATTATCAAACCAATGGTGTTTGTCTTGCCATATTTGAGTGTGCACTTCATATTCTAAAAACCAAACTCCATATTGTAAATGCAATGCTCCACAAACCTTTTAAGGCCATTTATTTCTAAGCCTAGCATCCAAGGGATGAATAATGAATGCTTTGGTAATGAAACTTTTGAAGATAGATGGTCCCAATCAAATAGTCTAATGGATGTTGTTTGTCATATTTGTTGAATTTGGATGGTTTTGATGTCTCCTAAATCTCTAGCAATGGTAATCTGTACAATTGTTAATCCATATTTACTCCACACCATTTTGTCACCTTTAAAGAGTATTTTTTAATAGTCATTATTTTTTCCATTATTTTTATATATTTATAAATTTAATAAGGAATTATCTTTGAATAAGTGTATTACAAATAGAAATTGATATTTCTTGACTTTTTTAATTGATAAATGAATGCAAAGTGTACCATATCATTGAAGTGTTAAAAATTATCTATTAGAGGAAAGTAGTTATGTTTTCATAATTATATTATTTAACATTTTTCTAATTGTTGTAAGATAAAATTTGGGTCAATTTTTTGAAATCTTTTGCCAAGGAATATAAATCATACTTTCATAAATTTATGGAAGAAAATGCTTTTGAATTTGTTTATGTATGTATGTATTCTATCCATGATGCATAAATGCTCACAAAATTCCCCACAAAGACATCTAAATTTTGTGGAAGAGTCACAAAGTTAGTAGGGAATAATTTATATAGGTCCAGAAAAGCAATTTAGAACAAAATCATTGAAAGTAACTATTTGTTGATGAACCCCAAAGACACCCCCCAAAAATTGCTTGATAATGTTACATCAATGTTCATTACCATGGTTGTAGGGTAAGGTTGGTAGAAAGGAATTCTAAAAATGAATGCCAAATTTTTAGTGAAATTTTAAAAAAAGAAAAGAAAATTTCTACAATGAAAAAAAAATATTGAAAAAAATAATTTCTTTTAAGCATCTATTAAATCTTATTTTTTTGAAAAAAAAAAAAAAAAGTTGGCAAAGAGGTGTTGATTGTGCCCTATACTTATATTAGTGTATAATTTCAATATACCATCTAAGGTAGAAGCACCTAAATGCAACACTTATTTTGAATCTCTTGATATAGAAGGTGTGTACAAGAAAAAATGTTGTGTGTTTGTTAGGAAATGGTTCAAGAAACCAACAAAATTGGTTTCATACTTTTTCGAGCTTGTATGAATATTATACAAATTTTTGAAAAGAACTTTTTAGAAAACCACCTATTGTGGACACCAGACTAACACCAAAGTAGGCACGGAAACATCCAAAAGCAATACACCCTAAACTTTGATCATGTACAGGTAATTGGCCACTTCTTGGAAGAGTGACAACTTCTTAGAACCCCACTTGTCTACAATGGATCCACTTATGTTTGAATTTAGGTCCCTTTTTAGGTGGCAAAGATTGACTAGTGTTACATTTGGGTGCTTCTACCTTATGAGCACCATTCACAAGGGTATGTTTTGACAAAGATGTAGCAAAATTGGATTTCCATGTCAGATTCTCAAGGGTCCACATCACCTTACAGCCATTACAACATGACATGTAGCACTTTTTTACCCACAAGAAAAAAAACTTAATTTACACCAAATATGACCCTCACACAGGGTACACTCAAAATTGACCTTGGATTCTCATTTTTTTTTTCTATGAGGTGCCCTCTCCCAATCGAAATCTACTTATGAGCCCAGATTCTGTAAAGAACTGGAGATGATGATTCAGAATTGGATGGCCACAATCTTAGTCGTTGGTGTGAAGAAAAAAGAAGGCTGCAACTGAATCTGACCCAAAAGTTTGAAACATTAACATACTATTTGAATTGCGACTGATAACTGAAGCTCACCTTCGTACTTGTGTGTCAAGGTTCAGGTAACTAAACTGGTGATTTTTTGGGCAAAATATCTCCGTCTGTGACTGATTTTACATCCAGGCAAGGTAAGGTACAACTGAAAGGTTTGCAGGCCTTCTCACAGGAAGATTTTAAATGAGTGATTAGCAGTGAACTGGACTGAGCTTTACAGAAACTGACCCTTACTAGTAAGATACAGTAGCTGTTTCACCTGCTAATTCAGTAACTTGATATGAGATGAGGTGCCTAGCTGACAATCAAACCAGACCTTGTACTGTACTATTTTCAAATGAATTTACGGAGAATATGGTATTGGCCCATCGAAGTCATCCTTTGTCATGACCACAGTCACAAAATCTGTCATGTTTTCATCTTTTCATCTTGGAGAAATGTCATCCAATTCTTTCATCCAACTTTTGTGATGAAAAACGTAGAGCATGATGATGAGTGAGCATTCTTCCTCGACATGAGTGTGATGATTCATTCCAATTTGAAGTTGCTAGTAAGGTAAATCAGCCCATTGTGGTCAGATGACCCATAGTGGTCACCTAGCAAGTCCCCCCATTGTGGTTTTTTTCAGACCCCATCATGGGTTTTATTAGTAAATGAGATTTGGACCACAATCAATGTCTTACCTGACAGTAATGGAGTGATTAGTGACTGCATTAGGAACTTCTAACTTTTTAGAGTAATTTCATTGTAGGAAGTGATTTTTTTAGGCCTTTCACATTAGAAATTATTGTAACTGCTTTAGGTGTGTAAGATGAGCATGATGGATACAGATTTTGTTGGTTCTAGGGTAGTCTATAGACTGTTATGGGCCATGATGGGCTGAACACTTCAAAAATTCATAACAAATTCATACTTTGTCAAAAAAATATAATTTCAAATGCTCTCATTGTTTCTCACACTTGTGTTTATGTGGGGAAAAAATTTTAAAAAATTCAACAATGGGATGAGTACGAATTCCTAATTCTAACTGCAATGGGCTATTTTACCTTAACTATAGTATATGCATAATGTCATGAAGTCACAATTTCATCCATCATAAGAATAGTTAGGTTTTCATCCATTGTTTTCATCCAGATTTTACAATCTATAGAAGGAGTACGTTGCAGCAACATATTAAATTAAAATTATTTTTATTTGTTGTTTGTACGCTAAATTGTTGAAAATCAATAATAGTTCATTTAATTTGATTTCAAGTTTTGTGTACTATTTTTTGTAATCGTCCTCTATTAGCACTAGTAGGAAATACACCTAAAATGACTAGTGAAGGAACCATTGCATTCACTAATGTACCCAATTCCACCAAGTCAACTCCATTGCTTGTCTACAAGGGTGGTTTTTACTTAGAGTGCAAGCTCAAGATGGATTAGGAAAGACTCTGTCGCGCCCCTTAGTGACACTTACCACCTTAAGCTCACTTTCCAAACACTTAGCACCTTAGTGCCACTAAGATTCACGCTCTCCTAACACTGCACATGCCACGCACCCACAATGTTAGGTTCCAACCCAAGTCACGGGGTTCCCCATTCCTCCGTGACTCCCAATCCTTTCCTTCCAATACTTAACTCCCACAAGACACCGAGCATGTCATTTGATGACATGGGGCGGAACTTCCATTGATGTCCAAGCACTCGGTGAGGCACTACTCCCACCGGTGCTAACCGCCCTTGAATGGGACCCAACTCCCCACTAGGCCCAACCCAACTCATTTCGGGACTCACTAATCGGGACTCACCCAACGGGACTCACACCATGGCCTAGTGTGGAGTGGGACACCACCCAACCGGTATCAAGGAGTGCCCAAGCACTCCATGGTAACACACAAGTGGTGGTGAGGCTCCAACACTAACCTCACCACCCGGGGCCACTTAGGCTCACCATGGCACCATCCGGGAGTGAGGAGGGAGACCACCCCTCCTCATAGTACTCTCTGCGGGATTCGGCAGCCCCCCCCCATACTAGAGGTCACCGGGAACCCCCAAGATGCACCCCATCTTGGAAGACCACCCATTTCTCCCGATTCGCACTACTTTGGGACTCCCGAACTTCCACCCGGAATAACTTTGCGGTCCGGGATCCAAATCGCACATGCGACCCCATTTTCGACATCTACGCGACGCGTAGATGCCGATGGACTACTCACTTGCTCCATTCGGACAAGTACTCACAAAGATATCGCCCTCCAAAGATTCGGGACACTCCCGCCGCGGCCAGGGCACTCCCGGCGCGACCGGGACACCCCGAACTTTGAACGCCCATAACTTTTGACTCGCAAGTCCAAATCACGCGTTCTTTAGACGGCTGGAAGCGTCTTCTCAAGACCTTTCCAAGCGTATATCACACGTCCCCAAATTCGTCCGGATCAGAGCGATACATCGCTCTAATCGCTCGGGACTCCTAGTCCCCCTCACCTCATCTCTTGCAAGGCTTGGGGCGTCACCCCCAATGTCCCCCTTGCTCACCAAGGTGGCACGGGCACGCCTTGTGATGAGGGTCGTGACAGACTCCTATATCACTTTCAGTGGGATGTTTGGTAGAACCACCCATTACCAACCAAGTCCCATGGCCAATCTATAGATCTAAGGGAATTCAACAAAGAAGTGATTGATTTCTAACCATCAGGTCTTGGTTTCCGTCCATCTTCTAACCATCAATGTCATAACACGTCCTCTTGGTTTTGAGAGCCAAAGTAATCTTTGAATGAACAATGATGGAAGACTCTCTGTTGGGGATGGATCGATATCAACTTTTGACCCCTAAAATTCATAGAAATATAAATTCAAGGTAGAATATTACCAAAAAAATTGCAAATCTTCATGATTTTTATCTTTCTAAAAGTTAGAAAACTTACATTGCCTTGTGTTGCTCTAGATCATGCACATAATGCTTAACCCCTAAAGGACCATAAGGCCACCACATGGCTTCGGCAACTACATTTGTAGAAAATTTGGAATGTGAACCTCATCAATAGTCCGGGACCAACAAAGAGACCCTAGATGATTTTTTTTGCTGAATTCATTGGTACAATCTGATTGAGAAATGATTAAGTGAGCGATTTTCTATGAATTTTTTGAGAATAGGAAAAGTACTTTGGGCTATCACTTCACAAGCTCATATCTTTTTTCCACATCTCAAAATGATTTGAAAAAAATTGCACATTGAAATCATGATGATATGTACTTGTGGGAAAAAATCAGAGTTTTTGGATCACTTTTGAGCATTCCGATTTCAACATTTCAATTTCAGCACATGTACAGAGTTTAGCTGAATTGGATATCTTTCATCAATTTTGTCAATGATGGCATTTTCTCAAAAATTGTGCGATTTTGATGATCTTTTTTTCATAGGAAAGCTACATAAGTCTTCTTTCATTTCAACGGTGGCGATCATCAAAATCATATCACACATTTGAGAAATTATGCTTGTTACAAGAACTAGTCAAGAAAACAAGAGCTTTGATCAAACACCCCCGGTTCTTTAGGGGTTAACCCCTAAAGTTCTAAAACTATGTTTTCACTGAAAATGCTTCAAAACTGCCATTTTTAGTACAAGTACCAAATTTATTTTTTTTAAACTTTTTTTTGATACATTGAACCGTAGGATCTTGTAGTATACTGACTTGAGAGCATGTGGTAAAAATTTCAGAAATTTCCACCGCATGGATTGCAAGATATAAGCATTTAAATTCCCTGAAATCATTTTTTGGGCCCTGCAAAAAACAGGGCAGTTGCACTTCACAAGCTCACTTTTCTACAAAAAATCTCCAAAATGGTGGTGCTTCTTTGAATTATTTTTCCTAGACAAGTTGGCCACATGCTTGAAAAATTTCAGATCATTTGGAATTGTACAACATATAGGAAAAAAATAGTAAGTAGATAGTAGTAGAGAATGATTCAAAATACTAAATTGTTAAGAATTTATTGATGGAATTGAAAAATGCCAATTCCAATGGTTGCAATGTTATAATAAAAAATCTACATCGTATGATTTTATTTTTTTCCAAAAATATTGAAAATTGAGTAAGATAAAAGACTTTGAAGTTTATTTTAGAGTAGAGAATCCATAACTGCCTGCAAACAAAAAATCCTCATAACTTTTGACTCCTTGATCAAAATGGAACGACTCAAAGCTTTCCAAGTATATATAACTCTAGAAAACCAATTTCAAATTTCAGTTTTTGAAAAAAGTGATTTTTTTTAATCTACCTAGATTGCCCAGTTACAAAAAAAACCCATATTAGGCCATAACTTTTGATTCATATTTCCAAATGTCATGAGATTTAGGGCATCTAAAAGATATTCCTCATACCCACCTTCTCTTAAAATTTGGGTAAAAAATATGGAAATCTCCAATCACATGTACTTGCCCAAAATTGCTGTACAACCAAAAAACGCAGGTTGGTCTTTTAGGGGTTAAGTGGTTGGTAATGGGTGGTTCTACTATATATTTTACTTTGTCTCATGCAAAGTTGGATGAGCTCATTATCAACTTCAAACATGTATCTCTTATTAAATATTTTTAATATTTGAATTAATTCTTCACTTGAAGTTGCTTGGATTCAAATAGGGTGGATTAGTGGAATGTATGCCATTGACTATTAGATATACTTACATATAGGAAGTCAATAGAAAAACACAACATAAAAAATAGATTTGAATTTCAAGGATATATCCACTTTTGGGAAAAGTTTAATGATTTATTATTTTTTTGGAAATGACAAACTATTTTTCCTTTCTTTAGAAGATTTAATTAGTAATAAGGCACATTTTCTCATGAACAACTTAAGATCTATAAAAATCTCCTTTAATTGTACAAAGTTGGTTTCCAATCATCTTGCTTAAGGATTAGATTTTGAATATGCACACTTACTCAACATTATAATTTGTGTTAGTTTTAGATCATCTACAATATAACTTTGAATCCTTGTATCTCTTGAACATGGTACCTAAAATGACATTTCTTGAGTGGGTTGGAATCTCTTTGATTCACAAACTATCAAGACATTTAAAATTTTTATCATTTTAATAAGCATTGCAAAGTAAATGGGAACCAAAAAGGGATGCTCCAAGTGCCTTTAATTGAGTGTAGTGGTTAGCCATAGTCACCACAACATTTTTATATATGTGGGCAAGAAAAGCGAAGACATTTTAAAGCTCCATCAATGACTACAAATGAATTGATTTGATGATGAAGGTGAATGGGTGCTACAAGATTTCATGACAAGGTTATGTTGGATCCTTTGTGGGTGATTGTGTTGTTTGTGGGAATAAGAACTTTAATTTATTCTAAATTCTTTTTTCTTTCATATTCAATGGTTACTCTTTGTATGGGATTTGGGGATTTGAGATTCGAAATTTTGCTCTTAATAATGCAACCTCAAGTTAGAAGGTGACAACAACAATAAATAGAAAATATAATTTGGTTATAATGCATGAAATTTTTGGCATGAACAATCATCAAAGTCTTAATTAGTTGAAAAACATGAAGTAGGGACTACAAATATCGATCTCTAGATAGAAGGATTGATTTATCTAATGGATCCATGTTCAAAAGAACATCCTAAGTTCAGTAGCACTAAAGAGATGTTGGAATTTGTTGCAAAGGGAGAGAATGGATTGTTGGACTACATTACAAGCCATGAGGTAGGTGTAAGAGAGATGGAAAGTCAAATTGTTACAAGGAGAGAGATAATCAATTCTCTTGAGATCTAAAATGCAATCTATATAGGACAATGTAACAATCTAAAAATTGAATTGCACGGTATAAGGTTCACCTTAGGAATTCAAAGCTTAAATTTAAAACAATGTATCATGAATTAAATGTGAAGATTCCAGATCTTGAATCCAAGGTTATAGCTTTCTAGAATGAATAAATTCAACTACATGAAGTAGGTTTTGAATTTAATTTAAATCATTTAAGTCCATAATGACTACAAACTTCAATTATAAAATTTGAAGATAGAGTTTAATTAGTCAATAAAAAAATCATGAAGCCACTTCGACAAAAATGGGATCAATTAAAGAAAACCCCTCATAGATATAAGCATATTGTTAGACCCATGCAAGATTTGGCATCTTTGTCTCAAACAAATGGATATGCCATAGCTTTGCAAAAAGTTGTTAGATTATTAATAGCTTAATTAGTATCAAGACCCTCACTCTTAGATATACTCATGCCACCTTAGTGAGCAAGGGGACATTGGGGGTGGCTCTCCAAGCCTTGCAAGAGAAGACATGAGAAATGGGGAGTCCCAAATGGATAGAGCATGTAGTACTATGATCAAAACAAATTGGATGGCATTTTATACATTCTTAGAAATTTGATGAAAGCACATACCCACAAGTCCAAAGAACGTGGGGATCTAAATTGTGAGTCAAAAGTTATGACTTTTCAAAGTTGATAGTGTCATGGTTGCAATCTAAGGTGCTACTAGAATGCTAAGGCTCATGAAGACCTTAGTTACAAGCTAAAAGATTTGGGCAACCAAAGAGGGTAGAATTCCAAAGAACTACACCTCTAGGGAGATTCGGATCTTTGGAGGGTTGTAACTTCTTCAATACTTGTTGCATTTGGAAAAATAAATAGCCTATGATGATCAATCGAAGATTAGATTACAAAAATGGGATTACACTTTGGATTTGAAGTTCGAAGATAAAAATTATTCTAATAGGATGATTGGAGGGCTTTGGAGACCTAATTTTGAGACTAAGGCATAGAATCATGTGGTCTTCCAAGATGGAGTATTGTCTTTAATGCCCTAAAGACCCATAGAAGGGGTGGAGGTTTGCCAAATCCTACAGAGAATACTGTAAAGGGTGGTTTCTCTCTTCACTCCAAAATGGCGCGATGGCAAGCCATATTGGCCATGTATGGTGAAGTTGATGTTGGAGACTCACTGCTATTTTTGTATTACCATAGAGTGCATGTGCATTCCTTGATACCGGTTGAATGGTGTCCCATTCTACACTAGGCCATGGTATGAGTCCCAATTAGTAAATCCTAAGATGTGTTCCGAGATGAGTATTGGAACAAATCTCAAAACTTGTACAGTTGTACACAAAATTGTTCATTACATTAATAGCAAGAATATATAATACAAAACCAAATGAGAAAGTATGTATAGATATTCAATTTTATTCAAGTTCACCAAAAAATCTTTAGTAATTAGTTTAGTAGCCCTTGCTCTTCATCACAAAAATAATTTTTCTTGGCATGCTCTTATAAAGTGCAATGCAATCTTCTTTACTACAATTAGGATACATAGAACAGATACACTTCCACAATTCTTGGATTTCTTTTGAAAGTGTTGTAAATTTGTTCTAGCGTTGTCTCACAATTACCTAGAAATGTTTAATAGGATTCAAATTGGAGATTAACCCCTCATTGCCAAAGGGGACAAAAAGTGTCCTCACATTGTCTGGCAATCATATTCAAAGTGTTGTTATTTTTGCATCCAATGTCCGAATTCAATAAAATTTGTTGTAAAAGTTGTGCATATTAGTCTAGTTTCATTGGTAAAATTTTCAGATCAATCCAAGATTTACTGAGTTTTTGAGAGCCCTTCGAAGTTCACAAGTTGAATTTGAGTTCACCACATTGCATTCTAATGGCTGAAACTTCGGGGGCTTGTAACTTTTTCATAAAATGTCTTTTTCAATAAAATTTGTTGGATTTTGTTCCTCTTAAGGTCTAATTATTGTGGTAAAATTTTCATATCAATCCAAGTTGTTTTCAATGTTTGGAAGCAATTTGAAGTTCGAAATGCAAACACTTTTGTATTACAATGAACTTCCATGGCTTAGTATAACTTCTTCATACATCGTCCATTTTCAATAATTTTGTTGGAAAAGTTTTACATACTAGTCTAGTTCGTGTGGTTAAAATTTCATATCAATCCAAGAGGTATAAGTGACTGGGAAGCATTTAAGTAGAGGGAGGTTCAACTATAAGGTAAGAGCACTGGAAAGCATCCTTGCACCCAATTGCGTCAAATTCTACAAAGCATAATCATTTTAGGTTGTAAATGTAAGTAAATAATACATAGCTTATTTGTTTTGACCTAAAATAATAAGAGGTGTACAATCCAGCTACATTTATGTTCTAGAATGAATCCCTGACGTAGAATCTGACACAATTTGATATAGGGACACAATTGGATGTTCTTACCTTCGATGTGATGTTTTGTTACTTTTTTCATTGTTCTTTGACATTTCAAAATAATTTTGCAGACACAATGAGTCAATTGAATGATATTTTTTTTCACCAAAGTGTTTGTCTTTGGGTTTTGAATCACTTTTTTAGAATGCAACTTGAATAAGACAATGCAAAAAAAATTCATAAATACCTCAGTCACAAAATACACAAAAAGATGCCAAAGTTGGAAAATGATGGTTGAAAAGTCAACATAGAAAAGCTAGTACAATAAGTACAGTATAAAAAATAACAACCAAACAATCAGAAGAAAATATAATGAAAATGAGTTATTGAAGGGGGAACCCCCTAGTTTGCTAGAGATTTGGATAGCTAAGGTTGCACATAGATAAACAATATTTTATTTACAAAATAATATGTTAAGAGAATTTATAAGGAATGTTAATATTAAAATGTTGATGCACAAGCTCATAAGCAAAATATGTAAGTACATCTGTCAATTGGTAGACCATAAATACAATTCTATATAAATGTTCTTTGTTGTAAATAAATTGAAAAATATGTTGGAATAGTAGATAGAATTCTCTCGATATGCATCACTCATTGCAATAGTCTATTATTGTATTATTACATTTAAAGCAATAGTTAAGCAACAACCTTACATTTCTTGTATAATTTTCATAGCCTTTCTCTATTCTTTCATTCCTTAATTAATTCCATAATATTTCACTCACTACAAGAGAAAGGGTTGTTTTAAGTATAGTCCTAGACATATAGTCCTCTAAGTAACAACCTCAAAGGGGTGTTTTCAATAAAAATTTACTCGAAATACATGTGTGTTTAGTAAATTTTTATTGAAAATACCCTTTCAGGTCGTTACTTATAGGACTATACTTAAAACAACCCTTTCTCTTGTAGTGACTTCACTCAATCACATCTAATATGAACATGTTGAATAAACATCAATCTATAAACTTTAATATTCTTCAAGTAAAATTTACAATGATTTATTTTTACTTGTACAAAATCCAAACCATAGAATAATAGAAATTTTCAAATCATAGCTAAAAAATGATCATAGTCAAATTACAATCTTCAAGAACACTTACAAACATTCTCACTTTCTATACAACATCCATCCATAGTCTTTGATTAACTTCATTGATATACTACTTCCAAATAATTAACATCCTTGCATGGACCATGACAATAATCAATAATAAACTCCAATTCTAATAACACATATCATGTTGCTAATAAAACAAAATGAAAATGGATGATTACAATATATGATTCACACTCAAATCATACACTATAGCTAATAAATATTCAATGTTCTTACATTAATTTGTACTCAAGCTATCTCGAATTTTCCAACTTAACTCACAACAATTTCATCACACGGAGACTCAAATACAAAGACATTTGGCCATACACTATTCGACTAAATAAATATATAAACACATACATCAATATCCATACATTATTCACACAATTGCACATTCAATACGTCACAAAACAATTGATCATCACTTCAATTGGATCACTGAAAAATAGAAAACACATAATCATTAATTGAAAAATGTTCACCAAATAAAAACGCTTAGTGGAGGCTAGATGAAACTTGTCAGCTCTCTCAACAAAAGAAAATTCTACTTACTTGTACTTGAATCCTTCACATTGGCATCCCATCTGTGGCTATTTCTACGAATAACTACTTTGAACTGTCACATGCCACTTTTTAGAATCAAATGAGCATATGAATTCATACCACATGGATTTTTGAAAATAAAATTTAAATATGAACCCTTCTCACACCAAAATTACTAATGATTTCCATTCCAACATTAAAATTTTGCATTCGCAATAGCCCTAACCACTTTGAAGTTTGAAGTTTAATATTTCAAAAATCCTAAATCCTTTTCACTTTTTGGTTTTACATTGGTTGGAAATGGGTGCCCAACTAACTTCAGTTGGGTAAGGTAGGCAACCCATTTCTGATCACTTAAGCAAATACATGTATCTACAAGGGAGTTTTTAATAGTGAGAAATTTTTCCATTTGCAAAAATAGAGTTCATAAAATTTCCATAATTTTCAGATTTTTATTTCTCAAAACAAAATCACTATGAATTTTTAGCTAAAGATTTTGTTCCACCCCATATTGGTCATATATACCTTCCTATTTCCAACCAAAGGATGGTTGCAAAATCCAACAAGGGTTGGTTTCAATATTAAGAGTATTGTAGCCAATCATAATGCACCACAACTGCGCCGGGAATTTTGTCAACATTAATCATGTTTATCACCTCTTCATTGAAATTACTACACCTTACATTGCCATAATGGGTGAGTGATCATGAATGGGTTGCCTCCCCTATCATACTCAATTTTGTTCCTATCTTAATTGTTGGAGAGACAAGCATCTACTTGTTTTTGTATTGTTTTCTTGTGCTCTAGACACACATTCAATTAGCTTAGCATGAAATTGACTATGACTATGAAGTAAGTTTATCCCCTAAAGGATCAAGTGTTCGTTCAACATACGCAAAAAATCTTAGGTAGGTTCCTACAAAGTCATTTTGGGTCGGTTGTTCTTAAAATTTGGACATAATGTGTAGCTATGTAACCCCTTCTAGAAAATCTATTTTTTTTTCGATCAGGTGCCCTAATCAAAAGTTATGCTACCCTAAACTTTGCCGGCAGCTCCAGGCAACATGTGCAAAATTCTTCCTATAATTTCGAAATTTGGTGGTGTGCAACTTACATGATACATGATGCAAATGTCCAAAAAAGTAACCACATTTAGTGCAAGAATCTCATTCAAGAAGGAGTTAAAGTTTGCAAGCCCTTTAGGCAAGGTTGAAAAAAACTCTTTTTTTAGCTAACTTCAAACGTTATAATCTTTCAATATGTGCAATCAAAGTTTCTAAATTTCTTTTCCACGTGTTCCCAAAGAAGTCTAGTACAAATTTGTATGGTTGAATTTTGAAAAAAAAAAACTTCTTTTTTTCCCATTTTTTTCTTGCTGCCCTAAAAAGTGTCAGTTTTTGACAATTTCTGCCCAAAATGTGCCCTCGGTCCTTTGGGGGGTAACTTATTGTCCGTTCGGTTCAAAACAAGAAAAGAAAAAGAAGTAAGTTAAGTTTAACTTCAGTTCAGTAGGATACTGTACTGCCGGTGACTCCCTTGGTTTGCAGGGTTCTGCAGATTGGTCAGGTGCCAGGCTGTAAGTTAACTTCAAATTTCACCTGGCTCCTTCCATCCGTTTGGTTCTGTCATGGCGGGTGCAGTGCGCACTGCGCAGCAGACGGACGGACTCAGACGGAAAGAATCCAAATGAAGCTTTTAAGTTAAATAGTACGTAGTAACTTACCAACTGAGTGAAGACGGACGGACGGACGGACGTGATGATAACTAACCTGGCTAAAGGTCAGTCACGGTTTTCTACTTTGACCAGGCTTGGTCCTCAGGCAGCAGCTCCGGTCAATCTGGTTTTCGCCAACTGACGGTGAAGTCCAGGGAAACCGACCGGGACCAGCAATCCCCAAACTGGCTAAATTTCGCTCAGTTGCTACTTAATTTCTTCATGCCCTCAGTGTTAAATTCAAGAAAAAATCTTCCAAAAATGAACATTTGGCTAATTTCCCCGAACCCATTTCGGGATCGCTGACCAGGACAAAGCTCACTTGTATATATTCATCCGGTGGTTTTTTTTTATTTCATGTTTTCTGGTAGTGGCAGAAAACAAGTTAATCCCTAAATCAGTGTCGAGAATCATCTCCAGAATTGACAATTTGAGAAAAAAAAAATCATAATAAAGTGCTACTTGGAAGAATGTTATGGAATTGATATAGGAATAAAAGTTGGAGATTTTGAGTTGTAGATTCTGTCCATACGGTTAGATTCCCCAATGCTATCACCAATATTTTTTTATAAATTTTGAAAGGGAAAATTTCAAAATTCCTCTACAATTTGATTACAAGCAAAATATTATCATTTTTTGAGTGAAATTTGTTGGTATGGATTGGAAATGAGATTCTCTTCACATAGTGATTTTTGAAAATTTGGTGTTTTTAAAATATATGACCTCATTTTGGGGCAAATCTAGTTTTGAACTAGAGTCAATGCAATTTTGGCTTGGTCAACCACTTAACATACTTCGACATTGGTACTCTAATAACACCAAATCCAACCATTAGATAGGACAACAACTTGATAAAGTATCTCCGCAAATTAGAATAACTTTCATCTAAGCAGATAAGAAGATGAAATTTGAGTTTCAATCCGTTCATCATCCAAAAAATGGATGTCGGAGCGCTTAGGAGATAATTAATGGACTTCATTGTGTACATATCCAAGAAGTTGTTGAAAGATTTGCTTTTGCTTTCTAGATCCACATGGCTCGTAGAATTTGTCTTTCTCCAATATATGCCTTTCAAATCCACCATCATAGTTTCTATTATTAGATTTTAATACTTCATGATGAAGCTTGTTAGCAATTGGAAGAGCTTGTTCTCTTAGCGAAGCTTCAGTTGCCGGTCAAAACAGAAATGTAGCCAGATTGTGCAGTCCATTTCTACAGTCCCAGTTTTACATGCCCAGTGCCGTGAGTGAGGTTCCCAGTGCCGGGAAGAAAAAGAAAACGGCATACGCTTAAGTTAGGAAAGACGGACAAATGAAATCATTGAAGCAGGCAGGTGGGGTTGTGCCACGTGCATTCCCTTGGCATTCAAACCCACCGTTGGAGTAAGTTACTAGTAAGATAGGTTAAGGACCTGAAGAGAATTTGGAAAGAAGATTGTGATGCAGAGAAAGAGGTACCTTAAGTTACCTTATAACTGGCTGCCAGTTGATCTCCGTCAACTGAAGCAAGCTGAGAGTCAGTTAAGTTTTACCCCACAGTGAAAGTCAAACGTTGACGGACCAGGGGCTTTATTGTTTTTTCACTTTTGGAGAAAGTGCCAGGATGAAGATCACTTACAGTAAAATTTGGTGAAGCATTGCATTTCTACATTCATCCATCTTTTCGACCCGACTCACTGCACTTCAGTTTTCAATTACATTCCTGCATTTTTTCATCCAAATCTGGTAACTTCATCCACACTTTTTATATGAATGGACTTGTATTGATGAAAAAAGATTGCTTTGGTTAGGTGAAAAGTAGAGATTTATTTTGGAATGGTGCAATTTGGTCTCATGGTGCCAAAAAAGAAGGGTTGACATGTATCACTAACCCACTAGAAGAAAACCTTGTTGCTGTCAACAAAATCTAGATAATGTTTATGTTCACTGTGACATAGAAATATCAATTTCAATGTAGGTTTTGCATTGAAATTGATGTTTCTACGTTACAATGAATAGAAACATCATCTAGATTTTGTTGAAAGCTACAAGGTTTTCTTTTAGTGACCAAACTAGAAAAGTTAACTTGTGATAAGGAAACTCCACCCATTAGTAACACTAGGGCTTCTAAATTCACTCTTAGGAGATCCCTGAAAAAGAAAAATTGGTCCGAACTAGTGTTAAGAGTGCAAGTGGCAATATAGTAGATTTAGCCTTGATTCTTTTTATTGGTGAAACTAAGTTCTTATTTTGAATGAAGAAAGTTTTGACAAACTCTAATTTTGCTTAGTTGTATTAATGACAACATCCTAGTTCTAGTTAGTGCAGAAATGGCAACTTTCTAAATTGATCAATGGCTCACCACAAACATGCATTATAGCTTGATCGGCTTTCTTGGTGAGTTTAGTAGCCTTAATAGAAGATTGCATGGCAAAAAGATGTTTGCAGTAAGTGTATAACTAGAAAATGCTCATTTGGGCAAATAGAGAAAAAAAACCCAGAAAAAGACTTGTTTTAGCACATTAGACCAGCACACAAACAAACACTCTTACGAAAATTCCTCACTAAGAAGGGTGCACATGAATTAAAATCATGAAATTATTCAGCACACATGTTACAATTTACATGTGATGAGATCAAAACCAATGCAACAAACAATTAGTAAAAAATGCAAACAAGTACGTTCTTATAAACTTGCATACGAAATAAGAAGGGTGCACATAAAGTTCTAATATGTTCTTGCAACTAAACGCACATATTACAAGTGACGAAATCAAAACTTACAATGCAACAACAATTGGATAAACAAATACAGATGCAAGCAAGCCAATATGTTCTCACATATATGTCAAACAAACAAAATAATGTTTAGTAAACACATTGCAAGACACTACGTGAAGAACAATTTAGTGCAAATAGTTGCTACAAGCCTACAAGAACAAGACTCCAAGATCAAGTTTCATTCGGAAAGCTCAAGTAATCGACCGAAATAAGACAAACAAAAATAAAGCCCATGTTCATTCCTTGTGCACTTAAGCTAGGAGGTCAAATCTCACAACCTACCTACAATGAAATCACTACATTGACAATTGAACCAATCAAAGTATTTTAGCATGCATTCTCAAAGAACCAAGCTAGGATTCATTGTAGCTTTAGGCAACTAATGAAGCTTGGGTCAAATATTGCCCTCTATCACTTGCAATGAACCACTCCTCAAAGACCTTTTGATATGAAAAAGTCTCAAGAGTGAAAATCTTTTGAAAATGCATTCCCATGGTCACCAATAAATTCTCAACAAGGCTAATTCTAAGCTTGGATTTCAAGAAAGCCAAGTATGAGAACGTCCTCTTGTCCTCCACAAAATTGAATAATATAAATCACATTGATCTTCAATGAAGCAAATTTCTTTTTTCTTTCAAAATCTAATCAATGTTTAAAGAGATTGCTTATTTGAGTATGTACCAATTTAAAGTGTAAAATTGAGTAGGAATAGTGAGATTATGACAAAAGAAATTTACTTACCCTATTTTTAGTGTGTTGCCCCTCCCCACAATGTTTGAGAAATTTGCATATAAGATTTTGGGGGATTTGAGGTGACATGAACAACAAAAAGTTGTGTGAGCACACTAAATGCACTTCCAAAAACCTTAAGTTCAAATGGAGAGTTATCAAACTCATTATACAATCCACCTTATGATTGTTGAAATGCAATTTTTTCTTATAAGCATAAATTGCAAATAACTCCAAATCAACACTTGCATGTTTAAATTTTCAATGGTGAAAATCATGGAAACTCCTCACTCTTTCCATAGGGACTATTTTCGAAGCAAATGGTTAAGTATAATTTTCTAAATCTCAAATAAAGTGAAATTGGCAAACTTTGTTCAAAGTCGGGAAATAAAGTAAAATTAGCAAGCTTTATTCTTCTAGTAATGGACATGTATGCCTTAAGTTTGAAGACCTCTCGAAAATCAAATATATACCTTTTTCAATGAAAAATAAAAGTTTTCAATAGTTAACCTTCAAAACTACACATAATTTTTTTCCAACAATTAGAGGAATTTAACTACCCACACCAAAATGAGCCTAAGATTTTAGATTGACCATATATAGTTGATTGGACAATCAAGGGTTAAAAAGGAGAGGACGCAATTGAACCTTCATTAGAGCTCAAGAAATACCTCCTAGTCTAAAATAACTTTAAAGAAATTTGCTCATTTTCATCTTATGGACAGATGCGGGCTAATTTTCATCCACTTAATTGGACTTGGTCAAAGCAAAATGTGGTCAAGCTTAGTTATCCTCCATTCAACTTTTTGTTGTCAATTTAGGCACACTCTTGGGTTTGTTTAGGCAAGGCCACACAACTAGTAAGCCCAACATTATGATGTTTTTCTAGCATGGGTGGTAGCCATAATTTGGTCATTGCCATGTCAATCTTGGCTATGGTAGATGATAAGATAGTTGTATCCTGAAGAAGATGTTTTTAATAAATTTGATCCCTTCTTTTTCATTTCAATTGGACCTCTCATTGCTTTTGCATTCTTCTTTTGGGGTTGACTTTACACTATTTATGGAAGAGCCTACAATCATGTAAAAGGTCACCCTATTGCCTTCATTTGAAAAAAATGTCAAATATTTACCATTGATGGAAAAAATAGAGTGCAAGCCTCTCGACCCTCCTTTCACTAACCAACTTATCCACTTCAAATTTTGATAAAGAGAAAATAGATACTCATACTAAAACAAATTACTTTTCAATGGAGTTACCTTAATCAAAATCTATTTCCTTTGTTTTATATGCTCAATATTTGCTGCTATATGTGAGTAGACACTACTAGAGAAATGAATGTCTATTTCAACATAGATTTAGCATAGTTTTAGCATGAACTAAGGTTAGTTAGGACATCTTAATTCGAACACTTTTAAGCATAGTTCTAGTGATAATGCCATGTAGGATGAAGGTCCTCATGAACGTTCCACGTCAATAAAAATCAACTACCATGTCATCAGAAAATTATTAACAATACTATTATCAATAATAATCAATATATTATTATGTAGATAAATGCCACACAGGCAAGATTTGACATGCCAACGAACACACCACGTGACTAGGACTACGATGTTGGCAAATTAATAAATTAATTAAGGCTTCCAAAGTAGATTATTCACTTCAAAATTTAGGGTAAGAATTCAACAATATATTCAATGTTTTTGAACATAGATTTGAAAATGGACTAGGAATGCCAAGGCATTTATAGAAGGAGGGGGGGGGGAGGAGATAAGACAACCCATATGGAATTTGTAAGTTAGGATAAGTAGGAGCTCAACTACTCATAGTTAAGTCACAAGTAGGAATTGTCGTTAAAGTAAAATTTCAAACCTCATTTAGGCATAGTAGATTAACTTTTCTCAAAAGAATTTGAAGTAATAAAAGTTGACAAAGCAAGTTGAGTTTCATCTTCAAAAATCCGTTTCAGATTTCGAGACTCCAATCAAAAGTTCTAAGCAAATTTTAGAGAGGGGTTGGAAGAGACATTTTCTTTGACAATTTCAAACATCCTATCTGAAATTTGTCCATAACTTTTTATTGGAGTCTTGAAATCTCAAACGGATTTTTGAAGATGAAATTCAACTTGATTTGTCAACTTTTATTACTTCAAATTCTTTTGAGGAAAGTTAATCTACTATGTTCAATTGCTAACCAAAGTTCCATAGTAAGCAAAATCCAAAGTTCAATTGCTAACAAATACTAAAATACTTTGAATATATTATTGAAGTAAGTGCATAATCTACATTAGAGACCTTAATTAATTGCATTTAATTTATTAATTTGTTGATGTGGCAATTCTAGCTACATGGTGGGTTTGATGATATGGCATACTTATTTGTAGGGGAGTTTTGCCTATGTAGCATCCTACTTGGTGGATTTTTGAGTAATAAATTTTTTGGTATGAATAATGATAATTATAATTCCTAATGATGTGGCACTTGAACTTGGGCTCATGCACCAAACATTTCACAAATAATGTTTGCATTCATACAATCTATGTTGAATTTCATAATGAGTCATGCAAAATTGCCATTTCTACAATGTAGATAGTTATTAATAACACAAATAAATTGAAAATTGTGTTAATTCGGGCCCCCCTTTCTCATAGTGAGAAAACCTCTTATTTTATTTTTTTATAGATGCACTTACATGTCTTCTATAAAGCATGAACTTTTTTATTCTAGGGCTAAAAATTTTGAAATTTTTTCTAAATGTTTATATTGTTATACTAGAGAACATCATAGTATGAACCAATTATCCATGTCATTATATAATTAAATATTATTAACCTTTGTAATAGATACAAAATTTGGATGTAATAAAATATCCAATATTTAGAAATCGTATATTAAAAAATCAACCAAAATAAAAACTAGGGAGAATAAACCTTGTTTCATTATTTTAGCTCAAATTTGGAAGTGGTAATTTTTATGGCTAAAAATTTCAATCAAGAGTAGAGTTAAAAGCTGCCAAATTGCACGACAAAGTCATTGGCATGGCATACATTACATTTTTGACCTTCAAAGGGGGGAGGGGTCCTTTTGCCCTCCCTAACATGTGCCCCCCCCCCCCCCCCGAGAAGCAATTGTGGCAAATCTTGACTCTTCTCAATTACACTTTTAACTCTCCTCCTAGGGATTAAGGGAAAGATATTTCCCTTCCTAGGAAAACAAGGGGGACTAACATTGCTCATTTAGAATGTCAAATATGAGCATCATCTTTTGCAGAAAAACTTCACCCCTACGACCAATATATCATTTGGGGAATTTCCAATGTAATCCACTCTTCACACATTCAAGGATCTCTTTTTAAATGGATGAAAAAATCACAATCATTCACCCATTCAAATCATTTGTAAGCCATTTTTTTATCGCACTGTGTGCTAGGCTTGACTAGCAAGGACAGAATTTGTGCGACAAATTCAATATGGAAGTCCATTGCATGGCAGGGATTTGGGCTAGCCCTAGGCTGAAGTTTGAGAGATTAAGGCTAAATACCTAGTATTTACGGTTTAGGACCTGATAACTACATCCCTGACATCTTCACACCCACAACTGTGAATGTCCAATTTTCCTGTGTGCCAAAGACTGGGCTCTGTGGGCATTCCCTTTATTTTGTGCACTGTTCCGCTGGGCAATTGGCGTTCTCCATTGAATAGTTAGTTTTTCATTTGACTGTTCTCTTTTTTTTCTTTTTCTTTTTGACACAAATGAAACAGAATTGCACACCATTTTGCTTTCCATTCATTCCATCCATCACCTCCTTCACCCTTCCCTCCTTTCTCTGAAAAATACTGTTTGTCACTCCTTTCTCTCTCAGTTGTTATGTTCCCATCTCCAGTGTGTTTGCATTGAAATGAAATATACTGTGGTACTTAGACCCCAATCCCCCCCCCACCACACACACACTCTAAGTTTACCAAGTGTTTTCCGGAGGAAGCAAGTACCATGCAAACAGGTTTAGGAACCCCAGTACCCTACCTGACCTGACCTCAGGAGAACTCAGAGTTTCTGACTGACTGACCTGAGGATACAAATATTTGTGTCCAGGCCCACAAAACCAAGAAAATTGGGCCAATTGTGGCTTTCCCTTTTCTAAGGAAGCTCACTGCCCCAAAGCCACCTCCACCCAAGTTATATAATCCAATCCTGTCCTTGAGTGGTTGAATTGCTGAAGGTTTTTTGTTTTTTGTTTTTTTAAATTTCATTGTGAGAGAATTCCATCCCCAATCTTCTTCTTCTTCTTCACACTATAACAAAACATGGTAAAAAAAAACCATAGTCAAAATTGACTACGGTTCTTTTTGCCACGTTTTTGTGCAGGCTCACTACGAGCGCAGCCAATGTTTTTTGCAATTTCCCACTGCAATTTTTGGAATTTTGGGGCGTGTAATATACCATTGGAAAGGTATTGAAAATGCCTTTCCAATGGTATAATGCACGCCCCAAAATTCCAAAAATTGAAGTGAAAAAATACAAAAGAAACTAACAACCCATTATGCACGCATGCATAGAAACGTGGCAAAAAAAATCGTAGTCGATTTTGTCTAAGATTTTTTTTACCATGTTTTGTTATAGTGTCAGCTCAGTTTGCCTATTCATCATAACTTAACTTAGTGTACCCAACTGTGGACGGAGCTGCACACTGCCTGCCTGCTTTGTGTCCAGGTGGGTGTGTCCTTTTTCTCCAGTTGGTCAGGAACTGCAGATTTCTCCCAGGCAGAAGATATTCTATAATATACTTCATCCCCACCATGACCATTTCAACTTTCAAAGTGGTTTGGTACTGCAGCCAGCCAGGGCTCAGTCTTCCCAAGTTAAACAGAGGAAATGGATGTACAGTACGGGACTACTGGAGGGCCAGGACTACTGGAGCTGCACTGCACCCTACAGTACATAGAACTGAACTGAACTGAACTTGGGCTTCGAGAGGGAAGGATGCCTGCTGCACACCAGGCACTGGTGGGCTTTCTCCTCAGACAGATGGATTGAACAGGCAGGATGAACCCTAACTTATCATAACTTCATTATCTTACATAACTTATGGTTTGGGGATGCATAGAATACTGGAGGAGAAAGGAAATTTCATGGACTATATTACCATGTATGTTAAAAGTTAACAGAGGAAGGGGAAGATGGATCATGGCCCTTTTGTTGGTGCTCTTACTGTATGTAGAGTAATCCGCTTATTATTCTCTTGCACATGAGCATCAAATCTCGAAGAAGAAAAAATTCCACATGTGTGTGTATTGGTCGATTTACAGCGGTGATGAACAAATCTGAGTACAAATTTTCATTCAAACAACCAGACCATAGGCATCAATGGACAAAGTCCAAAAGTATATACACAAAAGTTGTAGTGTACAGCATACTACACGTTACTCACCATGGAAGTTTGAAGAAAAAAGTAGTTGTGGTATGAACGAAAATTAATTTCAAAGTTAGCCACGTCTGAAACTCACTTTTTTTTAACATGATTTGGAACCGCTTTATCTTTTGTCAATTTCTTCTTAGAACTCGAAAAATGTTTTTTTGGGGCCTTGGCATATTGATATACATCATTTCAGATTGTTGTACACAAAATTTGATAGAAATTGACATTTATTATAGAATTAAAAATATCAAGAGTTTGACAAACATGCAAAGGATGTTGATTCTCACATTGATTTGATTATTTTTTTGGAATTGGGAGCATGGGATAGCATTAGCCATTATAGAGAGAGTATAGGTTGTAATATTATAGAACATTGTTGCATCTTGATGCCCTAACTTGTATTTGAAATATTTTTTTTGAATTGGACAATGCATTCAATTTATATTTCACAAATGTATAATGCATTTTTAGGTTCAAATTTTTTGTCCCAAAACTAAAGTTCATTATACACATATTTGATCCAACAAATACCCAAAAGATAAATGTCACTATCGTCAAAAAGTTGGAAGTTACCAAAAAGTATTTTGACCCTTGTAAAATTGGCATTTGGGGGGATGGGTTGACAAATGTTGATTTCCTGAATTGAATGAATTTCAAATCTGAAATGGACTACTCAAAAATAATAGAATTATTCAATAAGGGAGCCAATGCACCATTTGAGTTCATGAAATAAAATATAATTTGATCCTAAAATCCTTGAATGCACTTTCTTAACCCTTAACCCCTAAAGGACCAAGTGTCCATTCAATGCACACAAGAAATCTTGAGTAGGTTCCTACAAAGTCATTTATGGACGGATGTTCATGAAATTTGGATATAATGTGTAACTATGTACCCCCTTCCTAAAAATCTATTTATTTTCCATTTGAATGCCTGGATCAAAAGTTATGTTGCCTTGAACTTTGCGAGCAGCTTGGACAACTTCGGGTAGCATGTGCAAAACTTCTCCCATGATTTTGAATTTTGTTGAGTATGTAGCTTACATGATAAAAGTTGCAAATATATAAAAAATAAAATAAAATAACTATGTTTAGTGCATGAATCTCATTCTAGAAGGAGTTAAAGTTTGCAGGCTTGGTCATGCAAGGTTGGGAAAAAAACTTTTTCACCTAACTTCAAACGTTATAATCTTTTACCCTATGTAGCCAAAGTTCCTAAATTTTTTTTCACTTGTTCCCAAAGAAGTCCAGTGCAAATTTCTACGGTTGAATTTTGAAAAAAACATTATTTTTAGCATTTTTTTCTTGCTGCCATAAAAAGTAGCAGTTCTTGACAATTTCTGCCCAAATGTGCCTTGGTCTTTTAGGAGCTAAGAACCAAGTGTCTCTTCAGGGAACACTACAAGGTTTAGGCAGGTTCCTGTAATCTCAATTTCTGACTTAATTTTTTGAAACTTTCTTCAATATAGGGAAAAAATTAGTTTCAGTTTGAGGGAATGTAATTTTCATTCCAATAAATGCTTAGGAGCAAAATTTGTGCCACACTGAGTACAAAAAGCAATTTTCCAAACAACACAAAAACAATCTCAAAATCTCAAAAGAAATTTTTCAAATTTTGGATCCTACAAAAAATACTTTTGTCTACATGGAAAGATTTGGTCCATCCCGTTTGGACTAGTGATGAAAAAGTTATGAAGAGTTATATTTTGGGGGGGCAATCCGAGCATTTCTTCAAAAAATAACTTACAAGATTAAATTTTTTAACTCAATTTTCAGAATTTATCAAAAAATTATTCCATCTAATTTAATTTTCTTTTACAAACAATCCAACCATTGCAATTAGTGTGTTTGAATTCCATCTCAGAACTATCCAAGATTTAGTTTTTCCTTCTATCTCCTACCTACTTCTATGCAACAATTTTTTAAGGAATGAAAATGAAGTGCTTTTTCTTTTAATAAAATTATAGATTTTCTACTCAAATCTTCAACAAAACATTAAAAATAATTCAAAATCTACATTGCAAAAAATTTAAGTTAAAAAGATTTAAAGTAAAAAAAACTAGTCTTATAAGGTGTAGAATAACTTGTTTTCTTCACTTTAAATGCAAATATCTTGCAATTTATGTGCTTGTCTACGTGGTCAAAGTTTCTAAAATTTCATCCTCACATATTTATATCAATCTAGTATAAGATCCTATGGTTAGAAATAGCAATTTTGAGTGGTTTTGGATTAAAAAAGGGCCTTGATCTTTTATGGGTGTAATAACATTCTAAATTTGTCTTTTTAATTCAAAAATTCAAAAATGAACAAAAATTACTATTCTTGGGATCCAATTATAGAATCTAATTTTAGAGTACTAGAAAAAATTCTAGGCAAAATTCTAAAAACATTGATTCTATAGCATTTCAATTGAAGATGTAAAAGTTTCTATATCCTTCTTAACTAGTTTAGATTACTTTGAATCTCTTGCCTTAAAACTATTACACTACAAATATTTGAGGGGATTTAAGATTATGTTAGAAAACGAAACTGATTATTTATAGAAAATTCAAAAAAATGAGACAAAATTCAATATTATCAATTTTCAACAAAACTTGAAGTAGGAAACAGTAAATGATGAAGGAAAAAATCAAATTGTTGATAATACTAAAATAGATTTTTTAAAATTTCAATTGCAAAGGTGAAAATATTATTGCAAGAATTTAAACCCATGCCTATCATTTTCAAAGATTGTAAAAAATAAAATTTAAAAACATACATCACAAATGATTCATTCTATGAAATTCCACAACTATTATCAAAATAAAAGACCTCATATATTTTACTTTGCAAATTAATGTTGAATCAACAAAGATTTAGTCATTTGAAAATGTCAGTCTATACTACAAAGAGGAATTTATATATAATTTTTAAAAAATTACAAAAAGAAATTAGTTGCCTAAAGGTCGACATTATTTTGCTAATGGCTAGATAACTTTTCCTCCCTATGTCCCACAAAATGAAAATTTGATACCCAGAAAGTTAACCCCTAAAGGTTTTTTACTATGTTTTCACTAAAAACGCTCCAAAACTGTCATCCCCAATACAAGTACCAAATTTTTTTTAAAATAAATTTTTGGACAAATGTAACCGTAGGATCTTGTAGTAATCTGGTTTGGGAAGATGTTGAAAAAATTTCAGAAATTTCCACCGTTTGGATTGCAAGATATTAGCATTTGAAGTGACAAAAAGCCATTTTTGGGCCCTGCAAAAATCCGGGCAGATGCACTCCACAAGGTCAAATCATTATGAAAAAATGTCCAAAATGGTTGTATCTCTTTGGATTCATTCTTCAAGTCATGTTGGCTACATGATTGAAATTTTTTGGATCATTTGGAATTGTACAACATATAGGAAAAAAATAGTAAGTTGAAAGAAGTAGAGAATGATTCAAAATACTAAATTGTTAATCATTTATTTATGGAATTGAAAAATGACAATCCCAATGGTTAAATTGTTGTAATAAACAATCTACACCTCAAGTTTTTCTTTTTTTCCAAAAATATTAAAAATTGAGTGAAATAAAGGTCTTCAAAGTTTATTTTAGAGTAGAGATTCCATTATTACCCACAAACTACCCACAACTAAAACTCTTCATAACTTTCATCTCATTAATCAAAATGGAATGATTCTAAGCTTTCCATGTATATAAAAATCAGGAAAATAAATTTCAATTTTTTATTTTAAAAAAAAGTGATTTTTCAAGAAGTTTTTTTTGCTGACCGGGCTGCCCGCCGAGCAATGAAAACAACATATTATACAATAACTTTTTAACCATGTATTCAAAAGTTATGAAAATTATTGGGTCTTAAAGCTAATCCTTGGGCACATGTTGTGTGAAAATTTCAAAGGAAAAAAAATCAAAATTCCATCCATAGTGAGCTGCTTGAAATCGCTACGTTGCCAAAAAATACCATTTGGTCCTGTAGGGGTTAATACATTTTAACATTTTAAAAAAGGATTTAAAAAAATGTATATGTAAATCATGGAAACCTATTCAAATTTCTCCATTGTCAACCAAAATGACAATTGTCATTTGCAGGTTAAAAACTAGTGTATTGTTACTGCAATGTCTAATGGTCAAAAAGAAACTAGAAATATATTTAAATAAATGTCATAACTCTTGGGATATTGTTTTTTCAAATTCTGTTTTTTGGAAAAAAATATGAATCTTTGTATGTTAGGCTTCTGCTGATGCACATTTGCGAACTTTGATTAATTCTTTATTAGGGAATGTTGAACCCAACCACTGGGTGCAATATTCCATCATTATTTGTGATTCCATGGCTCCATTTTTTATCAAGCCCACTTTCTCTTCCATTTGTCCTGTGTAGTTTTGTAAATTTTGTCAATGAAGTTTTGTGCCTCTCCCGCCGTCCCATGTGTGGCTGATAGGCCTTGTATTTTAACCCCTAACTGCCCAGTTGACCATGTATGGTCGATCTGAAATTTCAGGCCCATTTCTATGTGGGCAGTTAAATTATTGTGCCCGGTCTAAAAAAATTTCCAGCAGTTTTGAGGGTTAATTATGGAAAACTTTCATTTTTTATTGAGAAAAGTACATATTCAATTAATGAGATGTCTTCAAAGGCATATGTGTGCTAAAAGTGTAGTGTAAAGCTTGTTAATTTTACTTCATTTTCCGGCTTTATGCAAAGCTTGACAACTTCATTTGATTTGAGATCTAAGAAATTGTACTTATCCATTTGCTTTGAGAATGGTCCCAATGAAAAGTTTAAAGTCTTTTCATGATTTTCAGCATTGAAAATTTGAACATGCAAGTGTTTATTTGAAGCTATTTGCAATTTCTACTTATAAACAAAAATTACATTTCAACAATTGCAAGGTGGATTGTGTAATGAGTTTGATGTCTTTTCATGTGAGATTAAGTTTTTTGGAAGTGCATTTTAGTATGCTAATACTCTTTGAAGTTGGTCATGTTACCTCCAATACCAAAAAACATATATATGCAAATTTTTGAAACATTGTGGACAAAGACAACATACTAAAAATAGAAAATGTATATTTCCATTTGTATAATCTCACAACTTCTAGGAAATTTTGAACTCAAAAATGGTGTGCATACTAATAAACAAGCTCTATTAACATCTACAAGGTTAGATTTGAAAAAAAAAAACAATTTGCTTCATTGAGGATAACTACAAGCCAATGCTCTTTTTTCATAGTCAAAACACACTTGAAAAGGCTCGGGCATTTAGGGGTTAACCCTTGCAATGGCTTGCAATTGGTTGGAATGTATTTTACCCTTGCAATGAAATTTCGTTTCATTTGTGTCAAAATATTTTTAAAAAAATTTGTCAAATGATGGTCCTAGGGGCTTGACTTGACCCTTTTTTATTCAAATGAAATTCAACAATTGTCAAGTAGAAAAATATAATATATATGTATTCTGCTTCATGGAGTTGACTGTATCCAGGGACCATTCAAAGCTCCAAGATTTCCATTAGTAACTGCAAATTTCCAATGGTCCTCTGCAGCATTCAATAGGGCAACAATTTCATTTGTGTCAAAAAATAAATAAAAATAAAAAATAAAAAATAAAGCAATAATCAAAGCCTGCTCTTATTGAGAGCTCAGATGCAATAAGACCAACAATCGAAAGTGATAAATGAAGTGATAAGAGCAACCTTGAAGGTATAAGTTAGTGGGGTAGTGGGATACCTTAGCTTCCCATTGCCTTGTAAGCTTTATTATCTTACTAGTCTTCTACAGTATCAATAGAAATTTGAAGTCATAAGTGAAGTTAATGAATCTTCAGTTCTTCATGGAGCATTGCAATGAATCTTCTTCATGAAGCGGAGCAATGAATCTTCTTGATGAAGCAGATGAGTTATGTGTTGACAATTTCATATGGAGTCAAATTATTGAAGTAATAAGTAGTGAAGGCAAGCCTGGATCTGGGCACGGTAAGTAAGATAGCAAGGTTTTATTATTGCCACAAAGAGTAAATGTATATTATCAGCACTCAGCTTACACATGCGAGAGATTTGCACCTCCTTCCGTTTTCGGCTCACTAACTTAACTTATCAGTCACACCCCAATGTGCACTATGTTGTTTTATTTAGGGCAAGTTAATGGTGTGTATGGAAAACTCTTATAATTCACTGCATACTGGTACTCCAGCTCTCTGGGAATGTCTCCATGCTTGTGAAATTTGATATGCTAGAAATTTAACATCTGAGGTAAACTATCGTATCCCATTTCAGACCAAATGGGAGCAGGCCTACTGTGGGCTGAATTATGTTCGTGGTGTA
Source organism: Straminergon stramineum (assembly GCA_963920665.1). Lineage (NCBI taxonomy): Eukaryota > Viridiplantae > Streptophyta > Bryopsida > Hypnales > Calliergonaceae > Straminergon > Straminergon stramineum. The sequence continues at coordinate 25,257,641 of OY987264.1, forward strand.
CAGTCCAGTTCTGAAATGTAAACCACTAACTTAACATATTTTAACCCACAATACACTTGCTCCCATTTGGTCTGGAATAGGCTAGTTTGCCTTATCTTGGAAGAACCTTCAAACTTTCATCTCCCATTGTGGCTTATCAAATTTGCCCCATACATAGTCAATTGACCAATCACCAAGTGGACTATAGAATAAAATTGACTAATCTAAAATTTGAAGGGTCATTGCTTGATACATTAGGATTGAGTGCAAGAAGAATGTTTTGAGCAATGTGAAGCACTTCTCATCTATGTTTGGCAAGTGTCAAATTTTTTGAGGGCAAGGGCGCACCTTGGATGCTCTAATGGATAACACCTTAGAGATACTAAGATATGTAGTTAACCTCAAACTTGAAAATTTGAGTTTGGGAGTTTCAACTGACCTAAAATTACACCAAAGTAAACCAATCCATTCCATATGTAACTAGTGCCTTTGTCCCATAGGATTGTTGATCCCCCAAGCATAGACAAAGAGTCTCTAGACTATCCCATAATGAGCAAAATGTGCATCCACAATGGCCATCATATTCTCCAAAGTAGTAATAATATTTTTCTAGAGTAGTCACTAACATCAAGCCCTTGAAATAACTATTTTTTGTAATAGTTTTACATTCAAATGGTAGAAGTTCCTATAATTGCAGTTACTAAATTGCTCCATTACTATCACTAAAAACTTTGATCATGCTACAAAGTCAATCCATTTTGTCCCAAATGTCATATTTGGAAGAATGTTCATTGTAGGCTATTGTAATGTAATGGGGCCATTTTGCAAGTATTTGTAATGGAAAAAGTTTCTACAATGAATTTGTTTAATTTATACTATACCTTGTGTCTACTATTTATAAGCTCTTACAAAAGAAAACCAATCTTAAAGTGCCATGGAATTAGGTATGAGAACCTCAAAAATCTTTAGGATTTGCAAAGCCTCAATCATCTATTCTCCCATTGTTTTGCTAAAACTATAATATCAAAGGTCTACACATCCCCAAAGTAGATGCACTTTAGTCAACCTTGATTGAAACTTTACTAATAACCATTTGGGGGATTTTCTTTAAACTAAGAAAATGAAGTTTGACAAGATTTCTTTCTATTTTATTTTAAAAATTTTAAAATATCCAAAAATTAAAAGAATGATTGTAGTTGCAAGGGCTATGTGTTAGAATTCAAATTACATAGTATTGTGTATTTAAAAAATATATATTATTCTTTTTAAATGGTTTATAAATTTAAATTAAAAAATTACATTTTTTCATTCTATAATTCATTTATAGTAAAGTTTTTAGATTATATATATACTAATTTATATATTTTCATTTTCATTTATTAATTAAAAATATTACAATAATTTGAATTTTCCATCAATTCTTTTGAAAAAGCCAACATTGTTTAGCTCAACCATGATATCATTTTGTAACGGATCAAGTCCCTTTGGAGATAAAATTTCAAAACTCCTTACAATCAGAATCACCTAAAATATGATAATAAAGACTAAACTTTGCCCACAAGGACAAAAGAAAACCCACCCCTCCCACTACTCACCTGTGGTGGGTACCCTCAAATGTGCCAATGACCCTAAACTGCCACCCTCACTTTTTGTACATCTCCCAAATCAATTATGTACCTACATGGAAGAAACACTTTTAGAACCAAATTTTGTCCCTTCATAAGTTTTGCATACATAATCAAAATGTCACATTCTTTGGTGTGTTGGAACCTCCCTTCACTTGCCAATAAAGATTAAAAAATATTGAACAACTTCATAATAGTAATTAGGTACAATAGCAATCAGTGGTGGTTTTGGGGGGTATCAACTCACACCACATACAAAACTGACCACCTAGTTGCTGACTCACTTGCTGAGTCATTGCCCTGTTGGCATATTTGGATCTTCCAACTAGGGTGACGCACAACTTGTGAACTGATTAGGTTTTTCTTTTCCTTTCTTTTTTTTATGCTTTTTCTTTTCTTAGCTGGTTGGAGTCACACTATCTGCACAAAGTGAGTGAGAGTTTGACAACAAACACATGATGCACATTGCGGCTGCCAAACCATATCCATGGCCCTGGAGGCCAAATACCCTACCTGAGTGTTGCAGCAAGCAAGCAAATCAGAATATCGACATTGGGATGTGAGCTGGGATATCTTTGTCTGTGCCCTTGGAAATGGAAGGGGGCCACAGCTGTTGGTCAATGCCCCCGCTGATGGATGGAGAGTCCCTCACCTCCAGCTCGACTCCGTGGGGCCGACCAACTGTCCGTCTGGCCACCGGAAATGGGGGTGGGTTTAGGGGCAATTTCTTTGGTTGGCATGGGGACTGTTCCATGGCATGCAAGGAACCTGATCATCAGTTGTTGTTGTTTGTTGTTTGCCGTAAGTTAGTTGGATTTGGGAACCCCTGCCATGCTTGCTGGCACAACATGGGTGCATGGGACTGTGAGGGGCGTTCCTTGAGACACTTGTTCATGATGGGTCTCCCGTGTGCTATGTCTGCTATTACAAGGGCAAGTAACAACTTTTTTTTTTTTTTACACAAATGAAATGGAATTTCATTGCAAGAGTAAAAATACATACCAACCAGCCGTGAGCAGCCTGGCGGAGAAAACAAACAAGAACCCCCCCCTGCACCCAAAGCCGCGCAAGTAACAACTTGGAATTCTGGGGGAAGCTAATCTGGTCCGAAGTCCTGGTTGCTGTAAGTTAAAGCAGAAACCAGGACTGTCCTAGAAGGAGTGAAGAAGAAAAAATAAAGTCCTGACATGGGGAAGGCCTGAATGGGTAAACCATTGAGAAGCTTACTTCAGTTGTAAGTTCTGGTTGTAAGGTATTTGAGTAAACCTAATTGCAACCCTCTTTGCAAAACCAGTCCCAAGAGATTCTTGGTTAAAGTGCACACCTTCTTGAACATGAGAACCAAGGATTGATTTGGGATGCACTTTTGAGAAATTCAGTGCAAATTCATAGTATTGGTGTCCTAGAAATATAGGCTAAGAGAATTTGTAATCTCCTTCCAATGGCCAACAAGACCCTACAAGAAGACAAAGACACTCAGTTAACCCCTAAAGGACCAAGGCCTTTTTTCTGCGAAAAAACACTCAAAACTGTCATTTTTTGAGCAAAGAGTAAAAAAATTGGAATTTTTATTTTTTTCACATCTAACCGTAGGATCTTACACCTAACTAGTATGAAAATGTGTGGAAATTTTTTAAGAAATTTTGACCACATAGATTGCAAGATATCTGCGTTTATAGTGAAGAAAACAAGTTTTTCCACACATTGCAGGACTAGGTTATTTGACTTTAACCCTTCTTAACTTTAATTTTTTGCACTACAGATTTTTGAGCTTTAAATCTTTGTGGTAGAGAATTGAGTTGAGAGTCTATGAAAAAAAAGAAAATACAAAAAAATTAATTTTTATCTTTAAAAAATTGTTAAGTAGAAGTAGGTACAAGATAGAAGGAAAATCCAAATTATTAATATCTCTAAGATGGAATTAAAATTCACTAATCCCAATGGTGAGATTGTTCTAGAAGGCAAATGAAACGATAAGGACCTTCTTTTTTGTAAAAATTGTAAAAATTGCATTCAGAAATGAATCCTACAAGTTATTTTTTCAGGAAGATGCTCTAAGTGCCCGAAAAACAAGATTGTCTATAACTTTCTCATAACAAATCCAAATGGAATGAATCAAATCTTTCTATGTAGACAAAAATACAATATATAAGAGAAAAAAATAAAAAATAAAAAAATTCAAATTTTTGAAACTTTTTTTTGCTGCCCCCTCTCCCCTGTTTTGAGCTTATGTGGGCATAACTTTTGTTCCTGGGCACCAAATGAAAAATAAATTTATATTCTCATGAAGCTCATCAATTTTTCTATCTTCATAAAAAGTTTCAAAAAATTAGGACAAAAACTGAGACCGTAGGTACCTACCCGAAATCTCATTTGTCCCCCGAAGGGACAATGGTCCTTTAGGGGTTAATAATAGGAACTATGCTAAGAGGCTGACTTGGATGCTTTTGGATGCAATCTCCTTCATGTAGTATGAAATGTATCCTTGAGAGGAGATCATGCTTCAATCATGTAGACCTTAGAATGGGGTTTAGATGAAATGGATTTTTTTCTTATTAACTTGAATGAAGCCCATTTTGGTAGAGGTAGCAACCAAGAGTTGGATGTGTAGATCTAAAAGTCACATAATCATGTCTTTCATGAGCATTACCATGTCTTTTTTTGGGTAGAATCCTGACCGAGTACAATTGAGCAAGATTCAATCATTGAAGTAATGTTTGGTAATGTGAAAGTAGAGTGTCGTTACCGAGAAATATCATTCATTGTCTCTCCCAAGCCTCAACGTTTTATTTCTCATAATGAGGCTCTACTTTCATGTTACGAAGTCCTTCACTCAAGCTGGCCTCCAAGAGGGAGATTGGAGTTCTTCTGCTGCCAGAAGTCCAACATGGGGCAAACTGGGCAACTGGTCTCCCTTGCTTTGGGACAGTTCTCTTGCTCCAGTGGAGTGTATCTTATAATTGGATAGAGATACTGAATGGAATTCATCTCAGTTGCCAAATAAAATAAATGAGAAGTGTCCCATCATTAGGCATATCTACTGATTGACTACTATTGAAATAAAAATAGAGTGGTACCACTGTCATACACAAGTGCACAGGCCAGCTAGAACATCCTATGCCATACAATTGGGTTGCAAGCTCCATATCATTAGATTCAAGGATGGATGCTTCCCACACATACATTGATGGAGACCTTCCCACACAACACCAGTAGTCTTGCACAGCAAATTTGAAAAAAAATATGATTCCATTTCACTTCAAGATGCCACTTCAAATTTTTACCCTTGCACACACAAGGAGAGGAGAAACTCGTAGTCCTAGATGAGAAATCTGAAAGCTATTGTGGTATCCATTCCATTCCACCTCAACATTCACAGGCAGTTTACAACACAGCTCTCGTATCCGCATTCTGAAAGAGAGGACTGAGCAAAGAACCCCGAGGACAGTTTCTTGCAAACCATCAATTGTGAGAGTGATCCACTGGATTGAATCTTGGATCTTGAAGGGGAGAGGTGCCCTGCCTGTCCTCCCTGGCACTTGAGTGAAAAACACCCCATAAAAACACTAATAAAAGCTGTCCATTTCTTGACTTTTCCAATCTTGATGACACTCACATTCTTGAACAGAGGCTCGTAATCAACACCGCAACGTCCATAAACAGCAGGAAGTAACTTAACAAAGACGGAGTGAAAACTGGAAAGGGGCTCCATTTTTTCACCCCAGGCCCAGCAGAAGAAGAAGAGAATAAAATTTTAAGTGCGAGGGAGTAAGTCGTACACACTCTGGTCACCCGGGACTTGGCCTTTATGAGCCAAGGCTGACACTTCCCACGCGGCTCGTGGGAGGCACCTGAAGCTCTGTCTGTCTGATGAAGTGACATAAGCTTAGAGAGAGAGTCTGTCTCGCAGGGCCAGTGAAGGCCTCTGCAAATTGATTCAGATTGATCATCTGTGGCCGAGTTGCAGGAATTTCTGCAGTTCCAGCCACTGAGCTACTCATCAAACACTTGCACCAGCTATGGAGCCTAACCTAATTAGCCTTTGGTATCGTAGCCTCTGCCAGCCTACCCGCATACCTACGTAGTTGCATTCATACATACAGCAGCATAATATTATTCTCCGCTTGAGTGCAGCTTGACCAAGGCGGATCGGAGTTAGGGTGGTAGAAAGCACGCACCCTGGACTCATTGCGAGTTATCATTGCAGCTGCAGTTAGCTCATGTCTTGGAGGGGCTGGCCAGCCTCTTTGCAAACGAAGTTAGGGGCAGGTTGGTTTGAAGCCGGCCTCGGAACGTCGGTCTGTGTAGGTGGCCATTGAGTGCAAGAGCATCCTGGGCGGTGTTGGTGCATGCTCATGACTGGAAGACTCTGCAGCAGATGCTCATTTGTAGCGTAGGTCATTGGCGACGGTCTTCTTGACCAGCAGCAGGTGCTCTTTCTTCCGAGTCTTACTGCATAGTTGGAATGCTTGAGGTTGATGAGTGTGTGGATGCTCGCTCGCTCTAGACAGTGGTTGGGAGTACGGTCAGTTGGGGTTGTCAAATATGGAACTTGTTGAGAGCGAGCCTACTTCGGTTTTTGTAGCTCTCTGGGTTTGGGGGAGATGACGCTGGGTGGTCAAAGATTGAATGGGTTTTGATTGAAGACGTGGGTTTGTTTCACGGTAGGGACAGACAGTAGAGTTATGGCGTGGGTTTGGCTTTCGATTTCGTTTGGTTAAGACCAAAAAAACACCCATGGTAAGAATACATGTGTGGCCCTGTGACCTTGTGGCCTTGTTCGATCGAGCAGACACTAATTTAATTTGGGTTGTAGATAGCTAGTTTCAATGATCACAGCCGAAAAAATCAAGTTGATGGATTGAGGAGTTTTCGATCAAAGGACGGAGGCCCATCAAGATTGCAGTACACGCTTGATCATTGCAGAATATCTACGTCTTTGGTGAGGAGGTTTGCAGTCGAAACCATGAGCTGCAATTAGAAGTGAAGAGTAGAACAGAACCGGGATTGAATGGATTAACGGTTGATTCGGAGCACCAGGGACTGCAAGAGAGTCCAATTTGTTGGAGGCTGTGCATGTCCAGCTGCAAGCGCCGGGGTGGGATTAGATACCCTGAAGCTGCTGCCGTCTTCTTCGGGGGTCGTAGTTCACGTGTTGCACCTGGGAGAAGCAATGCACGTCACAATTGCGTGGCAATCCGGCAGTCGAGATCGAAGCGCACTCTACGGACTCGCCATGGAGACTTAGGTCTGAAAACCAAGCAAGCATACAGTCGCGGAGAATACCAACCAAACCTTGCAGGTGATCAAATTCTTGCCCACTCAGTCAGTCGCCATGAGAACAAGATACTGCATGTCCGTTACACTTCGCAGTTTGCTTTGGAAACTGAGATTGCGTAATTTTTGTTGCAATGAATCAAAAATTCGGGGCGTCTGTTGTGGAGTCTGCCAATGCTGTAGTTGTTGTCAGTGGGTGACTCTGAGTCATTTCCGGCGTCGTTTGCAGGCTCTGACCTTCAAGTCATGGACGTCAGGGCAGCGCAGCGCTGCGAGGTCTAGAGCCACGCGAGGCGGGCGGTTTTTTCTAGTCATGGGAGGAGGTCCGTGGCATCCGACGTTCGCGTTGGTGCTCATGGCGGTGCTGACGTCGAGGGCGCTAATTGCAGACGTCGCGGCCGTCACCGACGCCGCGGCTGGAAGTGCATTGCTGGCGTTCAAGAGTGGGCTCACTTGGGACGGCCCCAGCGACCCACTCGCCACTTGGGTCACGGGCGTCGACCCCTGCGGTTGGGATTTCGTCACCTGCGACCCGCTTTCGCAGGTGATCGGCCTCTCGCTCCACCGCCTGGGTCTCCGGGGCACCATCTCCCCGGCGCTTTGCAAAGTGACGACGTTACAGCACCTCGATCTCAACAACAACGCCTTCACGGGCTCGCTTCCTCCGCAACTCGGCGAGCTCGTCGCGCTCCAGTATCTCGACTTGAACTCGAACGAGCTCTCCGGGCAACTGCCCCTCTCGTTGTTCGCGCTCGCGGCGTTGCAATACGTCGACCTCAGCTACAACGCGCTCGCGGGCCCGCTCCCGGCCGCGGTTGGGGCGCTTCGGAGCGTGATCACGCTCATCCTGGGCCAGAACTCGTTCACGGGAAACATCCCTGCGCAATTGGGGGCTCTCGTCACGCTCAAGCGCCTCGACCTCAGCTTCAACTCCTTCCTGGGCACCGTGCCGCCGCAGCTCCAAGGCTTGGTCAACATGGAAGACTTGAATTTGAGCGCGAACTCACTATCCGGAGAAGTCCCCGCGCTGCACATGATGACGAATCTGTACCGCGTCGACGTGAGCGGCAACCTGTTCTCTGGCCAAATCTCGCCGTTGCTTGCGTCGCTGCGGAACCTGCAGTCACTGGACTTGAGCAACAACTCCCTCTCGGGCTCCATTCCCGCAGAGATTTGGGGCATGACGTCGCTCATGGAGCTTGCGCTCGGCGCCAACAGCGGCCTCGTGGGGAGCATTCCGAAGGAGATCGGCAACCTCGTGAACTTGACGAGCTTGTTTCTCGGCACGTCGTTGTTGAGCGGCCCGATTCCGGAGGAGATCACGCTCTGCTCGAAGCTCGTGAAGCTCGACCTCGGCGGGAACCGCTTCAGCGGTTCCATGCCGACCTCCATCGGGAATTTGAAGCATCTCGTCACACTGAACTTGCCGAGCACGCAGCTCACGGGCTCCATTCCACCGTCCATCGGGCAATGCACGAGCCTCCAAGTGCTCGACCTCGCGTTCAACGACTTTACGGGCGCACTTCCCGAGGAGTTGGCCTCCCTCCAAAACGTGATCTCGATTTCCATCGAGGGTAACAAGCTTTCGGGTTCCTTAGGGCCATGGTTTGGGAAGCTGCAAAACATGTCGACGTTGCTGCTGTCGTCGAATCAGCTCAACGGGACCATCCCGCCCGAGCTTGGCAACTGCGCGAAGCTGAAGAATCTGGGTCTGGATGATAATCAGTTCACGGGCGCCATACCTCCGGAACTTTGCAACGCCGGCGCGCTGGAGGTTGTGACGCTGAATAAGAATTTGCTGACGGGGGAGATTACGTACACCTTTCTGCGATGTCTCACCATGACGCAGCTTGATTTAACGTCCAATTTGTTGTCAGGTTCCATTCCTACGTATCTCGCGGAGCTGCCGAGCTTAATAATGCTGTCACTGGGGGCGAATCGGTTCACGGGAATCGTCCCGGACTCGCTCTGGAGCTCTCAGAGCTTGCTGGAGGTGCAGCTCGAGAATAACGAACTGACCGGGGAGTTGTCGCCCTTGATTGGTGAAAGCGTCTGGTTGCAGTACCTCGTGCTTGACAACAACCAATTTTATGGGGCCATCCCGCCGGAGATTGGCAGGTTGACGTCGCTGATGATCTTCTCCGCGATGGGGAATAGGCTCAATGGCTCGATTCCGGAGGAGCTTTGCAATTGTTCGCAGCTGACGACGCTCAATTTGGGCAACAACTCGCTTACGGGTCCTGTGCCGAGGCAAATTGGAAAGCTTGTTAATCTCGAGTACTTGGTACTGTCGCACAACAACCTCACGGGCGAAATTCCCATCGAGATATGCACCGACTTCCAGGTGATTCCCATCCCCCTCATTTTAAATTGATGGTAGAAACTACAGGAGAAAAATGAAGGAAGTCGAAACACCTAAGTTCTTTAGTTACATCTTGTTAGTCTCAAAAGGGCAAAAGGGCATCATGCGTTATAGCTTGAACATTCAATTTCATTTTCTTTTGACCAACTCATGCAATGTTGATATATCCACTGATCATGGTCATATAAAGTTTGGCCTTGTTTGCATTATTCAATGTACCATCAATCCAACCAGTCATTTTGAAGCCATAAAACCTGAGTTCTTTAGGGTTTAAGATTGATTGGTCGTCTCTTACGCAGGATCGGCCATAAATTTCATGCAATTGTGCGTCTGTATAGTTGGAATCCAATAGTTTCTCAATTGCAGTTGCTGGTGTCTCTCAAATAATGTGTCAGCCATGAATTTCTTGAAATCTCATCATTCTACTTGCACCGACTTCCAGGTGATTGCCATCCCCGTCACGAGCTTCCTCCAGCACCACGGCACCTTGGATTTGTCCTGGAACCACTTGAGTGGTCCGATTCCACCGCAGCTCGGTGACTGCTCGGTGTTGGTGGAGCTCATCCTCGCGGGGAACCACTTCTCCGGGCCCTTACCCCCGGAGCTTGGAAAGCTCACCAACCTCACCACTCTCGACGTCTCCTTCAACGAGCTCAACGGCAGCATCCCAGCGCAGCTCGGCGACTCCCGAAAGTTGCAGGGGATCAACCTGGCTAACAACGCGCTCTCGGGCGCCATTCCCCCCGAGCTCGGCAACATCAACAGCCTGGTGAAGCTCAACCTCACTCGCAACCAGCTCTCCGGCTCGCTCCCCGCTGGGCTGGGCGACTTGACCAGCCTTTCCCACCTGGACGTGAGCGACAACCTTCTCAGCGGGGAGATTCCCAAAGCCTTGGCCAACATGGTGTCCATCGTGGGTCTGGATATGTCCAACAACCGCCTCAACGGCAGCATCGCGGGGCTGTTATCCGAAAGCACGGTGTGGCGCCAGATGCAGTCGCTGAACCTCCGCAACAACGAGCTCTCGGGCGCCATCCCCGCCTTGGTGGGCAACCTCTCCGGACTCGCCATTCTCGACCTCAGCGGCAACAAATTCTCTGGCGCCATTCCTGACGATATTGGGAATTTCTACCAACTGGTCTACCTGGATCTTTCCAACAACAATCTTAGAGGTCTTTTCCCGGACGGTGTCTGCGCTCTTCGCGTTCTCTCGTTTCTGAACGTTTCCAACAACATGCTCTTCGGGCGTATTCCCAACACGGGAAGCTGCCGCGGGCTCACGCCCGCATCGTTCCGGGGGAATGCCAACCTCTGTGGGGTCGTTTTGAATGTGGTTTGCACAGAAGCGGATCTGGAGAGATCGGGGAGGCTGAATCACATCAGTCGAGCGGCGATTCTCGGCATCATCTTGGGCTGCACGCTGTTCACCTTCAGTTTCATCTTTTTCATTTTCCGCTACTGGATGCTTCGGCGGCAGAATGGATTACCCAAGGACATGGAGAAGATCAAGCTCAACATGGTGACGGACGCGGACTCTTGCGTGACCTCCACGGGGAAGTCCAAGGAACCTCTGAGTATCAACATCGCCATGTTCGAGCGTCCCCTGATGCGGCTGACGCTCGCGGACATCTTACAAGCCACGAACAATTTCTGCAAGACGAACATCATCGGCGACGGTGGCTTCGGGACGGTGTACAAGGCGGTGCTGCACGACGGCCGGATCGTGGCGATCAAGAAGCTCGGCGCGTCCACGACGCAAGGCACCCGGGAATTTCTCGCCGAGATGGAGACTCTGGGCAAAGTGAAGCACCAGAACTTGGTGCCGTTGCTGGGCTACTGCTCCTTCGGCGAGGAGAAGCTGCTGGTGTACGAGTACATGGTGAACGGCAGCTTGGACCTCTGGCTCCGCAACCGCGCCGACGCCGTGGAGGTTCTTGACTGGAGCAAGCGCTTCAAGATCGCCACGGGCGCCGCGCGCGGGCTAGCGTTTCTGCACCACGGCTTCGTCCCGCACATCATCCACCGCGACATCAAGGCCAGCAACGTCCTCTTGGACGAGAATTTCGAGCCACGTGTCGCGGATTTCGGGCTCGCGAGGCTCATCAGCGCGTACGAGACCCATGTGAGCACCGACATCGCAGGGACGTTTGGTTACATTCCGCCCGAGTATGGCCACTGCTGGAGGTCCACCACGCGCGGGGACGTGTACAGCTATGGTGTAATCCTCCTTGAGCTGCTCACGGGCAAGGAGCCCACGGGGAAGGAGTTCGATACCATGCAGGGTGGCAATCTGGTGGGATGCGTAAGGCAGATGATCAAGCTGGGAGACGCGCCCGACGTGCTGGACCCCGCGATTGGCAACGGGCCCTGGAAGAGCCAGATGCTGCAGGTGCTGCACCTGGCCAACTTGTGCACGGCCGAGGACCCGGCCAAGCGACCCACCATGCAACAGGTGGTGAAGAGCCTCAAGGATGTTGAAGCGGGCTCCCCGTTGATCCCCTCGCTCAGCGCTTTGTAACTCCATGCACTCTCAGGTCAGTTGCCGATCGTTCACGATTCGTTCCTCACAACAATGTATGTCACCAGGCTATCTCCAGAAGAACTTACTTAGCTTCGTTTGTTTGATCGCATTGTACACAATGTAACGGCGTGACTAGTCTCCTGAAGTTGCATGACGCACAACAGCGAAATATACATGAAGCAAGCCAAGCTTACTTACCAAGTTCGCAAACTTAGTCTTGGTTTGCTTCATCGCATTCTGCAGGGTGAAACCTTGTCTCTTTCTGATATCACTCTGATATGATTTCATGATATCAACTTACTGTACTTTCAGTCTTCGCTAGCTACATTTTAATCACATCCTCTGTTCTGTTCCGTGAGATTCTGATACAACTTTACCTCCATAATACCTCCTTCACTACTATCACATCCTCTGTTCTCTGATATGAAATTCTGCTACAACATGCATTCTATAATATCTCCTTCACGACTATCACATCGTTTGTTCTCTGATACGCCTAGCTAGGCCGGTTAAGATAACGAGCCTTCTTTAATATCACATCCAGAACTTTAAAAAGGATGAACCTGGTTTGAAACTCACTTTCCACTCTCACACTTGTCTCACGAATGTCACTGTTGTATGGTATGATAACCAGTAGTTTGGTGAATGTGAGAGGTTCTAAGGTCACTCTGGACTCTTGTGACCGAAGCATTTCGTTAATGTCAGTTGGTTAATTCATTGTCAAAATGTTACTTATAGAACTCCATTGATTATCATTTGCATTTTGGATCATGCTTAATATGAAAGAAAGTGGTTTTGGGTGCGCTCAGTTGTCAAAGTTGCTTATGCTTTGTGCACTTGTGATGCAGCGCAGGGATGTAATCTGTTGTGCGAGAGAAACTACAACATGTACATTGGAACGGCCAATGCTAGGCCACCAGACCACACCATGCTGTTAACATTAACTAGATTATAGAGGTAAGGTTTCACTTAAATAATCCTGTCATTTGAAAACACTAAGCTAAATCCAAGCATGTACGCTCATTAGGCTCCTGAGGTTGTCTTTTCTAACAATTGACTATATGATGAAAGTTTAGGAGTCCATGCTTACCAACTATGTATACATTGAAACATTGAAATTGCAGTATGTATCAATTTTGAGTGATCATGTAAATTAGTGTGAGATGTCGTGAGTAACTATCATAATTTACAGTAAGTGTGGAGCAACCTCAGGAGTGTTCATCAATCAAAGAGTTGTGCTCCTGTAATCCGAGTGCGTGGATGTCTTAGTTTCTCACAAAGTTGTGATTGATCCATTGTCCAGGGTTACAAGATGGTGTCTCATTTTGTATGGAGGCCATCGACAAGTAAGATCTTATCAGAGCCCAGATATACCATCTTTGTAGCAGTAGACATTGTTCCTGATTACAGCCATTTTATTATGATTGTACCATTAGAGGTTGACCATAGTTGTAGAGAAGTTGAACTCCCTTTGAGGGTAAATATGTGCCATTTGTACATACAGTAAGAAGTGAATTTGAAATCTTCATTGAGACCGAGTCTGAGCAGTATTTGAATACCTAATTACATTAAAAACCTACAAATCATGAGATTTGACATCCGCTTGTCATGATAAATATGTTGAAAGGGATATGCAAAATGTCTACAAGATCAACAATCCTACTTGTCAGTTGTAAAACTTCACCAAAAAAAATCTTTGAAAATGAAGTTGAATGACCTGCTATCTATCAACAATTGCAATTGGGATCAGTGGTCTGAAAGGTCTGTGAAGGTGTTCATCACAAGTCGGAATGGCTATAAGATCATAAATGTTTCATTCCCTAGGGATCTCTTGAACTTCGTGAAACACGAATTACTATTGTTATTAATAGTTCTACTGTGATTGTGAAAACTGAGTCTATGCATTGTTCAGTTTCACTCCGTGTGCCATAGGTTGAAAATAGGTGGACAAAAATCCAAATGAGCAAACATGAATGTTGTAGTATCATTCTTATGTGTATTATGATCTTGAAAATAATTGAAGCAAAAAAGTAATTATGGTTTGGAAGTAAATGAATTCCAAAGCTAATCACCCTACACTCAATTGTTGAGTTGGTTTTCATAATCACTCCCAAAATCACCTATGTTTTTTTTTGAGCCGTAGTGATTTCAATATTTTATTGCATGTTGTTGTAAATCATTTAAAATCCATCCCCATTGGAATTATAAAAATTGACATACTATACATGTGCTTCTAAAAAATTATAAATATAGAAAATTATAGATAATATTAATTTGAATAGAATTTGAAGATCATTTATGAATCAAAGACTCCATGAGATTTCATTTACTATCATAGATGATCTACATGTTGTAATTTGGCCCATAGTTGCTTCTATTTTGAATATATTTGAATATATTTATCCTATTACACAATTAGTTCAAATCATTTTAATTTGTATTTAGCAACCAAAACAATCATTTTCATTGCAATCTTTTTGAACCTAAGATATAGTTTGTAAGGGTTGTAAACAATACATTTGCTTAGATTATAGGTGATTTCATATGATATGACAATAATAATTTCATACCAAGTTTTTAACATGTCATTATTTTTTTTATCATATGCATTTGTTGATATTTTGTCATGCATTTTATTGTTACTCTAATAAGACAACTTTTTGTAATTCAATTTTGAAGCATGTTCTTTTGTCAAGAAGTCAAAAAGTCCTCAATGAGTTCATTTCTAAAGAATTTGTTAGACAACTCCTTTCGCTACTATTGTATGTATGCCAATGAATGGACACTTCCTATAACCCTTGAAGGACCAAGTCCCCCCTTTGGGGGACTTTTAGGAGTTTGGGCAGATTCCTATGGCATCAATTTTTGGTGAATTTTTTTGAAACTTTCTCATGAGACATAAAAACTTATCAGCTTTGTAGGAATAGAATTTTTATTTCAATCAATGCTCGGGAGCATAAGCTATGCCATCTTAAACATAATTTTTATGTTGCCAAGTAGAAATAAAATCCATAAAAACTTGAAATAAAAAATATATTTTTTCTTACAAATATTATTATTGTCTTCTTGTGAAGCTTTGATTCATTCCATTTAGATTAATGTTGTGAAAGTTATGAACTATCTTATTTTTTGGGCAATCTAAGCACCTTCTTCAAAAATAACTTATAGGATTTATTTCTGAATATAATTTTCACAATTTTTCAAAAAACATTGTTTGACAAGGTTAAGTTTGCTTGCTAGAACAATATCAACATTGGGATTATTGTGTTTCAATCCCATTTTAGAGCTATTAACAATTTAGTTTTTGTTTCAATCTTGGACCTACTTCTATTTAATATTTAAGTGTATTTTTTTGAAATTTTTTCCTAGACTTTCAACTCAATTCTTCAGCACAAAAAAATTTAAATTCAAAGTTTGAAGTGCAAATGGTGGTCAAAGTCATCTAAAATTGCAAGCCCATGTTTAGAAATTTATTTATTTTCCAACTTTGAATGTTAATATCTTGTAAATTGTATAGTCAAAATTAATGAAATTATTACCACATGATCTCAGACAAGTAAAGTACAAGATCCTATGGTTAGATTCTTAAAAATATATATGTTTTGTTTTCTTGGGTGAACACAACCAAAATGGCAATTTTGAGTGGTTTTGACTGCAAAATGGCCTTGGTCCTTTGAGGGATTATTGGACAACTCACCAAGCACATTGAACTTTCTAGTGAGTGAGAAAAAATGTCCAATGAAAACTGACAATAAGAAGTACATTGAATTGTCCAGTGAAGTGCAATGGCATTTGTTCATAATAGCTACAAAATTATGTGAACTCAAATTGAGATAGGTCACGAAATTTTTCACAAAACCTTAAATTTCTTGTTGTATCAGGGAGCCAACTCCAACTCCATTAGTATTCAGCATTTCCAAAATAGTAAGATTTCACTAGTTACCCACAAACTAAGAAATTGGTGCTAAGCCGTGTGTGACTGGTCATTGGCATGTGTACGATATTTGAGGTCTGACTCTTGTTCTCTTTTGTTTGGCGACTTGTATTTGTCCAACTATCGTTTGTGATATCTTTCATGATTCATAATCACTTCCGCATTTCGGTCCTGCAGGATTTGTTTAAGCGAATGAATACTGAACTTAAGAAAGGAATAGATGCCCCGCTGAGTAAAGCAAACAGATCTACTGAATTTGATATCATTAGGGTACATTCTTGAATGGCAAATGTTATGTTTTCGTAGTACATGTGTTTCCTTTTCTCTATGAAAGGACACCATTTAATTTATCATGGTCTCTTTGGACTCCTTACATTTTGTTTGTCTTCGAGAAGCTTGTGCCAGAGCAACACCTATTCTCTCGGCACATGCATTAACAAGAGGAATTGAAGCTGCTCTCTTTGGGCGACGATTTTGGCTTGTCTAATGATTCTAATTAATTCAGAAGACTAGTAATGAATGACAGTGGCGTTTTTCAGTATTCAAAGTTGAATCATTATCATGACGCACATCAATCTATCTACGTTTCTGAATTGGTCTTTGTAGCTCCAGCGAGTTGCCAATGTTTAGAGGAAACTGGCAACCGGGCTGGCAAGATTGGAGAATTTGTGAGCGTGCACGTGAATCCTTAACATGCTTGTAGAAGAGTCATTGTGTACTTTGGATTATCAATCTACGGATTTCTTTCTCTATGTCAGGTTACCACATTCATTATATTCAATAACTGTAAGCTCCATTTTCTGATGAACTTGAGCAATTTTCGTGCGAACAGCGGAACATCCAAATCGCTGCTGATGGAGGCCGGGTTTATCGCCAACTAAAAATAGCAGACAGGGCGGTAGTGTATCTCGTATCAAGGAGCACCATACGAAGAAACTGAAGGTTTGTTAAAAGGAGATGGCTCTATCATAAGCCATCATTATTTTCTGTACACATTCCATTTTTATTTCGAAATGCACTGAAACAATGCTGGCTTTCATCTTTGTTTTGGTGCTTATCTTTGGGGTTTACAGGTTGGTGATAAGTTCAGTAGCAGACATGGGCAGAAGGGAGTTTGTGGAACCATCGTCCAGCAAGAAGATTTTCCATTTTCCGAGCGTGGGGTCTGCCCAGATTTGATTATGAATCCCCATGGATTTAATTCCCAGGTTCGCTTCCTCCAGTGAGATCTGAATGGAGTCGTTAGAAAGGATACTAGAGAGCACTTGTCTCCACCTCTGGTATTGAAAGTTTGTGTATTTCTCCTGCTTCCAATTTGTTTCAAGAGTCCTATATCTACTCGACATGTCTAGCGCGCGACCTCTCTTTCTTCGTGGTTTCATTATTTGCATTGGCTATCCTGATATCGATTCCCGTCCTTGTTTTTTGGCAGTCGAATGACTGTTGGGAAAATGATCGAGCTGCTAGGAGGAAAGGCAGGTTTGCATAATGGGAAGTTTCACTATGGAAGTGCCTTCGGTGAGCCCAGTGGGCATGCTGATAAAGTATCCACCATCAGGTCCATGTCTCCAATGCTACGATTTGAGGCTTCTCTAATGCAAAGTCTTCGAACTTGAATTGCCTTTAGTCATTTTTTCTTCGAGGAGATGAACAGTTCATCCAATTACACTTGTTTTCGGGTGCATGGAATTCGTGAATCCTTGAATCCCGATTGAAGTCTGATCTTTTTGTGGTCTTTGTTCGACAGTGAAACGTTGGTGAGACACGGCTTCAATTACAGTGGCAAGGATTTGATCTATTCAGGTCTGCCATTTTATGCAATCCATGCGATAATCCAGGCCTCGTTTCGTTTTCAAGTTCATGACTCGTTCGTTTCGGCCGTATTTTGACTCGCAGACATTCTTGCAGGTATAACTGGTAATCCTTTGCAAGCAAGCGTGTATTTTTATGGGACCCATTTATTACCAGAAGTTGAAGCACATGGTATGAATCTTCCTTGGTAACTGTCAAGAAGGAGATTGAGTTGCCATTTGTAACGTTAATTTTGAAGCATACGATTTTCAGTGTTCTTTGTAGTTTTTTTCGGATATCCATGACTCCGTGACCTTTGTAGGAGATTGCCTAACAAAAGCTGCAAATCTGCTGCAGTGACAAGAGTGTTGTTTCTTAACCCCTAAAGTCTCTTTGTCCCCTCGGGGAACACGACGGACTTTGGGGAAGCTCTTTAGGTACTCGCTCAATATTTGTTGTGATTTTTCGAAACATTTAGAGAAGATAGAAAAACACATTAGCTTTGTAAGAATATAATTTCTATTTCAATCCAATTTCAAAAAGAAAAAGTTATGGCACAATAGACCTAAATTCACAAAAACTTAGAATAAATAATTTGAAGAATTTGGTTCTCAGAGATGGTATTTTTATCAATATATGATTGGGAAGTTTCAATGGTTCATTCCATTTGGATAGTGATGAGACAATCTTGTTTTTCAAGCAATCAAAGCATCTTCTTGAAAAATTAACTTATATCTGAATTTATTTTTCATGATTATTCCAAAAAATTCACAAGGTTAATCACAAGGTTAAGTACTAGAACAATCACCAAATTTTATGATTTTCCAAAAATAATTCACAAGGAGCATCTTCTTGAAAAAATAACTTGTAGGATTCATTTCTGAATTCAATTTTCATGATGTTTCCAAAAAAATTCATAAGGTTAAGCTCTCTTAATGTTGAGACTAGTGTGTTTCTGTTCCATCTTAGAGCTATTAATGATTTTATTTTCCCTTCAATCTTGAACCTACTTCTACTTAACAATTTTTTAATGAGTGAGAATTAAGTTATTTTAGTTTTCTTGACCCTCAACTCAATTCTTAAGCTAAGAAGACAGTTGAGCATAGGGGCAAAAAAACTTGTTTTCTCACTTTAAATGCAAATATCTTGCAATCTACGCTATCAAAGTTTTGAGAAATGGCAGTTTTGAGTAGCTTGTGATGCAAAATAAGCCTTAGGACTTAGGGGTTAAACTTGGATTTCCACAACAAGATCTGCTGGCTTTTGCAGGAGTTTGCAAGAACATCTTAATGAATCCTCAATCTGCAGATAATGCTACAGTACTAATCACGCTCAGGGGTCGTGCCACAATATTTGAACGATCCTGGAAAAATTTACCTAGATTGCTAAAAGTAAAAAAATAAAATGCTGACTTTAGTCCAAGACATTATTTTCCTGTTATCAAAATCTAGACATTTTACAAGTTGAGTGGAAAGTGAATGAATTCAAGTTATGGATTCAGAAAAATAGACGGACATCTATGCTAAAAATTTAACCATCACAGACCACTCCTTTCTTTAAGAAAAGAAAATCTCAAAAACCATTAGAAAACAAAAGCAGAACACACAGGTATGAAGATCGTAGCGAATGTGCAACGACAAAATGATGCCCCAACCCCCAGATGTTTCTCTTTCTACATTTTGATGGAGGTTTTGGCTTTGAGCTGGAGTTTGTGCGGATTCAAAGGGCCTGATGGGATCAATATTGTTTCTAGCTGGCATGCCTTGTCGTATTGATGCTGGGAACCAAAAGCTTGCCTGTGACACCATACAAGTCGATGGAGTATTGGGCTAATCGATCACGAACATCAGGAAGCCGAATGCAACCACCACACAAAAGAAACTGGAAATTGCCGTTCAGGGTTTTCCTCACACAAAACTCACCCACCTTCCCACATGCACGACAGGCATGTCTGTAGTACAGCGACCTCCACTGCCACATATAAAAATTCACACGAGTTTGAGTAAGAGCATAATTGTGCCCTCAGTTACAACAGAGCCTGAAATAATGGCAGCTGTTTTGTACCAAGAAGCAGCTATCATGCAGGAATTTCTCAAACCATAGAGAATGTTCTCTTTGCAATGGAATGCGTTTCATTTGTTTCAAAAAAACAAAACAAAACAAAACCCCAAAACCCCCCCATAAAGAATGCATTAACTTTTTGAACTCTTCATCTCTATAAATAAATGTCCTTGGAAGGAGTAAAATCCTACACACGGTACTAAAACGTGTCAGGGCGCATTTAGACGGAGGAGATGCATTTCTTCAATCTGACAAGTGGAATGACGACGACAAAATAGTTGCTAGATATGGATTTCAATAGTTACGAACCGGGAAAGCAGGGTTTGCTCCTCGGGGAAGGCGAGGCAGGGACCATCCTCTGCGGTGACACTCATCTCTGAATGTTGGTTCACACAATCTCGCCCATGATCTACATACCTGCAAGCACCCAAAAATTCACATCACCTTCCGTTAAAACTGTTCTTAAGCAGAGTAATCAGCCTTCCGTTTCGTTGATACATTTGAGGAGTAAAATGTAGCATTGTCGCCAAATTCTCCTTGGGGAATTTGTCATGGCACTAGGCGAAAATTCTTGTCATTCTCATTCACTATGAATCTGAAATGTTGTTGAATTTGACAGGGAATTACTACAGTACTTGACAGTTTCAAACTGTCTCCACTCTTCTTACATTTGTTTTCGTTATTGACCTTTTTGACCAGGAAGAAAACGGTAACAAAACATCTGAGATCCAGAAAGGGTAAGTACGCACACGAGCAGCTTGGACAAGGGTAGCGGGAGGAAGTGTTTCAAGAATGCTCTGGAGCAAGTCTTCCTCTCCAAGTTCGGTAAGACGTAGCAGGGCAGAGCGCTGAGTTGCTCGGAATTTGTTAGAAGATGAGGTATTAACATTAGCGCCGCCATCTAACAAAGTAGGCCACTGTTTTAGGTTGACGAGGCTTGGGAAGAGGTACGCAGGAGACATACGCAGCTCAGGCCAGTTCCAGAGGCAGCGAGCCAGTAGTCCCGTCCCCAAGAGCCGCAGACGCCTGAGGGATGCCCCCAGCATCAGACTGAATAGTATTGGAGCACACCAGATTCCTAACTCTGATATATACTAGAGCAATATCGGTAGTCAGTAGATTCAAATCAGCGCATAGTTCCTCGGGGGTTCACATCTTGCCAATGCACAGTACATTTATTAATGTCAAGTTATACGCTTCAAACCACAGGTCTGATCTAAGCACAGAGAAACTCGAACCTCTTTAGTTAATGTGACCTCTAAAATAATATTCCACATATAAGTATAAGTCTGGAATATCCTGCACATTCGACTCTCTGTCGACTGTTGGACGTTCAAACGCTGCCATTGATATCATTTTGGGACCCAAGGCAGTCAGATTAAGAGAGGTTAGGGTTTAAATCACTCTTGTCGATTAGTTGGCTAAACCACAGCAAGTCGTACCGATGGAGTTGTCAGAGGAGCTAAAATCCTTCGTAGCATAAAAGACGAATATGACTTCCTACCCAAACACATGTAGAACTTTCAGATTGGACATTTGCAAGAATCAGTCTACCTTTACTTTCAGAGCTGCAAGCGGATTTTGAACCTCTGCTTCGGTCGACGATGCCAGGATGAACCTTGGAGCCTCCCATAAACGGTGTTCCTTTATATAACCAGCAAATTTGTTTCCTCTTGCGTTTGAATCTCGCGGTCCTTGGTTGGTCGAACACAGCTGGTCTGCCTGTTCGGCAGCTCAACAGGGACGCTGCTCTTTTCTCGAAAAGACGTGCACTCTTTCGTCGAATGCTACAGCTTGCATTCGACTTGCCTTCGGTGGTGTCGTCTGCAAACAAATGACCCCACTTCAATCCTAAACCCTCATTTCTCTGGCCCTCAGTTTCCATGTACTAGAGCACTCGTGATATCTCAAATTTTCGTCGGTGCTACACAATCATGCACTTGGCGTCTGGTTTGAGAAACACGCAGAATCTGGTCCCCTTAAGGACTAAGAGGCGCGCGCATATTGATAGCATGCATTTAATAGCAATTTCGAGTGGGTTCGTGCGGGAACTTTCTGTCCTGTTTATTTAACCAACACGTGCAATGCTCTTCACTGATCATGGTGATACAAGTTTAATTGGCCGTGTCTGAATTATACTTTCTCGAAATGAACAATCAAATTGTTCATCAAAAAACATGAAATCTGAATCTTTAGGGGTTGACCCATTAAGGACCAAGGATCAAAGGTTTGAAAATGACAGTGTTTTGATTGATCATGCTGCCAAAATAAATAATCAGGTGGGGTCAATTTTTGCATCCCCATGAACAGTGAAGAACAGTGCATGTGTCGATTAACAATCAAATAAAACAGGACTGAAGAAAGATCCTATGGACCACTCAAAAGTGCTATGGAAAACAAGAATCCCAACGTGTGCTTCCTCGTCAGTCCTTCGGGGTAAAGAGAGGACTTACGCTGGACTACAAATCTCACCAAAAAAACAGAACATGACATTACCTGGAGATTTATATAACGATTTCACCGAGACCAGCACGGAACGCTTGTTCCCCTTCGCCCTCGTGCGCAACCAGTACTGCGGTCGCAACAGGGTCGCACGCTTGTTAACCAGACGGACGCTCTGGCGAAGAGCTGCCTGCGTCTTCGTAGCTCCTGCATTGCCGGAAACGCGGGTCAAGTCGGATCTTTGGGTGCGCACTGCTTCGTTGTCTTTGAAAATATTGTAAAGCGAATCCACAGACACGATGATTTTACCACCATTTCGGTTGCCACTTCTTGCCCTCAACCAATACTTGGACGCCCCGCCCTGCAGTCTCGGATGGACCATGATCTTTGCACTTCGCGGCTGCCAGTCTCAAAAATTCAACGCTAGCAGAGTCACTAACTTTGTCAATTGAGGCATGGCTGAAACAGACTCGTAATATATGACTGGTACAGCTGAATCCAAGGATCGAACTATCCCCTGTTTACCGTGCTACTAGAAAACGGAAAATTCTCGTTCCTAGCTTCAATTTTGTAATTGTGATCTTGATTGATTTGCCTCACCCTGAGGGTTCTCTTCGATTTTATTCTCAAGATGTAAAATACATACCGTATGCGAAGATTGAAAAGCTTGAAGACTCGGGCACTCTGTGCTTGGACTTTTAGCCCATACAAAGATCGAAACACGTTTAGAAAATGCTCATGTTGCGACTGAGTTAGGATCCGGAAAAGGACATTCCGTTTGCTGGTACCTAGGCTATGTACAACCCTAACGTGAACAAAAGCAGAATGTGTGAGAGCTCGTGCCAATTTTTCATATCAGTGCTTCCTTACAGAAAATCAAATGTGAAAGGTCGTCGACAAGATCGGGAGACACAGTATTCAGCACTTCTTGGTGGTTCATTTGAGATTCGAAGACGATTTCGGGTGTCTGTCCAAGATTAACGTCATTGTTAGCGTCGCTGCTTAAGGATGGCTTTTTGTTTCGCAGCAGTCTCTGCGTATGGGGGTGAGCTTTCGATCATGCAGTCCAATATGTCAGAGTAGCAATATTCGTGTACGCTAGCCGATTGTACCGAAAGTGCACACTCACTTGAAGTTTACTCAAAACCCTAGGCACAACTCTCATCCCTGATTCAGCATAGAAACTACAATTTCTCATCGATGACGATGTAATTCAACAAGCTCGAACATGGACTAGCTGAAAGAATTCCATATAAACCATTGATGTCGAGGCTGGACACTCACACGTATGTAATTAGCAGTTGCCGTGAGCCTTGAGGTCTTCGCTATGGTTCATATCATGTCACTTTGATGGTCTCAAACTCCTTGTGCGCAACCTAATTCCGACCACGAGAGCGGGTGTTTGCAATCGGTAACAAGGAAGCTTGGAATTAAGGTCATATGGGTAGAGAGACGGAGCTGATTGGTCTCCAGACATGGAAATGGGAGGGTCGTTTCCGTTTGTAGACGCGCCTCTTCTTCCAACGCTCTGTCTACTACAATGGCAACGAGAGCGCTTAGCGTTACGGGCATCGATCGGCCAGCAGACGATGGTAAAGTACGGCGCGTCATCTCTCGGTTATCCAGCTAATTGTACATGACGGTTAGGTTTTCAGACCGGTTTCAAGATCCACCAGGTTTGGGCTGACTCAGGAGTTCTGACGAACACTACGATGGTTCAGCTAGACCGGCGTTGGTGGCGGTCACATTGCGACTGTTCATACAGCTTTTGCATGCCCGTATTCGATCTCTGTTTCCGCTCTAGTGTCTTGAGTGAATTTGATTGCATTTTGTGGTTGATTTCGCGTGTCGTTGGTGGTTCTTGAGTTGTGGCCTACTCCTTGGAGTTTGCTGATGCGACCGTTCTTGTTGTAAGGTTCTTATATATGCATTGCCTTTGCTGTTGCTTTGTGGCTGCTCCTGCATTGAGGCCTTTTTCTTTTGCGGTCGTGCATGTTTTGTTTTACTTCTGCTGTAATGGTCATTATGTACACGTAACAAGAAGACCGCGATGCAGTAACATTGTCGCCGAGCTTTCTACAGTCGAGGCAGTATCTCTGGCCTCCGAGACATCTGTGGGTGTTTCGGACATGACCTTCGTCTCTCTGGCTAGGCAGTCGGTCGTGATATGTAGCAATAAGTAATGCGTCCCTCTGTCACAAATTCACTGACCTATCGTATGTGGAAATTCATCAGGTTTCCAGTTTCTCTACAATTTGGAAGCCTAAGACCTGAAGGATTCTGGATGGTCTCGCCGACTTGCGAACCCGCCTATATCGGGGTGAGTTTCGAAAGGAATGAGCTTGAATACTAATCAATCTGATATAAAACCGCGTGCTACCACTCCCATCCTCATCTGCGTCCGGATAGCGCGACCCTCTTATCGCCGCGTATTCCTTGAGAGGCGACGGGAGGTATAGCTCAGTGGCAGAGCAATCGGCTGCAGTCCGATAGGTCATCGGTTCAACCCCGATTGCCTCCTTGCTGACTTAAATACCCTTTTGCATCGACGGAATGATTCCTCGGGATTCGCAAGATGCCGAGGTCAGTAGGATGCGGCAGGCATTGACACGGAAACGAGAGACAGACACCGAGTTGCTCCAGGGTGGAATAGATAGTCGCATTAGGTCAACAAGCAGGTCAGCCGGGTCTACCTGTTCATGAATTGAAAAAACAGAGTATTATATATTACCGAACGCTTTCCGAGGACGGCGTTATTATCAGATGTCAGAGAATATTCCCTGGTCTCAAGCAAGCCGAAGGTTCTCTTGGCGCCATCGTAATTAGGAGCTGTAGCTTCTTTCTTGCAAGGTCGAGGATAAGAACACTGCCCAATAACGAGTTTCGGGTTCCCCAATAATACTGCGGAATCATTCAACTGCGGGTCGGCCATTAGATTTTCTCACAAATGGACGCTGAGCTACATACAGCTTATGAGATTTTTGCGTAGCTTTTTTATTTTCAGCTGACAGCTTGGGAGTGTTAGCTCTCCGTCCTGTGCTTCAATGGAGATTGAGAATTGGGAAGGGGGTTCATCAAACTTGCTACCATCCAGCATTTTGTGGTGCGTTCCCTTCTCCGTTGCCAATTTCCAATCTGAGAAGGCACCGGAAGTATGCATGCTGTGCTATAAGTTGTCGCTTATCTCAGAAACTGTCAATCTAAAGCGTCTGGAGCACAGTCTCAATTATTCTAATGTCACGTGATATTGAAATTCCGGCATATGTTGCGAGAGTATGTATTGGTGAAAGTTTTGGAGGTTGAGTGACATATCAACCTTTGGCAATATTGCCTCGTTTGGTACACGGGAGTATAGACCAAGTTTGTAACATTAGAACTCAGTCACACTGCTGCTGTGCAACCGGATTTCGAAATGCAATCCGTAGCTGCAGCTGGAGGAATTCAGACATTCCAATGATCACTAAATCTCCGTTTGCTAGTTAGATTTTAAGTTTAGAATTAGCCGTATACAAGTTCACTGCTCACGGTCGAATGCAGCCTGTATTTTCGAATCACTAGTACTTTGACAAATTTGGATGGGCATAGCAGGTCCTTTGACCAATTTCATTCGATAATTTTCTTGGAGGACAAGAAAACGTTGCCTCATAATTCTTCCCTAACGAAATAATTAGTGTCGTTCTCATGCATGTTCTGACTAGGGCTTACGAATTTGCTGCTCTCAAGGGGAGTTCTGCCGGATTGCATTGAGCCTGGTTCGATATCTATCTCCTGCTCACCTGCTGGGACAGAGTTTGAATGGAGTCGTGTAAGAAAACTACCTGTAGAGACTTTTGTGTGTCCAGCAACTTGGTTTGAAATTTTAGAAACGACGCACCAACTCAGTCTGGGGCATGCAGTGGTTCAATGAAGAAATTTGCATCTGTGTACACCGGTTGTACATACTTACATTCCCCAGAACTGTAAAGTATTTATTTAAAAGATTCGTGCAGTTCTTTTTACACATGAAATCAAACATACTATCAACTCACGAAAGCATTATGAATAGAGTGCAGGTGACTTTTGTTGGGAAAAAATGTGAGCACTGACTCTTGTGTTCAAAGAATGTGATTAACCCGATTGAGCTTGACTCGAAACGGATTGTATTGTACATGGAATCTTCAGACCTTCTCTTCCTTTCTGCATCCCTATGGTCTCCAAAGTTCAATGACACATTGAACTGGGCTTCAAGGCCATCGATAATGCGTATAAAATTGGCTCAACTACTATGGCGGAAGATTCAAACTTGACAGGTCGAATCTCAAGGTTCAACAGGAGTCGCGAATTCGCAGAATCGTTCGCTCATTGCTGTTGGGGGAATGGGCCGGGAGCTCCATTCCAGCCGTCCACGCACTGCAGAAGTGGCTTGATCAGCTTTCCCTCCGACATGGCCTGGAACACCTTCTCAATCTCCATCCCGGGCGACACCGTCCTCAATCCTGACAACAATTGCGTGCCCAGGCCCGCTCTCACGAATTTGTACAACGGATACGTCCTGCACGATTCAATCCTGTTGGCCACCGCGGACAGCCCTTTGTTGTCATAAGCTTCCCGAACCAATGGGACCACCGCTCGCAGCCTCTCTTGCACCTCCGCTTCGAAGATGGGGATCTGCTGGAACACGCCGGTGGAGGCTTCCTTGGGGAGCTTGAGAGCGTGGTTGATCAGCACTGCTCGCAGCTTCTCCATCAACGGGTAGGTGTCCGAGGACGCATCGTCAATGTAGCTGAACACGGGCTGGCGCTCCACCACCAGCAGGAGGTCCTTCTCGCAGAACCGCGACGGAAGGAGGGTGCCATCTTTGCTCATGAAGAGCGTCTTCTTGGCCACTTGGGACACCACTTGCTTCACTGCGGATTGCATGGTCTCCTCCACATGGCGCAGGTCGATGGCTTGGCAGAGCCCCACTAAGAACGTGGAGCTCATCAACTTCAGAATCTCCACGGCTTCTTCTGTTTTGCGCGCAGACACCAAGCCGAGCGAATTCACGTCCTGGTTGTGCTGCTCCGCGCTCTGTACGTGGGTGGTGACGGGGTTGGCCAGGTAATTGAGTTCCGAGAGGTACGATGCCATGGCGATCTCGGCACCCTTCATGCCGTAATCTAGGCTTGGGTTGGGTCCTCCGCTCAGATTGGACGGCAAGCCGTTGTTGTAGTAGTCGTTCACGAGCTCGGAGAATTGCGCAAACATGAGCTTGCCCATGGCGGCCACCGCCAGCCGCATGTTGTCCATGGACACTCCGATTGGGGTGCCTTGGAAATTACCCCCGTGCAGGGCGATGCCTCGCGCGGCGTCGATGATGGGGTTATCATTCACAGAGTTGATCTCGCGCTCGATGGCGTGGGTGGCAGTGCGAATGACCTCGATCTGGGGGCCCAGCCACTGCGGAGATGTCCGGAGCGCGTATCGATCCTGCTTTGGCTTCTTCAGGGGGTCCATCTCGTTGATCTTTGCCGCGGCTTTCATGAAGTCGCTGCCCTCCAGCAACCACTCCATCATGGCGGCGGCTTCCATCTGCCCCGGGTGGTGCTTGAGCTTGTGCGTCAAAGGGTCAGCAAACTCCGGCTTTCCTTGCATCACCTCGCAAAAGAGCGCGGAGAGAACCTCGGCCAGGAGCGCCAGGAGATTGGCGTCAAAGCACACCGTGGACGCCAGCGCCGACCCCACGGCCGTGCCGTTCACGAGCGCCAGACCCTCCTTGGGCTGCAGCTCGAACGACTTCTCCACGCCCGCCATCCGCAGCCCTTCCAATGCCGACACCTCGCGACCGTCCTCGGTGACCGCCCTGGAATTCGGTCTGGCCGTGAGTAGGCCCGCTATGTAAGAGAGGGGCACCAAGTCTCCGGATGCTGTCACGGTGCCTCGCAGCGGCAACTTGGGGGTGACGTGCGCATTCAGCAATTTCTCCATGGCTTCCAGAATCTCCCACCGGATGCCGGAGTAGCCCTGCAACAAGGTGTTGGTGCGCACTAGCATGGCGGCCCGGGTGGTTTCTGCGGGCAAGGAGTGCCCCTTCACTACCACGCCGGCGTTCAAGAATCGGATGAGCTCGCGCTGGAGCTCCACGCCTTGCTGCGTGCGACGGTGCGAAGTGGCGCCGAAGCCCGTGGTGACGCCGTAGATATCCCCGCCGTTCATGATTTTGTTGAACACCCAGTTGGAGGATTCGTCCACGCGGGCCTTGGCGTTGGCCGCGTCCAGCACGACCTGCACCACGGGCCTGCGCGCGACGGCCGTCACTTGACCCACGCTCAGGTTCACGCCCTCGATGGCCACTTCCGTGGAATCGAAGTAGGTGGTCACCATGCGCTTAATCTCGTCCAGATGATTGCCTTGCAATTTGGCCGCCGTCTTGGCCCAATTGAGTGGATCCGTCGTCGACGGTGCAACAGATGACGGGGATGCGTTGCAGTTCCAGGTGTGATCAGAAATCTTCGGGCTCTTCATGTAAAGAGCAGCGGTATCCTCCATGGTGGACATCACTGCTGGTGGCGCCATTGAATTAGTGGAACCGTCAGTACTTCAGCTCCCAAATTAAAAGCTAGCTTGTTCAATCTTCCACCGTCGACCTGCTAATTAAATCCAAAATATATATAGTCCTGATGTCGAGAGATCAATCAATAGATCCACGAATGGACGAGGTCTGAGCCCAGCTCCTTGCAATTCTACAAACTGTGGTCCGTCAATGCATGTAGATGACAAAATGAAATGGCTGTGTGATCGACTGAACAGCTCAATGAGGTCTGTTCCCTTCTAGACAATATAGTTGAATGAGGCGAAGTCCAGGATTTCAGATTCCAGTACGTTTAGTCCTAATTCTCAAGTCGATGAAGAGGAGGGAAAGCTTGCAGTCTTTGGAGCAATGGAAGGCTGGAACTGAGTTACAAGCTTGCACTTGCAAGGTCGGGATTTATATGATTCCAGAAGCCGTTGACGCTGCAGTACTCGACTACTTGCCTGGGTCGTGAGTGAAGTTGACTGTGGCATGTGCTGTCCACTATGACGTCACTTTTCCCTTGTGGAATGCGGACGAGGACTCGAGGAACTCGGCGTACCTTTTGACCCCACCTTTGACACGAACGCTTTGCATGAGGACCTATCCAATCGCAAATTCAAAGTCTGGGGTCTGGATTTCCTCCTAGGAGGACTTGTTGAAAAACGGAGAGCAAAAGCCGGAACTTTGTTGGGGTGGACCGGGTGCATTCGTGGAATGGGCTGGTGGACGAAGGGATTGGTCAGTTAGTTACTGGCCGAACGCACGCCAGCCCTGGCAATCTGGCGTAACATTGTTTACCAATGAGGCAGGGGTCCCTTTTGCTTGCATCCTTGCAAAGGCGACCCAGGGCTCCACTGAACAAAATGGTCTTGTATGGCTCCTCAGCCAACCCGTACCGTATCCTTGAATTAGCTGAAAAGTCCCTCCCAGGCATCTAGCAAAGTATAATACGGCTTCCCAGCATGGTAGCATAACATCGTTTACTAATGAGGCAGGGTCCCTTTTGTATCCTCCTTACAAAGGGGATCCTTTTAGTGAACAAAATGGTCTTTTATGGCTCCTCAGCCAACCCCAATCCTTGAATTAATTGGAAAGTCCCTTTGATGCATCTAGCAAAGCATAATACCTTCCCAACATGGAGAGGAATGTTGTGTGGGCCCCTGTCTGGCTACCTCCGTATGTGTGTCGGTATTGGAGTGATTTCTTCGGGACTTCAGGACTTGGGTTCAAGTTTCTTCTACCAAATTTGGGTTCTTGACAGTCAATCAGTGCACGGCAAGTGTCGGTATGTGTGTGAAGTCTTCACCTTGCGATTTTCTGGACTTGAGGGCAGTTTTTCGAATTTTCTTGCTGCAAAGTTCGGTGATCGAAATGCAAGTGCAACTCTTCAGGGGTTGGGAATCAGATATGCCAGGGCTGGACGCCTTTGGAAAGCCGGAAAGAAGTGAAGTGAACCCCACGTGCTCTGCTGAGCAGTGAGCACTCTCACTGGTGGTGTGCATTGTGCAATGGTGTAAGTCAATGGATGCAACATAGGGGCAGCTGTTTCTCCATAACATATTGCCGTGTTGAGTAAATTGTACTCTCACATATTAATTGTCTTGGCTTTGGTTACTGTAATGAGGTTCAATGTTGGTCACACACACAAATTGAGGGAAGAAGGCTTAGGGGGCATAACATTCTTGACCCATAAAACTCCTTACAAGCTAAAATGGATTTATAGGAAAATTTTGGACATCTAGATTCAAGTATTAAATTGTTTTTCTTTTTCCTCCAATTTTTTTTTAATAAGAACAAAGAAACAAACAAACATTTGGAGAATCAAATTTGTTTTCTTTTTCCTCCAGTTTTTTTTATTGAGATCAAAGAAACAAATATTCATTTGGAGTATCAAATTTCTATTCCAATTCACTAATAGTTGGGAAAAAAAAAATAGGTTTTTGTTTTTGTTTATGGTCCCAATTTTGGCAAGGGGGTTGAGAAAATCATCCAATTTCTCTTTGAAAGTTTGCATCTTCCTTTGTAACTTATGGTTCTCTTCAAATCTAAAGTCTCTTGATCTTCTTTGTAAAGGAAATTTGAATGATGGGGCTCCAAAGTTGATAATTTACACATTGTTGAGCGTTTAGGATTTAGAGTAGTCCTGAGAAACATCTTGATAAAACTTGTGGTTGCCACTTTTTCAAAAGGCTTTATAGTCTTGAACTCAACATTTTTCTCCACCTTGTAGGCTTTGTTCTCATGTGTACATTGCCTTAATACCCCAATTTTCTGTATATGATCCGAGGACCATACTCCGTACCTTGTCATCAAAGTCAATAAAAAATCACAAAATAAATTTATTTTTTAGTTATTTATTCTAAAAGCAATTGCCCACAGGGATCAGTGTGTTAAAAAAATAAGGATATAGGTGTAAACAACCACTATTTTATAGGGGGGTATGAATTATTTTTATTTTTCACATGCTATCATTATGTAATTTTCTAATGGGAACTATTATTCCATACCCTATAGTACTTTAAAGACATCCAATGCCATTTTTGATACCCTATATTATTCTAAATCCATTTATAATTTTTAGCCCCCATGTTTTTAAAATACCCTATCATTTGTTTGCACATATGTTGCTACTCCAACAACTCACTACCTCCCTTTGCAATTGCCAAACCACTTTTTCCAACCTTATTTCACCCTTGAATGACCAAAGCACCAAATTTTGGTGAAAATACTTTAAAGTTAAATATAACCACCTTACCAAGTTGCTATTTTTAGAAGGTTATATTCCTGAAAAAATCTTTTAGAAGTCTAGTTTTAGACTTTTAGCATCAAAAATCCAATTTTGATAATGAATGATTATGATTTTTCTATTCAAGATTTTGTTCAAGGATATCCATTGCAAATCTTGATTTTCTAGTATTGAAGGCTTTTGGAAATGAGCCTCAAATACTTTAGATCTTGGAAAAAAAATCACAATAGAAATTCATTTGAAAAATTGTAGAATAGATTTTGAAAAGCTATAAATTGATTGGGGTTATGCATGTTATACCATATAACCTCATATTTTTTTGGTGATCAATTTTTTAGATTTGACATGTGAAAAGAAGATTGAGAGACTTCAAATTACTTTCATAGTTTTAACAAGTGGGGAATTTTGTTAAAATAGCACCATTTTACAACTTTGACACTTTTAAGGTTTAGACTATGCAATTTGTAATGTACAACTATCCTAGATAGCACATTTATGATTTAGATTGTGCAATTTGAAAATGGCATATGAAATATGCCAATTTAATGAAATTCCCTATACACCTTCATTATCAAACATTATGATTTCTCAATCTATAACTAATATGGTTGTATTTTCTTTTTTGATGTGATCTCTAACATGTGGATGGTTTGAATTTGTGTGCTTTTGATTCAATTTTTTTATAAAGCCTATTATAATTTTGACTTTCTATTCAATTTAGAAGAAATTCCAAGAAGGTCCCAAAAGGCCTTGGGCATTGAGAGGTTAATTATTAGGCACAAAATGCTATAGCTAATAGTCGGATATGATTCCAATTAAGAATAAATACAAATTCTAAAATATGAATAAAAATTGTTGAATAGACCTTTTGTAAAAAAAATGTTTTTTTTTTTAGTGTCAACTCTTTTTTGGAGGATCTTTAGGGAATAAGGGCCACTTTATACCAAGCCCCAATAATTGGCTATTATCAAAACCACTTAAATCAATCAATAGGAAAGCTAAGATCATTAAATTGAGCCAAAAATTGGATACTAATGCTTTCTATTGAAAGCTAGACCAATCTTCTTTATATCATATGGCCACTTACATGACATTGTTTTGGTACCAAAGAATTAGGCCCAAGTGCTAATAATTGGTTTGCCATTATCCTAACCCTAATTTTAGAACTTGGGCCCAATTTGAGGTGAAACTATGTTTGTAAATTGGGCCAACATAGAATTGGGCCCAAACCCTAATTTAAAGTCACCTTAACTAAAAGCATGTGGGGTTCAAAAACTATGTCAAAGGTCCAAGAATATAGTCTCTCAAGGGACCGTGCTTTTATGTAAGCCTAGGAGGTTTGCCTTGATGGTACACTTCAAAAGAATGGTTATGGAAGTACAAGAATTTGAATTTCAAATTTGATATTGAAATTGAGAAAGCAAAATAAAGTGATAACATGTTGAAGTGACTTATAGATTTCCAAAATTCAAAGAATGGTTATGGAAGTACAATATAAGAACTTAAATTTTGAATTTGACATTTGAATTTTCTATGCGAAACAAAGTTGTCACGAGCCAAGGGAGGGATAATGATAGATTTCTAAAATCCGTGTCCTAATTTTGACGCCCTACTGGAAAACATTCTCCAATAAGAATCTGTAGCTTATTAGGGCACGCTTTAATCTCAAATTGCGGACCAGTCACGTCTAGTTTTCACGAGAACTGAAGGTAGGGAATCCAATGGTGTGGGGTCCCTTTCCGTGGCTTGAAAAATCACCCAAACCATTCAAGTGTACTTTATCCCTCTCAAATGTTGAACCTAGGCGTGAATTTCCCTCGAAGATGGAAACGGATTGAAACACACTTGCATGCAAGCGGTGAATTAGGATTAATCAAGACTAGCCACCAGGGCGACAAACATGTTCCACAATCCAGAACTGGTTTTTCTGTATCAGACTCTCAAGGGAAAATTGAGGGTCAAGGAGATTATATTACATTCATCCTAAACTCAAGGGACTCTTATAGCAATTCTAGATGCCTTCAAATGAATGGTACACTCTCGGGAGTTAGCCTCCACTAAAACTTCATTCTGAATTCCTCGACAAGGGACAAGATGCACAGGCCCTGTCAATGAACTGTGTTATGACCTGGACTGACGTTATCTATATATCAAGGCTAGTAGTGTAATGAATTCGTGAATGGAGGACCAGCTTCAGGTCCCAACAGAACCGGCTAGTCGATGATCATTCAGGCTTCCTCAGGGCTTAGAAAGGATGGGCTTCAGCACACCAATCCATGCAGCAACCGATTTTGCCATTTTCCGGTTCTCATTCAAATGGAAAACTAGGTTAAACTGTGGGGGCAATCTCACAACTCAAGCTTCTGCTAGGTGCAAGCGGGGCAGTATGTTCATAGATTGCAGCTCCTGTAAGTAACACCCCAACAAATATAGAATTAAGAAGGTCAAATCTTGACAGAATCAAAGACTGACAGTAATATCTGGTAAGGAAGCAAGGAATGATAACACTAAAATCTTCCACTGACTAGGAGAAAACACCACAATTGACTACGGAAATATCTGAAATTGCTGACGGATGAAGTAATCTTTCACCAGTGAGCAATCTTGCATTGAAAGGCATGACAATGAAAATGTGCAAGAAGAACGAAACGCCCAACATCAAAAACAGCCAAAGCAAATGAACAGAATGTGGAAGAAAATGACCTGAAATAGAAGTTTACAAGCATATGGAAGTTTCATTGTAGCAATGTTATCACCGCTCTTGCATGTAGAGCAAAGACAAATCTTAAGCTTGTGGTGGTAATAGCCAATCATTCCACATTTCGTGCACACCTGCCACAACATGATAATTTACAAATTAGTGCTCAAAAGAGGAGACAAACAGACGCAGAAACAGTAAAACTATCAGATTCTGTTCTGTCACAATGACAAGAGTAGAACGAAAGCTGGACAAAAAGACAGCTTCATGAAAAATGTAGACAAGAAAGCGAACCTGGATTTGAAACTGATCACTGGATATCATAAGACGTTCTAATATCATCATGCTGGCACCATAAGCAATCAAACAATCACGCTCCATTTCACCAAGCCTCAAACCTTCAAGAAAGGGAGACACAAGATTTAGAGAACAATCAGGATGACACGCAATTGCAATATAGAATAGTATACGAGGAAATGCAATTACCTCCTTCTCGACTTCTTCCTTCTGTGGGTTGTCTTGTGAGTACTACGCGGGGACCGCGAGCACGAGCATGCATTTTATCCAACACCTGGTTAAAAATATAAAATCATGTCATCAGAAGCCGTAAGGGCATCTCATGGCTATCCGAAAAGAGCTATAGAGGACCCTGCTTAATTTGCATATATTAAAAAAAGACGTTGCACGCAACTGAAAATCGCATGCTTCAAAAGTGACAAATGGCAACTCAATTTCCTTCATGACAGTTACCAAGGAAGATCCATACCATGTGCTTCAACTTCTGGTAATAAATGGGTCCCATGAAAATATACGCTTGCAAAGGATTCCCAGTTATACCTGCAAGAATGTCTGCGAGTCAAAATACGGTCGAAATGAACGAGTCATGAACTTGAAAACGAAACGAGGCCTGGATTATATATATCGCATGGATTGCATAAAATGGAAGACCTGAATAGATCAAATCCTTGCCACTGTAATTGAAGCCGTGTCTCACCAACGTTTTACTGTCGAACAAAGACCACAAAAAGATCAGACTTCAATCGGGATTCAAGGATTCACGAATTCCATGCACCCGAAACCAAGTGTAATTGGATGAACTGTTCATCTCCACGAAGAAAAAAAAGACTAAATGCAATTCAAGTTCGAAGATTTTGCATTAGAGAAGCCTTAAATCGTAGCATTGGAGACATGGACCTGATGGTGGATACTTTATCAGCATGCCCACTGGGCTCACCGAAGGCACTTCCATAGTGAAACTTCCCATTATGCAAACCTGCCTTTCCTCCTAGAAGCTCGATCATTTTCCCAACAGTCATTCGACTGCCAAAAAACAAGGACGGGAATCGATATCAGGATAGCCAATGCAAATAATGAAACCACGAAGAAAGAGATGGCCGCTAGACATGTCGAGTGGGTGTAGGACTATTGAAACAAAATGGGAGCAGGAGGAATATACAAATTTCAATACCAGAGGTGGAGACAAGTGCTCTCTAGTATCCTTTCTAACGACTCCATTCAGATCTTACTGGAGGAAGCGAACCTGGGAAATCCATGGGGATTCATAATCAGATCTGGGCAGATCCCACGCTCGGAAAATGGAAAATCTTCTTGCTGGACGATGGTTCCACAGACTCCCTTCTGCCCATGTCTGCTACTGAACTTATCACCAACCTGTAAGCCCCAAAGATAAGCACCAAAACCAAGATGAAAGACAGCATTGTTTCAGTGCATTTCGAAATAAAAATAGAATGTGTACAGAATTAAATGTGCACTAAAATTTGTAATGAGAATTGGCGGGACATCTTGATTTTTTATAATGAGTTTAAAAGCACTCAAGAATATCGAATCTGATAAAGCCCATCAGAAAAGGCCGACGAAGAGTCGTGTACCTCTGGACGTCGAGTCTGACGAATGAGGCACTTGATGATGAAGTGGTTCTCATCGTTGCTTGTGAGTAAAACCTTATCCACAACTGCAGTTTCTCCAGCTGCTCCTTTGTAGGTTTGCGGTGTTCTCTTGTATGCCCTGTTCATAAATATCTCAGTGAGCTAATCATTTCAAAAGTATGTCGACTATATTGCATTTGAAGGTAAGGCTGAATCCTCGAGAAACCTAAATCAAGATCTGCGGTTTCATATTTATAGCAACGGCACACAGAATTCGTACGAGTCAGGCATTGCCATAGGATTGTTGACATTATTCCTTGTATCGATTGGGCTTTGTTTGTTCACGTAAATGTCTCCTTGACGTATCATCTCTCCAACTGCAGCAATCCCATCTTGGTCTTGTAACTGAACAAAAGAACTCAGATTAGAGCAGCCCCATTTTAGTTCTAAGCAGTACTGGGCCTGGCAGGATAACACAAAATGAACCTGCTACGGCATGAGAAATTACAATTAAGTGGGGTGATGGGATTTTGACCTGTTGTCTGGCAACGACTTGGATACCTCCCTTGGCCGAGCTTTGCAATTCAGGAGCCATGATTCGATCTGAAGTACGATTGGGATACTTCTTCATAGGAACTACACTCCTGCGACACCAGAGTCCGTCAATCCAATAAGCCATACACCTCAACACACAGGAGAGAAAAGTCACACTCAAGCAAAGGGGAAGAGCATACTTCTTGATGACGATACAACGACCAAATCCTCGGTCTAAAGAGGACTTGTTCATCACTATAGCATCCTCAATATCATAGCCACTGTAACTCATGACTGCTACGGTTGCATTTTGCCCAGCCCCAAGCTTGTCATAGCCAACCTGCAGTTACAATAGAACTCAGAAGACACTTTCGTTAAAGTACACATGTCTTACACGCAATCGTATGCACCTAAAGACAATCTGGGATAATTCAGTGCTTACTTTACGGCCACAGCCTCTCCGGCAAAGTGTTCCTGCTGTCTACGATTCATATTATACTACTACTGATTCAACCAAATCAACATTCATAATGCAGGAGCCAGAAAACGGTAGTATGTGGAATTCGACATACCAGCTCAATGCTCTTGGTAGAAAGCAGTGGTCTTTGAGGGTACACTAGGAGGTAAAGCAGCGTATCCATCCTTTGCAACTGCATCATCATGTACCCAAAATTTAAAGCAAATTGAGAGTTGCAAAAAAAGAAATCGAATCAAAGAAGAGGAGGGGAGAAACAAGCTCACCTGGTTATATGCAATATTTCCCATTGCTTGTTTACCCATAGCACACTGTCAATCACAGCATAAAAAAGCATTTAGCAATGATTTCAAACAGAAAACCAACACAGGACTTGAAGAAGAGAAACAAAGAATCGTACCAGGAGTGACTAGTACCTGATATGTATTACGGGGGGATTGATTATGATGAGGGTACGGTATGAGACCAGCACAAACACCCAATATGGTAAAGGGCTCGATTTCAATGTGAGTGGTTTGAGGTGTAGAATCTCCTTCATAAAGTGCGATCTGTTTGAGCTCACAAAACTAGAGTCAGTGGTGCCGCTTATAACCATAACATCACGACGATCGACATTCAATATTCTCAGAAACCTCTCTTTTGCAAGGCATTTTTTAAATCATGAAGGAATAAGGAAACTAGAAAACAGACCAGGCTGTTATTTTCCTCATTCACATCCAGATACTCCACAAGACCTTCGCGTAAAAAATCGTCAAAGTTGCGAAATCCATCCTGAATTCAGAAAGCCGCAGTCCTCATTGGACATTAAACCTTTATGAGTGCACAGATATTGCTGCTAGTAAACTAGAAAATACTCACATTCCTCACGCATCTAATTCATCTGCCCACATTTAATCTATTTGTAAAGGAGCTATCCTACAAGTCTCAACACGACAGAGATAGACCACAATTCCGAAGTATAAAGAGACATGAAGCTCTACAACATAGGGCTTATGATAGAGTCATCTCCTTTAACAAACCTTCAGTTCCTTCATATGATGCTCCTTGATACGAGAAACTCCCCTGTCCGCTATGACCAGTGGGCGACAAACTCGGCCTCCATCAGCAGCGATTTGGATGTTCCGCTGTTCGCACGAAAATAACTCAAGTCCATCAGAAAATGGAGCTTACAATTATTGAATATAATGAGTGTTGTAACCTGACATAGAGAGAGCAAGCCATAGACTGATAATTCAAAGTACACAATGATTCTTCTACATACATGTTTAGGATTCACGTGCACGCTCACAAATTCTCCAATCTTGCCAGCCCGGCGCAGTTTCCTCAAAACCTCTGCAAATCGCTGGAGCCACAAACACCAAATCAGAAACGTAGATGGATCGCTGTGCGTCATGATAATGATTCAACTTTGAATGCTGAAAAACGCCACTGTCACTCATTTCTAGTCTCCTATCCCGAAAAGATAGGTGAGAAAAGGTCAAGTGGATAAATACATTTGGACGCCGATGGACTCCCAGAATGGTTCCGTTGAAAAACACCATGTATGTTTTGGGAGAATGGAGTTCCTCTCCTGACAACAAGGACAAATCTTCCACTCCCAATGTTGTACACTGTCAACACAATCAACAAAAGTCATAAAATAATCACTTCATAGACATGCGAAAACCTCTCAACCAGGTGTGGAATAACAAGCATTGAAAGGAACCATCAGAAGTGATAACATATACGACAGCATCCAGTACAAATCAATCGATCCATGCATCTACATAGTAGGAACCATACCAGCTCAATCAACGGAGCTTCCTCCTCATCAGTGGTCACGTGAGTCATCAGACTCAAATTCTTGACAAGTCCGCAAGCCTCCCCTTCTGGAGTATCACAAGGACACAACATTCCCCACTACACCCAACGTACAACAAATCATTTCATATTAAAAAGAGATAAAGGAGAGATGAAAGCTCAGATGATCAAGAACTACTTAGTGAAATACAAATGATCATATTCAAATTCAAATATAGATCAAACAGTAATTTTTTTTAAAAGTACACTAAACAGTCCTCATCAATATTTTCAGCATCAGACAAGTGAGTCCTTGTCACACCATAACAAGTCTAAACCGGTAACATAGAGTGAAAGAACTCAGGGTGCTCTTCTGATGGAAGCTAATTCTCATTGAATGCACACATAGCGATCACATTCTAATACCTGGCTGGGTTGAAGTGCTCGAGGCCCACTGACTTTGCGGGTTTTCTCGAACTGGGAGGAGATCCTTGTCATGTGGCCCAGGGCAGCAATGAAAGATAGCCTTGAAACCACCTACAAAGATGACAGTGTGATTACTAGGATACGAAACTAACAAGTCAGTTCGGCCTTACCGTTCTGCTAACTTTAAGCTGAAGTAACAGGGCCTGCAAGTATCGAACTAATTCAGAAAAGCTGAATCAATTCATTGCAAGCAAGCATGAATGCTAATAGCAAAAATGTACCTGGGTCACACCTTTCCGATCCATTTTAAATCGCTTGACTGCCCAGTTCCCACTTGAGATTGCATGCTCCAAGCCATTGGTCAGTGTATCTGCCCTTATAAGCTGACAGGATTCAGAATCATTAGTCAAGCCAAAGTCATCGCCTATAGAGAGCAGCTTCATTTCCTCCTGTTAATGCACGTGCCGAGAGAATAGGTGTTGCTCTGGCACAAGCTTCTTGAAGAAATATAAAATGTAAGGAGTCCAAAGAGACAATGATGAAATGGTGTCCTCTAATCGAGAAAAGAAAACACGTGTTCTACGAAAACATAATGCCATCCAAGATTATACCTTGATGATATCAAATTGAGTGGACCTGTTTGCTTTACTCAGCGTGGCATCCATTGATTTCTTAAGTTCAGCATTCATTCTCTTAAACAAATCCTGCAGGACCAAAATGCAGACGTGATTATGAATCACAGAAGATATCCCAAACGATAATCGGACAAATACAAGTCCACCCCAAACGCATAAACGGATGCAGAACGCACATGGGATCTCATGAGATAAAAATATAGGCTGAACTTTAAAAAATCGGACATGGAAGTATGGGCTTAGCCAAACTCTTTGGAATTCTTATGCTTATGCACTCGTACATTATAAGCTGATTATTGAGTCGGTGGTAAGTGAGAGCGCAAGAATCAGACCTCAAATAATAGCGAAAGTAGCTGTCCAGCGAGCTCCAACCGCTTATTTCCAACGTAATCCTGAACAGACGGGAAAATTGAAGTGATGCTTTATTAGACGTGGCACGCCAGAATCCATGCTAACGTGCAAAGCTTCAGGCAAACCAAAATCATCTAGAGCGTTTCATTTAGCACAGGCTATATATCAAGAGGATCATTTGAATAGTCCAGCCAAAGCAGGAAAATGATGACGAA
Organism: Straminergon stramineum; assembly: GCA_963920665.1. NCBI lineage: Eukaryota > Viridiplantae > Streptophyta > Bryopsida > Hypnales > Calliergonaceae > Straminergon > Straminergon stramineum. The sequence continues at coordinate 25,297,910 of OY987264.1, forward strand.
TCCAAACGATAAACTACAAACATTTGATTTGATGCTATTCGTAGTATGTGCCAAATTGCAGCATATAAAGCGGTCATCACTAACCATATCATCAACAGCTTCACTGTTAAGCATTGCTTCCAGCATCTTACGAATAATAACTGCAATGTATATACACTTCGATCGAAAATCAAATTGATGCACCTGAGATAAACAAGAAATAAAAACCATCATTTTAACAATATTTCACATCTTTTGACAGGCAATTTGCCAAATCATCAGTGACAAGGTAAATTAGTCCAATGAACCTACTCTTAGACTTGCAACCACGAACCACCATAATGAGCAAGTTCAAAGTCCAGACTTTCAGCAACCCATGATTAGCAAACCGAGCAATTACCCTTGCTACGCAACTACGAGATGGCCATAGACGAAGCAGGATGATTAGAGCACGTACAGGAACATGAGCCAACACCACTGTAGCGAGAATATCACGAGCCTCATCCACCTGTTCAATAATTTCTCAGAGTAATCAATGAGTAGGAACTCATAGTTGATAGCCATGTGCAATTAAACTTGCAGACATGCAATACTAAAAATTCTGGGAATCCAACGAAACAGTACCTTAGTTCTCTTTTGTTTGGCGAACATGCTTCTGCTTCTAACCTGAACATGGATATGTGCAAGAGATATATAAATAAGATGAACTGATGAGAGGCCCCAACGACCAACGCATGCATGGACAATTCTCTGAGTAAAGTAGACCTCCACATAGAAAGAGCACGGAAGGGCATGGCACATATATATTCAAAAGACAAGCAATAAGTATAGTACCTTGGAGCCTAGATACTCAAGCGCCTGGTGACTTGTGTAAATTTTAAGAGCAGCACATTCCTACGTCCAAAAGTGAATGTCAATACCGGTTATAGATCTCTGCAATCCAGTTACTACGTAGGCTGTCGGGTCACTTCCATAAGGTCCAAAACAATTGTTGAGCCGGGATTCATATAGTAGATAGCATACCTGTAGTGAAGGATTAAGTATTCCAGCATACTTCGGATCTCTACCAACCATCTGCACAATTTCTTGGTCCGACTCCATGCCCATTGCTTTCAAAACCACAACAATGGGGACCTACAATCAAATTTGAGCACTAACTTTCAGAACAATATATATTTTCGTGTAACTTTGTCCAAGCAATCTACGAAAGAAAGCCTATATTAATAAGATGCACCTCTAAGAAATCTGAGTTCTATTTCTGTAATGATGTAACCAAAATTATGTTGGCAGAAATGTTCAAGAATTACATCATCAGAAAATGTGTTGTGGCGAAGAAAGATTCGCTCGTGCTTCACCACCATGTTCGTCTTACTCTTCCTTTCATGCGTACTACTTGTCACCGACGCCGCCACACTGCAAGTAATGATTTGATTAATCAATGAAAATCTAAAAATTCTCAAATCTGTAAGAGCCCTATCCAACAACGATGTTAACAGCCAACAACAAAACGAAAGGAAAAATCCCTCAAGAAATTCAGAATGGAACTTCATCCTTACTTGCCACTACTGTCCGTGTTAATAATGATCCGATTCTTCGAGAGCTGTTCCTGAATTAGGATCACCTGCAAATCAACACAAAACAAAATTAATCAACAAATTCAAAGGGAAGAAAGATACCACATCCAAAGTTTGGTAAGCGTGAACAGTGTGTAATGAAGCTGTGAACTGACCTTTTCAGTTCCCTTGACCACAAAATAACCACCTGGATCAAGAGGGCATTCCCCTGCAAAACATAGAGACAAACATCAGAAAGAAATTAAAAGTTGGCTATGCATTCCAGAATGCAGGATGAAGTTGTAGCGGAAAATCTCGAGCCCTAGATGATCCTACCTGCTTTGGCAAGTTGAGCTTCATTCTTTCCAGCAAGGACACACCGAGAACTTCGCAACATAATGGGCATTCGCCCTATAACAATGCTTCCCTGTGAGCAAATCAAATGAGCTTTCACGGAAGATACTCGTGGTACTTGCTTCTCAATTTGGAATCAAATTTAACCTCGGAGCCTTGAACGTCACAGGAGACCTCACTGGTCATCTCAGGGTCCAAAATTCATTATTCGCAGAGACATTGATCTCGAAGGCATGAGAGCTCAATTACGACCCACACAGGAATTGACTCTAGTTCTATTATCATTTGTAAGTTTACTAAGAGAATGAACAATATTAAGGAAGAAAACATATGTGAGTAGTAAAAAATCAAACAAAACTTGACAGTCCATAAATCTGTAAGTTCTCCAGTTATGTTGTTTTTCGTTCGAAGTGTGTCAAAAGCATCTTCCTATGTATTTTACCCAAACTAAGAGTCATTCCCATAGACCTCTAGAATAAGAAAACCTAAAGTAACCAACATCGATGATGACATTTACAGAACAAGATCATTGTGCACAAAAGACGTTGCAAGACCAGAATTAGGTTCCTAGTAAAGCATATAGAAGCCACAGAAGCATACCTCTTGCTTTCCATCCTTCCCTTTCCGCACAACCACCTCTTTCCCTCGGGTATACTCAACATCCACACTGATCGGAGCTGAATAACTGCATGAAAAACACCAGAATTTAGAATCAGGAATACTCCACATAACAATGAGACTTGAAACTCAAGTAGATGGACACTAAGTCATTATACAATAAGACACTTTGACCTAATGTGCCTCACTTTCTCGATTCATAAAACACCAAATTGAGGTAAAAAACCTACGTCATATCGCGGAGTCGGCATTGCTGGGGTGTGATAGGTTCATAAATGTAGTCTTGCTCCACACACGGCTCCCCCACGAAGATATCCAAGTATCTGCGATCACGTGAATTTAAGTCACAATTCCAAAACCAGAAACATACAGAGAGAACGGGCTGCTTGTAGGTGGAACTCCGATTTTCTAAACAAGGACTGAAAATACGTACTTCAAGTGAAAATTGGCATCCACATCCGACGTGACTTTCTCATTTCCCTGTGCATGAATGATTTTCTTTATTTCGCAGTTGATGAAATAGTTGAATGAATCGATGTGCTGCTTCACCAATCCTCGCACCTGAAAGCACGCGCAAAATTATTTCGAGAATCATGGCCAAACCCTCAAACCCTAAAATCCTTAGAACAGTCTCCGCACCTTCAGAAAAGCAGGCAGGAGCTGGAACTTGTCCACCGCAGTCTTGACCGGCGCTTCCAAGCCTTCCTTATGGCTGCGAGTCACACAATCCATGAATCCCTAAACCGTAAACCCTAAACCCTAAACCCTAAGAGCCGAATTGCAAGCCGAAATTGCGAGCAAATCTACAACCAGGGCCAGACCATTTCGAACCTGGAGAAGAGGTTGTTGATGCCGTCGTGATCCATCTCGTCAGCCTTGGTGATTTCCATGGCGGCGAGAATCGACCAGAAAATGTGCTGGACGAATTATTCCACGTGAGGAGCTCCCCTCACGAGCACTCTTATCAGAAGCTGCAAATTTGAATGCGCATGACGCACAGTACTCGAAACAGCAGTGCAATAGAAAAAAAAGTTCAGGCTGCGAGATATGCACTCCTAGTACTCACGAATTTTGCTCAAGGACCAAGATCTATTCTGGAAGCTGTATCGCAGCTATTCCATTGAAATCAGCAGAACTCAGTTCTCCTTCCTCTCAACCTGAGACTTCGCCGCCAGCCAGCCTATAAGTTACATGCTGCACAGCAGGCAGCTTGCTCGGTACTCTGTATCAGTGATTGGTAAACTCTGAAAGGACCAATTTTTCTAACTTCAAAGTTCAAAGTCCTTCTCTGTATTTAATAGTTTCTTCTTTTTCTCTTTCAATCCTGTGCCGCCTGAGTCCTTTCTTGAATTTTTGCATGCTTTTCTTGTATCTTTATAAAGAAAATATTATCTACCTCAATTTTATGAAATCCATCATTCAATAGTTCGTTTGTTTTTTAAATTCAACCATTGGTTTGGATGAATGAGAAGTTATGTGGTCAAAAAAAGCCTTTGGAACCTCTCTATTCATTATTAAGAGTTGGAACATTAGAGCGCTAAGGGTTTAAAGATGTAATCATGTATTTTATAGAAGTCATACAAATTTTATGACTTTTTGTGAAAATTTTAAATTATCATGATTTTATCATATTCAGTACACAATATGGTTGAAAAATATGATATTTTTGCTACAAGTACAATATAGTGCAAAACATCATGGTAGGCATCAATTTATTGTGTCATTCTAATATAAAAAAATTAGCACTCCATGGGTATAGGCCCAAAGTTCATATTGGAAAAAAATATTAAGTTTTTAGGAATTTTTCACAATTGTCAAAGTAGAGTAAAAACTAGACTTGTTAAGCTTCATTTCATTAGTTGGGCTTAACTTTTTTTTTTAAATCATTTTTTTGGCTAAAATTCACATAAAGAGAAAGGAATAGAAGTTGCCAAAATACACTATATGGTGATTTGTGGATTTTTTGTTTTCATAAGTAGGAAAGTCAAAAAAATTCACAAAAAGGAAATTTCCCACAACAGAAAATGAGTTCGAGCAACTTCTACCCAAAGAATTGGATGGAAAAAGGTTGTTTTCCATCCTTGAAGCTTTCATGAAATCATCCAAAGGACACAAACATTCTCTTAGGTGTTTTAGGGTTAAGGGATGTGCAACCATTATCATCATAGTCTAAAATATGATACATACATTAGAATCAATAAAGAATACAAAATGGAGATCTTGATGGCATAAGTTGTATACAATCAAAATATAAGATTGGAAGAATTTGGTGTCAATTTTTGATACATCTAGAAATAATACTTGAAACTCACAACTTATTTATACAATGTCCAAATAATGCATGCTAAAGTGCATTGGATTTCTCTTGCAAATAAGATCTAAAAATATTAATTTATATTTTGTAATAGTAAGTATGCTTGGACACTATTAGTTTTGAATATGGATGCACTTATCTTAGGGTCATTGCAAGAAACACTATGCGGTTTCTGTAGCGTTTTCTACAATATTTTTTTCAGGAGTACTTTATAAATTAGAAAACGAATTTTTTTTAAATGGAAAAAATATGTTTAATGTATAAGCCTTTAAGAAGAAGGTATACCTTGAAGGAAAAGTATAGAAAAATTGTCCAAGTAGGAGAACTAGAAAAGTGAAAAATCTCATGAAAATTGGCATTTTGACATTTTTATTTCTAAGAAATAGGAAAATCGATTTAAATAAAAACTAAAAATTGTCCATTTACGAAGAATTGATGGTGATGAGATTTCATCAAAAGAATGATCTTAGAACCATCTTTAATGTTCAAAAATTGTGCACAATGGAAGTGTTGTTTGCACTCATGTGGAGGACATAAAATAATATATTTTTCAATTTCCTTTGACAGATATATGCCCTTTCCTACTCTGCAAATAAACCATGAAAGCTTCAATTCTAGATGATTAAATTTGGGGACTCCCAACATGCTAGTAAAAAACCCTAAACTACACTTTGTGAAAAATTAACAAAAATGATTTTTAAATATAAAATGATTTTTTAAAATTTCTAATAAATAAAGGATATGATTACCATCAAGTTAGACATGTTCATTGGACTTTTGCTTCAAAATTTATAGCAAATAACAAAAGAGTCACTCTCATTGTGAAGGAGAATAGGACCAATGTTTCTTGCAATGACCCTTTAGTATACTTTAAGTTTTAGTCTTTGTACTTATTTAGTTTGCATATCAAATTTAGGTTGGTGAAATACATTTATTGACTTTAAACCAAAGAGAAAGAGGCTTTACAATATTGACAAAAGCTACATGTCAGAAAGTTTGAGTGGGATATTATTGCTTAAGGAACAAGTCATTTCTACACATATCAATACAACCTCTAGTAGCATGACTACTAATTTTTATTAATTTCTCTAGTGAAGTAAGTTAAGGTAACAAATCCTATTTGTTACAAAAGTATGTTGTGCTTTATTTATTCTACTACACAATAGTATTGAACATTTTAAATGTTTAAAATGTGTTGAACTATGTCCAAAATAAATCTTATGGTTGGATCTCAAATATTTGTCATTTTGAAAATCTTTAATCTCATTTGCACATACTTTATATTTCATCAAAAGATATCATATTCATTCTAAATCCAATTCGACAATTGTCATCAAACCTATACTTTAAATTAGTTAGTTAGTTAGTTTTTGTAGTTATCGCCAATTTAGTGGTAAGTCTCAAATTGCAATGGATCCCTCACAAAGTATAGTACAATGTTTGACTAATCTTTGGGTTCAACTATAGTTTTAGCCTAGTTTTCAAATTTGATTTGCATGAGTAAAATTGATTGTATTCTAGTAACACCTATGAAATGCGCTATGGACTAAAGACACATGTTGTTTCCTTATTGACATTCCAAATTGTTGTTTTGTTGTGGGATGGGCACAAGTGAAGTCCATGGCTTCTCAAAACTTTCAAAAAAACTTCTCCATGATGTAAAGTTGTTCATTACCTTAATTTCACATTTACTATTAGGTGTAAAGAAATGATGTTTATTTGATTTGTCAATGTTTGGACAATAATATAACAAGCTTGATAGCTTTGACATAAAACTCTCTAGATTCCACTTAGTGCATGGCTTGTATTATTATTGATATTGTTGGAAGCTTGGTATGGTATGGCATGACAAGGTTTGATATTGGACTATAAGAAGTATAGTGATGGAACTGAATATACTAAAATAGTTGTGAACAATATAGACCTGTCTGATCTGACTCTTATAAATTGAGATTGAAATGAATCATATATAAAGAATACAATATGTCTATTTGCTTCAGTAATTGACAGGCTACTACATGACATGGGAGTTAACATGCTCTAAAAGACCTTACTGCGCCCTGAATACAAAGTAAAAAGTTCGTGTGATATTCTTAGAGGTTCTAGCACTGAACTCATGAATAAAATATCTCATCACACAATGTGCACGCTGTGCATTAAATTTCCAAGTATAAAAGGAAGTATGGAAAAAATCAAATAGGAATTATGATGGTACCCTGAAGATTCGAGGATGTCCTAGAGAAGTTTTGTTTTGTTTTGTTTGATATGCTGAAATCTAAAAAACCATAAGTCCACTGTGGTGGTTTTGGTGTTGTTGGAAAGTTGTTTGTGCGCAATCTTTGTTTCATGGCATTTGGACCTACCAGAACTCAATCTCACATTGCATGTTTGAGTTAAACATCTTTCATGCATAAAAGATATTGAATTTACAAATATTTTTGAAATTTTAAAAATAGTTTTAATTTTATTTGGATAGTGGCAATAGCACAAGGTCCGTTAGTCTGTACCTTAAGTTAGGTGGTTTGTTATGTTTGTTATAATGAGATCTCTTAGACCATGCATCCCAAGTTGCATTCCTAGTAGTGTCAAAAAGTCCTCAATGATGAAGGGTGTACTAGTTTTGTTTCATGACATTTGGACATATGGTGTGAAAGTTATTGAATTTTGTAGCTTTTGTGAATTAAACAAGACGTGTGGACCCTAGAGAATCACCTGCAAAATCATATATAGAAGAAAGTTGAATCTTTTATAAAGATTCATTAATAATCCTTATCTCTAAAACATCGGAAATAGCTTTACAGGTGCAACAATGTAGACTATCAAGTAGTGTAGCTTATGGAAAATTCTATAGTTTAAAATGGATGGAATTTGCATATTTCACCAAAATGAAATGAGATATATGGATGTATGTGTCTTTAAAGTATATTTATTTAATCCAAATAGATGAATATATTCAAATTATATAAATATAAATATATATATATATATATATATATATATATATATATATATATATATATATATTAATGTTTATTTAATTGGCACATGAGCAATCTTATAAGCCCTACCCTCAATAAACTAGTGCTTATTGAATCTCATACCTTAGTAGTTCTAAGATATTCAAAGATTGTCTTGATTAGGGATATTGGTTCTTTTTATTAAAGACATGTAAATTTAGTTCAAGTTGATTACAAACCTAAACACTCTGACATTCATATTCTAAATGTTGAACAAAATGTTTTAGAATTTCTCATCCAAATACCTTCTCATCCATCTCCAACAATTCTTGAATCTGTAAAAAAAGAACTTCCTTTATGACCAATTAGATGAAATTAAAATAAATAATACATTCTTATGAAAATATGAACAAAAATGTGTGAAAATATATAAAAAGTTTCAAGCATCAAAGGGTTAAATTTCTTAGATTAACTTGAAAAAGTGCCTCTCCTATCACAACCTTCATCAAGAGGTGTACTTGTGCCACTTTGGTGAGCAAGGGGGACGTTGGAGGTGACTCCCCAAGCCTTGCAAGAGATGGGGAGAGAGGGATTAAGAGTCCTGAGCTATGAGAGCGTTGTAATGCTTTAATCCGGATGAATTAGGGGGCGTGTCACACATTCTTGGAAAGCTTGTGAAAAGAATCGTCCATGGGTTCAAAAAACGCGAGAATCTGAGTTGGGAGTCAAAAGTTATGGCTCCTCAAAGTTAGCAGTGTCCCAACTGCGTCCCGGGGCATGGGGACGTGGGAAACAAGGTTTGTGAGTAATCCTTTGAGCCAAATAAGGCATGCCACATATCAGTGGAAAGCTAAGGAGACAAGCTTTCTAGAATGCTAAGGCTCATGAGGGGATGAGCTGTGAGCTAAAAATTATGGGCATCCAAAGAGGGTGGAGTCTTGGAGAACTATATCTCCTAGCACTAGAAGAAAATCGTGTCCGCCACAACCAACTGAAATGCAACTATATGTCCTATGCAACTGCCCTACAACTACAACCCTCTATATTTGCACCAAATTTGATATATACATTACTGTAATTGCAAAGTAGTTGTAGATTGAAGTTTCAAGTTGCATGTAGTTGCAAAGTAGTCGTAGATTGAAGTTTTGGGTTACAAGAATGTAACAACAGAATTACTGTGATTTATTCTACATCCAATATTCATCACAATTATCGACGTGGATAACTTTACGTTCTATAAAGTTTAGTGTGTCAAACTACAGTTGCATATAATGTGAATTTGACTTGACTGCAACTACACTGCAACTAAAATGCAACTAGAGAACAACTAGAATGCAACTAAAATAAGACTAAAAAATAAATAGAATCAAGTTTTATATTAATTGTTCCATATCAATTGTCAAGAGTACCATTAAATTGAACACATAAGAATTGTAAGTTATATCATGTTTACGTAATGAAGTTTGATAATAAACTTTGTAGATTTCTACAACTTTGTAGATTTCTACAACTTGTAGATATCTACAAATGTTTAAAGTATAAGAAATTTTAAAACTTATGAAATTTAAAGTTTCATAAACTGGTGAAATCTATTCAATATCAATATTTGAATTTGGTCATCTAAAAAAAGCTAAATGTGAAGTTGCAAATGAGTTGCAAACAAGTTGCAAATGAGTTACAAACAAGTTGCAAATGAGTTGCAAACAAGTTGTAAATGAGTCGCAAACTAGTTGCAAATGAATTGCAAATAAGTCGCAAACTAGTTGCAAACGAGTTGCACAAAAATACTTTCCACGTCAGAAGAGTTCATTGATGAAGTTCCACGTAGGCTGTCCAAAAAAACCCAATCTTGTCAACTTTTGCAACTACATTGCAACTGGTGCAACTTGTCCACTGCAACTGCGAGCTCCAAATTGTCACCCAATTGCAAATGTCCGGTGCAACTACAAAACTAGTTGCTAATTGTAGTCGCAGAACTCTTGATTTTCTTCTAGTGTAGGGGACTCGTACATTTGAAGGGCCATAACCTCCTCAATATTTGTTGTATTGGGGAAAGTGAATAGTTCACGGTAATCTACAAAAAATGTAGATCAAGAAAATGAGCTCGCATTTGGAATTTGGAGCTTAGAAATAAAAGTTATCCCGATGGGAAGATCGGGAGTTTTTAGAGGTCCGGTTTTGGGGACACCACTTGGAATTGGGTGGTCGTCCAAGATGGGGAGTATCTTAGAGGTTCTCAGTGACATCTAGTATGGGAGGGGGGGCTGTCAAATCCCACAAAGAGTAATATGAGGAGGGGTGGTCTCCCTCTTCACTCGCGGATGGTGCTATGGTGAGCCCAAGTGACTCCAGATGGTGAGATTAGTATTGGAGCCTCACCACCACTTGTATGTTACCATGGAGTGCTTGTGTACTCCTTGATATCGGTTAGGTGGTGTTCTACTCCACACTAGGCCAAGGTGTAAGTCCCATTTGGTGAGTTCAGAAGTGAGTTGGGTTGGGCCTAGTGGGGGAATTGGATCCCATTCAACGGTGGTTAGCACTGGTGGGGAGTAGTACCTCCACCAAGTGCTTGGACATCAATGGAAGTTCTGCCCATGTCATCTAATGACATGATTGTTGTCTTATGGGAGTTGAAGGTTGGAAAGAAAGTGTTTTTAAGCTGATTCTTTTAAATCCAAACTCTAGCCTAGTTACAAAAAAAAATGCATAATTTGTTTATGCATATTCTAATTTGGTTGCAGAGAAATACATATAATTCGTCCTGTATTCAAACTCCAGTCAATTGCAAGAAACACGTATAATTTTGAACAGATCCTTCAATATCTAAATTCCAATCAATTGTACGAAAGACACACCTAAATCCTTTAACCCCTAAAGGACATGATGGACGTTTTCGATTCGATGGATGTCAGAAAAGCAATTTGCCAAGATGTAAACAAGCCGTTTTCATCTGTTCTTTTTTAAATTGTGATTGTGCAGAAGTAAGTTGTCATGAAAACCCAGAATTAGACTCATTGAATGCTTTGTTATTTTTAGGTAAGCCAAATTGTGTGAAGATAGCTAAGGATGGTGTTAGGTCGCATGTTGCCTTTCCTTCAATTTCCGACTAGGCAACCCGACTGCTGCACTTGCTTGCCACTATTCACAACACAATAACAGTGCCTTTTTCTGCGGTCAACACAGAAGTTGTTACTGTTCACTACCCACGTCTCCCCCACGGTGACCAGCCCGGCGTTTCGGGGTTAACCAGACTCCAGTTAGTTGTAAAGAACGCAAGCCATATTCCTGGATCCAAACTCGAGTCAGTTGCAAAGTAACACGCATAATCCAGATCCTTCAATATCCAAATTCCAATCAGTTGCAAGGAAACACACATAATTCCTCCAATATCCAAACTCCATCTAATTGCAAAGAAACAAGTGTAAATTCCATTATCCATATTCCAGATAGGTTGCAAAGAAAGACATGGCTTACTGATTCTTTCAGTATCCAAATTCCAATCAGTTGCAAGGAAACACGGTCATGCCTACTTCCTTTATCCGAACTCCAGTTAAGCCATGTTAGTTGCAAAGAAATGCAAGCCAAGTTATGTCATAATCCAAACTCCAGTTCTTTGTAAAGAAACACAAATTATTCCAATCGTTTAGTGTCCAAAATTCCAATCACTTGCAACGAAACACATGCATGCGTCATCTTTTTACCAAAACTCCAGTTAGTCGCAACAAACTCAAGCCACATTCCTCGATCCAAACTGCCGACAGCCTTTCCTTGATTGCAACAACCACAATTGCTCACTCACAGCTTCAGAAAATCAATCACAAAATTCCATCTACAAAAACACGATAGATTGATCAAAGCAATTCCAAGCAATCTCACTATCTATGACTCCGCTGTGACCTGGTCTGACGGCGAGCTCACCGCAGAACACTCCCCACCGGCACTACCACCGGCGCACAATTCATATTCACCGTCGTCGTCATCTTCGAGCTCAGAGCTCGGGAGGAGGTGTTAAGTTCCCGTAGACCATGAATTCGCGAAGAGCTTGAATCAGCGCGGTTGTGGATCCAGCCCCATGGATGTCGTGTAAGAGGTGTTGATGTCGACGGGGGGAGTTGTGTCGGGGTGGCGTAGTTTGTTAAGGAGGAGAGCGTGTTGGTGTCTTTGTCGAGCTGTGGGACGGGGGCGACGGGGGCGACGGGGGCGCCTTTCCAGGTGTAGGAGGCGGAGAGGAAGTCGCCGAGCTCGGGTTGGATCTTGAGAATGGGGACCAAGGGGGTGGAGAAGAAATGCGAGCGGGAAGTACTCTCGTGGTGGAGAAGCTCTTAGAAATCGTCGGGGATTGCGAGTAATGGTGACGAGGAGGAAGACAACGCGGCGGTGAATGGCGCTTGTGCTATTCCGCACCGCTGCTAATTCATTCAGATTTCAATTGCAAACTCTTATAAATCGATCTCCACGCGCACCTCGCAACATTGAAGTCGCGGACTCGTTACCCGGTAGCATCCTTCTCGCATCTGCTGCGTCGGAAATGACATATCAACCGTTGAAAGGCATCGAAACCTAACTTCCTTCTGTTTGCAAAAAGCAGTTTTGCTACTTGTTCTCCAGATCGAATCATGCGCTAAGAATCTCCATCACCATGAATTGCGACTCCACCATTTTCTGATCAGCACGCAGAATTTCGCGACGAGAAATCTAAATAAGTTTGTAAGAAGCTAGAAGCGAAACGAAACCAGATTGAACTACTCGAAATCAAGAATCATGCGCAAAGAATCTCCATCGCCGTTCTCCATTGCCATGAATGGCGGCTTCGTGCATGATCACCACGCAGTTCCTGTTCATTAGGTCCTGGCGCCGACGTTCCCCGTCAGGGGAGCGTATGCGTCTCCTGACGGGGCCCATAAAAATTTAAAAAATTCTTTCACCTTTATATTGGCTGTGGCAACGGCACAGGACACACTAGAAAGGCTGAAAGTATCCAACCCCATCCTCCTTAATACTTCACATACATCTTGATTAGAAACCTAGGCATCAAATTTAAAATGATGACCAAAATTTATATAACAAGAATAGAAACAAGGACAATGGCTTGTTGGAAGTACATCGTTAATAAAATTTCAATACGCAGTCACTCACATGATTAGATCTAGAAGCCAGAGAAAAATTCTTTTTCGAATGATGTCACCCTAAACCTTTGATTGCCTCTTCAGATTTTTACACTCATTTCCAGACAAAATGTTAAGCAAGACATTCGATTCGGAATTTTGCACAAAATTTTACCTTGAAATTTTGAGTGCAACAATTGATTAACGACATCCCTTGTTACTGCGGCCTTTCATACCCGCCATTCTGTTTCAACGCTTTGAAATTGGTTATACATTAGCAGCACAAGTTAGACGAAGCCTACTGGTTTGATGTAATGTTTGTAGACATCGCATAGACTTACTGATTAAAAAACAAGTCAAGGGTATTCTGGATTTGTAGATTCTATAACAACGGAATCCAAAGGACGTGTATGAAAGTGTGCAAGACTATCCAGAAGCAAAGATGCACTACAGAGGATACGTTTTAACCTAAAATATACACGGCAACCTCTTGTGGTGATTGGCACTCCCAAGCTTGGAGGGAAGAAACTTCGCAACATTGTAATGGACTTTCGTACTAAGCTTTCTTCGAAATCGCAAAAAGCATCCGAATTGACACCTTTCGGTTGTCACTTCATTAAAGATAACTTTCGCCCATTGATCTGACCAAATTGTGACTCATAATCTCTGGATTACATCTGCATGCACAGTGACAAAGCCTTCTCCTTGGAGGCTGCTCAGAGCATTTTTCACCTGCAGTGAAAGCATTCAAGTCAGCACTAAAACTACAAGACTAGCATTATCAGGCCTCATTAAGAATAAGGCTTCCAGCGCAGAAGATACCGGAGATGGTTCCAATGGTTCTTATTTGTTACTTTCAACAAAAAATGGTCTCCAACAGAAAGGAGCATTTTAAAATTCACATTAACTCGGAAGGGCAAATGCTTACATCTTGCAAGCTGACGTCCACAGTGCTTTGCTTCCGCACATCCTCCAAAAGCTGCTCACGAGTCCCAAAATGTTAATAATATGCTAGCTAAAATGAAGATGGGTAATATTCCAGTGAATTCACAGTTCAGCACCTCCTTCGCTCATACATTAGCCGATGAGCAAGTCCTCACGGATCATCTATGAAAAGTCGATTACCTGATTCACCTTCAAACCAGAGGAACTTCCGGGTGAAATTTTCTCAGCAATGAGGTCCCGAAGAGCCGCAACCAAGTTAGCCCGACGACCACGCTCACTTGCCGACACTCCAGTGGTGATGAGGTCCATGTCAATCGTTCCTGTTATTCCGATATAGTGAGAGCGTGTGGAAAACAAATCATTAAGATTTGAAAACTACAGCTTATATGTTACAAGTAGGGAGTAAAAGATTTCTAATACATACAGAATCATATCATGTAACAAATAATATATATATTTTACTTCTCAACTTTTTGGCAATTTTAACACAGCGAGGTATATTCACAAAATATGTTCTGAAAATTAGTAGCGTTTAACATGTAAAATTTCTCTTTGAGAATCTAGAAGGGGGGTGAAATTCTGTAACATATATGAGATTTTAATGTTTATCGAGGTAACGCATAGAGTTCTCTGTATGTAGTTGCAAGGACAGTCGTATAAATGGCGAGGAAGTCTCAAAAGAGAGTACCAATAGTAAACATGCCAACAAGGGTACATTACCTGTAGCATGATCAGTAGCAGACTGCTGAAGAGCAACTTCCAAAAGCCGCACAGCTTCTGCTGCATCGCATCTCTCCACCTATTTCCGAGCAGAAATGAAACGAAGTGATAGACCCCACAGGAAAATTATTCAGTTCTCTTCACTTTTAGGTCCCCAAATTCTAAGCGGACAGAATAGGACATGTCAGGAGAAAGTTGTGCACATACCACTTCGGAAAATCTCATGCGAGCTAGGGCTTCACTGATTCGAATCATACTTTCAAGTTGTCGAGGGGTGGCTGTTATCACCTGCATTGAAGACACAATTCTGATCAGAATTCAGTACTCAAGAGTGTCGATACTCAGACCAGCTGCAATTACATTCCACCTCAAAACGGATAGAAAACCACCAATAAGTGGAGATGCTTTGCTACTATTGACGATAAAAAGGCCAGGAAGTCTCAAGGATAGGTACTTCACAACTGAGCCCCGTCAGAGTCAAATGTCAAAACGGCAAGGTGGACGAGCAAAGCCACAAAATTCCACAGCAGCCTGGAACCAGACTATTTAATATTAGAGCAATCCACTCTAATTCGCATTTGCAACAACTGTACCTTTTTACTGCTTCCGGGAAAGTTACCCTTCTGGCGCATCTCAACATAACCATTAATAAGGTCGTCAGCGGCCTCATCACTCAATGTTGGATTTATGTGCTGACGGGCATAGGTGATATATGCTGTTAGTGTCTGTAGATCTAATGCATCCTGCTTTGAAACCTGCAGAGCAATAGCTCTTGATCAATACGATCTAAACGGACGAGATGAAACTCTCTAAACACTTTCCAACACAAACGACTGTATATTATGGTAAGTTTCCGGAACCTTCAAGGATCACTCAGGTCTATGAAAGTTAAGGAGAGATAAATAAGTACCTCATAGTTTTCATAATGCAAGGCCACAAGATGCCTGGCAAGGCGTCGATCAGTCTGCTCATCGGGTTTGTCCAGCATTAAGTAAATTAAATCAAATCTGCATCCAAATATGACGTGAATCCTTCAATTAATGTGTGAACCTGTGTTCGTGAGGTAACCTAGTTCATTATTAATCCGATGATTGAGGTGCAGCTGTAAATAATGGCATTAAGCACGTGTATAACGGTTACCAGGATTTACTCTGATCCCTTCCTCTAATCATCAATCAACTAACGTGAAAAAATGCAAGTACCTCGAAAGCAATGTGGGAGGAAGTTGGATGTTGTCGATAACTGAGAGCCGTGCATTGTATCGGGATCCACTAGGATTTGCACACGCCAGGACAGATGTTCGAGCATTTAGTGAAGCTATGATGCCTGCTTTGGCTACAGAGACCGTTTGCTGCTCCATTACCTGCGTTTAAAATTAACGTGTCATGTGCAAAACAGAGGAAACTTTGAAGGGCAAGACTTGAAAGCTGACGGGCTTTCATTTATTGCGTAAACATATATCAAACATCGCGAATGCAAAGTATATTTAAAACCGAAAACTGATAGTCCTTTATTCTTGAATCTTATTTTTCAAGGGGGCGGTATAGATACCTCATGTAGCATGCTACGGGCATTGTCAGACATTTTGTCAAATTCATCAATACAGCATATCCCCCGGTCACTAAGAACCAAGGCTCCACTCTCCAATACCTGCATGATTCTTTTCTTGTAAGTAAAAAGTGTCTATACACTTGATGGATAACTAAGTGATGGGGAGAAAAGGCAGAAAAAGAACATGCAAGTCCGCAACCAAGATCGTGAAAGCATTACAACTCTTGCAAGTAATATATGTTTCAGCTATGGCCACTAGTTTCCCTTGAAATGGATTGCAAATATGTGCAAAAGTCCCAAACGTACGATAAATTCTCTAGAAAGAAATTGAAAACAGAAATTCAAGGTTGTAGGCCTTACCGTCTCCCGGGTTTCTGGATCCTTGGTTACATATGCGGTCAACCCAACCGCTGAACTTCCTCGTCCACTAGTATAGATGCCACGAGGGGCAATCTTGTGGACATACTGAAGTAGCTGGGATTTACTGGTACCAGGGTCCCCGACAAGTAACACATTAATGTCACCTCGAAAGGATGCCCCGGATGGAATTTTCTTGGCCTTCCCACCAAAGAGCTGCAAAAAAAGTGAGAAAAAAACACGATTAACCGAGAAGAAATGAAGATCCCTCTGAAACAAACCGTCAGATGTTGAAAGAAAATATTTCTAAGATCTTATTGAATGAAAATATTTTTAAGATCTCTAGTATTCTGCAAAATCAAATGGATTAATTTTTTATTTTGCGATGTACGATTTAACAAACCTGACAAAGGAGACCTTTCTTGATGTCTTCGAGTTCCCATATGCTTGGGGCCAACGACCGTGAAAGTCTTTCATAGATGTCCGGGAGCTTGGATAGATCTCTCAGTTTCTGAATCTGCAGTCAGAAAAACCGTAAGCTCAAAGTTTGAGTGTAAATAGCTAGGCACAAGGTGACATTGAACAAGTGTGATTTTATGAGACCCAAAGTTTGTACTCAAACTCAAAATCGCCACCAAATTCAGGCGGTCAAGTACAGTACTTGCAATATACCAATACGCGATTGATTATCCTGCTTCGAAAGTGACGCAAGGAAAGTTGCACTTGTGAAAAAATCAGTAGGTCCCTGTCTATTAAAATATGATTGGACTATGGACAATAATAATGAAAATAGGAATCAGTGTATTCCTAAGACCTTTGCCTCGTTAGCCACATCCGAGGCATTTTCCTCATGAATCGCGGTGTTGGTGTCACACGCCTTTTTCATCTCCGTAGTATCTTCAGCTTGCATTCGACCCTTATCAGCCTTCTTGACGTGAACGCAATCAATGTAGGTCTGCACAAAGCGTCTGTTAACATCTTCATCTAAAAGGTTTACAAAACATCACAATACAGGTTTTCAATATGAGAACTGAATTTGAAATAGAAACGCTCAACCTACTGTACAACCTTATATAATGCTCGCAACGTTCGTTGATTGGGACCAACTCGGACAGCCATAGCCTTAAAAACCCCTGTTACCTGGAATACAACAGATCATTTCCAAGTGGGTTAGCATTTGCCTCTTGGAAGGAATACTGGCTCGCGATCATTAGGTCTAAACGATACAAGCTTTGAAAGCATTCCCATAACATTTTAATCTTCCATGCTAAGGGGAATACTCGCATGGATTTACAAGAGATAACATACTTCAACACGATCTCCAGGCTTGATAGCATCAACCATAGTGTTATATAAACACAAGCTGACTGTGTGCGGAGTCTCCCCTTCAGGGATGGCATCAGGAGTTTCTTGCAGACGGACTACTTGCTTGTTTGCAAAACTGTCATTCATAAAATAATAAATGGTGAGGTTGTCACTACGAAAATACACAGATCAATCAGTAGTTTTGTTTTAAAACAACGTCAAAACCAAATCTGTTGGTCTCATATCCTATATATCCCATTCATATTCCCAGATTCTGATTGCAAAAAAACCTCACATTGCATAGTATGTACTTTTATGGACATTTTCTCAAGATAATAGGTATTTAGCAGAGTATAATACACATTTCAGAATCCAGAGGGATGTACACAACTTACTTCTAGGACGGCACCTAGTACTACATCACAAAGCAAAAATAGATGCACAGAAGAGTTGTTAAGCGCACGCACGTGCATCGATTATGAATTAGAGACATGGCATTTCGTGCTGCACATTCCGGCTTTTCACACCTTGTTGGCTCCTCAACGCGCCCTACAGCACACAAACAGTCAAAATTACTCGCAGATCCGATTGATCTGTATTCTATATAGGATACTCAGAGACTACAAGAACAACGGTCCATTCTTTTACAAGGCAATGACAAGGGCGTAATCGGACTGTGTGAGATGAAGTTGAGAATTGAGCTTGCCTTTCACAACTGAAAGTAGCGGAGGTGAGTGGCCGCACACCAAACATTTGAAGAAGGCCCCCTTAATTTCAGGTATAATGGAACTGCAACGGATGACCATTCCCTTGACGGAGACCAATTTATCTATGTCTGTATAGGCCAACGGTGAGGAGTGTGAAAAACTCATTTCCCACAGTGATTATTTTTCAAGCCTGTTCTACATCTTAACGGACTTCGAATAGCAAGGGATTAAGAGAAAAATATCTTTAAAATATATATATTTGAAAAATTGTTGTAGAGCTGAAAATCTTGCGCTCCACTCACCAGAAGGATTGAGTTCACGCATGTTTACAGACGATTGGAGATTGAATGGTCGGGCCTGGGGTAGCAGAGAAACAGATCCCATTTAGCAATTCCTCGGAGAGTGCCAAGAAATCGATTTTCACATATTCGACTTGCTAAATCTTGATGCCATCGATCAGGAGATTAACCAAGCACCAATGAATTTATACCAAGAATGAAACAGAAAAGAATTAGACATAACTACATCAGATTGTCGCCTTACTGATGACATTATGCTGCTGCAAATACTAGTATCTTCAGCGGGTGTTTGCAATTCACAACCCGTGCATATACAGCCTACATAAAGTACGGTAGAGATCATCATAAGTTAAGGTTAATGCGTACCTCAATGTGCTTCTCAAATGTCGGTAGGAAGTTGGTGGCAACTTCTTGACACTCCGTATCCAACAAGGGGATGATGTCCAGAGGATATCGAACAATTTTGTTATACAGATCAGGGTCATGATCATGTACATTGGACATGTCGATGTTTATGGTATCTTCTTCTCGTTCCACAGTCTGATATCACCATGATGCCAACAAATTGTCAATCTTTGCTAGAAGTGTACTCGTCATATCACATCAACAGGGTAAATGACGAAGCTCGGACTGGTCTGGAATTACCAACCTCCTCTATAAGCTGGATGTACTTCGAATGAAGATCCTCAGCGGCTGTCCGATAATTGTTGAGAAACCGACGAATTGGCCTCAGTACATCTGGGATATTAACATTTGTACCCCAAACGTACGCATATTCCCCACCCATATCATCATCCGGTTCCACAGATGCAGATGGGCGCGGGCGCCCCTGCCAATTGCCAAACAACCCACCCATGAGTGAATCAGAGAGCAGACATCCATAAAATGCACATTCGGCCAGAATATCCTGAGTAATAAATGATTAAATCAGTTCCTAAAATATATGGCATGATTTTTTATTGATTTTTTGGCTTGTTCAGTAAAATTTTGTTGCAATGCTGTATACCTTTTCCTTATAAACTTCAAAACGTTTACAACTCCTGGTGATGGTGAGTTACTTTTGATGATCTATTCCAGTACATATAAAATGTGCCATCATCAAAATCTCATTGAAATTAATGGCATTGTATGTCTGTGGTTCATTAACATGGTGCACAACCTGTTCACAAATCCGGGTGTTTCTTCTCCATATATAGAGTGCAACTTACATCCGAACTACGTTCTCTGGATCGAGATCGACGCCTTCGATGCAGAGGCCTGCCTTGGGAACCCAATTCACTGCGCTGATTGTACTGCGGTCTTCAATGCAGTTAAAGAAACTCCTCATGCTCTTCCAGCAATTCCAAACAAGTGGCTAACCGCATCCACATTCAACAATAGCCCGAAAACATGCAGAAGGCTAAGTAAGAAACACTCGCAACCAAACGTGCCATCCCTAAGAAATGTGAAAGGATACGTGCCACTGCGGAACGAAGGGGTCCCCAGGGGAGTCTCATAAGGAGTCCCCACGGGGGTATGGTAAGCAGGAGTGGCAGCCACCGGGGTTCCAGGAGTGCCAGCGTCGAAAGGGGAGCTGTACTGTGGAGTGCCCACACTTCGAGACAGACTACTCCGGCGGAAAGCAGACCCAGTTTCCCTCTCTCTCCTCGGAGCGGCAGATGAGGGGGTCACCACTCGCCTGCCCCTCCGTCTGTCCATCGGCGGGGAAAGACCATTCACCTCGGAGTTCGGAAGGTTGGGGGATGATACCTGCGGCAATGGTGACGACACCTGCGGTAATGGCGTAGACACTCCTGCAATCGAAACAAGAATGCGAGACGCTTGAACCCCGCATTGCAGCGAATGCAACTACATACGAATGCACAGAAATGCCAATGCCAAATTTTCAATCGAAAATTAAAGTAAGAAATGCAATGAAGCAAAAGCAGAGCCGCACCTTCGGATTGTGATGGAAGTGAAGACGATGCGGGCCTCATGTCCATGGAGTCATCGTTGTCCATGTTGAGCACGCTAGGGTTCAAGAATCTCTACACTAGGGTTTGATCCCAGCCGACTCAGAATGCGCAGAAGCTCTTGATCCTCGCCAAAACCGATCAGAAGCGGGACAATTTCCGGAACAAGACTGCGCATTCACAACATCAACCTTTAGCTGGTAATGTCAGTTGCTTGTTACGTTCACAACAATCGCGCGGTTGTCACAACGAAACCTCGAGGCACCGTTCCGCCATCGCCGAAGCATTCCGGAGCTTCTGCGCATTCTGGAGGCTGGGGACTGGAGTTCCCAAAGGCGGGAAGATGGATTTTCCCGCCACAATTCGCCAGTAGAAGCTTGCCTACGTGGCAGACAAAGTCCACAGCAGCTTTGATCTTCGATTACTGCATCGGTGCGAGACCCAAAGTCCCAAACATGTTTGCATGCGGGGATAAGTAAGTTAGAAAGATTTAAAACCTTTCACCTAAGTCGATGTGCATAATTAGAGTCAAAATTTAAATAATATGGAATATTATTTTTCACTTCTATGCAAATGAAATTAGAAAAATTATTTTTTGAAATATTATTTTATTTGAATTTATTTTAATATTTTTTGCAAATTTTTAAAATCAAAACCTTAAAAAAACCTTGATATAATTATCCTTTAGAGGTTAAAGTAGAAGTTAAAATGGACCTTTATAGCCTTTAGAGGCTTACTCTCTAAAGAGACAATTTCAATTTTTTTGATATATACTTTCATGATTTCAAGTTCCCATTTTGTTTGTATATTCAAAGTGAATGTATAGCATAACGTATAAATATGGTGACATCATGTAGAATGCTTTTTTATTCTTTTATATATAAATATTCACAATGATTGGAATAAAAAAAATTCAATAGACCTTTTAAAGATACTAAAATTTTTAGAAAAAGATATTTATTTTTAATATCACCAATCATAGAATTGAATAAGTGTTTAGAGTCTTCAATGATAAAAAAATTGCCTTATAATTTACTTTGAATATTTCAAATTATCAATAAAAGCTCATGCTTTAGAAATCATTTTTGGTCATCAATTTTTCTATGATTATAGCTAAATTGTTGTAATGCAATACTTTATGCATGAACAAATATAGGTTTTATAAATATATTTTTGATATTTACTTTTGTATACAATATCAAAGAATTTTAATTATCTATTTTTTAATTGTAGCCATGATAATTTATGGCCTTCTACAAAATCCAAATGTGTCTTTAGAAGCAAATGAAGCGATGGGCATTTTTGGAATGTGACAAATGGCACTTTGGGGGGGATACAATTCAAGATTTAGGGCAAAATTTCATAAAAAAAAAGGCAAAAGTTTCCTAGAATTCTATATGGAAGTGTGCAATATTTGCAAGAAGAGAATCATAATTGTTGTCCATCAAAAAATTAAGAGAGAAATTGATGTAAAGTAGTGTAGGCAACTTCATAAGTTTTAGAAAACAAATTCTAACATTAGATTTGAATATTGGGGTTGCTTTTAGTTTGAGAACAAGACAATGTTGTTGTTGAAACTCAGAGAAACATGTAAACATCATGAAACTTGACAAAATCAATTTTCAATTTTGAAAAAAATTAACTTATTTTCTTATTTCAACACAATTTAGAAGTCCATGTATAGTGGCAATAACCAAATTATACTTTTAGCTTATAAAACAATCAAAGAATGTGACCATTTTAGGTGATAGCATTGTAACCATTAAAGGAAAATAATGTGGGCATTTTTGTGAGAAAGATACCCCATTATGGATGCAATTCTACTTGGACTTAGAGGCCACCTAGTGACAATCACTTATGGACTTTTATTAAGGCTAATCGCTTGAAAAAATTTACTCTATGAACAAAATATGATTCTATTTTTTTTCTTTATCTCAAGGAAGTGTCACAAAATTTTGTAAGTGGGTTTGGAATGTCACAAAGCCCTTTATTGTGGTAGTGAATTTATTTGAGGTGTCTTGAAGCTCGTTCTTGTTTTACAACTAATTGTCTCCACTTATATCCTAAATCTTCTTTTCCTACCTAAATTTCCCTTCTACTACATACAATTTATCATTGTCAATTTTGAACTATAACTTCAAAATCCTATTTCCAAATGATTAGAAATAAGTAATACTAACACTATCTCATATAATACAACACCTACTAGTACACTTGAACTCAATAAAGATAAATGTCAATTTTAAATAGGAAACAGCCTACATCACAACAACAAATACTTCCTTTTGTTTGGTATAAACCTATGTTATCTAAATGTTAAATTAAACAATATGGAGGTAGTGTTTTCAAATTTTGTACCCTTCAATAATAAAAAATTGGAAGTTTCTTAATTTGGGAGGGTATTAGAATTTATATTTTTTTCAAACTCAACATTCATCTAAGTAGTAAATTTTTTTTCTCCTTCACAAATTAATTAGATTGATTATTAGTTATTTTAAAACACGTATTGAGTAAGAGATTTCAAGCAACTTCAACATACAATGATGAAAATTAATTTCAATAGTTGTAGAATCACACATGATTAACCTAAATACTAAATTGAGAAAAATATATTATACAATTAAAAACAACAACTTGACAAGCTTTCACAATTGTAGCATACCAATTTATTATGGAAGACAATTCAACTATACTTGTAATTCATGCACATATACTCCATCACTTTAGTATCAGGCCAAAACCAAAAAATTGTTTGTTTAGGAATCAAAATAAATCTAGTCTACACAAACAATCATATTATAGGCTTATATCATTTATAATTTCAAGCATCAAAAATATAACAAACCCTCTTGATCCTCTACTTTCTTACTCAAAAAATGAGTAAGGTATCAAGGTCCCCACTTTGCCAAGTATAACCCCACATGAGGAACTTCAAGGCTTGTCAATATGGTGCATTGAAATGCTATCAAGATAATTTGGTGCCAATTTCTATGCCAACTTAGTATTAGATTGATCAAAAAAATGACACTAAAATGGCTTTAGTTATCAAAATGGCATTAAACTAAGCTGACCCGACTATTTTGATGCACCTTCAACTACAAAAACTTTACACAAGTGTGTACTACAAGGACATCAAAATGTAAATGCAATCAAGCACTAAGATAGAAGGTCCATAAAATGCCCATTTAAAAGCTAAAATCAAATTTGTAGAGGTGGAACTTCTTGAAATATTTTTCAATCAATTTTCCTTGAAAGACAAATGGAATTGGCTTCTAACCCAAGTTGGAGTTGTTTCATATTTTTTTGGAGCTCTGTAAAATTAGTTATGATTTTTTGAAGTTGAAATGGTATAGGGTTTTAAAATCACCCACCTCTTCAAATATACACTATTTGTATATTGTTGGTACAATGAAAATGAAATATATACTAACAATGTACATTTTCACTAGGAGGGCAATTTTAGAGCTTGGACACATTAAGAACCTCCTATTGTACCATATGATCAATTGAGTACAATTATAAGAGTAGAAACTATAATTGATCCTAAGAAAGAAGGTTATGTACTAGTAGTAGATTTTAGATGATGTGAGAAAGACATTGTGCATTTGTTGCGCTGTATCTACCTTCTTTAGCTCAAATTCATCACAATTCACTATAGTCTACATGTTGAATCATCTCAATAACCTCATTCATGGAGAGGATATGAGTTATATCCTAAAAGTTGTAATCTTCTATTTAGTTCCTACATTGTAAAAATGAGTCTCGTAGAAAAATAATTTCTTCATGGATTGTTGAATTTTGTAATTGTTAGGTTTTTAGATGAAAGCAATATAATTGTCTTGTTCTTGGATGGAAAACAAAAAACTTGACCGGAAACCAACTATAGTAGGTATGGTCTTGATGGTTCTGATGTGGTAAATTATGTTTGGTAACCTAGTCTACATCAAACTTGGTTTTAATGAGCTTCAGACAATACATCTCCTCTGCCTTCACTATCAACACCTTCAAGTCACTATAACAAAACCTAGTAATAAAATAGCATTCAAAATCAAGTGTGGTTCTTTTGACCACATTTTTGTGAAGGCCCACTATGAGGGCAATTGGCCTCTTTTGCAATTATTGATTGCAATTTTTAGAATTTGGGGGCATGTTATATACCACTATAAAGATATTGGAAAGACCTTTCCAATGGTATAGTACATGCCCCAAAATTCTAAAAATTGCAGTCAAAGATTGCAAAAGAAGCTAACAACCCATTACCCATGCATGCACAAAAATGTAGTCAAAAAAACCACACTTGGTTTTGAGTGCAATTTTTTTACTAGATTTTGTTATAGTGAGTCCACCTACAACAATTCAAACACATAATAGCTATCTCAATGTGCATGTTTACAGCCCATTTGAAATCCATGCTAACTTGTTGCATAGCCAAAGGGGCCTTTTTTCTTATTGTCAATGGAACAAAGTTTGATCCTAGTAATTATGAACCCTACCCTTTTAAAAATTCCAACAACCATGAAAGTTGTCACTGACAGGTTGGAGAGGAAAGAGCAAAAACCATCCCCATAATGTTGAACAAGGTTGCAATACATCAACAACTATTTTGCAATGGTTTGGATTGCAAGATACTTTGTCCACAATTCAAGATCATTGCAAAACCATTGCAAAAGTGCTATTAATTTAGTGCAAAATTAAGTCTTGAGCATGAAATCAATACATATCTATGCCTCAATTGTTGCAACCCTGTTTGCAAGACATCAACAACTCTTTCACAATGGTTTTGAATTGCAACGTACTTTGTCCAAAATTCAAGGTCATTACAAAACCATTGTGAAAGTGCTTCCAACTTAGTGCATCAGTCTTGGGCATGAAACCAGTGCTTGCGTATGCCTAAATTGTTGCAAAAACAATTGTAATCTCGAATAGTTGCTTCTACATTGCATAATGTTGTATCAAACAATTGCAAAATTGTTAATAAGTTTTTGGTTGTCATTATGGAGAACCGTTGCTCTGCAAAAATGATCGTAATGTTATCCTTTTGTACGCAAGGTTTCTCTAGGTGTGAAAGCACTCACAGCAGAGTTGATTCTCCCTCAAACGTCCAACGGATCAGATCAGAAATTTTGGTCATAATAGAGTGACTTACCGTACTGCATACCAACACAATTTTCGGTTTCACGTAACTTAGATGACAAATGGCCATGGCTAGTGACAAAGTTCTAATAGACAGCTCATCTCGCCCGCCCTAGCTACGGGAATTTTCCAGAAATGAATGATAAACCATTGTGCCACTGATTTGTTCCGATCAATGGATTAACAATGTTAGTAATTAACTCTCTCTTCTCTATTCCATTTTCTCTGCTTTGCTTTCCAATGTGGCAGATATTTGTTTGACAAACCCTATGGAAGCTCATCGCAGATTGACTATACCTATTTCATGACTTCCAATTGCCGAATGTGTCCAACACTAAATGACCAGGCTTGGAATTAACGACATTTGACATGATAGATCTCTGGAGATCGAGTCCCAGCAAGCTTCGAAATTCACACCCTTCATTGGTTCAACAATTTTTGGAGCACATGAGAGATGCTTCGTTAGTTTATGCTGTTATACTAGAACCTCAAATTCGTTAAATCTGGCAGAATTTCTAGAAATTAATATTTTTGCAGTCGCATGTCTGGAACCTCATACCTACTTGACTCCTAGTTTCTGGAGCTGGAGCTGTGCATTCCAGTTGTTGAGTTGAGTTGCTGAGTTGTGGCACTCTGGAGTACGCCAATTTTGACGTACAATTAAGTTACAATATCCATGATTGCTGTTACGCAGATCAATTTCATGCATCACCTGAAGTAGTATGCTGAGCCGGAGAAATTCCATTGATTCGATTGATTAGTACAAGTGCAACAATAGTGCAGCTGCAGCAGCGCAGTTGAATCACACCAAACAGAGAGGCTCACCTGCTTTGGCTACCTGGGCCATGGCGAACATGAACAACTACGCACCAGCTCTCTAAGTACACAGGCACGTAAATGACATGGTGTACGCCGATACATCAATGACCGTCATGTAGATGACATGATGTACTCGTATCAATCATTTGAAATAGCACTAGCTAGCTAGCTACCTAATGTCCCAACTCCTGCCATGTCCAGACTCCAAAACCCAGTTAGCCTTCTGCAGGAGTATATATTACGACTCAGTCTCTCTTTCTTGCTATCTAGATTCAATTAGAAGTATAATTAAATTGAATCCTAGTGTGGGATTTGACAAGCTGCTGAAGCATTGGCGATGAGGGTGGCAATGCAGGTGCAATCTCTGTTTCTCATCCTGCTAGTAGGGCTGAGCTGCAGTATCTGCCATTGCAGAGCCCAGGCCACATGCGGTCCTACCAGTTTGTTAGTGGCGTGCTTGCCGGCAGCGGAAGCGGATGTGCAGCCTAGTGCGCAGTGTTGCACGATGCTGACGACCTACCTGACCACCGACCCGGAAGCTTGCCTTTGCCAGGCGGCCTCCAGCTCCGCCTTCGAAGCCTCCGGCGCCGCCGTGCAGTACGCCATCACCATCCCTGAGAAATGCAACCTGTCTTACAAGGCCGGGACCCAGTGCAATGGTACGGGACTCTATCTTCTCACCTTTCGTGCCAGCCATGGTTTCCTGTGACCCATCATCTCTAATATTCAGTACGTTATGTGCTGTCTATTTCATCCTTTCTAGCTTTTTCCATCAACATGTTGAATAGTCAATGCAAATGTGTCAAGTTCTCTAAGGTATATAGAATAGAGAGGAAGAGGGTTAGAAAACTAGCTTTATATGATGTTCTAGTAAGAGTGAGCCTTCCAATGAACCAAAAAGTATGTACACTAGCTCTTCGACGTCCCTTATTTCAAAATTAATTACAAGTTAGCCTGAACTTGTCCCATAGAAACCTTGGCACCTATTGAATGTCGTTTAGTTTGATTATATACACCAACCTGGGTCGAGTTGCTGATCAAATTAATCGTGCTGAATTATATTTGTTGCGCAGGAATTACCATTCCTGGAGGCCAGTAAATAAGGCATATTGGCCAGGAGTGTGCCCTACCTTGTGCACGTGCGTATATACTAGTTTACTTGCATCTGAACGAGTTTGCGGACTACAGTCACTGGGAGTGAGTTACAGGAGTATAATAAATCCAAAAACTCAGTAATACATTTCTTAGTACTATTGTTGCTTCACACTTTACATGCATTTCGGTTTTATATATCACACTATCACCTATTCACCTGGTGTCTGTGGATCAGTTCTTGCCTATCTACCGGATGAGTACGAAGTGACTTCAAATCTGCACAAATTATTCTCACAAATTCCCAGGTTCTTGTACTCTTTCCTAAACGCACGTATCATTTGCGATCGTCAATTGTATTCAGATCTGCTGGTTATGTTGTGTGAATATTAATCTATGTTTCTAAAATGTGATTGATGAAGTGATGATCGGTCGATATTATATTGACCAGAAGTAGATCGAATTGATACTATTGACCGAATTGCTCAAATAAACTATAATCAAGCACTGCATTCTCGTTGCCGTGGAATCTGTTAGTGCTCCTAAGTCGAGATATATGATTTGCCCCAACATACACGTCAAATAACTGTATACAGTTTAGAAGATTACCGGTAGTATAAATCATCTTGGTGAACCATATATTCTTTCACCTATGACTTCTTTCTCAGTTCAAGATTCTGAGCGCTTTGAGGACTTTGGATATACGTTCCATGGAGGACAAGCATTACACACAATTTTTTTTGTAACTGAGAACAACGAATGTTCAGAAAATTCTTGTGATCTTCAACACGAAGCATCATATATATTTGCCCCAAATCGTCGAGAGCTTCAATTCGCACATCTGTTGGTCTAGCGTAATTAAATGGCCAAATCGATCTATTCCACCAGTCATGAGACAACACTGCTGAACATGCGTCTTGATCCTTCTATTGATTCTTTGATTCATGTGCTGCCGTGCTGGTGCCTGTCTGTTGAAGAAACGAGCCTCTGGGGTGTTGATTACTCCTCAGGCTAGCAATGTCATATTTGGCCAACCAATTTCAGCTCCGATGCCAAGGCTTGCACGGTCCAATAATTATTAAGTCGAGAATGATCGATACTAGCTCTATTCTACGACATTTTACACGGATGCCAAGAACTTGTCCTCTTTTACTCTAGTAGCCACCGTGAATGAAAAGGTTGTCTCCTCTCGACAACATAGATTTCAAGCACTGTTAAGACAAGGAAATATTGAAGGCTTGGGACCAGAAAATCGATCTACTTTTTTCGTTTTACAAACAGCTTTATTGCGTAATTCTACTTGCAACACATATGGCTCCCTAAAGAATTGCACCTGAGTGGGTGCAGTATTTGAGTGGTGCAAAAATGAATTCGGTTCCATGGGAACATTCATTGTCTCAAGAGAAAAGGGCTCCGAAATTAATTCCTAGAGCGATTGCAAGATGTAGTCCGGAGCTAGCCAGTCGATCTGTCATGCATTGAGTGGCTCCAGTAGCAAATATTACAAGTCCAACTTTTGAACGGCTCAATCATTAGATCTAAACCCAACTGGACGCATATACATATGATTGTGAGCGTTTCTTGAGCATCCATTCGTTTTGATATATCACTGCAACAAATACTAGTAAGGATTGTCATTAGAAGTGGGTACGCACAGTTTCCGTTTTGTCAGTGCCAATGAGTGCGAGAGGTTCTTTATGATAGATGAGAGCATGGCTGGATAACACTGGGAAACTCAGGGTAAGGGTTTTAGGGCTAAGGTTCCTTCCCATCATTTTCTGTATATCTTCCCTCTCTGACCGGTCCAAACAATCGTGGGGAAAAGTGGGTGAGTCATTTGTATGTCGACCAAACAAGATCTCAGATAAGTTAGACTGTACAAGGGCTCTTGCCGACATTAAATAGTGAAATTAG
The DNA here is from genome assembly GCA_963920665.1 of Straminergon stramineum. Lineage (NCBI taxonomy): Eukaryota > Viridiplantae > Streptophyta > Bryopsida > Hypnales > Calliergonaceae > Straminergon > Straminergon stramineum. The sequence continues at coordinate 25,327,587 of OY987264.1, forward strand.
GTTGCTTTAACAAATAGGTTGCTTTACCCTAAGAAAGTTACTTTCCAAGCCATCAAAGTCAACAAAAACTTCTTCATTTACATATATCTTTGTACACATGAAGGTTCATGAGTCCCAATTACAATAATACCTGATTCAAAAGTAGTTCATTCTTGTAGTATAATGGGCAATGGTTAGCTTGGGGTATCACTTTTTGGACACACTAATTAGGTGATTTTGATTTAACCCCTAAATTCCCAAGGCTTGTTTGGAGCTTCTTGAAATTTGCTCTAAATTGAACAAAAAGTCAACATTTTCATAAGTTGTACCAATTTCTTTTGAATTGTAACCGTACAAATTCAAACTACACATGTTAGAGATCACATAGGAAAAGAAAACATAACAATATCACTTACAGATTGAAAGATTATAATGTCTGATCATGAGGGTGCAAAAACTATGAAAATTTTTCAATTCCCTTTTTGCATGTCAACTCTAAAAAGTTGGTCACTAAAAAAAGATGAAGTTATAGAGTCTAGCATGCACAACCCCAATCAATTTACAGTTTTTCAAAATCTATTCTACAATTTTTTAAATAAATTTCTAATGTGATTTTGCCTCCAAGATCTAGTGTATTTGAGGCTCATTTCCAAGAGCCTGCAACACTACGGGAAGTCAAGATTGCAATGGGTATCTTTATACAAAATCTTCAATAGGAAAATTATAATCCTTTATTTTTAAGATCAACTTTTTGATCCTAAAACTAGATTTCAAAAAGAATTCTCCAAAAATATAAACTAATAATAATAGCAATTTGGTTGGGTTTTACTGAACTTCAAAGTTTTCCAAACACCACATTTGGGTGCCTTGGGCATTTAGGGGTTAAAACCTCCAAAGTTTGTCTAATTTGTTCATTTTGATCGATTAAGAAAACTTTGAAATGAAAAAAAAATTCTTGCACCTCAATGGGATCAAGATGAATATTCCTAATGAGTTAGATTTTTTGAATTTGAAATTTTTGGATCTATTCATAGACATGAGAAAAATGCTAAAATTTGGAGGTTTGCAGGCATCATAATGCACAATTTATTAAATTTTTATTAATAAAATTAATTATTTTATGTATAGGACCACAAAATATAAGTCATATCCAAAAGTCAAAAAAAAATAAAAATATTTGATATTCCAAATGCTTGTTATTGAGGATTTTATATGTACATAGGACAAAATTACTTTTTCAACTAAATAATTCATTAAAAATTCTTAAAATTCTCTGATTGTAATGAATTTTTTTGCTCGATACATTATTAGTCTAGATACTGAAAACCACATTTTGTGAAATCATACTTTTTTATATTTAAAAGATGAGGTTGTTTGACACAAGGGAGTAGACTAAAATTGTAGTTAAGACAACCTTTTGGGGTACCCCAAGTTGACCATTGCCCTAATACTAAATATTATAGTGTGTCAAATGTCAAGAAATTAGTATGGGGCAACCTAATTTCACTATTTAATTTAGAATTTTTCATTTGAAATACCTTAATCTTTGTTTGGTGTATGGCATTTTTTAATATTTGAAATTTACATGTTATTATATATTGTAGACACACCATATTGTAGACCGAAAAAAAAGGTGTAATTAGTTTACCATCTCAAGAATATGTTAGAAATAAGTTGGAACAAATTTAAAACAACAACACTACAACAACAATACAAGGAAACCTCAATTACCATGCAACCAATTCACACAATTACTATGGTAGAAGAAAATAAATGGCATAGAACTAAAGGAAAACCAACTTTTAGGGGGGAGGTATGCCAACAAGATGCCACAAAATCAATGTGACGAGCTTATGTGAAGGTATTTACAATTTTGATTGCCACAAATTGCAACTATATATTTACTATTAAATGGCAATGTTTGTTTTCATTGACTCAAATTAATAAATGAAAAAGGAGTTCTAAACAACACAATTTTGCAATGCATTATGTGGAGTTTTGGACAATGTAAGAATAGATAATGGATTTTTCTAAGTGCTAGTAATAAGTGGTCCAAAAATTAACAAAGTTATATTAATTAAACCTTGTACATCGTCAAAATTAATGTCTTTATTCTAAGCAAGGATATGTATGTGACAAATTTTTTTTTATTATTGATGATTTTGAAATTTGAATGTACATACCTTACAAGTATAAGTAGAAAATTTGTGCTCGGTAAGCATGAAAGTGGTGAAATTTTGCATTGGGATTATAGCAAAGGCCAATTTTTGGACCCTTGAGCCAACAAAGGCTTTTTCAAGGAATAAAGCCAAATAAAAACAAGAATTCTTTTAAGATTCTTTTAAATTTCATGAATTTTTGAAGAAGAAACTAAAAAGGAGAGAGAGGTAACATTATTAATCTATTTTTTGAATTTTTATAATAAAAAACAATACATGTGAAGTAGAACATGGTTTACATGGAAACATGCTAAAAAAGGGGTGTCTTGAGTCCACTATTTGCCTAATTTTTGGCCACCTTCAATATGGAGGGGCTTACTTTATTAATTCCCATTATTATTATCTTTGTCAAGAAATAATAGAAATATTAACTCCTATGCAATTTAGATATAAATTTTGATGAAAGATTTTAGTTCAAGGCTTAAATATTATTTTATTCCATTTGGCTTGGAATGAGTTCATCGAACATACATATAAAGACAAAAATGAAAGTATATTGGACTATGGAAACAATTAACCTCCAAAAGCTCAACCATTCAATAGATGGATGATAAATGTTGTATAAGTTTGTGCTTCATCTAATCACTATTCATTGAAGTCATTTGAAAAAATAATCATGTCATATATCAATGGATAAATTAGGGGTTTTGTTTTGTTTGTTTGTTATGGTGAAACTTCTAGAACTATGTGTCTTTTGGTCACATTTTCAGTACTGTTGGAAAGCTCTCATGGAGGAGGTGTGCACAAACTTTGTTTTATAGGATTTTGACTCACAATCAAAAAATATTGAATTTCAAAGTTTTTATGAATTAAAAAAATTTGAAAATCACTTTTTATTTTATTTTGTGACAAATACCATGACAACGACATAGGATATAATAGTATCAATGGAAAGAAGAAAGAATGCTCTCTATATATATGTGAATCCATGTTATAAAAACATTGGAAGAGTATTCGTAATTTTTCAAAAGTAATCTTACTACTATCTTAGGTTGAGTACTTAGGTGTTAATGAAATGCTCAAACTTCAAGGTGGGCTTGGCTAAACTCATTTCTTCTATTAGTGAGGGAGGTAATTAATATCATTGAGAAAATTAGTGTTACATAACAACGTTCTATTTTGTAAAAATTGGTACAATATCTATGTAATATTTCGAACTACTCTAATCACTAATTCAATTATTTTACTAATTATTTGTTTTTGGTAATTAGTGTCATGCACTCATGCACATGAAGATGACAACACCTAAATGCATCTGGGTAAGGATTTAAGTATGGCTCCTACTTTTTAAGTGTAAAAGATTTGGTTTGGTCTTGTTCGAAGTTAAAAGGGGATTCTAGAATACATTTTTTGGACTCCATATATACAAACTATGCATTTTCAATGTGGTGAATTAGGTATACCTCAAAATTGACCCTAGACTCTCATGTATGGAAGATGTAAATTTTAGGCAAGAATCTAGATGGGACTCTTTTACAAGTAGGTCACAATTAACTCTTGGATGCCCACTTGGATGTTTTTCAAGAGACACTAAAGTTAATAGTAAAGTACACTCCTGTTTGTAGAAGGGGGTTCAAATAGAGGTTTAACTAAGAATAATACAAATGAACACAGCACCAAACTCCAAGTTAGACAAATCTCCAAATCAGACCAAGTTTGGGTAATTCAAGGAATTCGCCTTTCGCACTTTGGCCCGCTGTTCTTTTCAAACTCCCGCTCCTGGTCCCTCATTGCACAAAAAACTGCAAGGTGCTGTTACCTTACTAGGACAAATCAGTGTAGTTGGCTTGATGCTCCAAGACAGATTCAATTCCAAATCCCGACTCAGTGACGTCCGATCTTCCCACCCTCAATCTGACGCCCGGGATGAAAAGCTCAGTCTGCCTTTCCCAACAGACGCCTCGCAAGCATTTGGTAGCAAGCACTCCTGCAAGGGCCAACTGAATAATAAGGCCGGCGGTTCCAACTTCCAAGTGTTGCAGGAAACACAGGCACTGTTGACGAGGATATGGCGCAGTAGGGTAGAGTACTTATTTAGTACTCCATACTATTACTAGACTACTCTCACAAGTATCATTGTATCCTCTGAGGGCCCCTTGCCATGTAAGCCGGGCGGGTAGAAATAGCTCTAGAAGACAAACAGTTCCCAGTTCCTACCGATTCTCTTGCCGGCCTCGGTGAGCGGAAAAGAATGATTTCCAGTTTCACCGATATCCGTGGACGATCCCATTGGTCGAGATTGGCTTATTATGAGGGAATCCAAGGGAATCCGTACGCGTACTATTCTTACTCGATAGTCTTCCACCCAACCGGTCCACATGACAGTGCCTTTTCTCTGTTGGACCCTGTAGCTCTCCCGGAGAACTTTACCGGCCCGGCTCACATGGCAGGAGGCCCCAATACATCCTCCCATACATGCATGCATTCAGTCCTGGTTTGCCGCTCCTTCCGGAGCCCGACCGCCGCGACCGCCGCGACAAGCTAGAGGGTTGCCGTGCTAGACCAGGCGCTGGAGCTTCTCGTGTAATCTGGATGCCAACCCAGTTGCAGCAATGTTGATGCGGAATAGAGCCTCCGAACTGACCGTTCGCTCGCTTCTCTATCGATCAAACATCAATTTAACGCCTGCATCATCAAGTTTTCTCTTCAATAGTGGGCACGAGAACCATCGCAGCTTGGTAGCATGTTTGGGGAGGCAGCGGGCACTGACAGACATCGCCTCGTGGTAAGTTTGTTGATTGGATTTCCTTGCCAAGCGTAATAAGATTGCACCTCCGTTGGACTGGTCCTGTTGTCATCCCTCAACCTCGTTGCTAGCTAGCTGGTGCAGTGAAGAACTCAGATTGATTGTAGTGAAGGAGACCTCAATTGATTGGATATGAGGGTTCCCGACTTTTCAGGCTTGCCACACTTTCGGGCCTATACGTGTCAGTGCCATTCAATAAGATGGTGGGAAGGATGTTTCTGAGATGGCATATTTCTGTTCGGTCATCCCTCTGAGCGGTAGCTCACCAACCAGCAGTTGCGGTATCAATCACAAGCTAGATTTCCTAGTTTTAACTGTTCAGTAAGCCGTCGTCGATCAGCACATTCAGCGGTCTGCGATGAACATGGCCATGTTGTGCAGATAGTGAAACTGTGAAGTTTGTCATTCGAAGACTGACACTGGAATCTGTCGGCTTGGGACAAGTTGACCAGATTAGAGGACTAGAGAATATCCAACTTTCTCTAAGAGAAATTAAACACATTAAGAGTGAATTGGAATGGTGTGTAAGTGAATAGCGGCAGTGAGCTAGGGACGGACGTTGTCATGCCTGGCTAACATAATTTTCCTTGCATTGATTGCAGTTTGAATTGGTTTGTCAAGTGTGTTCTTTTTTTGTGATGCATACCTGTGTGAGAGAGTTCCATTTTGGTGCCAGGCACCGTTACCTGCATGGAACAATACGAAGAGAGTCCGGAGTAAGTGTCGCTTTGTTTAGTATATATGTGGGTTTGCACTAGTCTCTGAAATGAAGATGCAATTATGGTTTCTCGGCCTGACGCTCACCTTTCTTGTGCCTAACAGCCTTCGACAGCTTGCAGTTTTTCAGTCAATGTATGGTTTTCAACTTCCTTGAATCATCTGCAACCAGTACGTACGTACCATCCAAGGCACTGAGTATTTGGCAGGTATGTGATAACTCTGTTGCAGTTCAAGCTCTGATCATGCATCTTGTTATGAGCTCTCACTTCTCCTGAGTCAGTTTCAAATTCGTAACCGTGTGCAGCAGCTAGAACTTCCAGCGTCAAAGGTTTAATCATTTTTCATAGGAAAGTCTGCACAGAGTTGAAGTTAGAGGCCGGTGTCAATTAATCCTGGCAGGTGCTGCCTCAGGCAGGCTTTTCGATCGACTGAGGTATCGTTAATTGTTTGAAGCATAGTTTCGAGGTCCTTTTTCCCTCGTTTATAATCGTTCTAATCCAGTTCAAAAGCATATGATGCTGAAACAGACAAACTGAAATTGCAAAACTAATTAGCAAAGACGCAGTCCCATAGTAATCTGGAAAATTCGCTGTTCTTCGGAACGAACTAACAACGGTGTGAAGCGACTGACTACTACTTGTAGCTGAGAAAGAAGGAATCAAACAAAGGCGACACAATCATAAGCGTAGAAATGTCTTTTCTACCAGATTGCTTGTCAAGCCTTTTTCAATTTGTATGACCTCGTTAAAACGTCAGTTTCGTAGTACTGGCGGTTATTCAGAACCGGGTGCAATATGTTGTGACAATCATCTACACAACACGAAGCTCTGAAAACTAGGACTGATACAGATTGACTGTTCAGGGCGCTTAAGCAATGCGTACTCAACGGATAGACTAGTTGCAAAATCGGGAATTTCCTCCAATTGACGATGTGACAAAAGTACAAAACGTGTGTACAACTCGGTATCGTCAATTTCGTTATATTTTCGGTAGTTCATTACTTTGGCGCGGTTTAGACCGCGTAGCCTGAAACCAAAATCTATACCTGTCCTCGTTTGTGCCCTGAAATTAGATCTTTGTGAATATATGTCACAATTTCTGGTTCGTGAAATATCGCCAATTTCACGAATTGACGTTCTGTACAATGATTCGATCAGAGCCATCCTTCTCCAAGAACTTCATTAATACTGTAACTGCCTCTGAGAATCCAACTCTTCTCATGATGAGAGTTAAGGAAGACGACGCACATGTGAAAAGACTCAAAAGAGAGCCGAGCCAGCCTATGGGTTTACTCTATGATTGTATGGTAGCATAGAGTAACCCTTAGGCTGGCTCGTCTGTAGCTCATACATAGTTCCTTCGTGAAAACTCAAAGTGGAGATAAATCTCAGGCAAGGAATGAACTACTGAAGTTGATGGTCCAACGAGGAGAACTAACTTGGATAGTAGAACACTGGAACCCACTTCGTGCAGTGCCTCTACAAGCTAAGGGTGCTGCAGTCGATAGATATCTGACACTTGTAATCCAGCTTTTGATGCGTAGACCCACCCTGTCTTGGCTCAATGACGATGCCGTATTTTGGTCTCGACTTTCGACTCTGTTCAAATTCATACTTCCAGTGGGTTTTTTCTAGCCAGGTCCAATTAAGAAACGAGTAGGCACGTGATAATTATCCTGTTACGATTATTTTATCATTGGTGCTCTTCTGACTTCTTCATCTTATTGTCTGATTGTTCGTCACTCACTTCATGTCTTCATCCTGTCCAACGTTGCTGTGCCAGTGGATTTTCAGAACACAGGGAGATCATTCTTTTTTCCCTGACGAAAATATCAGAAGTTTGCGAGGAGATTTTGCACTAGGAACGAGAGATCCGGGAGAAACTGCTAACAAGGAAAATCAACGGCAATTTTTTCGTGTTTTCAACAATGTAAACTAGCCGGGAATGGCAACCCGGGAACCGGAAGCTCACAGGTGGAAAGGAAGCTCACAGGTCCGATCGACAAGTATCATGGTTCTTTTTGCGTAACCTTGAACCGTGGTCGGAGAATTGTGGATTCAGCAGGGACTTGCATACCACCTACAAAGAACTGCTTCGTAGGTGGTATGCAAGCCCGTACTGGATTCACTTCGTGCCATCCACAACTTCAAAACTGGGAAGACATTAACAGCAAGGGTGGGACTTATCTCACACAGCCTGTAGTATCAATATGGAAGAGAGCCACAACAGGATCGTCGGAACTAGCTAAGCTCCAAAGGTAAGCGTTTCCTCGATCACTTTACATAGTGCAATCGTCTACATCGATAATTAAATTGGAGAAAACAATTGTGATATTCATCTACAATAATCTCTGAGTGATTGAAAACTAGGACTGGTATGGTATAGATTTACATCTCAGGCGGCGAATCCTGAAAGTGGCAAAGTCGTCCAATTTTGTGAAGTTCACGAAATAGACCTTTACAGAACTTGAGAAAACTGAGTCAGAGTCAATTATGCTCGTTAAGAAATTTTAAAAATTCTACCTGGAGATGAGCGTACTATTTCTTAAAATTTTCGTATTTATCCTCTCGTACTGTGTGGTGCTAAAGTGTGCTAGCTTTCAGAGTACCGACAATTTTGACTGGCGGTAGTCAGGAATAGAAGCTCTCTTCGAGGGATAGAAACAGGAAGTGATCGGTTATGAATAACGTCAGTTTTGTTACATTGGCGAGATTCAGAAAATTGTCACATTCTTCTGTGCAAACCTTTAATCCTGTAACGACGCGGCTGCGTAAAAGTGTTCGATGGAGGACAGAGAATTCTTCTGTGTAAGACACAGAAGTGCAGATGTTCATCTTTGTAATTTTGTGTGAAAAGGGTAGGTCTTGCACGGAAGGTTTACCTCCAGTGCTCTTGGATGTTTTTAAGCAAATGATTCACACGGTACCCAAAGCAAAAGGATGATTTACACGGTGTACAGCCCGGTGTTCCAGGGTTAAATCTTAGCACCGGTAGGTATAAATTTTCATTTCAGGGCTCCGCTTCAGAAGTGCCAATTTCGAGAATTTCCTCCAATTTCACGAAATTGACGATGAATTTAACAGATTAGTTATTAAATTTTCCGTAGATTCGTCATTTTAAATGCTTTCCTGCAATCAAGGGGCGAAATCCCATTGCATAGAAGAAGATGGAAATCTCAAGCGAGTCCAGAGACCAATGACCCCGCCAATGACACACATAGAATGTTTCGTGGTTTTTTTAAGTGCAAGTACTACATTAGAAATGAGTAATATTTTAGGCTGAGATAGAGGGCTGCGGATGTATGCAAGTAGGAGGTACAAAAGTGTTTCAGTAAAGTTACAAGCATACGGTACAGTATCTATGACCGTCGGAAAAGAGAATGATTCCGGTGCCTTCTTTTCTATTGTGAGTGGTTGGAGAATTTCGTCCGACATGTAAAAGTGGTGATAATGAGCTTGAGGGCGGTGCGGCTGTTTGTGCTCCGGTTCATCAGGATTCCTGGATAAAATCCTAAGTACCTTTTTGTGTATAAATTTAGTTATCCCGAGATGAAGCCATGAAGGGGAACAGGTTGCATACTAAAAAATAATACTTAGGAGGAATCTGCTTACAATTCTTTAGCAGGTTGGGAGAACTCACCCTTTTCCTTTGTAGTTAACAACTGAAATATTATCACCTTAACCCTTAAAGATGCCCCGGACGTTTTTCAGCCTATGAATGCCAAAGAATCTCTCTATGTAGGACAAAATTGCAATTGTTCATCCTTGGAATTTTGTTCAAAAAGGAGAGATCCTGCAGAGTACTTCCAGTGAGTACTTTTTTTTTCTTAAGAATAGATGATGTCAAAATGGATGATTTTCATAGTCACCAACTTGATGTTCAAGGGTTATAGGACAAGATGATCACCGTGGAAATCATTTGTTTTGGTACTATGTGGATTGTTGGATAAAAAAATGCAAAAGCACTCATTGGAAGTCAAACTATTGTAGAAGACATCTCCTTTTCACACAAAATTTGGAAGATGAATAGTTGCACTTTTGTCTTGCATAGAAATTCTTTGTCATTCATAGGTCTATCACTAAACAATTGGGGCATCGTTTATAGGTTAAAAACCTAAGGTAGTCCACATTTTCAAAATTGTCAAGATTTATTATAAAATGCAACTTAGAATAATAATTTAATAAATCAAACAAAAATTTTAAAATATAATCTATAGATCATATCTATTTAGTAAGATCAACTAGTACACAAACCAAAATCTTTCAATAATGTTTGAAAATTCCTTCCAAAATAGATTACATATTGAATATTTGTATTTTCTCATTAAAAATCCTTTGAAAAAAATGATTAAGTTCTAATCATAATGATTTTTGAAAAAACCCATTTTATTTTCTTATTCAAGTCATATTTGAAGGATCATTTTTGAACTAAATAATTTATTTTCTTGAGGTTAGATTGATCTACTACTATGAGAATACCCTTTGAATTATAGAATATTTGCAAAACAAAGTCTTCAAAATTTTTATTATACAAATCCTAAAAAACTAACACTAGAATCTTCCAAAAATTGATGCATGAAATTTTTTTTGAGTGTTTGGGATGTATTTGCGTTCATCTATTGTTTGAAATTTGAACGCTTGCTCTTTATTCCTTAAGGAGTTAAAATTTTTATAAACTTTAACATTCAGTTTATAAAAGATGTTGATACTTCAATCAGTGGCCAACACTATTAGAGACACAAAGATTAGAACAAGAAGTGTAATAGTATACAAAAATAGCTTTCACAAAAATATATTGCATGATCTTGGTGGTTAAACAACAGACAAAACAAAAAAGTACTATATGTTTACTTCAAAACTAATGTTGGGAAGATTGAGAAGTCTTTTGTCTTACCTTCTATTTATACTAGTAATTGGAGTCTTTGGAAGAACTTCTGGAAGGCTATGAAAGCTTCTAGAAGACCAAGGGTTTCTTCTCTGACAAAAAAACTTTGTTTGAATTGGACATTGGACATTACATGTCGTGTTGGACTAATGTTGAGTATACATGACATTTTTGTTGAATTAGGTTTTAAGATTTTGAATTAGGTTTTAAGATTTTGAATTCTTCTCCCTACAATAAATGGGTTATTCTTGCATTGTTAGCTTTAAGAATGACATAGAAAATCCAAACCATATTGTCATATTGTAAATGCGTACATTATGTAAAATATATTAGCAAGTCAAAATAGAGATATTTTTAATGGAGTCTCAAGAAGCAAAATGAGTGACACTTCTATGAAACTCTATTTTTTTAACTTTGTTAGACAACTATTTAATCCTAACTCTTCTATTTTTATATTTAGAGATATTTTGAAACTTTAGGCCATATGTTTGAAATTGTTAAATGACAAGGTGAAGTTTGTTTTATCTTTCTTTTGACTTTTAAAGGAATTTCACATAGCCACATAGGAGATATGGATAAAATCATTTAAAAAAAATAGAGATGACTAATGAATGAAATGCGATCCATGTGGCATTTTAGGGTCTAAAATCCACTTTCTTAGGTGGATGGGACGAAAGATGAGGTTGAGGATGAGGTGGAGACCCTTCATCTTTTTCCTCATGTTAGTTTGGGAGAGAGCTGAGTGTTTGGAGAGATATAATGTATTATGTTTTGTAAATTTTGTAATGAAATTTGGAGAGTGTATTTTTCTCTTTTTTGTGAGTCCAAAAACCTATCACTCACTTCATTTTAAGTTTTTATGAAAAAAATTATGCTTGATGAAGTATGAGACAATTAATTGTCTTGATGTTTGAAGGTATAATTTTTGAGAGCTCATATCTTTTTTAGTGATAATGTATTTTTTTTTTAGAATTGGTGTAACTATATGTTGAATTGATAACTTTCCAAAGAGCTATCAGTCTTTTAGTTGAAGTTAAGGTTAAAAAGTTATGGGTTAAGAAAAGGAGTAGTGATGAGTTGCCTTTAAGTTGAAAAGAAAGAACTTTGACCAAGTATAAAATTTGGAAAGTATTTTTTTTGAGTTGATATTTATGAGTTTTCAAAATATTTTTGTTAGCTTTTCAAGAAGATATCATACTTTTAGTTTTGAGTTAGAAAAAAAAGATATGGACTTGGAGGTAGAGTATTAAAGAGTCACCTTCAAATTGAAGAGATGAAACTTTGAATGACTATGGAAGGTAGATGTCACGCCCCTATCTCCTTGGGGTGCGTGAAGTGCCGTAGTGAGAAAGGGGGACCTTGGAGGTGACTTTCCAAGCCTTGCGATAGGCTAAGAAGGGAGAAATGAGAGACTCCTGAGCAAACAGGGCACAATAGCGCCTTGGTTAAGAAAGTCATAGTAGCATGTCATACATTCTTGGAAAGATCTTGAGAAGACGCTTCTAACCATCTAAAGAACGCGTGATTTGGACTAGTAGGCTAGAAGTTATGGCCGTTCAAAGTTGGAGATATCCCGGTGGCACCAGGACACTCAAAGGCTAGGTGTGAGGAGTTCTTAAGGAATCACTCAACAAAGTATGGCAAGTAGCATATCATTGGAAAGCTACAAAGACAAGGAACCTAAAATGATAAGCATTACGAGGTTCTAAGCCATAAGCCAAAAGTTATGACCAAGAGAAGGGCCATGGTAAAGGCGTGATGCCACTCCTAGTGGACCCGAATCTTTGGAGGCTTATAATTATGTGAGAACTTGTCCAAATGGGACAAGTGAGTAGTTCATCAACATCTACTCATCATATAGATATTTTCAAAATGGGCTCGCATGTAGGATTTGAAGCCCTGATGACAAAATTGTGCCGTTTTGAAGTTCGGGAGTCCAAATGGAGTGGGAACTTGGGGATTTCAGTTGGAAACGGTGATCTTCTATAATCGAAGGGGGTTTGGGAAGTCCCTTTGATCCACAAGGGGGGGGCTACCGAAGACTATAGAGAGTACTATGGGAGGGGTTGGTCTCCCTCCTCCCTTCTTTTTGGAGCCTTAGTGAGTCTCGTTGACTCATGGGTGGTGATGTAACTTCACCATCGGCTTCAAGGCTCCTTGGGACACTTGTGTGTGTGTTTTGGGGCACCGGTTAGTTGGAGTCCCACTCCTTGCTAGGCCTTTGGTAATGTGTCCCGAGTTGTGAGTCCCGATTAGTGTTGGTGTGAGAGTAGCAAATGCACAAAGGGCCTAGTATAAAGTAGGGTGACAACCAAGGGCGGTTAGGATCATGGTGAGTAGTGCCACCATGAGTCCTAGCACAGCAAGATGGAAATTCCGCCCCATGTCACCACATGACATGCCAAGTGCCACGAGTGGAGTCTGTACTAGAAGTCTTGGGCATCAGGACTTAGCAATGTGAGTTGGAAATGGGAACTAATATTGTGAGTGCGTGGCATGTGTAGTGTTAGTTAGTTGGGCCTAAGTGATACTGGTATTGGAGCATGGTGAGCCATGAAAGCTTGAAGGGCTCTTGAAGTCTGGTTGGATCTATAAGGTGTTACTAGGGCCACGACAGTAGACAATATTATATTTTGACTTGAAATTTGGATAAGTTATAGATTTTTGTATTAGCTTTCTAGAAAATTATCAAACTCTTCATTTTTAGTTTTGGAAGGAATTTAGAATTCAACTAAGTATTAAAGACTTTCTTGAAGGATTTTTTGAAGTTCATACTCAACTTCTACTACCTCTTTACAATTTTATGATGATTCATTTGGTCTATATGACATTATATGATGTTCATCCAAATATGAACTTGACTTGGGATATTTATGGAGCTATTTTATACTTATTCACCTCATCCTTCATATCATAGGTCAATTCTAGTTGCAACTAGAAATCCAATGTTTTCACAGGGAAAACCCTCTCTATTCGACAATGTCAACATAAGTGATTGTAGGTAGGAGCATATAGGGGTGCCACTAGCTACTAGGGCAATTGTGGATTCAAGATTTAGAATGATTTTGATTTGTTAAGGCCACAATGGGTGTAGGTTTTAAGGCAACTATTGATTTTTAAAAGCAACCACAAGTTCAAGTTTGAAAGGGGGGACTATGGATTTTGGAATGACCTCAAATGTTGTTTTTAGGGCAAACTCTAGTCTAGAAAGACCTCTAGTCTAGATACAACTTTTGTTGAAGGGTCGACCTTGGGTGGGTGACCTTATTGTTGCAAATGTCAAATTAACTTCTAAATTCTTAAGGCCTTTTTCTTGTCAAAAATCATTTAAAACTATCATTTATAGTGCAAAGAGTAAAAACTCTAAAAATAGTATTTTTGCACATCTAACTATAGGATCTAGTATAAGAATGTGGGAAAAATTAGACACTTTCATCACATAGATTGCAAGATAAATGTAAAGTGAAGAAGTCATGTTTAGTCTTTGGCTCCATAGCAAACTAGTTACAAGACTTTGAATCTTCTTGACTTAACTCTTAAAGGACATTGATGTCGAAAAGTAATCAATGGATGACTTCATTGTTCACTATGGGAACAAAGAATGTACCTATTAGTTCAATAGTTGGAGCAATTTTAGTGACTACCTTGTTCATGGGGGCCACGTCCTTCAAGGGTTAAAAACTGTGCACTATAGATTGTGGATTAAAATAAATTTATTATGAAGAATAGAATTGAGAATATAGAGAAAATAGAAGCTAAAAAAATAATTTGATTTTTATTCTTTAAAAAATCCTTAAGTAGAAGAAAGTACATCATAGAAGAAAAAACAAATTCATTAATAGTTCTAAGAACTGATGGAATAAAAACACACTAATTCCAATGGTCAAATTGCTCTAACCCAATCAAATTTAGCCCCGAGAATTTTATTTTTTTGAAAAAAGGTGGAAATTGAGCTTCAAAACAAATCCTATACTTTTTTTTTCCCCAAAAAGATGAACAAGAAACACCTGCCAATTTTGTTGCGTTTTACAATATTCATGCCTTTTTTCTAGATTACTTTGAAATTAGAAAAAAATAATAATTAAAAAAAAATATAGCTAAGGTGTACACCTACAAGATGAATGTAACAACAGAAGGAAATCATAGAAAGTCTCTCTAAGTAGGAGAACTAGAAAAGTGCCAAATCTCAAGAAAATACATACTTTGATGTTTTATTTTGTAAAAAATAGGAAAAAATTTAAGTGATTAAAGAAAAATTGGCCATTTGTAAAAACTTTATGAAGATGGTCATTGACTAAAAAAAACAAAATAAATTTTATCATGTTTCAAAATGCAAGTAGAAAGAGGCTCACTTTGTAGACTTCTACTTGACATATAATTAAGTATTTTTAAAAATCCTTTGAGAAATAGCTAAAAATATACTACAAGACCATCCCCTCCAAATTTCAACTCCATATTCGTTTCTTTGGGTACTACTTTGTTGAAAACAAAACAAAATTGGTAAGTGTGACATAAAATCGGGGTCTATTTTTATACAGTAAAATATTTTTTTAAATTACATAAAATTAGAAAAGGTTTATAATAGACATGAGTACCTTGCCTATAAATTTTGAGTTATTTAGAGCCAAAATACAAAAGTTGTAGCCAAAAAACAAATCATCATGCAATGTGTGACACAAAATAGTACAAGTGTTTCTTGCAATCATAACATTATGATTGCTTACAAATGAGATGCTCATTAACTTTCACATTAGTACATCACAAATCCAAATAGAATGAATAAAGTCTTTCCATGTAGATAAAGTTATAAAAATACAACCTATAAGAAAAAAATATCTATTCTAAGTTTTTGTGGATATTCTTTTTTTGCTTGCTAAGTTTAGTTTTTGGCATATTGTTGTATAACTTTTGTTTATAGGCACCAATTGAAATAAAAATTCTATTATTGAAAAGCTAATAATTATTTGTATAATATAAAAAAATTTCAAAATATATCATCAAATTGAGTTCATAGGAACCTTCTTACTTGCCTAAAATCCATTTTGTTCTGTGAGGGGTAAATATGACTTTAGAGGTTAACATCCCAATGGTGTATTATTTATCCAGTGGATTTTAAAATACAAAATAATGGATGGAGATTGAATTATGGACTTTCCCATTTAATTTAAGGATCATCATATATAAAATCAAAGGATCATCATATATACATATTATTTACCATGTTGATCTAAAATTTAAAAATTAGAAGAAAGAAATTTAAATTAGAATTTCTCCTTTGTTTTTTGGAATTATCATAGAATCATCTTACTAGTGTATTATTTATGATGTTGATCTCAAAATCAAAATTTAGACAAAAGAGATTTAAATTAAAAATCCCCTTTTGATTTTTAGAGTTGTCAAAGAATCATGCTACTAGTGTATTATTTACCATGTGCATTGATCTAAAACTTAAAAATTAGAGAAAATCATGAAAGAGATTAAATTAGAAATGCCCCTTTTGATTTTTGCAAATTTCAAAGAAGCATCTTACTAATAGTGTATTATTTATCAAGTGGATTTTTAATACAAATAATGGATGGAGATTTATGTATGGACTTCTCCATTTGATTTTCTGTATTCTTGAAGAATCATCTTATTCATGAATTATTTACTACGTTGACTTAAGAATAAAAAATGAGAGGAAAGTTTTTAAAATTATAAATTCCCCTTTTAATTCTTGCGATTGTCAAAGAATCATCCTACAAGTATATTACATTTTCAAGTGAATTTTCATAGTAAAAAAAGAAAGGTGGATATATCTTACTATAAACTTCTCTATAATTTGGCAATTTTTTCCTTAAGTGTTGAAAGAGATTGTCTTTTTTTTTTCCTACTATCCCTTCTTACATGGTTATTTCACTATAACAAAACATGGTAAAAAAACACATTCAAATTTGAGTTCGGTTCTTTTGACCATGTTTTTGTACATGCATGCGTTGTAGGTTGTTAGTTTCTTTTACAAATTCTAATTGAAATTTTTAGAATTTGGGGGCACATAATGTACCGTTGGAAAAGGTCCTTTCAATACCTACTTGATGGTATATTACACACTTCAAAATTCTAAATATTGCAATTGAAAATTGCAAAAGAAGTTGATTGCACCTGTAGTGGGCCAACTCACAACGTGGTCACAAGAATCACACTCAATTTTGAGTGTGCTTTTTTTTACCATGTTTTGTTATAGTGTTTGGAGTCACATGCAAATTAAACAAAATTGAGAAGAATTTAACACAAATAGAAGAAGAGAGTAATCATTTTTTTTATCAAACCAAAGACTTGGGTTTTAGAGGCATGTACAAGTAGAACAAACACATTTCTAAGGTGACTGCGGGTGGAGGAAATAGCTAGCCCGTCCCCATTCTCCCTTAAATGCCATGCTTCAAATTTCATAGGCCATCTTAAAAGGGTTACCTTTTGTTTAGGGCAACCTTGAATAGAAGAGGGAGCCAACCCCTTTTCCTTCTCCAAAAAATTACCATGCTTTGTGTATCTTAGATAACCTTTGGTTTTGAGTGACCTTGAGTAGGGGACCTTGAATCTAAGGCAATCTTCGGTGGGCAACTTCTTGTTTAGGGTAACCTTTGATTAAAGAGGGAACCAATCCATTTTGAGCTTCTAAATTGGCACTCTAGTCTCAAGATTTTTTTTCTACTTTTGTTTAGTATGAGTAGAAATTATAGAGAAAAATTCATAAAATGAGTGTTTCAATTGTCATTGGTCGAGTGTAAGCCCCCATAGTTAGCACCTGGGTCTTAGGATTTATTTTCCACTTATGCTCATATTTAATATCATTTATAGCAAAAAAGACTAAAAAAGAGTGTTTACAACATATTTGGTAGAAGTCCCTATGAATGTAGTGTATTAGTCCTAGAAGTCCGAGAAGTGCCTTAAATATTTTCCTTTCCAATTTCCAATGTCCAAATCAGGTGTTTAGATAGCAATTAGGTGTTTGAAGTAGTTTAGGCTTTGTTGGCAAAGATAGGTAAAAACACCTAATTTAGGTTATAGTCAGACAAAATTCTGGGAAATGGTGATAGAGGTTTAGGTTATAAGAGTTAGAGGATTAAAGTGGGAATTGGTTCCCTAAGTCTTAGAAAAACTTGTAGATGACCCACATAAAGATCACCATCCAATTCATAAAGAATTGGGAAAATCACTTTTTACCCCTTGCAAGTAAAATCCACAAGTTGGGAGATTATGCAACCATTGGATGAAGGAAGGTGTATTTAGCTTAAGAACACACTAGGAGTGCAATGGCAAAGTTGGTTTGTGAAGATTCTCTAGTGTAGGAATGATTCCTTCCCAAAGGAATTAATTTGATAGGTGTTATTTTAGACCTTTATTATAAAGTACAAAATAAACATGGAAATTTTCACTCATCATTTGAGGGCTTCTTAGAAGTTACCCAAAAAGTTTCATAATTTTTTGGATTACAGAAGATGACTCCGTAGAAAGTCAACTGCATTTATTGATATTTGGAAATTCATAGAAAGTACTAAGATAGCGATAAAATCCTACTAAAATTAGGATCATGTGTTTTATCAAGAATAAGGTCCGCAACAAATTTCAAGACATTTTGACACCGACAAGTATCAAAATTAGTTGAGACTATGACTTTTAGCTGAATTCCAAAATTTTGAATGAATTGACTAGTATATGTGAAGCTTGCGATGTTTGATTGAAGTCAACTTGGACTCTTTTTTTTACTTTTTTGAACCTCCTAAAACACCTTGGCTAGAAATAATTTTGACAAAAGTCAAACTCCAAGTTTTGGATTTTGACCTTCTTCACTGGATTTCAAATCGCTAGATTTCACTTACAAAATGGGATAGAAGTTGGGAGAGGGAGACCTTAGACTAATTTGGGTCTTCTGAAGACAATGGTGTAATCCATTTGGCATGTGGAGTATTTCTCCAAAAGTTAAAGCAATCACAACAATAGAGTAGAAGTTTAAAAAATTAATTTTAGGGTTCTTTCTAGGAGTAGTTTGTTAGGTAATTTGAGGGGGAAAGAGGCCTTGAAAATGTATAAGAGGCCTCCCCTCCTCTCACTTTGCACCCCTTTTCTTCATTTTGAAGAATCGTTTCTTTCATTTTGCAATGGCCAAGTTTGTTGACATTGTTTGATTTTTGGTCATTTTGATCAAAACACTTGATTTTTAAAGTTGTTTTGGAGCATTTAGCTCCTATTGTTGATGTGTTTGAATCTCTTTCAAAGGATGCTGGAATCCCTTTGAAACACTTAGCTATTGCGGAAGTTTTCCAAATCATTTGCTAACATCTTGTGTTTTTAAGTCTTAATTTCCTACCTAAGAAGTTTTTAGTGAGGATTTCTTACATTTTTTGTTGAAAATCCCCCCAAGAAAGCCTTGACATGGAGAAATTGTGGTCCTAACATGAGTCATTGAGTCATTTGGTAGGTGATGTTTTTTATAATCCTCTAAAATCCCACAACCCAACATTGCTATTTGTTCATTATTTGTTCTAACCGGAACTTGAAGTTCTAACTAATTTTTTGTTTGTGTCTTGTAAGTGGTGCTAACCCACCACACGGCAAAGGGGCAAAGCTATTGCCTTAGTACTAAGTTTTTTTCATTATCAATTCTTTCTTTGTTGTTTAAATTTTGGAACTAACCTCCCAGAAGATGAAGCTTTGTTCCTAGTGCTAAGATTTTCTGTTTTTATTTTGTTAAAGGGTCCCCAAAAGGAACCCCAAGTATTTGGTTTAAATCCCAAAGTTTGGAATTTGAAAGCGAAAAAATTGGCAAGCAACGGCCAAAGGTTTTAGGAATAAAAACACAAAATACCAAAATTTGGTTATAGGCATTCAGCCCACTCCAACCCCCCCTCTAGTTAACCAACTTCCAACCCTCCAATTAGCTAGCTTCTGAACCCCTAGTTAGCCAGCTCCCAAAACTCCTAGTCAACTAGCCATTAATGGCCGGCTAGCAAAGTAGGCAGGGTGGGTTGGAAGGACCAGGTTAGAGGGTTCGCTACGTAGGCAGGCAAGTCGTAAAGACCAATTGCTAGTTTCTTGATTGAACTCAAGTGACCAAGAATCTTCACATACATCATACTTGGAAAGCTAAAAACTAGAATGATATCTAATTGGGTCCCAATTTTGATTTTTTAATAAAAAAATTTGCTATTGCCAGAGGTTTGATTTTGGGCAAAGTGAGTCTGAAAAAGGAAAAAAATCAGCATAGATTTGGTCCTTAGAACTTCTCCCAAAATACGAGAGTAAAAGAGGGACAAGTGATGTATTAAACCTCAAAATTAGAGTGGAAGCCCTTAAAGCTTGTGGCCAACAATTGAAGCTTGTAGAAGTCAAATCAACTTGGCTTCAAGCATTCATTTGCTTCTTGAAAAAATTAGCAAGGAATTTAGAGATTTGATTTGATAGGATTTGGTTTGCAAAAAATATCTAGAAAGAAAAGGAAAAAAATTGAACAAAAAAAAAAAAAAAAGAGTTAGGACAAGCTGTTAAAAAGAGTCTTTAAACTCTTCCAATGCACTACCGACTTCACCAAACATTTCAAAAAGCAATACAAAATGGAAGTGGAAGGAGTACAAGAAAAGGATGGAATTGCAATGCATGACAATGGAAATTTGGAAGTTGCGAATCCAAATTTTATTTGCAACTTCCAAGTTCATGAATTACTTCCCTTTACTTTGATTTTCCCCAAAAGAATTAGAGTAGCAATAACCATTAGTGTTAGAAACCAAACTTAAATTCAGACCATGAAGATCACTAGAAAAGTAGGATTTGAATTCAAAGTACTTGAACAAAGTCAGTAGCTTTTCAAAAAGTTATTAAACACCAAAAATAGAGAAATACTCCAAAAGTTATGCTTGGATGAAAAGTTGTGTAAAAAGTGGATGAAAAATTAGGAAATCATTTAAAAAAAAAAAAAAAAGAATATTAGAATCTAGGGTAGAAGTAGAAGTCAAAAGTCAAAAGAAAAATCAATTTCAAAAGTGAAAGGTCAAAGAAATTGATGGATGAAGTTTGAGGAATTGATAGACGGTCAAACTCCATTCATGAATAACTATTGCTAGGAAAATCAAAAATATAAGTGTTTAAAATTTTTTTTTAAGATAAATTGAGTGATTTTTACTTGAAATTCACTTAGACTAAAAAATAGCAAGTAGGATTAAAAGTTAAAAGACATAGTTAGAACAATAGGGAGTTACAAGGAATCTTTTAAAGGAATTTTAGGAGCAAGTTAGGTTTTGAATATTTTAGAGCATAATTTCAAGGTTCCAAAACTAGTTCAACCTTAGAAAATAAATTAGTATTGAAGAAGTTAGAGTAGCATGAAGAATTGATCAAAGATAAGGGGAAGTTGGATGAAAGTCAACCAAAGTTGACCAAATCAAAGTGAAATTCAGAATTTAAGTATAAGATAAGAAATAGAAAATAATCCAAAAATTCAAAGTGAATTTTGATAGTTAGAATGTTAGGAATCAATAGATAAAGTTTTAGAAGATAGTTTTAGTATGTTAAACTTCATCCATTGATATCTCCTGGAGAATTAGGTCAAACTTATAGTTTTTTTTATCATTTTGGAAAGGAAAAAACAAGCTCTACAAATCAAGATACTTAACTTTCCTACTTAACTACTGTCCATTGAATGTAAGTTTTGGTTGTCATAGTCAAAAACGGCCTACCTTACTAATTTTTTGAATTTGGTTAGTTTTTGCCACAAGAAAAGTATTAGTAGGAAACAACAACTAAAGTTCCATTTCTTAGAAGGATTAGTTGGATTCAACATATAGACACCCATAGAAAAAATTGACAACACTAGAACCTGGTTGTGTTCGCTTAATTCCAAGGGTAGGAATCAAGCTCCAACATAGAGGTCCTTGCTAATATGGTTGTTTGTCCTTCTAGAAGCTCGAAGTGCTTATACTACTTCAATTCTCTACTTTTGGGATCCAATTTTGTGTCTGAGAGTTCAATTAGGAATTTGAGAGATAGCCAAGCCTCCTGATTGTAAGATTTATTTAAAAGATTGAATCACATACATTTGCAAGTATATGTGATAGGTTTTGGCTAAAACACTTAGGTAGTAGTTTCTAGTAAAAGAGTCCTTTCAGCTTTAGATATATTTGTTGTCAATCCATTTAGAGGTTACCATGCAATTTGAGATAGTTGTAGAAATTTATATTTATATTTATCAATAGTATTCAAATAGTACATGGTAGTAATTCAAATAATAAGAATGATGGTGCAACCAAAGATTGAAAGAAGGATTTTTCTAGTATAAAAACATGCCAAAAATTCAACAACCAAATTCATTTGTCAAAATTCCCTACTGATCAAAAGATTTTTTTTCCATTAGGATTTTAAGGAGGTAATTATTTTATACCTTATTACAAATATTGCACAAGAAGAATATGAGATTTTTATAGTATTGAAGAACTTCCTAAAAGTTACCCAAATTTTTTTGAATTTTTTTGAAATATAAAGGATTACTCCATAGAAAGTCAACTGCTTTTACCAATGATGAAAAAATTCTAGAAATTATCGAAATAGAAGAAAAATCCCGGTAAAAATTAGGATATAATTTTTAGTGATAATAATGTGCCCCAATAATTTTCAATGTATTTTGACAGTGGCAAGTAATTGAACCAATGGCTTCCTCGAATGTAGGCAAATTTTAAATATATTCGATGCATTGGGTGACAAACAAGGAGTTGGAGACATTCAAACAAGGACAAAGAGGAGTCTTTTCTTAATCCCACAAACCCTCCACACTTTCCAAGTAGGTCAAATCCTTTAAAAATGCAAATTTTGTCATTTGGGATTTTTACATTTTCTTTGATTGACTATTTCTTGGCTTCAATGAGCCCAAATGACCTAGAAGTTGGAAGTAGGATTGGTGTTGGAGAAGTAGAACCTTTTGAAGCCAATGGCACAATTTGTTTATCATTTAGAGCTTTTCTCCAAATTTTAGGTAGGGTCTAGCAATAGGTTTGAATGTTTGATTTTTTAGTAATTAACTATAATTAGCGTTAATTCAAGAAAAATCTATAGATTAAAATAAAGAGAGGGAGGCCTCGGAAAGAGTATGAAAGGCTCTCTTTCCTCTCACTAATCAACCCTTTTCTTATATTGCCAACTCACTAACATCTTATCGTTTTTAAGTTTTGGCCTAATTTGGCCATTTTATGTTTCCTTGTGTTCTTCAACATTTGCTCATCTTTCATAAGGTTTGGAAGCTTTTCTTGAAAGACATGGGAGTACTATCAAACATTGGATTTGAGATTTCATATTTTAGGTGGTTGAATCCCCAAAAGCTATTTTTTTAATTATTGAGTCACATACTAATTCTAGGGTGTTTCTGGCCAAATTTTGGCGAGGCTATTAGTTAGAACCCTTAGTTTTTGCTTCAATTTTGGATAAGTGATCTTGCACTAGCTCCTTGTATGGAAAATCTTGTTAGGGAGAATTCCCTCTAGAGTTTGATCTTTAGACACATGATTGTTGAGTTCTTTGTGTTTGGTTTGTGTTCTTTTTGTTGTAATCTTGCACTCACTTCTTGGATGGGAATTCCCCTTGGAAAATCCCTCTAAAGCCTTGACCTACTAGATAAGTGTCTACGTCAAATTTTCTAATATTTGAATCATTGTTGAAATCATAGTATTAACTAAGTTGGATTATTTTGTTTTTTAAGCCCTTATTGTCCGTCTTGTGTTGTGGTTGTTTTCTTTTATCCTCTTTGTGTATGTTTTGTTTTATATTGGAGCTTTGACTTTATTTTTAACATTACTTTTTAGTTTGGGCCAAACTGTATTTAGTGGCAAAGCTTTGGTGTTACAGAAGCTACTTAGAAATTCTCTTAGTTTTCTATCCTTTTGTGTTGTTCTAGCTTTGTTTGGGTTAACCATGTGATCGCAAACTTCAAACATGTGTATTGTTAGTTTGGCAATGGGCTCTTTTCTCTTACAACCTAATTAGTTTTAACCCATTAAGGACTGGTTGACCACTTTGTGGTCAAAATTGTCACTTTTTCATTAGTGGGGAGAATTCTGCACTGAGTTTGGATATGAACCAAAGGGGACGGTTGTGGGGAATTGGGAACCAAGTGCATTGGGACAATTTGTAGAACAATCTAAGTCGGCATGCAATTTTGGGATTCAAAAAACTGAAGAAACACTAGCTGTAAATACAACTATCAATGTAGAAATATCGACATAAACGCAAAAGACAACATACACTATATGCAATGACAAGGCATTCAATGTTTATAGGATGGTTTGGTGGAAACTAAGAACTATGTATGGGAACAAGTAAGTTTCCATAGGGGCTGTGTTGCGATGCTCAATAAGAAACCCGTATTTTAAATGACATCAAATGTAATGACCTATGTTTTTATGTCAACAATGACATTCAATGTAACATCTCAATGTTACTTAGGACGTTATTGTTGACATAAAAATATGGGTCATTACATTTGATGTCACCTAAATCCGTCAACTTCGACATAAAAAAACTTTGATTTCTTATAGTCATGTAGCCTTTCTGCTAGTGATGCGAATGGGAGAAACATGGATCTGAGTTCTATGACTCGTGAAGGTGAAGCTTTGCGATGCTATTGCATTGTATATGTGTTCATTATGTGAAAATACATATTTGTTTGTTAAATTGGAGGGATTTTTTTAGAGTCTCAAGAAGCAAATGGGGTTATACTTCACTTGAACTCTTTTTTTTACCTCTATTTGACAAACATTTGAATTTAGTTCTTTCATTTCTATACTTGAAGATGTTTTAATATTTTAGTGTGCCTGTTTGAAGTTGTAAAAACAAAAGGTAAAGCGTGTTTTACCTTTTTTTGATTGTTTTTAATGGATTAGTAGTCCATGGAGATGATGTGGATAGGCTTATGGAGGATAGGAGGTGGCTCATGGATGTATTGTGGCCCATGTGGCATTTTAGTGGCCAAAATCCACTTGTCTAAGTGGATGGCATGGAGGTTGAGGTGGTAGATGAGGTAGAGGTCATATTCTTCCTCCTCTTTGTTTGCTTAGGAGAGTTGTGACCATGGAAAGACATTGCACATTGTACATGAAGTTTTCTGCAATGAAATTTTGAGAGCTTGTATATCTTATTTTTTAATTCTGAAAAGCTATTACTCGCTAAGTTTGGAGTTAGTATGTGTAAGTTATGAGTTTGGGAGTGAAATGTTGTGGAGCTACCTCGGATTTTCAAGAGAGTGAACTATGGTAGACTATGAAAGTTGGAAAATACTTTAGTTTTGAATGAAACTTAAAGAGGTTGTAGATACTTATGTTAGCTTTCCAAAATGATATTATTTTCTTAGTTTGAAGTTAGTATGTGAAGGTTGTGAACTAGGAGTGAAGTATAGGTGAGGTGCCTTTGAGTTGGGAAGGGTAAACTTTGACTAACTATAAAAGTTAGAAAGTACTTTAGTTTTGAGTGAATTTTGGAGAGGTTGTAGAAATTTTTGTTAGCTTTTCAGGGACATATCACACTCTTAGTTTGGAGTTGTAGAGCAGCTGTGGGACTCATTCTTCTATCAAACACTTTTTCAAGGGGAGTTTATAGAGAGTATAAGTTTTTTTCTACTATCTTTTACAAACATATGATGTATATTGAGACTCAATGATATCTTGTGAAGGGTATATGGGGATGTGATATTATATTGGTTCATATGGTTTCATCTAGAAATTTACCATTATCTTTGTAACTTTATATCACTATGGGATCTTCCATTTTATTGGATCACATCTAGTTGTAGCTAAAAGCCCTGCGATTTTCCAAAGCAAGGCCTCTTTACTTGACAGTGCTTAAAAGCATTCGAGGCAAAGAGTTGCTAAAAGGCATTGTTGAATGGTATACAATCTAGTACACTACTACGAGCTGTAATTGCCTATAGAAGTTCAAGAAATAGGTTTTTTTCCTATCACAATGGGTACTTAGAGTGGAGGGGCGGTGAGACCATATAAGGTTGTGCACTAGTTTGCTGTACGGAGCTTCATTGCACTTGTTGTGTATAACTGTCACATTTTGTTGAGCTCTTTCGCATAGTGTTGTCACTATTGGTTTTGTGCCTTGGGGTGGTTTCTTTATTGTGGTGGTCGTATGTGATTGTTCGGGAATAGATTCTTGTAATTAGGCTACTTCGTCGAAGTTGGAGTGTTCCTAAGTGAGTTGAAGCTTCAGATATTGTTGCCTCTATAGATGTGAATAAGTTCCCCATTTTTTTCGTTAGGGTGGGGAAATCGTGAACTAGTTGTGGTAGAATTGTGTGTGTTGGTTGAACACTGTTATGTGAACCCATTTTGAGAGCCTTCTATTATTAATGATGGGAGGTCAGTGCATTTTGTGGTTCTGCATATGGAGACAATGTGGAAATTTTCCTTGGTGGTCTTTGGAGAGATTGTTCTATCGGCTAATGTGGTAGCAATTACTTGAAATTGGGTGCGAGAATAGCATTTCGCATTTTGTATTGTTAGTTGTAGATGGGGATGTTGAGCAATTGATTCAGAAGACGATGTAGTGACATACAACCAAATTTCCTCCATTTTTTTCGACCATGTGTCTAATGCTTGGCTATATGCATCATGGAATCAACCCCTTCAATTGTGTACAATAGTTAATGTGAGCCACTTTGGAGGTTTGTTTAGTCTCTTGCAAATCATTGCATCTTATGTCTCCTTTGACATTTGTGGTCAGTTTCTTCTTCTACGCTTAGTAAAGCAATCATTGAGGTTTAGTTGAACCTACTTACAAGGCATTCACAAAGGTAGAGCAATTCTTGGGAAACTCCATCTCGGCATTCCCTTGAGTTTGAGATTTTCTTCTTAGCCATCATCATGCTAAAGGATGAGACACATGGTCTTGTAAGCACAAGAAAGAATTCCTCCTAAAGAAATACAATCCAAAAACGTAACTAAGCTGTCACATACACAATTTTAGACATACTTGACAAAGATGCATTATAAAATCCTACATGAAAACAAATTTTTGCCACAAATTGCAGTGCAAAACAAAAAATCAGATATGGCACTTCCATCGGTACCGTCAGATCTTTGAAAGTCCTTAATGTTCTCTAGTTATTATCATTTAACCCATTTGTTGTAGAAACGCCTTGCCCACCCCCTCAATCAACCATAGACCTTAATGGATTAATATACAAGTAAGTGAGGTTCATTATTTAAATCCTAGAAAAGTCATTAGAGTCTTTAGTTAATTTGTTAGAGCATTAGATGTTAGAGTTGGAGTTTTTTATAATTTAAAGATCCAAAAATAAGAAGTCCCATAAAGAAATCAAATAGTCTAGATGGGAAAGGATCAACTAATCAATCGAAGGGCCTATAAGAAAGACCATGGGGGGTTGTTTGGCTTCAAAGTGCCACCTAGATTATGGAAGCCAGGTCCATGGTTTGCAAAGGTGGAGAAGGAAATTATATAGGAAAAAGACAAGGAAGAGAAGATCCAATATTTGGAAGGAGGTTTGATCATATGTTGAAGTTAATGTGGGAGCTTGTGAGTCCTAATTCATCACCAAGGACTCATTGTTTTCTTTTTTTTGTATTTTGTTATTTTGAGTATATAGTTTTATACACAAAAATCCCCTCCAAAAGTATAGAACCAAAATAGGTATGTGTCTTATCAATATAGCATTTGGTCTAAAATTAAAATATTATAGCTAGAATACTCCAAACCACGACTTGTACATAGGTTAGAACCCGAGTAATCGTGGTCAATTGGAAAATTACGTACTATTGCTTAAACTTTGGCACTTCATATAGGAGAGACATCTCTAGAATAAAATTGATTGAAGGAACCCTAGTGAGGTCTTTAGGTAAATTCTATGAGATAGGTTCTAGTTTCTCCATTCCATTGATGAAATAACGAAACCCCAATTGTTAGCTTACAGGAGTTACAAATACCAAGACGGGACAATAGAGGAATCTACAACTAAAAGGGGGTGACTTGGAGTTAAAATCATGCCCGGGACTCAACGGCAAAGTCAGTTCGCCAAGATTTCCCTCAATGTGAAAGATTCCCTAACCACTAGTATTTAAACGAGAGAATGGATTTTATTCCCCCTAAGCCAATGTGTAGAGTAAGAATATGAGCCTATATATGTGTTTTGTTATTCCATGAGAGGTTTTGCAAAAAGTTTCAAATTTTTTTGATAGTCAGAAGATGCTCTTCTAGATGGTCAACTACCAAAACCTATGATGGAAAATTCCTAGAAATTATCTAGGTCGTGATAAAATCTCACTAAAAATGGAAATAGCCTCTTTTACATTAATAAGACACCCCTACAAGTTTTAGGACATTCTGATTGTTAGAAGTATCCGAATTTGCAAGATTCCTCGACAACCGACATAATTTAAAGACTAGGGTGGAGTTGATCCATGGAGCGGGAGCATACAAAACTAAAATGAGGTTGAAGATAGGTCTTCTCTTACTCCCCAATATATACTTAAGAACCTAGGCCAATTACCTTTGCCAAAACAGTCAAACTCCAAAAGTTGGGTTTTCATCCAACTTTGGCTTTAAGTTGGTGCTAGGTTTCATTGAAATTTTGGAGATAGGAAAAGGGGTGGAAGTTCCTATGCGCAAAAAATGGATTTCTGAAGCCAATGGTATAATTCATTTGTGATTTGGAGGTAATCTCCAAAAGTTAGGTTTACGGACCAACATAGAAGTAAAAACCTTTAAGAATGAGAATGAAAATCCAAAGTGATAGGATTACCTCAAATGAATGAGAGGAGGTGGGTGCTTGGGATAGAGTATGAAAGGCACCTCTTCTCCTTTCAATTCACCTCCATTTATTGTATTTAGGTCTGTTAGATCCAACTTATGTTGATATTTTGGCATTTTAAACTAAAAACCTTGGAACGGTGTTTTGGAGGCACTTTTGGCTGATTGTTGTTTTCTTTCAAGCTTTTTGAGGTTTTTGTGGGTCCCTTGCACCTTGAATTTTTCGCGCTAACCATCTCAAGTCATTTGGAGGCTTAAGAGTTCACTCTTATCTAGCTTGTTGAGAGACCGTGGTTTCATATTATTTCTTGAGGGGTTCTTTTGGTCTTCCTTACTACAAGAAAATGAGTGTTTAATGACTATGAAAATATGACTAGAGATGACTGACAACTACTCATAGTCATATTTTTGGAGCCTAAGACGTTGGAAAAGAATATGACTACAAATATGACTGCTAGTCATGTTCTAGTATGGTATTTTGAGGATGTATAGTATATGTCTATTGGGAACACCGAAATACTTCATAAAGAACAATGGGGAACATGTTTGGAGAACGTCCAATCATATTTGGTAGTCATATTTTTACATCAATCATATTTTGCAGTCATATCTTTATGGTTGTGACTTTTTTTTTCTTTTGGGGCAGCCCAAGGTAAATTTGAGTGGGAAACATGCTTGGAGAGGTCCTAGTCATATTTTTGCTTCAATCATATTTTGTAGTCATATTTTATAGGCAATCATATTTCACAGTGACATTTTTTTTTGTATGTGTGGGCAAACCAAGGAAAAGGTTGGTAATCTAAAATGGCCTTCTCATATTTGGGGCCTAGGGACCATCCCTTGGGGTGTACGCATCACTTCTTTTTTTTATTTCTATTAAAAAAAGGATTATTTTCTATTGTATGTTTTGCCTATAACAAAATTGGCATTCAATAAATTTGGGTGCCACATGTTCATATTTCAATTCATGAATTACAAAAAAGTAAATTAATTAATGGTAGGAGACAATAGATGGGTTCATATTTGGATCATCTCGTAGGAAGGGATTGGGGAAGGGTCTCCAAATGCATGTGAAACGTATTTTGATTTTGAGGTTCATATACACTTTTGGTGATAGAGGCAGTCTTCAAAAGTAGTATTTCAAACGTAGACTTCGTTATCATTACAAAAAGGGTTTATTCTTTCACATGCACATTAGGTCAAGAAAGATGGTCAATCTTGTAAGAGAGTGCAATGGCAGCGTCAGTGCTTGATGTGTCATATGATGAATGCTATCCATTTCATTGACATTTTTCCTATAAAGACCAACTGGGAGACCAACATGGTTACATAGTGTATTTCTGTGTGATGTGTTGAAGAGAATGCTATACAAAATTCAAATTAAAACATGAAAGACAACTTCATTTACAACACTTCTAGCTATGATTGGGGACTCAATCATAATTTGCATCAAAGAATTCTAGTAACATATCACACTTTAAAAAATAGATAAAAATTATAGAAGATAGAGAACGATGAAATTGGATAATCTATAGTGTTAGTTTTGGATAAAAAATACCAAAGTTCATCCAATTCAAATTAAAAAAGCAATTTGAAATGTAGTGACATTTAGAATCCAATTTTGAAAGTAAAAATGAATTTAGACTTATAGGCTATAAAAATGTTGGATGAAATCTTGAAGGATGAATTAGAGTCAAAACTTCATCCATTTATGTTTTTTTGTTGTTGGGTTTCAAACCCTAAGTTGGATATTTAAGTATTGTTCAATGGACATTCTAAGCAATGACAATTTTTTTCTAATGATAAACTATAAGTGGTTCATATCTAAACTAAAACAAATACAAACTATAAAAATTAGAGGTTTTAATTGGTTTTGGCTAATCTAGACCAAAACTCTAGACCTCCAAATATCAAGGATATAGATAAACACTCGCATATATCATGTATTGAAGTTTGTCTCTTTCTTAACCCTTTAATGACCGGTTGACTAGTTTTTGGTCGATTTTGGACTTCGTGTTTGCTATTGTTCACAAAACATTTGATTTCAAAAAACCCAAGGATCAACGCAATTAGAATATCTTCATATGCTCCAAACAATTCCAATTTCAAGAGAGTGCATGCAAAAACGCATGAGCTATGCTCATCCAACCTTAAATGTCATGAGCCTTCACAAGTGAAATATCATAAAAAAAAAATACATATTTAATGTAAGGGATGACTACTCACATGTGTGAAAGAACTAGCTGGAAGGTTTTTGATTGATTTTTGGAGGATTTACTAAAATTTATGCCCAATTGTGGTAGATCGTATGAAGCACCATTGTTGAAGGTTGTTTATAAAATATCAATCTTTGAAGATTATTTACAAGCATGTGCATCATTGGATCACTTTCATTTTTTGTTTGGTTCAAGTATCTGCCCTATAAAACCAATTGATAGGATCCGATCTAGGATTTGATCCTTAGAGTGGTTATAAAATTTCCCTTTGTCACAATTGTATTCAAAAGTTGCGCTCACCCCCCAAATCAACCACAGTCACTAAAGGGTTAAGAAGGTTCTTTGCAATATCATATAAGTCATTACTAGAAGAAATCTTTGTTTGCCTCAACAAAATCTATATGATGTGTTTGTTGAGGCAAATGCAAAATTTGTGATGAGAAACACAGTAAAACACAAATTTGCTATCAAAACAACCCATTTTTAGTGTCTTTTGGTGAAACATAGTCATAGAATTTTAGGGGTTAAAAATGATATTGTGAGCAAATAAATGGGCTGAACCGACCCTTGCTCGTCCCTAGTTTTACCTTTGGAAAAAATGCAAGAACTTTTTATTTGCTACGCATGATAAAATTTGCAAATTTTGAATTCATATTTGCAATCAGATGCCTCAAATTTTATTCAGAGAGATGTAAAATAAAAATGAATGATACACAAAATAGGGGTCTTTTGTTTACATGCACCCTTGGAATGACTATGGGAGGACAGAGGGGGGCGGTTCCCCCAGTTGTGAGCAGACTGTGTGGTCCCTTCCAATGTTCAAGTAGGTAACATGGAGCAAATCTGGTAAGGAAGGGAAGAAGAAGAAAAGTTATCAATGGCCTGGAACTTGCACTTTGTGGTCCCACTAGGAAGACTCGCATTTCATGTAAGTTATGCTTAGATCACTCAATTGCCTTCCTTGTCAAGCAAAACCTGTGTGGCAACACAGCAGCTTGCACATGAAATGATAATGACTCACCGTGAAGGTTTCAATTCAAAAACAAAAGGCAATTATACACCTAGGAGTCCATTACTTCCACCAAATTTGGGTGACGTGGTGGACTGATACTTACAGTTCCTCAATCCATAGAGAATGAGCCTCGTTGCCATGCAACTACCTAATTCTGTTGAAGTCTTATGATCGTGTCTGGTACTTTTGGAATGCAGAGTCTCTCAGAACTTGAGCAAGCTTGGGAGCAACCAAGTAACTTTTGGAAAGCATTCAAAAGCCCACATGGTTTGTCCCTTTGGGTCCAAATCCATCTAGTAGTAACTTTGTCGTGCTCGAAGAAAAATTGGAGGCATACTTGGTGTGGAGTTGGTACAGTGTTAATTTACCAGTACTTTTTCCAGGAAACTGAAACTCTGAATTGGCTTTAAAAACGGTGTGAGGTTAAATTAGCAGCTTGAAACATAGGCTAACCAAACCATAAAGAATTAGGCATATCTGGCAAAAGTGGCATGTGACAATATTTGTGACTTCAGCAACTTTGATGAAGTAACTCTGTCTCAGAAGAGAAACAAGGGAGGCATGATTAGATAACCCCTATTGCTCTCCGACATCCACTTTTTGCATGATGAACAGATCAAAACTCAAGTTTCATTGTCATTATTGCTTGGATGAAAGTTGTCCTAATTTGTGGAGATACTTTATCAAGTTGTTGACCCATCTAATGGTTGGATTTGGTTTCATTCAAGTACATATTTTTCTAAAATTACAAATGTGCAAGTATGGCAAGTGGTTGACCAAGTCAAAATTGCATTGACTCTAGTTCAAAATTGGATTTGCAAAAATGAGGTCATAGATTTTAAGAACATGAGAATTTCAAACAATGACTATGTGAAGAGAACCTCATTTCAAATCCATTCCAACAATATTTTCTCAAAAAAATTAATTTGTTTTCCTTGTAATCAAATTTTGAAGGAATTTTGAAATTTCGCTTTCAAAATTTATAAAAAAATGTTGGTGATAAAATTGGTGAATCTAACCATATGGATGGAATCTACAACTCGAATCTACTACTTTTATTTGTATATCAATTCCAAAATATTCTTCCAAATCTCCCTTTAAAATTATTTGTCTCAAATCGTCAATTCTGGAGAAGACTCTAGACATTTAGGGGTTAACTTCCACATTTGTAATTTTAGAAAAATATGAACTCTAGGAATACAAATCCAACCACTAGATAGGACAAGAACTTGATAAAGTATTTCTACAAATTAGGATGACTTTCATCCAAGTAGTAATGAGGATGAAACTTGATTGGGTGCCCAAATTATGAGTTATGTGGACCAAAGATTGTTGGCAAGTTGGGTAGCTCATGAAAAACCATGATCTCTTAATTTTAAAACTTTGTAAGTCTGTGAGTGACATGATGTAGGATGTAATTGTTCCAAAAAAACCCTAAATTTAGTACAAAAATATCACTGTAGGAGGAGTTAAAAGTTTGTTGATCCTATTAGGTAAGTGGGAATTTTTTTAATCTTCTAATTTCAAATGCTATAATATTAAAATCTATATAGACAAAAATTATGAATTTTTTCTAGACCTTCTTGTAGTACTCTAGTAAACTTTTGTAGAGTTGAATGTTTTTTCTAATTTTTTTGTTTCTTGTTGTCCTAGAAATAGTAGCTTTTGACAATTTCTACCCCAAATGGATCTTGGTCCTTTAGGGGTTAACCCTATTGTCTGTTCAATGTATGCAAAAAACCTTAGGTAGGTTCACAAAGTCAATTTTAACTAGATGTTTTGCAAATTTTTGTCACAAGGTGTGAACATGTACTTCTTTGGTGGAAATAAGATTTTTTCCCAATCAGGTGCCAAAATCAAAATTCTACAATCCAAAATTTTTCAGGCAACTTGGGTACCTCTAGGTAGAGTGTGCAAATTCTTCTTCTAACTTGAAATTTGGTAGGTATGTAACTAGCATAATATAAGATGCAATTCTAGAAAAAACCCAATATGTTATGCAATAATATCACTTCAAAAGTTAATGTATGTTGGCCCTATGACACATAGGATTTTGATTTTCACATTGAGAGTGAGCAACTCAAAAAAATTTTGATTATTGGATTGCACGGTTTAGGAGATACTTAAGTTTGAAGTTTTATTTGGGTCAATGGAAATGTGGTGCAACACACTTTGAAGGAGCATATCTTTGTGCTCAAAATATTTCCAAATGATGCCCTTTTTGTGCTCAGTGTGAGATAAGAGAGTTGAAAATATAGATGTAATATTTCAATTCATGGTGGAGGTTTGCAATGCACAATCGTCACTCAAATGAGAGTAGTGTTTGTAAGAAGAAAAAAGAATGGGACACTTGTCTTCTCCTTGAATTCCTTGGATTTGCCCTTTTCAAGGTGGATCTGATCTTTTCAAGGTAGGCAAGAATTACATTGTTTGGCTGACTTTTTAATCCATGCTGAAACCAAACCCTCAAAAATGAGTTGTAAACTATAATACACCATTTAACTATGAGAAATTCCAAAAGGCAAATTTTCATTGCAAATTTGATGAAAATATTGTTGTTGGATTTATAAAGCGGTCTTTTTTTTTAGAAATAGTTTTTATTTATTTTAAACTCAAAATTAAAAAATGGACAACTCAAAAAGAGGGGCAATGACCAAAAAATGTGCAAGTGTAAAAACGTGCCCCCCATTTTAGCCATTAATTTTGTGTTTGGCATTTCTTTAACCCCTAAAAGCCCAAGGGGTTTGGACAAAACAAAAATGTGTTGTAAAATGTAAGCTCTATGTCTTTTTTGAAGTTTGCATCAATGAAGATAATATGAAGCACGAAAAGTAGAAAGTATTCATATAGTTGAAATTGTGAAACTATTTGTAGATCATTTTCAAATGAATTTTGAAGATATAACTTCAAAAATTCACCAAAAATACAATTTCTCTTGTTAGCATTTAAATGTTTTTTAGATTGTTCAAAATTGTGGTTTCTATTGATTTGTGAAAAAGTGCATAGGATCCAGTAATGGGAACATTGAATTTTCCCCCAAATAGTAAAATTTTCAACACTAATCGAATCCTAAACACTTTGTGCTATTTCTCTTATAATGCTTGTTTGACCAGAGTGATCTTAGTTTTGAATGTAAATATTGAAAGACAACCCAATCTTTCTAAAAAACTGAAAAAAGTTTTCTTCTGCCCAAGAATGCTTCCTGAAGTCAGGCAGTGACCAAAAAATGGTTGCTTGAGCACTTAGGGGGTTAACATGGTTCTTCAGATAGTGTTTTCAACCTCAAAGTGTCAAAAATACTGTTGAAAATACTGTCGAAAATCACACCCATTTTTGTACAGTAGCGAGCCTTCGTAAGCCTCACTTGCCCATGCTGCTCCAGTCTCTGCTGATCAGACAGAGAAAACTTTATTCTCTTTGTGCCCAAGCTTCAATCAGTTGTGCTCAAGGATGGGGTGATGATTATCATCCATACTGCACCACCAAGACGGAGTCGCCCGACTGACTGACGGAGAGGCCCTGAGTCCAATTACCTTGTGCCAGCAAACTGGGGCATCTGCTGGCCGGCTGCTGCAGCCTTTCCCCCCCTGAGATTCATTCCAGTTCAGTTGCTAGTCTAACTTAAGTATTGTCACCAAACTGAACCTTTGTGCATCAGTCCCATTTGCACTCCACATTCACAAATGCTGGGCACATGGAGCCCTGGCATCTGAGTTCCCAGAAACCTTGTCTTCTTCCCCGCCCGTCCACCCGCCCCCACCATCACCACCACCACCTGCCACAGGGTGGGCTCTGCCGGAAGGAGGGCATCACGTTCAGTTATCATCTCTGCTGCTGGAGGGCACACACCTCCACACTTTGGGAAACCAGCCCACTGGGGGCTCCCCGTTCAAGGTTCTGGAAGTGACCGACTGATCTGCCTCCTCATGGTTAAGTTACTGCACTGACTACCTTAACCCTTAAACGTCAACACGGACGTTTTGTGTCCGATGGATGACAAGGAATTCTCCTTGTGTAGGACAGAAGTGCAACTATTCATCCTCGGAATTAGGGGTGGGAAGGGAAGATCTTCTACAATAGTTTGACCTCCAATGGATATTTTGTTTTATTTAAAAGTAGATGATGTCACACGGTTCCAAAAACCATGATTTCCACAATCACCAATCCGTCCTTTAAGGGTTAAATTGAGTTGGCCTACTACAACAACTTAATCCTTAGAGAACGCAATCCCTATGACTAAGGTAGTCAACAAAACTGCTCTGATTATTGGACCAATAGGTGCATTTTGTTTTACCACAGTCTACAATGAAATCATCCATCGGGCACGAAACGTCCTTGTCGACATTTAAGGGTTAACTTAGGAAGGGTGCAAATTTAGGAGCGATAAAAATAAAGAAAAAGAAAAACAAGTAGCAAAGTATGCTATGGTAGAAGCACCCAAATGTAACACGTGTCATTCACAAACACCTAAAAAAGAACCAAAATCCAAGCGCTTGTGGACCCAAAGTAGACAAGTAGGGTTCCAAGGAGTTGTCACTTTTTCAAGAAGTAGCCAATCACTGACACTTGATCCAAGTTTAGAGTGTGTCGATATGTCCGTGCCTACTTTGGTGTTAGTCTAGTGTCCACAATAGGTGCAACTATGAAGTTCTTTTCAAAAGTTCGTATAATATTCCTACAAGCTCAGAAAAATATGAAACCAATTTTGTTGGTTTCCTAAACCATTTCCTCACATACACACACACACACACACACACACACACACACACACACACACACCATTTTTTTTCCTATACACATACTCCGTATGTATCAAGAGATCCAAAATAAGTGTTGCCTTTAGGTGCTTCTACCTTACAAGAGGCTCTTATAAGAGGTTGAGTCTCTGGAGCTCAACATATATGAAACAACTAAACCAAAGCGAGTGGTGAAGAACAATGTCTCTCTTTTCATGTTTTTCATGTTTAAGGTGGCTTGGTTTATAAGTAGGGGAACTACTCAAACTTCCTTATAGCTTCTTTTGTCGAAGCAAAACCTCCCCTCTCTACAATAAACCAATCTTGGACAAGCAAACCATCCATGACAAGTACCTAGGAATTGACCCATTAGAGTCTTACACCAACCCATGACAAATTTTTTTTAATAAGTGAGATTAGGACTACATTAGGTTGGTTAGTGACCAAAATCAATGCCTTAAGTGATGGGGATGGAGTTATTAGTAATAGCTTTAAGAACTTCTACCTTTTTTGTGTAAATTCATCACAAGAAGTTATTTTTTTGTATTCCTTCGTGTTGTAGTCATGTTAGGAAATGGGGTAGCCATGTTAACAAATATTGTGATTGCTTTAGGTGTTAAGATGATCATTATGGAATTCAGGTTGTTTTTTCTTATTTTATGAAGTATCAAAGTAGCAATATAAAATGTTATAGAGGTGCTCCAAGTTTCAATATTCATCCACACATTGCATAGAAAATCTCACATTAGCACATTTCACATGTCAATAATTCTATTTTCATCCACAATCTAGCAATTTCATCCAAGATTTTTTTTATTTAAAATTTTTCTAGCAAAAAACTTCATGGTTTGCTTCCATTTTTTAGCCAATTATTTTTTCTAGTGCAATCTAGCATTGTAATGCCCAAAAAAGCCTTGTTATGGATACACTTTTGTTGGTTTGAGGGTAGTCTAGAGACTCTTTGGGGCCAATTGGGCAACATACTTCAAAAAATTAGAATAAATTCATACTTTGACAAAACAAATAAATTTCAATTGCTATCTTCATTTCTCAAATTTGACTTTGTATGGAAAAAAATCTATTTTTTTGCTAACAACAACATGGCAAACCACTTGTTCTACTTGTCATAGGCTATTTTACCTTAGTCCAAAGTCCAAAAAATCAGATATAAATTGGTACAATCACTAGTTGAAACATGCCTATGTAGACTAGACAAGTGGCCCACAAGTAGATCCACATGACTAGTTTGACCACATGTGGATCTTCTTGAGGATCTTTTCCTTTGTCTAAGCAAATCTTGTTTCCACTAGTGTATATAATGGCATTTTATTTCTAGAAAACAAATATATTGCAAATATTTTGACTTTAGTAAATTAGTACTACATACATAAATATGGGAAATCTATGTACTAAAACTTGTGTGCATTCTAATTGGAAATTAGAATAATTATAATTAATAAATACAAATGTAACATTATTAGTGAACTAAGCAAGTGAACAAGTGTATACTCTTGATCACAATTGGGGCAAATGTAATCTTCTTCAATAAGGCAAAAGGTTTCCCTAAATAAAAATCCAAAGCTTAAGTATTATGCACATGTCAATATTGAAGATATTGTATTTTGGAAATTCAAGAAACAAGTAAATTAGAGAAGATGCACCAACAACGATCATATGCTCAAGAAATATATCAAATATATAGCTACATCAAAGGAGTATCTAACTCTAGTTTCAAATGGTCATCTTTACCAATTATTCTCTCCATATTAGTGAACACAATATTATTTTAGTACAAACCTTCCAAACACTCTACTATTGCTTTATAGTAGTATACAACCCACTATTCATGGTTGTTGAAACAATTCAATATCATTTGATTGTTGAAATTGGAAAATATGATAAATTGAACCAAGGACAAAAATTGTAGATCCATTCTTCATTTGGAGCTTTCCAATGCAGTTAATTCTTCTCCAAATTTAGAACTAATTACATATTCTAAAAGCTAAGGAGGGACAAAATACATTAAAATTTGAGGTATAGGCTATTGCAGTATTACTCAACCATCTCTTTAAATTATGTAAAGCAAAAAATTGCACCTACAACTCCCACAAATTAGGTCTTATTCATTACTATCCACCAATATTGTTTTGGCTCTAGACTTCTCTTCAAAGCCTCAAATCAAGTGAGCATCTAGTAGATTGATAGAAGATTAGTGATAAATTGGTGGTGGATTTAATGTTTACAACTTCTAGAGCTATCTAATTAACCAAGATTGTGCTTTATTGTTTCTAAATTTTTTGACTTCTCCTTTTCTTTGTCTCATTCTTGTTTGATTTGCTTTAGAATTTAATATTTTTTCTTTATCTTGTGCAACTTTCAAAATATATTATTAGTTTTAAATTTGGTGAAGAATTGACCATGTAGTTAGGGACTCAATAAGGAATGGATTGTTTTGTCCTGAGCTCTAGTAACGGTTTAAGATTTGTGATAATTAAGGACATGCATACTTTAATATAGAGCAAAAATGACTCAAATAGAGACACAAGCTATCAATATATTAGTATGGTACTATGGTAGAAGATCTAAATTATGTGTGTCATTTTAAATACTTTAACAAAATGCAAGAGTATATTTTTGTAGAGGTGTATGGATCTCTCTAAAGACATAGAGGGATATTTGAATACAAGAGGGTGCTTTTGAGTCCCAATTTGACACTGGGTTCATTGTTTTTTTTTGTTTTTTTTTGTTATTTTATAGTTTTGAATGTAGTTTTATATACAAAAAGCTTCCCAAAGAGTGTAGAACCAAAATATATGTTACATACCAATATAGCATTTGGTCTAAAAATAGAATATTATGGCTAGGATATCCCAAACCACTACTTGTATATAGGTTAGAACCCGACTAATGGTAGTAAATTAGAAGATTATTTATTATTGGTAGATCGGCTTAAATTCCGCATGCAAGAGACATGTCTAGGCTAAAATTGGTCAAGGGACCCCTAGTGCAATGTTTAAGTCAATTTTCGGCAATAAGTTCTAGTTTTTGCATTTCATCAACAAAATGACGGAACCCCAATTATTAGTCTACATGAGTTGATTATAGCGAGATGGGACCGTAGATGAATCTTCAACCAAAGGAGGGTGACTTGGGGTTAAAATCATACCAAAGATTGAACGGAGAAGCCCATTTGCCAGGATTCCCTTCAATGTGAGAGATTCCTTGGATACCAGTATTTAAACGAGGGGGTGGATTTTATTCCCCCTAGGCTGATGTGTAGAGTAGGAATATGAGCCTACACATGTGTTGTGGGATTCCATAAGAGGTTTCTTAGAAAGTTTTGGAATTTTTTGATATTCAAAAAATGCTTTTTCAGATGGTCAACCACTAAAACCTACAATGAAAAATTCCTAGAAATTACCCATGTGGAGTTAAAATCTAACAAAAAATTAGACTTGTTTTTTTTATGTTAATAACACGCCTCAACAAGTTTAAAGACATTCCGATAGTCACAAGTACCTAAACTTGTGAGATTCCCCGACGATTGACATAATTTAAAGATTACGGTAGAGTTGACCAAGGGTGTCGTGAGGTTTGCAGTCAATCTAGAAAAGCACGGGGATTCTGGTTGTGGTAGTCCTTGTTTGAAAACCAAAAACACCTATGACTAAAAAATCCACAATTCCAACATCAAACCAA
Organism: Straminergon stramineum; assembly: GCA_963920665.1. Taxonomy (NCBI): domain Eukaryota; kingdom Viridiplantae; phylum Streptophyta; class Bryopsida; order Hypnales; family Calliergonaceae; genus Straminergon; species Straminergon stramineum. Next base: position 25,367,582 of record OY987264.1, read on the forward strand.
TCACAAAAACTAATTAAAATCCATTTCCATTAATACTTACTTTTAAATAAAAGACAACTTTGCTATTGCTTTAGCAAAGTCACCTTCACCCACAACCCTCATAAAATATGTCCAACAATTTGCTCCCCTATATATTATCTTGTATCATCATAATCTAATTGCCCTCACTATCGCCTTATATACTAGTTTAGTATACTCATAAAAGTAAAAGCAATAAGAAAATAAAGAGTTAACTAAAATAACTACCAATTGATCTTTGAATTACCCCTAATTTGCAATTATAGAATGAATATTAAAATATATAGATGTCTATTTTTAACTAATAGACAACCCACATTATGACAATAGATCAAGAGCATACAAAAGTAGAATGAGGTCGAAGATAGGTCTTTCCTTACTCCCCCGTACCTACTCAAGAGTCTAGGCTAGTTACTTTTATCAGAAAAGTCAAACTACAAATAATGGATTTTTACCTAATTTTGGTATTAAATTGGTGCTAGATTTGGTTGAGATTTTAGAATTAGGAAAAGGGGTGGGCAATATTTGTAGTCTAGATAAGGCCTTCTGAAGCCAATGGTGCAATCCATTTGTGATTTAGAGTTAATCTCCAAAAGTTAGGTTTACGGATCAATGTAGAAAGTGAAAACCTTTGAAGATGAGGATGAAAATCCAAAGTGATAGGGTTACTTTAGAGGAATGAAAGGAGGTAGGTGCTAAGGAAAGAGGATAGAACGGCACCCCTTTTCCTCTCAAACTACCCCCATTTGTTGTATTTTAGTTCTTTGGGTCTAACTTATGTTGGAATTTTGGCGTTTTAAGCTAAAAACCTTGGAATGGTGTTTTGGGGGCAATTTTAGCCCATTGTTGTTCTTTCTCAAACTTTTGAAGGTCTTGTGGGTCCCTTGCACTTTGAGTCCTTCTCACTAACTACCTTGAGTCTTTTAGAGCTTGGAGGATTTATTCCCGTTGGCTTTTGAGAAGTTTGTAGGTGTTACACTATTCCTTGAGGGTTTTTTTGGTCTCTTTTTATGTCTTGTCCTCGTATCAACCTTAGAGCAACCTCCCTTAGATCTTGGCAATGCCACTTTGGGGGGCCTTTAGATTGGATGTTAACATTGTACCAACCCGTATATTGCTAATCATTGGCCTCGAAGTGCTCTTTGTCCATCCCATCTAGCTAAGTGGTTCACATGTTGAGCTCAAGCATGTGTGAAGTTTGATGGGTCCCACCAAGATGGTACGAGCCCCTAATTCGTCACCAAGGGCTCACTCTTTTTTTCTTTTTTTTTTTGTATTTTGTCACTTTAATTTCACTTTATTATACAAAAAGACCTAAAATGAGTGTAGAACCAAAATAAGAGTGTCACATTCCAATATAGTATTTGGTCTAGTTTTAGAATATTATAGCTAGAATGACCTAACCACGAGTTGTAAATAGATTAGAACCCAACTAATCGTGGCCAGTGGGTCAATTAAGAGTGATTGGCGTATCAAGTTCAAAACCCCATATAGAAAGGGCATTTCTAAGCTAGAATTGGTTGAGGGAACCCTAGTGAGGCATAGGAATCAATTCCTGGAGATAGGTTATAGTTTCCCCATTTCATCGACGAAATAGCGAAACTCTAAATTGTAGGCTTGCAGATGTCGAAAATACCAAGGCAGGACTATGGAAGAATCTAAGGTCCAAAGAAGGTGGTTTGAGGTTAAATCCATATCTAGGAACCAATGGTGAAGTTAGTTCGCCAAGATTCCCTACATTGTGGAAGATTCCCCAGCCATCAATAATTAAATGAAGGGGTGGATTTTTTTCCCCCTAGGCTGATGTGTAGAGTAAAAATACAAGCCTAGACGTGTGTCGTAGGATCCTATGGGAGGTTCCATGAAAAGTTTCGTAATTTTCTAATAGAGAGAAGATGTCTTTCTGGATGGTCAATTGCCCAAATTTGTGATGAAATTTTTTTGGAAATTCCCCAAGTGGCGGTAAATTTCCACTAAAAATTCGCATAGCATGATTTATATTAATAAGCTACCCCAACAAGTTTCACGACATTCCAATAGTCAAAAGTACTTGAACCTGCCAAATTTCCCAATACATAACGAAATTTAAAGTCCACGGCAGGTTTGACTAGCGGAGCGGTGTTGAGTAGAGAGGCCTTGCCTTGGAAAAATGCAAGGCTTCTACCTGCAATTAAATGTGGCCCAAATAATGGAAGATCCCGTGGTCATATAAAATCAGAAATATAATAATAAACCCCCGGATGATGCCATATGAACCAAAATACTATCACATTTTTATATACCCTTGAAAAGATGTCATGGAGTCTCAAGATACATCATATGAGATAGAAGAAAAAGTCATATCCTCTATAAACTCCCCTTGGAGAAGTATTTGATAGATGAATGAGTGCCATGTCCGCTCTACAACTCCAAAATAAGAATGTGATATGTCCTTGGAAATCTAAAAAAAGTTCTACAACCTCTCCAAAATTCACTCAAAATTGAGATATTGTCTGACTTTTATAGTCGGTCAAAGTTCACCCTTCCCAACTCAAAGGCAACTCACTTATACTTCACTTTCAAGCTCATAACTTTCACATACTAGCTCCAAACTAAAAAAATAAACCTATTTTGAAAGATACCATAAATATATACAACCTCCCCTAGTTTCACTCAAATCTAAGATATTGTCTTACTTTCATAGCCTTTCAAAGTTTACTCTCTTGAAAACTCGAAAGTAGCTCTTCACCTCTTCACTCCCAAATCCATAACTTTCACATAATAACACCAAAAAAAGAAAATAAACCCATTTTGAAAAGATAAAAAAAGTATTTACAACCTCTCCAAGTTTCACTAAAAAATAAAGTACTATCTAACTTTTATAGTTTACCAAAGTTCATTGTCTTGAAAGTCCAAGGCAACTCCACAACACTTCACTATTCAACTCATAACTTACACATACTACCTCCAAATTTAGTGAGTGATAGATTTTCGGAAAAAACAAAACAAGATACAGAAGCTTTCAAAATTTCATTGCAAAAAACTCCATGTACAAATGTGTCATGCTTTTCCAAAGTGACGGGTTCTCCCAAGTAAATAAGGAGGAAGAAGAAGATGACCCTCCACCTTATCTGCCACTTCAACCTCTATGCCATCTACCTAAGCTAGTAGATTTTGGCCACTAAGATGCCACATGGATAAAATACACCCATGAGCCACCTCCTATGCTCCATAAGTCTATTCACATCATCTACGTAGACTTCTAATCCATTAAAAACAAGCTTTACCTTTTGTTTTTTACAATTTCAAACAAGCAAACTAAAATATTAAAACATCTTCAAGTATAAAAATAAAAGAACTAAATGTTTGTCAAATAGAGATAAAAAAAAAAGTTCAAGTGGAGTATGATCCCATTTGTTTCTTGGGACTTTAGAAAAAAAAAACTCCAATTTATCAAACAATTATGTATTTTCACATAATAAACGCATTTTCAATGCGACAATGTAAATATATGGAGAGTAGAGAAGATCTTTATACAAGTGGGGTGGTAAGAGGTAAAACAAACCATTTGGGATATATAAATTAGAATTACTAAGAAATCAACTCGTGTCAAACTTAAGTAAAAAGTAGGAATTATGTTCAAAGTAGAATTTCAGACCTCATTTTGGCATAGTAGAATAATTTATTTCAAAAAATATTTCACTAAGAAAAGTTAGGAAATCAAGCTAAGTTTCATCTCCAAAAAACCGTTTGGGATTTAGAGTCTCCAATCAAAAGTTATGGACAAATTTTAGAGAGGGGTTGGAAAGGACATTTTCATTAACATTTTCAAACATCCTTTGTGAATTTTGTCCATAAATTGTTTTTGGAGGCTCAAAATCACAAAAGATTTTCCGAAAATGAAACTTAGATTGATTTACCGACTTTTTCTAGTTCAAAGTTTTTTGAAATAAGTTATTAAACTATATCAAAATGAGGTTTGAAATTCTACTTTGAACATAATTTCAATGTTTTGACAATGAGTAGTCAAGCTCTCATCTTCAAATTGTCCCATACCCTTTGAGAATTCATGATGGACAATGGATTTGATTATAAAAATAACCTCTCCCCTCTCCATTCTACAACATGTCACATAACTGATTGTTTCTTTTGACAAACAAATTTTGTTTGGATGGTCATATGTCAAATGACATATTGGTTATTGATTCAATTGGTCTTGTGGATGTTTTTGTTTTTATTTCCGTATAGAATTAGGAGTAACCTCTCTATTAGGCTAAAGAAAGCCATAGATAATCTACTTCCTTGCCACCACATCTTTCTACATTGGGTCAAATTTATTAATTCAGAAAATGTCAGAGAAGTACCCTGGTCTATACTTGGGCGAGAGGCTACCCAAGACCCTGCCCAAGCTCTTCCATGCATTCCCAAGCAAATTTCCCTATAGTGTTAATTATCCTACCTATGCTCCCCTCCCCTCCCAATGAAAAATGACATTTTGCCCCATAACTATTCATAGGCACATCTGATTGTAAATTTTTTTTTGGACTAGCAAGGTACTCCTCATCCCCGTAGCCCAAAAAATTTCAAAAAATATAGTGAATTTTTGTGTTTGTAGTAAATTGCCCAAAATCGCTATTTGCCAAAAAACACAGCTTGGTCCTTTAGGGGTTAAGTTTTGCATTCATTAGTGAGTATTTATGTTATTGATTTTAGAGCTTTCACACAACACTTCCAAATTGTGGTTCAAGAATAAAGTAGGGTGCTCTAAAAGGGACCTTGCTCTAAAGGTGACCACTAACACAAAGGTACGTTTTGATTTTTTCAAAGTACCAATAGTGTACATTTCAAGAGGTGATTACTTTTAGGGAGCATTGTGTTTCAACTTAAAAAATTTGTAACTAATTGCATCATGGTCTAAAAAATATGAAATGACTTAGGTTGGATGCCAATTTTATTTTTCCTCTTATCAAAATTTACTAAAATTTGTTTCAAGGAGTTCATCTTCCTCCCAAATACAATCACCTCTTAAAATATCATTCTAAGAGCAGACTACCTTACACAATCAAATATAAGCCTATTTCATATCAAATATTTGAATTTTTCCTAAGAAATGAGATTAACATATATTTTAACTTAAAAATTTTATGCAAGATTCCTCCCTACAAAATGATTTGTTTTTCAAGAAGAAACTTCTAAAAAATACAATATCTATTTTTGAAAATACAATTTGTTGATCCTAACCATTGGGTACAATATTGGATTGTAGTAGTTGTAATTAATCTATTGTTACTATTATTATGATCACACTAAGATATAGGTTGTTCATATTGGGTGCTTTCAAAGAGGATACATAGATATAAGAGTGTCCATGGTTAAAGGGTACTATTGATTTTTAAAGAGCAATTAGGTTTAGTGGGCTTCTAGGCTAACTAAAGAATTTTTAGTCACATTGTCACAAGGATTTGCTACTAGGTTTAGAATAGCTTGGGGACTTTATTATACTAGTGCTTTGTATTTAACCTAAAATATCCTAAAGAATAATGAACCTACCCTCAAAACTCCTTTTTAACTAAATCCCTATCTTACAATTCTCACTATACCCTAAAAATTGTCATACCTAACTTTGATCTAGTATAAATGCTGGACAGTAACTCCAAAAAATTTGAAACTTTTCCACATTGTAAATCAACTATCCAAATAATTGAATACCAATTTTCATAGAAAACTAAAACATTTTCCAACTTTGGTGAATATTTTTACTACTATTGACTTTTTGTCCTTTCCGAAATACTCTAAACTACTATAGTTGATTTTGACCTAGAGTATCTTTTGGACAATCTCTCCAAATGTTTTGAAAATTGATATAGAGTAGATCAACTTATCAACTCATTACATACCAAATTTCACCCTAATCCACGATACTATCCAGTTTAGGTGGACATTTCCCCACCACGACTTCCTTAGTCATTGTTTCCTACACCCGGTTGTATTTTTGTGCATTGCTTATAGATCCTAATTCCATAGAAGTCAAGGTTTTGACACAAGGTAGAGAGTGAGTAAAGGAAGGTATCCTCAAAGTTTCATAGCCATAGCTCAAATACTCCATAAGATCCAAGCTCCTCAATACACCTTCCTTGGATGCCGTAGATTTCAAACACCTCTACTTGTAGCCTCATATCTCCTTCTCTATAATAGATCTAGATCTCAAACTTAGCATCATAGTAAATCAACCTCCTAAAAATTTAGACATAGAAGTTTGCCTTGATTCAACACTTTATGAAAACACAACACAATATCCTTCACATAAATGTTTCTTTCAATATAAAATCCAACAACAAAACATAGTTTGCACTTCTAACTGCCTATCACACCTCCCAACTACTGAAAATACAAGAAAAAATCAAGGGACTAGCCCTTGCTTTGAAGTAGCCACCACAACCAAAGATAGCTAGCTATTGGCTAATCCCAACCCTTACCCTACTAACCCAAGTATCAACTACTAACCAACCAGTTATCAATCAACAAAGCACCCAATACTAAACAACTCCCAATACTAGACACTCCTTTCTAACAATCAAAGATACTTATTTCAACTAGTAGATGGCACATTACAACAACATGAGCATTAAAAAAGTTTTCTTGGTAGTTGGAAAATGAATGTTAGATGATAATAGGAATTATTCTTAAATCAAATCCTACATAATTGTCTTTGAGGATTGGTAACACTACAAGAACCCCATGTTTTTCGTGACGTGCCTCAATTTTTTGGAATGGATTTTTTTATGTCCAATGCAACAAGCCCATGTTTTTATGTCAAGAAAAACATCACAATAAGATATTACATCAATTTGATCCCTCGGTTCAATTCCAAGACTTTACCCCATAAGTACTTGAGTGACCATTTTATAGTTGCTACTCAACTCTGGGTAGTATTTTGGGGCAAAATCTTTTTTTTCAAACTTTTTTTCTCTTTGTATACATTAGGTTGTGTTGTCTTTCAATTTTTATATTAAAATTATTTAGATCGCTATGGTCAAACAAAAATTAGAAGGAAAATAACACAAAGTGTTTAGAATTTGCCTAGTGTTGGAAAATTTACTAATTGGGGAAAGTATCATTGTTCCCATCACTAGATCTTATGCATTCTTTCACAAATCAATAGAATCTACAATTTTGACCAATACAAAAATTCAAATTAGAAATATTAGAAATAGTATTTTTAATGAATTTTTGAAGTTACATCTTCAAAATTCATTTAAAAAGAATCTTAAAATAGATATATAATTTTAAATGTATGGATACTTTTGACTTTTTGTGCTTCACATTAACTTCTTTGAAGCAAACTTTTAAAAATTTATAAAACTTATATTTTGTACATAACACATTTGGGTTTTGTCCAAACTTTAGGTTGAGCTATCATAGTTTCAACCTATTTTCTTAACTTTACTAGCACTAGGTGCAAATTATGGTACAATTAAGATAAGCCATCCTATTTTCCTACAATTCTATAGAGCCTCTTTGTGGCACTATGTACTAGTTGGTACATTGTATACATTTTTTATTCATTGTATCAAATAGAAGCCTCAAAATAGGATTGATAATTGTCAAAATTCATTGTCACACAAATAGGAAGGCTAATATTAACTTTTGAAGGACAATTTGTAAACAAAGTAGCTAATGGAATTCAAATAGATTGGTCACAACTTCTTGAATAGATCTTGAAAAGCTCTTGGAACCATCATTTGTTTCATTTGAGCTAGAAATAGGCTCAATTCAAAGATTTGGTGAATTTTTGGTGGGCTAAGTGAACTTTTTTAGCAATGAAAACTAACCATTAAATTCTCCTAGTTCTACTTTAAAGAGAACTTTAAATCTTAGGTTGCGACCCAAATGCCATTGCAAATGCAATACTATTTACTCTACAACAACGATGCTAAGACATGAGTATAGAGATGTGAGCTTATAACCTTGAACCTATTGTAGGTATGTCCCTACAACCATTTGAAGGTGTTTATAATATATGTACCTTTAACATAAATACACTAAAATATAGAAATAATCTATAATATAGACACCTATAACCACAAAAAATGTTTATAATATAGAGTCCAAGGCTCATGGGCTCATAGATTCTATGCTCACATGCTAGCACTCCCCCACCATATAATGTGATCAATAATCCAAATGTTCGACATAATCTTTAACCTTATAAAGTAAAGTTGTAAAACACGAAATTTCTCATTTATATACCTCAATGGGTTATAATTCATCAATAAAAAATATTTCAAGTTTAGTACCACATACATCATTTCATTGACAACTGCTAAAAAAACTAAAATGTCAAGCAAACCTTATTTATTTATTTATTTAAAGTGACTAATTTAACCCTTATGGGTGATTGCAAGAAACACTTGTCCTATTTTTTGTCCCCTTGCCCTTGAATAAGTGTTTTATTGCTCATAACTTTTGCATCATTTGTGCATTTGGCATGAAATTTGGAATGAAGCTACATGCGGTAGTTTTAGACATTCAATAATTTGTTCAAAATTTTCAAAATTAGTTTACTATTGTTAAATTGCCCTCGATTGGATTTCTGCCTTGGCCATTTTGGAGGTTTTTAGTCCTGTTTTTCACCCCAAAATGAGAATTCAAAGTCACAAATTGGACATGTTGGAGGTCTACTAACATTACAAGGACTAACAATGAGATTTTATGAAAAATAACATGTCAATTGCACACAAGGGATCAAAGTGACCTTCCTTTAAGTGAAGGCTACGAAGAGGGAAAAAATTTCCTACATAAATACTTTAGTGCAATGCAAGAGCAATTTGCTCTTGCAAATTTTTTTTTAATTCAATTTTCTCTTAATTATTAAAAATAGTAAGGTCCATAGACCTCTATTTTGCTATTTTTTGCTCTTTGTGGCTATTTTAGTACCCTGCAATGGTTTAAATTTGTATGGGCCTCAAATCGACAATTTAGATGTATAAGCGTGTTGTTGACATACAATATTGATAGTTTTACATAATCTTGTTAGTTCTATGGCCCAAAATGTGAAATGTTTCTTGCAATCACCCTAACACAATATTTTATGACAACCTAAATTTGAATTTAAAAATCTTTCACATAGGCATCTTGAAGCTTGTAAAAATGACCAAGAAACGATGAGCTTTCGTCCTCCAAAAGGCAATAGACAACTTCAAAGCTATAGTATGGGAATTTTAACAAACCTTCCAATGCAAAAAACACTCATTTAAATGGGCTTTTGAAATACAAAACCTAGCTTGATAGGTGAACCTCTTGAAGGCAAAGAAATTGATAATAGAAAGTTAGACTATAGTTGAGTATTGAAGATGCTATATATTAGATTCCTTAAAAACCAAGCCCTTCAGACTATTTGATAACACTAAGATTAAGAATCCACTACAATATTTGATAACACAAACATCTACAAAGAAATCATTTTTCCACAATGTTTTTGTAGAATGCTTCAAAAAATCACTATGAACAACAAACAAAACTATAGATAAAACATGACTATAAGTTCAATCTAACGTAGAGACAATAAAATGTCAATGTATTTTTATAATGCCTCATGAATCTTAAACACCCATATCTTAGAGGTTGAATTTCTTTGGCTTAGAGGTTATATCATTGCTTTCGTAGACAAAAGTAAATCAAACCTTAGATGTAAGTTAACTTTGTAACATCACTAAAGAAACTCTCTATTCAATAGATGACAAGAAATCCTTCTATTTAAGATAGAAGTGCAAATGTTCATTCTTGAAATTTTTTGTAAAAAGGAAAGGTCTTGCACAATAGTTTGACTTCTAATGAATGTTTTTGGCTTTTTTAAAGAAAAAGATTCACATGTTACCAAAAAAGATGATTTCCATAGTGACCAACTCATCCTTCAAAGGTTGTCCATATACTATTGGCAAGGACCAAAAAACATCTTTTTAACAAATGGAAAGCTGTAGAAGGGATGGACAACAACTATTTTCATCCAAAACAATTTGGACACAGGGAAGAGTGGTATATATGTATGTATGGACACCAAAATTTCAATGAATGATGATAGCAATATTTTTTTTAAATGTTGATTCCTAGATATGGATCACCAAATAGTGTATTTTGGCAATTTATATATTTTTTTCTAGACTTGAATTTAAGCCATAAAAATTCTCTTTTTTGAATTTGAGCACAACTTTTGAAATGAAGCTTATCAAGTTTAGTTCCTATTCCAATAGAAATTTTGAAAAACTCGTAAAATTCAATGTTTTATTGAAATTTGAACTTTGGATCTATTACCATGGAGAGTTAATTCATTAATTTTAGAATGAAACATAATTTTTTTGGCACTATGATGTTCTCAACTATAATTTACACGAGCATTTGGAAAGTTTTTGGAGTTGCCCTAGTAATTTGCGTCTTCTTTATAGAAGGAGCTAGAAGGTTCAATAGCTCGGATTCTATCTTCTCATCAAAATCTCTCTATTTATTTCATCTAGTATCAAGTTCTCCCTAGACAATTTCCTTCAACTTCAAACTTGCAAAGGCTACAATCCTTCTCTTTGAAAGCCATGCCGGGTTTGAAACTAAACTCTAAATTTCTTTATATTGGACAAGCATAGACAATAGAATAGGGCTAGCCTCTATGACCAATCCTGAAGCAATGTTTGCCCCCCACCTTGTCCAAGCATTCAAAGCCTCTCAACAACCAATCTTAAAGCAATATCCACCTTTTCTAAAAACATATCTGCCTCTAGCAACTTGGATATCAGCTTTGGATTCAAAATGGCAAGTAACAAAATTTGACAATTTCATGAAAGTAGTGGCTACATATCCACCTTTTATTCTTGCACACTAGTTAGCTACTGATCCTACCCATATTTTGACCAATTTTGAATTTTCCATTTTCACACTTGAACGGGTTATTTTTCCTAAAGCATTGGCTAACGATGAACTAACTATTGAACCTCCCCAAATATTTATGTACATCTATTAGATATTGCGGCCCTAGTAAAACTTTACAACTCCAAGTAGCCTTGAGAAGCCCTTTATAGCTTGCAGGGCTCACTACGCTTCAATTCTAGTATCACTTGGGCCCAAACTAACTAACACCACATATGCCATGTACCCACAGCATTAGTACTCACTTCCAACTTACATTTCTATGTCCCAGTCCCCAAGACTACTAGCACGCACTCCACACGTAACACCTGGTATGTCACTTGGTGACATGGGGCGAAACTTTCATCTTACTCTGCTAGGACTCATATTGGCACTACTCACCCAATTCTAATTGCCTTTGGTTGTCACCCCACTCCATACTAGGCCCATTGTGTATTTATTACCTTTATACCAAAACTAATTAGGACTTACAAATTGGGACACATCACTAATGGCCTTGCAAGGAGTGGGACTACATCCAACCGGTGCCTAGGGACACCTACACAAGTGTCCCATAGTACCTTGAAGTTGGTAGTGAAGTTGCATCACCAACTTAGAATCACTAGAACTCACCAAGGCTCCAAGAGGCAATGAAGAGGGAGATCAATCCCTTCTACAGTACTCTCTGTGGTATTCGGCAAATCTCCCCTTGTAGGTCAAAGGAAATTTCCAAACCCCCTTGGGTTTTGGAAGACTACCCATTTCCAACCAAAATCACCAAATTCCAACTCTATTCGAACTCTGGAACTTCCAAACCATGTAACTTTGAAGTCAAGGCTCCAAATCCCACATGCAAGCCCATTTCGGATATTTGCACAACAAATAGATGCCAATGGACTATTCACTTGTCTCATTTGGATAAGTTCTCACAAAGTTATAGCCCTCCAAAGATTCAAATTCATTAGGAGCAACATCATGCCTTCACTATAGCCCTTCTCTTAGCCAGAACTTTAGGCTCATAGCTTAGAACCTCTTAATGCTTGACATTATAGCTTTCTTGTCTTCATAGCTTTTCAACAATATACTACATGCCATACTTTGTTGAGGGATTGTTTGGGAACCCCTCCTTCCTAGCCTTTGAGTGCCATGGCGTCACTGGGACACCCCCAACTTTGAATGGCCATAACTTCTAGTCTACTAGTCCAAATCACGCATTCTTTAGACGGTTGGAAGTTTCTTCTCAAGAGATTTCCAAGAATGTATGATGTGCTACCATTCTTTTCCTATCCAGGGCGCTATTGTGCCATGTTTGCTCCTGAGTCTCTTATTTCTCCCTTCTTAGACTATTGCAAGGCTTGGGAAGTCACCTCCAATGTCCCCCTTGCTTACTAAAGCACTTCATGCACCCCAAGGAAATAGAGGCATGATATTATAAGAGATTCAATTACACTAGAAGACTATTTCAAGTTGGTTCCCCATGTTGGGAACCAATCACTACAAGCTAGAATTTTTTTTAAATTTAAAAATTATTTAGAAATTCTTTAATTTATTTATTTTTAATTATGAGAAATTTTAATTTTTTTATTGTTATGCAATGTGGATGTTGCCTAGCCACGTCAACTTGTTGTTGACATTGAGTTCCTATAGTCTAATTACTTGTGGGAACTCACAAGCTTCTAGAGTTGCTAAATTTCTTCTAATGTATGAAGACAATTTCAGTCTTTTTAAGCATACAATGCATTTGATATGAATTTTCACTTTTAGTTTAAAAATTCATAGAAATCTCAAATTTGACAAAAAAAAATTTGGAATTTCTAAGCCTTTCAATAGACTTGTGGCTTAATTTCTAGAAAAATATAAACTCTATTCTTTTTTCATTGACAAAATGAAGCATTCAAGGTAGAAGATTTTGATATTTGACCACATGGTTGTAGAGTTTGGTGTTTCAGGGTTAAAGAATCTTGCAAATTAGAATTGTGTTTATAGAAATAAAAAAGCAATATATATTATGGAGACAAAATAATATAGAAAAATTATTGCTCCAAAGTTCACTTCTTTGAGGTGAAAGAATAATCAATGTATTGCATAATAGGTTTATATTTTGACATGCAAAAGATAACCCCTCGGGGGGCACGGTTGCTAGCATGTGAGCCTAAGATCTTGAGCCCGGGTACGCAACTCTTGTATTATATACAGGGGTCATCGGCATTAAAACAACTTAGAGGACAGCTTTTGTTAAAATTATATCAAATTAAAAAGACCAAAAAGCTAGGTGAAGACCAAATTAAAAGAAAATTAAATGTAAAAAATTTTGAATTACATACATTTTAGAAAAAAACTCACAATATATATGAAGAATTGAAACACCTATGCATAGTTTTTAAAAATATATACAAAGAAGTTGGGTCTAGTTAAAATTAAATTTTTATTAGAAAGCCCCAAAAGTTGCCTAGCTCGGCCTATGATACATGTATTAAAAAAACTCATATAATTAGTTTTTTAATGCTATTATTGTCTTCAAAAATATTTGTTTCATGTACATAAGTATATTTTTGGATTCCTTGTTAAAAGGGCTACACGATTATTCTACATTAAAACAAATTACATCCCTTAAGATTGGATTAAAATGCATTATAAGTGATTATAATCAGGGCCATATAATATAGAAGTTGCGTACCCGGGATCTTGAGCCCATGAGCTTAGGAGCCTAGGCTCCTACGTTATTGGTACCTATATTATAGGTACCTTCCATAGCTATAGGATGTTTATAATTATAGGTGTCTTTGTTGTAGGTACCTATATTATAAGCATATTACATGGTTATAGGATGTTCATATTATAGGTGTCTATGTTGTAAATACCTATGTTATAGACACCTTCCATAGTTATAGGATGTTTATATAATATATGCCTAATTATATTATGGGTGTCTATGTTTTAGGTACCTATGTTATAGGGACCTTCCATGGTTATAGTATATTTATATTACAGGTACTTATGTTACAAGCACCTTACATGGTTATAGGGTACTCATATTATAAGTATGTATGTTGTAAATACCTTCAATAGTTATAGAATATCTACTTACACCCAGGCTCAAGGCTCATAGGCTCTCATTTCTAAACTCACATGCTAGTGTCGTTGCCTTAGGGGGTGCACTCCTATTTTTTTTAGAATTAGTATGTAATCAAATTAAATGAAGGGTCATTTAAATTACCTTGGGCCTAAATTTAGACAATTTTTTGAAATAAAGTAGCATCATTGTAATTGGGTATTTAAAGTTATAAGTAATGAAGGGTAGGGGATAATACTAAATTTTATCTATTTTTTTCTAAAGTAGCCTTGCCAAAAATCAAATCGAAAAATCAGAACTTTTAAGAATTAAAGGATTGTAGTATTAGTTGGAGAAATATCCAAGGGTTGAATACTACATGGAATATGTGATGTGAACAAGTTGTAGAGGGTATCAGATTGCATCATGAGTATATCATTTGGTCAGGGTGTGGATGAACAAGTTGTGCGTGATGTTTTGTTTAGGCGATTTGTGGTTTGAAAAAAATTAGGGATTTGGGCTCAATTGGGGGTGGTATTTGCATACTGCAAAACAAAGGAATTAAGGTTTGTTTTGTGACTACTTCGAGTTGTGTGACATATTGCCAATTAGAATGAAATGAGCTTTAGCCATACAATACTTGCAGTTTGGGCGTGCATAATTTTGAATTAGGATTGGTTTAGACTGCAAGTTTAGGGTCTATGTGATCATGCTTAAGCTTTAGGTTTCTCAAGAGAAACATTAGGATTTAAGATTGGGGATAGCATTTGGAGTATACAATTTAGTTAGGAGAGTGTTTGGAATTTGGAGTATGTATGGCTTCAAATTGCCCGATAGAGTGACATTGTGGATGTTGGAGTTGGAGGTTACGAATCTAGAGTATTTCGAGAAGGTAGTAAGGGCTTTCAACACAAACATGGACGTCTTCAAAAATTCTTGGAGATTGGAATTTGTAGTCCTAAAAAAACTTTGGATGAAGCTACTCGGCAAGTTGTCTATTATATAGTTGCATCAACTATGAGTAGTTCTTTGTGGAAGATGGAAGGTGGAGATCATTGTACAAAAGAGAGATGTACCGGCTATCTTGCCCAAGGTGTGGGTTAAACCAAGAGTGCAATGAGGTAACAACTTTAAATGTATGCCAATAGTATTGAGTTGCTTGATTAGTGATTTCATTTTGATTTTACTCAATGTGTTTCATTGTAGTTGTGCTTTAAAAATGTACAAGTTCTGTACTTCATATTTCTTGTATTCATTGCAATTCAATCCTTACGTTGCTATTTTATGGTGTTCTTCTTTGTGTAGGATCTCCATTTGTATTTGAGATGTGTTTTGCTATTAAATTTTCAAATTGAAACCCTGGACCATTCATAGTGCAACCTTCATTTTTCAAGTCATTGTAAATGGTTTGTGTTGTGTTTGTAAACACATGCACTATATTTTGACGTTACATTATGGACTTTAGATGTATTTGGCATTGCATTTTAAACTTCAAATGTTTTTGATGTTGCGTTTTCAAACTTCAAACTCCTATGTTACTATATGTATTTTCTTCTCCAAGGTACTAGTTTGTGATTCAATGTAGTTATTGTTTGAATGCTTTTGGTATTTGAAAGTGTTATTTGTCAAAATCTAGTTTTGAGATATTTAATTTTTGTTTATCTATGGGGTACATCATTTTGTGTAAACATGGTTTCTAGTGAAAAATTCCCATATGACCTCATCTATTGTTTGTAAGGAACATGTAAGAGTTTAGTCTTTATAAATTTTAATGAATATAGGGTATACTAAACTACCACAAGAATGTTTTTCAAATAAAATATAGGGTACATGAAATTAGACGAATTTAGAAATTTAGGTAAAAGCTAGCCCCTTGTAAATTTACAAAATCCACCTACATAGCCCCCTATAATAGGGGCTTGAATGCACATGATCATACAACATCCTACATAGTGCACCCTCTAAGGATAATCCTAACTCTATATTATCCAAACTTTTGAAATAAACTAGATAGAATTGCATTCCACAATTTGAAATCCATCTACACTCTAAAGTTTTTACTTTCCACAATGAAAAAAATGCTTTATAGTGATGTTTCATTCAAATAGCTTCTCATTCATTCAATGTCATGTTGGAATCTTCCAAATAACCTTCTTTTAAAAAATCTTTGTTTAAGACCAATTTGATTGATTAGTAGAGAATAATATATAGTAGAAGGATACAATTGAAAATACAAAGAATTCAAAACATAATTTGGTCACAAAGAGTAGCATTTATAATGTCCTATGCATAGGTCAAGCACGAAAACATTTATTTTGGCTAACAAAATATCTGAGCACTATATACCCACTCTCCAATATAAACTAAATAGACACATATATACTATTATGGTGTACTAAACCACACACTTAAGCACTTTTTATCCAAAGTATGAGTGTTGTCAACCAATGATGAATTATACCAAAATCTGGTAAACAACAACAGTGGTCAAAATCTACTATGGTTCTTTAAACCATTGTTTTGTACATGCTTCCAACAACTGCAATCAACTTCTTTTCTAATTTCGGATTGCAATTTTTGCAATTTTAGTGGATGTAAAATACATTAGAGAGGTCTGAAAAATAACTCTACAATGGCATATTACACTCTCTAAATTTCAAAAAAATGTAGTGAAAAATTTGAAAAGAAGTTGGTTGTGATTGTTGGCAGCATGTACAAAATGGTGGTTAAAAAAATCTTGTAGTCAATTTTGGTATAGTGATGGTAAAAAATACCTAGAGAATGGGTTGGTAGAGAGTGGGACCCCTAAAATGCCTCTAAGCAATGGACTTCCTAGGCTAAGCACCACAAATTAATATATTTAGATATTGATTGTAATTGGATAGTGGAAAAAAATTGGATTGACTTAGGGTGATGCAATTTAGTGATACTATCATGGCTAGTATTGTAATTCCATCCAAATATGTGATGCAATTGAATATGATCATGAGTGATCAATTACTACAACACATCCAATATGAAACTACATAGCCAAAAAACCAAAAAATTTATAAAAAAAATTCAAGGAATATTGTAATGAAACCAAATACAAATGCTAAAATAATTGAAAGCTCAAAATCTCCACCAAACCACTTGCCACTAAACTGACCACTACCGCCTCATTTCCAAATTATGGTATAATACTGGGCTTTTTGGAATCTTCACTTTGCCTTGCATCCATGTAAAAAAAATCAGCTCTAAACTCATCGTGGTGCTTTTGCTCTCCTTCATCAAAGTAGGTGCTCCAAATCTAGGTGGCAGCAAATCCCCTACCACTAGAATGGCCATCATTGCTTGATTATTTATCCAAATGGTCTAAGACTAATATTATTGGAAGCATAACTTTGCCTTGTACATGTTCATCAAAACTCAACTCCAAAATTTTTGTGGTTCTTTTTATCTCCTTCCTCAAAATTGTTGCTTCTATTTTAGATGGCACAAACCATCATACTCTTTCATCTATTCCTTTCCCAAAAAAATGTGAGAAACATACTAGACAAATTCCTAATAATCCCCTTACACAAAACATGTATAATTTTTCTACATTTGAAGAGCTTCATTCCAAAAATTCCAAGGAGAGAGTAAGATGTGATAAAGAGCTTCAATTGGAATCCTAAATTGACTTACCCCAAACTAATTTATAACATTTCTCTACAATTTAGATTATCCTCTACAATATTAGTGTCCTAGAACTTTTTCCTAATTCTCCTATTTAGCTCATTTTTTTGTATTTGTGTTTTCCATTCCCAGTTCACTTCCTAATACTAATTCCCAGTCTTAATATTTTATTCCCTAATTCTACCAATTCCAATTTGCCTAATTTTCCTAATCACCCATGTTTCACTTCAGATTTTTTTTGGTTTATAAATCCTAGAATTTACCCCGTTGTGACATTATCAAATTCCATGATTTTCATACCAATTGGCCTAAATCCCCCATTGTTTTGTTGCATAAAGTCTATTATTCCATTCTCGTGGAATAAATTTTTAATTTCTAACTATTACTCCCAAATCTCTCCTATTTTACATAAAATATCCTAAAACTAATTCGTGAGCCACTAAGGTGACTCACACAAAGCCATATAAAAATGTTAAAACTATTATTTTTCACAAAAATTCAAAATGCCTTACTCTAATGAATGTAGGAAATGTTGATGGCCAATCTCCAACACATATAGTACCTCCATGGCATTATCCATGTCAATGCCCTAATTGACACAACTACAATTGTGTATCCAAACTTTGTTAAGATCTACTATATATACAAACTTGCGTTGAACTTGATGTTTTTGCATTATAGAAAACAAAACATCAAGTTGATTGTGTTGAAACCCTCAAGGTTTTCTTCTAGTGATTTTAACATTTTCAAAATAGAAAATTTTCACAAGGGTTTAGTAGGCATGTGAGAATAATTCCAATGCTAGGATTCATGTGTTCCATATGCATGAATGCACAACACTTTCTATGAACATAAAACAAATTTATTTTGTTTTCTCATCCATTGTTGTTTAAACACTTTCAAGGATTCTAAAAAATGGGTGGTAAAAATTGTTACTACAACAATATTCTTGCCTTATAAATCAATGTTTACAAGAAATTGGAACAAGATTGTCTTTTTGTTGTCAATGTCCCATTGAAGTCATTGTATTTGAGAAAGTGCATTGTTTCCTTTGTGGTAAGCATACAAATTTTCTAGATAATACTTTCCACTATTTCAAAAATTCTTGTGTCAATCTACATGATAGAAACAACTACAGTTTTGAGTTCACAAAACTATTTAAACCATTTTGAACTTCCTTCCCCATATAAATTCAACTTTATATCCAAAACACACCTTTTGCATTGTGCATCTAGGTACCAAATGTTTTTTAAGGGTTGTTTTTATTGCTCAAAAGCTATACAATTTTTTTGAGGAAATGTTTGACAATAAATTTTCCTATTTTGAATGGATGAAGTTGCTCTATTGCTGAAAAATATATAGTGGGGATTGGGGAAATCACTCTTGGATAACTAAATTTTTGTACACACTATGTGTGTTTACATCGATGTCAATGGATGTCAATAAGCTAAGCTCCACTATTCCTCTCCAAATAACTTTAGTCCTTACATGTTGACAAGGACGTTTTGTGTCCAATGGATGACAAAGAATCTCTGTATGTAGGACATAACTGCGACTACTATTTATCCTCAAAATTGTGTGAAAAAAGTCTAGATCTTCTACTGTAGCATGACTTCCAATGAATATTTTTGGATTTTATAAAGTAGATGATGTCACAAGGTTCCTAAAGGAACTATTTCCACGGTCATCAGCCTGACGTTTGAGGGTTAAAATGACTTTCTGCGCTGCCCCCAAATAAGGAAAACTTGTTTCATTTGTGTCCAAAAAAATAAGAAAAAGAATGAAAACAACTCCACTTGGGTAGATTGATTTTTGGATATTCTTACACCTACTTTATTGATTCAGTTTTCTCACGAGATTGTGCTGATGAAGTTTTGATTGGACAGTGCCTGCTCAATTGGGCTTTGGCCAGCATTCATCACAACTCTGTGATTCTATTTCAGGTCAATCATGATTCTCATTAGAATTGCATTTAACATGTTCGGTAAGATTTGTTCAGATACTATTTTAGTGTATGTAATAAGATTTAGTAGACATGAATATTCCCTTTGTTTCATTTGTTTAAAAAAAAATTTAATATTCCCCTTTTCTTTTTCTTTTTTTTGAAACAAATGAAACGGGCTCCGTTGCTAAGAAAAAAAGTTCAAACCTGCCAGCCACGAATATTCCCTTGTTGAATCCGAAACTCCGTCACTGCAAAAAAGAAGAATCAGCCAGAGTAATTTCATAATTTCTCACCTCTTGCTTAGGCCACATTGGTTAGATTTGACCTTCAACCCCTAAATGCCCGAGGCACCAAATTTTGGTGTTAACAATACTACCCCTAAATGCCTAAGGGATCAAATTTTGGTGTCAACAATACTACCCCTAAATGCCCGAGGTACCAAATTTTGGTGTCAACAAGACTTTGAAGTTAGATAAAACCTAACCAAGTTGCTATTTTTAGTCATTTACGGTTCTGATAAAATAATTTTTGAAGTCTAATTTTAGCATCAAAAATACAATTCCAAATATGATTGATTATGATTTTTCTATTCAAGATTTTGTGTAAGGGTGTCCATTGCAATCTTGACTTCCGTAGTGTTGGGGGCTCTTGGAAATGAGCCTCAAATACACTAGATCTTGGTGAAAAAATCACATTTGAAATTCATTTGAAAAAATTGTAGAGTAGATTTTGAGAATCCATAAATTGATTGGGATCATTCATGTTAGGCTCTTTAACCTCATTTTTTTTGGTGATCTACTTCTTAGAATTGACATGTGATAAGTAGATTGAAAGACTTCAAAGTTCAAACTGCCTTTGCAATTTTAACACCTTCATGATCAAACATTATAATCTTTCAATCTATAAGTGATATTGTTGCATTTTCTTTTCTTATATGATCTTCAACATGTTTAGTTGAGTGATTGCAAGAAACACTTCACGTTTTTGGCTCAAAAACCCAATTTCTGGTTGTAGGACTGGTAGTACTAAGGACTACTATCAATTTCGTGCATCAAACTGCGCCTGCAAATATTAACCGTTGATTCAGTACTATATAGTACTGTAGACTACTATGGAGTACTATAGAAGCCATTGGAAGCAAAAAATAGCACAAAAGGGGTCTATGGAGCTTTTCATTTTTAGTAATTCAAAAGTAATTCAAAGTCCTAGAAAAAAGCCATTTTTGTAGACAAGCCTACTCTCACATTGCACCAAAAAAAATTTCAAAGAAAATTTTCTCCTACCCGAAAAATGTGCACGAACAATGGTCACTTTGGCCCCATGTAGACATCTCATGCAAAGGTTTTTTGAAAAAAACTCTTTGTCTCTTATTGGAATGCAAGTACACCTCCAACTTCTCCAATTCGTGGCTTCTAGTTTGCATTTTGGAGCACAACTTCAGACCAACCCCCCCCCCCCCAAAATGGCTAAGATAGACACCCAATCGAGGTCACCTTAAAAATAGTAAAGTATTTTTTTTAAAACCAAAAAGATAGAGAATGTGTGAAACTTTTATGTGTACCTTTATTCCAAATTTCAAGACAAACAGACTTACGATGCAAAAGTTATGACCAAAAAACCACATGTCCAAGGGCAAGGGGACAAAAAATAGGACAAGTGTTTCTTGCAATCACCCAACTGTTTGAATTTGTAAGGTGACAAGTAGAAAAAATTGATACAACTTATCAAAATGATGGATTTTTGTTCAATTTAGAGCAAATTCCAAGAAGCTCAAAAACGGCCTTAGGCATTTAAAGGCTAAGAGATTATGACATGTGGTTAGACTTTCAAATCCATCAATGTGCATGGTGCAATGGTTTTGCAACTAAATTTAACTCCTAAAGTCCTAAATTTCATTTTCTTGGCAACATAGCAATTTTGGGCAACTCACTACGAATAGAATTTTTAGTTTTTCTTTGAAATTTGCATACAACATGTGTTCAAGGAATAGCTTTAAAGGGCTACAATTTTCATAACTTTTGACTATATGATTAAAAAGTTATTTTATGGTATGTAATTTTCATCGCTTGACAAGTTGCTTGGGCAACTCAAATAAATTCTTATAAAAAATCACTTCAAAGAAATAAAAATTTTAAAATTGGTTTTCTAAGATTTATATATACATGGAAAGCTTTAAATCTTTCCATTTTGATTATCAAGATGAAAGCTGTGGGGAGTTTTAGTTTGCAGGTGGTTTTGGATTCTCTACTCTAAAATAAACTTTAAAGTCCTTTATTTAACTCAAATTCCAATCTTTTTGGAAAAAACAATTGATGATGTAGATTGTTTATTACAACATTACTGTTGTTGAGATTGGCACTTTTCAATTCCATAACTAAATTCTTAACAACTTAGTATTTTTAATCATTCTCTACTTCTTTCTACTTAGTATTTTTCCTATATGTTGTATAATTTCAAATGATTTGAATTTTTTCAAGCATGTAGCCAACTTGTCTCAAAGAATGAATCCAAAGAAGCACCACCATTTTCGACATTTTTTCATACAAATATAACCTTGTGAAGTGCAGTTGCCCAATTTTTTGTAGGGCCCAAAAAAGGATTTTTATGAATTCAAATGCTAATATTTTGCAGTCTACATGGTGGAGATTTCTGAAATTTTTTCCACATCTTCTCTAACTAGCATACTACAGGATCCTATAGTTATATGTATCCGAAAATGATTTTTTGTTTCTAAGATTTGGTACTAGTACTAGAAATGGCAGTTTAGGAGAGTTTCAATTGGTGAAAACACAGGCAAAAACCTTTAGGGGATAAATTCGAATGAAATTTTATTTAATGTAATTTTTTTGTAAACTAAATAGATGTCTTCTTTAAATTGTGGTTTTCTAGATCATTTGATGAAAATTTAAAAATACTGTGAATTTTTGAAGAGAAGGTGAAGAAAATTTATATCAAATGCAGAATATGTTTAATAAAAAAAATCAAAATACTTCTCCATAAGTGTACATAATAGTGCAGTCCAAATAGTTGTGTCATTCTATAGTTATAAAATAATAGACTGTCATTATAGAGTCAGAGCTCAAATTGCAATAAATATTTCATTTTAAGAATTTTCATATGGGCATAGAAACTAAACTTGATAAACTTCATTTCAGAATTGTCAGACTCAAATTCAAGAAAGATTATTTTTACGGTGAATTTTCAAATTAAACCCTACATGCCTAAGGCATCAAGTTCTAGTGTCAACAAAACTTTGAAGTTAAATAAAACCTTTTCAAGTTACTATTTTTAGTATATTTTTTATTTTTTTAATTCTTTTTGAAGTTTAGTTTTAGCATAAAGAATCCAATTTTGAAAATGAATGATAATGATTTTCCTATTCAAGATTTGTGCAAGGGTATCCATAGAAAATCTTGATTTTCTAGTGTTGATGACTCTTGGAATGAGCCTCAAATGCATTAGATGTTAAGAAAAAATTACATTTAAAAATCTATAGAGTATGTTTTCAAGAATTGTAAATTGATTTGAATTATGCAAGTTATGTCCATTAACCACTTTTTGTTTTGGTAACCAATTTTTTAGGTTTGACATGAGAAAAGAGTATTGAAATACTTCAAATTACTTTTACAATTTTAACACCCCCATGATCAAGCATTATAATATTTCAATCAATAAGTGATGAACATTGTTGTGTTTTCTTTTCCCTTGGGATCTCTAACATGTCTAGTTTGAATTGTATGGTTTCAATTCAAAAAAAATTGATAAAACTTATCAAAATGTTGGCTTAGTTCAATTTACAGCAAATTCCAAAAAGCTAAAAAAAAACCTTGGGCATTTAGGAGTTGAGAAATGAAGCTATATACTTGCCAAAAGATGCTATTTGGTGATCTTAGCTTTAACATCTTTTTTAGAAAATTCAATAGTACAAGAATAGGGAAGTTCCAATGCCATTCATTACAAATACATTCAATCAACTCAACAAAATTGGACAAGAAAGTGGGGTTTTTTTCCCAAGGGCTCTTGGAGTCATTCATCCAACACAAAATGTCCTAAAAGGCATTTTTGATTTATGTTGAATTAGTAGTCAAGGTGCATGGAAAATTTATACTTTTGTAAAATAAAATTAAAAAAAAACATTGTTGTCATGGTCTTTTATAACTTCCATGATTTTTCTATTACATAGAATATAAAATTAGTGTCACCTAATTTTAATAATATAATAACAATAGGTATTTACTTTCATAGGATTGAAGTTCTCAAAAGGTATTCATATATTTTTATTTTTATATATCTTTTGAAATGCACCCTAATCTCATGGAGTTAAAGGACATAATAAAATATGGATGCCTATAATCAATACTACCCATAATGCATCATCTAGATTTGGACCAAGAAGCATCACTTTTCCTAGATATTGATTACACAAGATGCAAACAACCAAAACACAAGTATCTACAATTACCTAGTTTGGGTTTTAATACACCTAGAAATAGGACTTTGAAAATTCATAACTTATTCATATAATGTTTAAATAATGCATACTAAAGTGCATTGGAATTCCTTTCTTTGTTACCAATGAGATACAATACAAATAATATATGTTTATAAATTATTAACAACTACAGGTGCTCATACTTTAATCCCTAAAAGATAATTGTCCATTAAGTGGACAATTGGAAGCATGGACCTATGAGTGTTGTAAACTCCACCCTTTAAGTTAAAACATGCACATGGGTTCTAGCGGCTTGTTTAATCAATTATCTTAGGGTGTTTTTAATCTAAGTTCAATTTATGCTTTCCAAGCAATGGACACTTTGTTTGTAATATCCTAATTGAACTCAAATCATTTAAACCCTAAAACTATTGAGCTTTGGTTAACTAAGTCAAATATCTAATGAAGAGATGAATTCAAACCAAAATCAATCTATCATAACTTGTAGAATATAAATTGTCCTTTTTAGAATGATAAAGCAAGTTAAATTTTGACCTTCCTAGTGAAAGAAATGAGTGGATGAAATATTGACCCCTAAACTACCTCACAAACTTCATCTATTAAATAAAAATAGTAAAACTAATCAAAATAAATCCAAATTTCAAGGTCAAGTTTTGAATTATGTTAATTAGCTAATTCCAAGACTAAATCTAATTTGACCAATAATCAAAGAACTTCATCCAGATTAGGACCAAACTTCATCCAACCTTCTCCCACTCAAAATTAAAGTATTTTTTAAAATAAGAATAGGTTTTAGAATCCTCAAAAGATTTTCTAATTGATTTTT
Organism: Straminergon stramineum; assembly: GCA_963920665.1. NCBI lineage: Eukaryota > Viridiplantae > Streptophyta > Bryopsida > Hypnales > Calliergonaceae > Straminergon > Straminergon stramineum. The sequence continues at coordinate 25,392,405 of OY987264.1, forward strand.
AATTTAAATGATTCCTTAGAGATTCTTTAAAGATTCTTTATAATTATCTTCTAATCTAACTTAAATCAAACTTCCTATTCTAAAATTACTATTGTCAGGGTTTTAATGTTTTTAAGATGAAAATTAAGAGATTACCTTTCCAACAAGGTAAAACACTTAAACACTACCCAATGAAAAAGTTATTAATGGATGAAATTTGTTAAAAGTTTAGCAAATTAAACTTCACCCATCAATTACTTTTGATTTAAGTTGACTTTTTTTTTGACCTAAAAATCCTAAAGTCTACCTAGATTCTCAGATTTTCTTTGGGATTCCTTGGGATGTCATTTTGTCTTTTCATCCAAATTAACACACAAAGTTCCTCCACTCATAACTTTCTTATTTTTTGATTGTTTTTTAATTGTAAGATATTTTTGGAAACCTCTAATAACTACCTAAAATATTCTGAATCTTAAATTTAATTCTAACACTCTGACCTAAGGACTAAATTTTAATATGGAAATTTTCATATATGGAAATCAAAGAGAAATTGGTTAATTAATATACCTTGTCCTCGAAGGATGCTATCGTGCCATTGTTGCATATCATGAGGTGTATAGTCTCATAGAATCCCTCTCCCTCCATGTTTGTCTAACTATTGCAAAATTTCCAACTTTAAGCCTCTTTTGTTAATTTTTTTTTCAATGTCTACTTTCTTAGTAATTTGTCATGGGATTTTATCAAATTTTGTAGTATTTAAGACAATTCCTAATTATTTAGGAATTATTTTCATACCCCAAAATAATTAAATCCACTAAATCAAATCTAATAGAAACTTCCAAATGAATTGTTAATATTTTGTAAATTCCCTTATTGTTTTGAAAGTATTAGTTGGCCTTTTGTTTTATCTTTTTGACTTATTAGGCCTAATAAAATAAAACCCCACTACAATCCAAAGTCCCCAAATTAATAAATTCCCTCTAGAATCTATTAAATAACTAATAAATAAAAAAATGAAATTCAATAGTAGGATTTTTTGAAAAATGATTTTTAATTCTAATATTCCTCATGTGTGAGAATTCCTTCTTATATTCTATTATCTCTTAGGGCCTCTTGCCATGTGAAATAGATGGGCAAAGTTCCCTGGGGAAGCTACAGTGTCAAAAAAGAAATTATAGTGCTATGTGGACTAGGTGGGTGGGGAGAGATTGAGAGAAAATTCTACATGTAATGATTTCCATCAAGTTGACCAATTTCCACCAATGGGCTTGTCCACCGATCATCGATGAACCTTGAAATCCGACTTCTCCGCTCACCAAGGCTGGCAAGAGAATCGGTGTTCACTTCTTGTTTGTAAATGCTTTTTCTATCGGGCTGACTAACATGGAAGGAGGCCCTTAAGCTTCTCTCTCCATAATTCTTTCTCATTTAGTTCAGAGTTTGTTGGGAGTTGTGAAAGGACTTAGTTGAGAGAGAATGAGTGATAGAAGATGGCACAAGATGGGAAAAGACAAGTTTTAGTTTTGAAAACCCAAAATTGGTGGTGTGGCGAGCAATGGCCAACCTTTGAATTTTGTTAATAAAATTTCGAGTTTTAGTTCCAACATAAGAATCAAGCAAGATTGATGAAAGTTTTCGAATTTTTGTGACTTATTGGATTTTTTGGGTTGCTTTGGAGTCTTTTTTTCAAGTAGTCTCTGTATGCACCAAATGGATTGTATTAGACTCAAGCTGATTCTCCAACTCCCGTTGGCCTCATCATATTGATTTCCACCCCATCAAGCCTCCACGTGTTGCGTCGTGGTTGGTTCAATCCCCTTCCCGGTTGTCCAATCACTACCACATGTCGCGTCGCTATTGGATGGACCCCTTGACTGCCCCATAATCTCCCCGTCATTCTCGCTCCGTTGTTATGGCTCCTCATCCTAGCTCCTCGTTCTGATTTTTTGACTCCTTGTCTAGGCCTAAAATTATCTTGGAAATAAAACTAATGAATCCAAAATAAAATAAAAACTAAATAAAAACGTTCTAACTAACTTTTTTTGGAATTTTGAGAATAAAAGTAAAACACAACTAAAGGTACTTCAATTTTTATGGATTTTTGGAATAACAAAAGACTAACAATTCAAACGGAAATTAAACAATGAATGACAAATTTTGAAAGCAAAGTACTTCCAAAGCTTGCACAAAATAAAAAGGGGAAGAAATCAAAGGGAATTTGGGCTTAAATATGCCACCAAAAGAGTACTCCTATCCAATTTTGGAATTTAGCAAAGTCAAAGCTTTGCCATGCGGAGGCAACCCCAAGTTTTAATAGTTTTCCAAGACAAATCTTAATTTTTATACGTTAAAGCTTTGACGTGTGTGGGCAACCCCAGGCATTCGCGATGTCAATGGATGAATAATAGCATTTTGAAATTTTAATCTTTAAAGGAGGTATACATGATAGTGTTTAAAACTTTAACAATTAAGTCCCAATTTCCGTTATACAATGAATTTTGAGTTAAAATTAGTCCAACACACTTTTAGCAAAAAAAAACTTTACCACTTTAAGAGTATTAGTACCAAATATTGTTTTGAATATGACAATGTGTTAATTTCTTAAAAAAATTGGAGTTTAGAGGTCTCTCCCTTCCAAAACTCACACAAAACAAAGGAAATGGTAGCTTAGACTTTAAAATTCAAGAAAATCAAATAGAAATCCTTTCGAAGGGACCTTTTCATCTTTTAAAGTGCACGAATAAAGCTTAGAATGAAATTGGACTTGATCTCGACCTCAATTAGTACTCCGACCATGCTTGTAGCACAAAAGAAATGAAACAAAAATTTTATATGAAAATGAGGGTACCAACAACCTCGAAAGGGGGGCTTTTTATACTTGTCCCAGGCCCCTCCCGGGTAAGTTGTCGGTGGTAAATATTTACTTTCAATCTTTAGATATTTACTAAACTATCCTAAAGTATTTTCTAAATAATCTTTGTTTAATGGAAGAATTTTCTAGAATTCTCTCCATTTAGCCAATGAATCTTGACTAAATCAAATCCAAGATCTTTTTCCAAAGATCTTTTAAAAATAACCCTAATTAATCTAGATATTTTTTAATTAATCTAAAGTTATTTTTAAATTTTCTTTCTTTAGAGCAAAGATGGCTTATTATGCAAAAAAAAAAAGATCTTGAACAAATCCAATCTTTGATTTTCCAATTGATATTTGCAAAATTAAATTTGAATTATGACAAATTACAATTGAAAAAGTCAAATTAGGAATTGACCTTCTCTATCTTATAGGGAATAACTCGAAATCAAAAACAAATTGTGCTATCATGTTTTAAAGACCCTTATTACAATTGGTACATCCCAACCTCTGTATACAAGGCCATTTGTAAGCATAAAATCAACTTACCATAATTCGAAAGAAAAGTCAATACTCTAACTTTTGGAATTTGCATCTTTTGAGAGAACTATTTGGACAATATTGCCTAAAATATTTATAAGAGTAAAAAAAGACCCTTTATTTGCTTGAATCAAACACTGTGAACTCTTGGTATATCGGTGAACTCATTATCAAGTTGTAAATTATTTAAAAGTTCTATGTCATTGCCAATTTTGATACTTGGAAATGTCAAATTGTCTTCAAACTTTGTGGGGCACTTTCTTTGGACACAAAAATTTATCCTAATTTTTAGTGGGATTTTATTGCAACATGAATAATTTTTAGGAATTTACAATCATGTTTAAAGGTGGTTGACTTCCCATGGAGTCATCATGAATATTTTGGAAAAATCCAAATTTTTTGGGTAGTTTCTAAAAAACTCCCAAAACCAAAATGCAAACATTACATTTTACTTTGCATTATTCATGGGGAGGCTAAAATTAACAATTCCCTTTTAATTTTCATCCAATGGGGAAATCATTCTTGTATCGAAGAATCTTGAAACAACCAGCTCTAATGTCGGCTTCTAGCATACTTTTAAGCTAAAAACACCTTTCTTCATGCTCCAATCGCTCTCCCTTCACCTTTTTTGCATTCTAGTTCAATATTCTATAAGTTACCTGCAAATAAGAATTTATCCATCCAAATTCTTTACGAATTGGATGGTGATCTTTGAGAAGACTTTCTAGACCTAACATAGACTGAACTAGTTTGTCACATCCATTTTACAAGACTAATTTAGCATAGACAAAACACTATGACTAGTTAACACTCTGACCCTTAATTCTCTTGGAATCACTTAAATAAACTCTCAATTAGACATGAAAAGTAGGAAATTGGAGTATTTTAGAGACTCTATACTTCTAGGATGACCTTCACTATATGAGTAGGAACTTCTATCAAATATCACTCAAACACTCTTTAAATGTCTTCTACACATAATAAGCTAACAAAAATTCCAAAATCCCTCAAAAAAAGCCCCCCCACCCCAACCCCCCAACCACCACCACCCTAATAAAACCACCCCAAAAGAAAACGTAACAAAACCACCCAAAAAAAAAGCCTGAGTTTCAAGTGCCAACTTGAGGGCTCACAAGACTATAGGTTGTTATGAAGTCAATACAAAGATGTCCATTTCTATTATCTTCTTGAAAATATAGATTTCATTCCAATCATATACATGAGTCACAAATTATAGAGCTCAAAAGTTTTGAGACAACTTGAGTAATGTGCTAATAGAGAAGGCAAGTACTTGGGCAAGTTGTGAATTTTTTTTCCCATGAACTTTGAATGCATATATCTCACAATCTGTGAAGCAAATGAATTGAATTTTGTTCTACACATTCCCATAGTAGAATAAAAAAATATTCTTTTGTTGAAAATGGAAAAAAATTCCCAACTTCACTCATTGCAAAAAATGGCAATTTTAGAACCATTAGCACAAATTCTAGTGTAAATTCATGAGATTTAAATTATTTTTACAAAATTAAGAGAAGGAAAGCCTTAAATTAATTGTTGGATTTTAATTCTTCTAAAAATGAGTTCTCTAGAAAAAATTGAAATCTTGTTGATATAGTTGCTATTTTTAGAACATCATGTTAATACAAGATGTTTTTAGGTATGTTAGACACCTCCATTATCTTTAAAAATTTGCAAAAAAGTAACTAATATAACTACCAAGCCAATGGCCAAAGTTTCCAAAGTTGGATAGTGCCTCATTCTTTACAAAGTTGAGTCAAACTATGCTAACCTTGTAGGAGAGGGCCCAAAATTAATTTTCTTCTAACTTCAAATGTTATAATCTTGCAATCTATGTTGTCAAATGGTCTAAATTTTTTATTGGAATTCCTACAATAGTCTAACACAAACTTGCATGGTTGAAATCTGAATAATATTTATATTTTTCAATTATTTTCAATGCTTTAAAAAGTGGCAATTTGAGACACTTCTTTTGAAAAATAAGAGAGACCATCCTAATTCCATCATCCTATTTTAAGCCCCAATTATATACCCAAAGACATCCAAATCTATTCATTTTTTTTAACAAAATAGCTACATTAATGCCAACAAGGGGGAACGTATTTGTAATGTAAATATGTACATTGTATAAAATGTGTATTTATTTTGTATTTCGAAGAGATTTTATGATTTGGAGGACAAACCTATTGGTGACGATTCCGATGGCTTTAAGGTGACACATATTGCCCATGGAGTTGTTTAAAAAACAAAAGCCCCAGACAAATTTCAATGTTTCACCAATTTGGGGTATTTTTTTAAGTTTATCGAATTTGCGCGTAAGTTTGAAGTTCAATTCTAGAATGTCGAACTGTAGGGTTTTTATAGAGTCGCAAGACTTGAAGTCTAACCCAGAGGTTGAATTGGAGTTTTCCTTGTAACATTTGTTAGTTCAACCATCTCAACTAGCAATTTCTATACCATTGTCAACCCATTTACAAGACGAAGTTAGACCTTCTCATTTGTTGAAGAACCTCACATTGAGTAGCGTTGGCATCGAAATCTCCAAAGAGACACTTGTGCTTTGGTGATTCTATTTTAAGTTGGATGTATTGAACCGGGCACCTAAGAAGTAACATTTGAAACAAGTTATGAAGGCCTAAATGTCAATTAGTACTATTGTATGGTTAGGCTAGTCAAGGGAAGCCCTATCCACCAACATTGGTTGAAAGGGCTAGTGAATCCTTTAACGAAGGTTGAACATACAAATTATGTCGCAAACACTGCTAGGTGCATCCTCAAATTCTTGCAGATGGAGTAGCATTCTTCTTCAACTTCTATTTTTACCTCTATTTGGTTTTAGTTAAAAGTTTTTAGCTAATTCAAATTTTTTGTATTCTATTTGTATGTTAAGAATTGAAAGTTAGGGGAATAGAAGTAGTTTACCTCTTAATTTTGACCTTTAAGGTTCTTTGGCCTTAAAAGGTAAATAAAAACTTATATGAGGGTGCTTTTCTTGGGCCAATGGGTGTTTGGAGGCCCATGTGATGTGTACATGGGTTGATTCCACCTACCTTAGGGTGTTGAAGGATAGGTAGGCATATTCTTTCTCCCTTCTAATGTGTGTGAATGTGTGTGTGTTAGATTTTAGAAATTGAGAATTCGAGCATCCATATTTTATGATGTATAAGAAATTTTGGAATGAAAATTTGAAGTTATGATCTTCTTCTTATTGCCATTTCGAAGAGACCTTTCTTGTACAATTTGAAGATAGGAACAAACAGTTATAAACGTGTGAGTGGAGAAGGGTTTGTTGCCACCCAACTAAGAGGAGCAGAGATTCGAGTGACCACCAAAGTTTGAATGTTTGCTTATTTCTTTGAAATTTTGGTGCAATAAAGAATTTCTTTTATCTTTTCAAAGACTCGTCTCTTGAAGAAATTGGAGCTTTGTGGAAAAATATATGGGTGTTTGAGTAGCAAGGGTCTACTACCCCTATTGTTCAAAACCCGAAACTTTATAAGGCTATAGATTTTACTTGGAGAATCAATTGCAAGTGAAATTTTTAGGCAAGGTAGGAGAATTTGTTAGTTTTTTGAAAAACTAACAATCTCTAAATTTAAAGGAAAATTACAAAAATTATAGGTAGTGAAGCAAAGGAAGGTTTATTGCCTTCTCATTTTGAATAAAATGTAGTTAGATTAGGTTTAAATTTGTGTTTTGTTTAACCCCTCAAGGACCAAGGTGTGTTTTTTGGTAATATAAATTTTTTTGGTAGGTACATGTGACTAAAGATTTCTATGTTTTTGGCCCTAACTTTAATAGAAGATGTGGACAAGGCATATCTTTCATGTCCACTAAATTTCAAGGCATTTGGAAATATGAGTCAAAAGTTATGGACTAATATGTAGTTTGTTTCTCACCACGAGCAGTTTAGGCAGATCTAAAAAAATCATTTTTTTCAAAAACAAAAATTTTAAATTGGTTTTCTAGATTTATATATACATAGAAAGCTTTTAATCATTCCATTTTGATCAATGAGTCAAAAGTTATGAGATGTTTTAGTTTGTGGGCAAGTTTGGATTCTCTACTCTAAAATAAACTTTGAAGTCCTTTATTTCATTCAATTTTCAATATTTCTTGAAAAAAAGAAAAAGAAGATGTAGATTGTTTATTAAGACATTACAAACATTGGGATTGGGGTTTTCAATTCCATTAATAAATTGTTAACAATTTAGTATTTTGAATTATTCTCTACGTCTTTCTACTTATTATTTTTTTCCTATATGTCATACAATTCCAAATGATCTAAAAATCTTCAAGCATGAAGTCAACTTGCATTTAGAATGAATCTAAAGAAGCACCACCATTTTGGACATTTTTTCATACAAATGTGACCTTGTGAAGTGCAACTACTTGTTTCTTCACAAGGCCCCCAAAACGATTTTTGTCACTTCAAATGCTAATATCTTGCAGTCTACATGTTAGAATTTTCTGAATTTTTTTCCACGCCTTTTCAATCTAGTGTACTACAAGTTCCTATGGTTATATGTGTCCAAAAATGATATTTTTCAAAAATTTGGTACGTGTATTAGAAATGGCAGTTTTTGACGGGGTTTGGTGATAATATAGTCAAGAAACTTTAGGGGTTAAAGACTTGAAGACATGAAGATTGAAGACTTGTGTGTGGTGGCTTGTGGCTTATTATTCTTAGTAAATTTTAGAAGCTCGTTGTCTTTCTATTATTATTCCTAGTCGGTTTTGGAGGCTTATTGTTTTCATTTCTCCATTGTAAATATTGTTGCAAGTTATGTGGATATTCAATAATAACCCCATCTGTGTTTTGTGGTGACAAAGTGGGATTGATCACTAACAAGGTCATTATTTTTATTATTCCCATTGGTAAGGCATGATTGCTCGTTACCTTGGGTTTGAAGTTTATAAGTCAATCTTTCGGATGGTTCAGCTTGTAGTTTGACCATTCCGTTTTACCCGTCCAAAGCCTATGGTTTCTTATCACCTACCCTAACCTTTAAACCCATTTAGAGCCATTTCAGGATAGGCCAACGGGAAACAATTTGAAGATTTGAAGACTTGAAGACTCACCTCAACTTCCTATCAAACTCTTCCCAGTCGTAGCTAAATAATTTGTGTATTCCTAAAGCATTCTCTTCTCTACATGACAATGTGTCAATCCTTTGATGGTGAATAGTTAAGTACCATTGGATACATGGAAAGGGGATTATAGATTGTTCATAGGATGTTTAGGATTCTACTCTATGAACAATTTTGTAATTTCAAGGTAGACCACTTCAAAAAAGATTTAAAATTACAATTTTCAACAAAAAAATTATAATCCCACTTGGGTTTGATTCGTGAAATAAGTGCATGCCTCTGAAAAATATGTGGAGTTGGCCCCAAAATATGCATATTGCAAATCAAGGTAGTAATCATACTTGTCTACCTTAGAGCACTTGTTGTGCTCCTTACAACAAGCACAATATCAACATTCTGTCAAGTAGAGACTTATTTCTATTTAAAATTGCACTCTAACGCAACTGTTATCAGGGCCTCGAATTCCATGGCCTTGGTATGTGACCACCCAGGATCGGCTAATTTGCAAAATGTAAAGGGCCCATGAGTTGGCTCCTTTAGGAATAGTCATTATTGTCAATGTTTTTCAAGCATTGGTATATGTGCTAATCAATTCAACCTTCCCTTGTTTCCATGAAAATCTTTTTTTAATATAGATTCTTTTCTTTCTTTCTTTTGGTAATACAAAAAAGTCTACTTGACATATGGATTGCCAACTTTACATTGGGGCCATTTTTACAAAGAGAAAACCGGCCTTGTTTGGGCCTCATGGAATGACCCGCCATTTGCCATTACAGGGCTTATATGCAGGGTATGCACTCCAGATGTCCTTAGTCAAAGAGCTACAGTAGAAGAAGAGAACATCCGAGTGGGTTCCGGGCTTCCGGCCCATGCCAGTCAGTTTCCCACTGTCAAAAGTGAATTTTCATTGCAATCAGGAACTCAACAATGAGACTCCACTGAAAAGTCAAGACATGATCACGGGTGTCAGGTCCAGGGGCAGAGGGATAATATTGCTTAGTCCTTGGAATACACTTCTAACTTTTCTTCTTTTTCGAAACAAATGAAACGGAATTTCATTACACTTCTAACTTACACTCCTGAATCCTGATGCCTGCAAGTTAAGTTATTGAAGAAAGTTGAGCACCCAGGGCAAGCGTAAGCTTACACACAGAGGGGCTATCTACAGTACTGTACTATACAAAATTTTCAGTCAACTAGACGACTGGGAGGAACTGAAGTGGTAAGTTGCTGACCAGCCCTTCCCCACTGGACAGTGTTTGTAATAAGATACCTTCTTTTCTCTTCTACTGTGTAAGTAAGTTACTGCCCCAGCCCCAGCTCGTCCTTTGCCCCAGAAAGTAGTATTTAGTAAAGGGGTGCTGGGCAGGGTCGGGGTGAACTGGCACCCTCGCTCGGCCCCTCCAAGTCATTCCAGGGGTGCAAGTAAATAAAGAGCCCCCTATTTCGTGCTTGATTAATTTACCTGAAACATTCCTCCAACCACATTTGGGGCCTCTGATTGCAAATAGGAATTCAGAATTTGCAAATTTTATCATGCATGGAAAATTGAAAAATTTCAGCATTTTCCTGAGGGCTGAGCGAGGGGATCAGTTCACCCCAGCCCTGGGCAGAGGCCCCTGCCCAGGAGTCACTTACACAGTGTCTCAATACTCACTCACTTGACCTTTTCCTTTCTGCCATTACGCTTCCCCCTGGCTCATAATGGAAACTTCGAATCACATAAAGGAGGGAGGCGGATAATGAAGGCCCAGCGTCGCTGGTGATGACAAGTCAAGAAACGGAACTGGCAAAGCCAGAGGGGGGGTTTGTTTCATTCATTTGGGCAGGGCGGAAAACGACCGGAGCCTTGTTGGACGGACGGATCGGAGTAATCAAGCGGCTAGTTGAATCCGTTGCATTGGCATGGACGAAAGTCACGAAACAAGTAAACGACGGATGGAAGCACATTTTTTCATCCTCAATTCATCCACGGAAGAGTGATTCCCGCCATTCTACGATTTGTAGCAATTGAGCTGTTTCATCCAGAGTTGATCACCGATACTCCGTTGAATTGGTTTTCGTATTGCTTCTGATCGAAAGTAGCCCAGAACCTGAAAATGAGCTTCCTCGTGAGTCTACGGCAGTTGCAATGCTGTGGTTGAGGGAGCAATTCAACCGCTTCGATTTGCAGGAGGGGTTGATTGTAAGCTTAGTCATTCCATTGCATTCACTTCGGGAAGACGACAGTGAATCCAATTCGAAGTACGTAGAGACTGTTTCGGTTGAACGGATGCGGAGGGATCAAAATATGCAGTCTGAGACGATTCTTGGCGCTTGCGAGAAGAATACTGAATAAAATTTTGGTGCAACCAATTATTCTTCAAGCAAGCTCCTCATCAGTTCCGTGACCAATTTATGCAGAATATGCAGGAAATGCAATTTCGCCTTCAAATACAGCAACATACAGTGTGTTTTGATACTGCAAGATTCCATCAATGCTGCCAGGGATGCCTTCTATTGTCGCTGCCTTTTAAGCCAATTTGTCCCCAAACCGTATTATAGTGCTAGTCTGGTAGTAGTGAAATAGTTGTCCTACATCAAGACACTTCAATGATCAAAATGTGTAGGGTCACTTGTAGCAGAGGCGACCTCACATCACCATTACTGGAAGGAAGAGGGAGGGAGTGCCTCCTGCCCTACCTCTCTGTTGAAGAAACGAAGGACATCCACCCAGCCCGCCTTGAATTTTGCTCACACCCAATGTTAATTATTATATAGCCTAATTATTGTAGCTACATGTCTAACAATGCTCTGCCACATGTCCAAACCCTACTTGCTCCACTACATAGAATTTGGTTGCTATTGTATTATTACAATATGAGAAGGCAATGGACAAGCAATGAGTCACCTAGCTATTCTCATAGCAATGGCCTTGAAATCACCAATGCTATAATCTCCCCAAATGTGTGGGTATCCCTCAAGAGTTGCCCGATTTTTTTCATTCTTCCTCAAACTCTCAACTAGCAACTACATTGATTCATTCTATTAGTATGTTGTTGTGATGTGGGCCATAGACCAATTCAAAATAGACATCTATTTTTTATATTAGTTCTATAATGGGAATTTAGTAGCTCAAGGGTCAATTGGTGGTTATTTTAAAGTTAACTTTTGCACTAGCTTTTAAGTTTCTAACTATCTTTATTTTATTAAATAGGCTATATATAGAACTAGAGAGAGAGAGAGAGCAAATTCACTACATCCACAATTCTAAAACTTAGAACCCATCCTTTAATAATAATAAAGTCCAAAAATCTTAATATATGTCTGCCTCTCTAAATCCTCTTGTCTTTATGTATTCTACTCCCCATACAATATTTAGAAATGCCCTTATAAAATTTACTAAAGCAGTAGCCATGTTCCCTTTTATCTATGAAGCAAGTGTTGTTGGAAAAGTGTTTTCATTTGGATATTGTGATTGGATTGGGTATCGGGACTAAGGTTTCTTGGTCATTGGTGATTTTGGTTCTTTCACAAACAATTACTACAACCAAGAGCCTTGTGCTTTTCTAGATAGATAGAAAAAACCTTACAACATTTTTGGTGAAACCGATGTAAACCATCTAGAGTGGTAGAGCTTGTGATTTGTATAGGTTTTGAGGTGTGCAATGGACCATGAGGCGAAACTTGTTGTTGTTGTTGGAAGACCACCATATGGCCAATTTGGTGATCGAGTTGAGGTACCAAATGCTAGTATGTTGAAGATGCTTGAAGCGATGAACTTGATCATGTAGCAACCAGAAGTTGCACAACAAAAGGAGGTGTTGGCAACAAAGCATTACATTTGTTTGTCAATCAAATGGACCAATTTGATGAACAAAATGTATCAAAATATCTTAGATTCTATGAGAGGGAGATGGAACTTAATAGGTTATCTAAAGATGAGATAGTTGAGAGCTTTGAGATCTTGTTGGTTCTTGAAATTTGTAGAAGAGTGAGGGAGTTGAAAGAGAATGACAATGGGACTTGGAATGCATTTGTGCAAGCATGAAAGAAAGAATTTTTTATGGAAGATTTTTAGAGATTATCCAATAAGACATTTTTGGAATGGATTGTGCACTCAAGCAAGGGTTTTTCATCAAATGAGCTATTGAGCGAGTTTGAGCATGGTCAATAAGTGTAGCTAATGGGGACAGAAAGAGAAATTTTAGATGTGAAAAAACAAAATTGTTTATTCAAGGAACCAATTCATGGATACAAGAAAAACTTGAAGTGTTTTTGGAGGACCAAAATGAGGAGTGTGGTTTAGGGTATGATTGGAAGGAGGTTGAAGGGGTTGTGTTATTACTTACAAAAAGACAACGATAGAGGAATAAAAGTATTGTAAGTGATGCTAAACTAGAGGCAACTCCAATGGCACATTTTTGTGGTAAACCATCTTGTGGTAAGTTGCATATGCTTTCAAAGCTTGATGATTTAGAGGATTTGGCTATGGATGAATTAGTCAAGAATTTGAAGAAAAATTTATGGACATGTTGATACTTCAAAGCAATCATTGGGAACTAAATTTAACGAGCACAACAAAGGAATGTTGCTTCATCATTGCATGTGGTGTGATAGTTTTGAACATTCATGAAGGGATTGTGCTCATTTCACAGAGGCATTACATAACAACATTGTATTTTTGAAAGAAAGACTAGATTATCAATAGAAACAAACTTTGGGAAACGAGGGCATAAGGGCACTTGGAGAGGAAACATCAAATGAGCATTCAATCTCAAGCACTGAGGGAATCACTTATGGAGTTGGGATTTTTTCATGATTGTGGAGGTGTGAGCATTGACCTACTTAGCGAATTCAATGCATTATAGACATATCCTTCAAAACTTGCTAAGAATAACAAATATACTAAGAAAATGTTGCATATAATAGGCAACTCTATTTGCCAACCTATACATTGAAATAATCTAGTTGATAGTTTCTATGTTCATGCAAATAATGCCAAGAATTAACATCAAGTAGTAAACTTAAAGGTATGGATAGATGTCTATTTTTAACTAGTATACAATCCACATCATGACATGATGTTGTAATGTATTCCATCTACTTGTTAAAAAATAGGCACCTTTATATTTTTATATTGGTTCTATAATTGTAGGTTATTTAACTTATATGTAGATTGGCAATTATATTTAAGTTAGCTTTTACAATAGCTTTTAAATTTTCTAATTGACTTTATATTATTTATTAATAGAAGAAAAATATTATTGAAAGGTAATAAAGATTGCACACACACACACACACACAAATATATATATATATATATATATATATATATATATATATGGTTTTTTTAATAGTATTGAAGGTTGGATTCTAAGTTTGAAAATTGTGTGTGTAAGGAATTCACTAAAGCAATAGCAATGTTCTCCTTATTGTTGGAAAACTAATTTCTTTTAGTTAGATTAGGTGGTGAAATAGGGTTTTTTTAGTCATTGACATTCCTTCGTCTTTCACAAAAATCTATCGCAACTAGGAGCCTTGCACTTTTCAGATAGATATCAGAACTTCACAACAATGTGTTACCAAACAAACTTATGTACTAGAGAATGTGCCGTGTGGGGTTCATTTTGTGTAGGAATGAGCCCAAGGTGAGCTCAGGGGCAAGCTCTTGTGCAGAATATGCCCTTGTGGTACATTCTTTAGCATTTTGAGTAGTTCCTGCAACATTCCTGCTATAGAAGCAGACCCCTTTGGTAGAATTGCACCCCCCCCCCCCCTCCCCCCTTGCTCATTCTGCATTCTAATCTACCCTTGAAAATGCTTGAATTGGCGGGTCCTTGAAGGGGATTGCTCTTAACATATGGTTATAACTTTTCAAGGAAGCAACTCCTTACCAATGATATTTGTGAAAACTCTTCTACATGAATAACATTAATACACATATAATGGGTGAAAAATATTTTTCCCTTGTAAAAAACTATAGCCATATGAAAGTTTGTTCTGTAACAAGCACTAGTAGGATAATTTGACAAACAGGACCAGGACGCTAAAAGTTTCAGATGTCATAGTCGAACCAAAACCCAATTAAGGGCTTGCCATTGACTGCTTTGTTTCCACATACAATTTACCCATGCACTGATTGGTAGTCCGGATTGAGAGTCTGTGGCACAGGCTTGAGAGACACAAGTTAGGGTCCAAAGCTGTACTGTACAATACAGAGGAACATGGCACTAGGCTCAAACAATTATTTTTTTCACCAAAAAAAGGACATGACTGAGGTTTGTCCATGGCCCTTCAATTGTGCTCTCTGGAAAGCTCTAACTTGCCACTCACTGCAGCCATTTTCATCATGGAACTGGACACCAGCATGTTGTAGCATGTTCTGGAATTGCCCAAATTCAGAACCTCAGTTTTGGAAAAACAAGGTTCTCATAGAACAAGAACGGTTTTCACAAGGTAAGCCAACTTATCCCTGAAAGAACAAGGCCTATTGCTGAGGTAATGAGGGAAGAACAAAGAACAAAGGCTATCACTGATAATTTAAATCATCAACTCATTCTTCCAAGTAGAGTAAACTTGGCAATCACCACACAGTCAAAATTCAAAAACTTCTCTACAATAAAATAGAGAACTGAATGCTCTAAAATTTAGTATGATTATGAAACGCCATGTTGAGATTCACATTAAAAAAAAATGCAAAAAGATTTCTTCCTACAAATTTTATTACAATTTAGAAGCAATGAGACTGAAATCTAATTAAAACTTTCTCATATCCATTTACCGCACAGTTGGATTTTCTGAGGTCTGGGGGAAAGGTAGTGACAGAGAATTTTTTTACAAAAACTTCATTCATCGTGTTGTCCAAATACTGTACAGTTATTGGGACTTTGGATGTCCGTTTTTTAGATTTGTCTAGTAAATGACAGGTTTACTTTAATTGAATAATCAAATTTCTGGATGAATAGCTAGGTGCATTCTTCATTTTTATAATTTCTCTCAACCCCTAAAGGACCGGGGGTGTTTGAGCATAGCTCTTGTTTCCTTGACTAGCTCTTGTAACAAGCATAATTCCTCAAATGTGTGGAATGATTTTGATGATTGCCACCGTTGAAATGAAAGAAGGCTTCTATAGCTTTTTCTATGAAAAAAGATCAACAAAATCATGCAATTTTTGAAAAAATGCCATTGTTGATAAGATTGATTAAAGATATCCAATTAGGTGAAACTTTGTACACACACTAAAATTTGAATGTTGAATTGCAATGCTCAAAAGTGATCCCAAAACTTTGATTTTTTTCCACAGGTACATATCATCATGATTTAGACATGTAATTTTTTTTTAAATCATTTTGAAGCATGGAAAGAAAGATATGAGTATGTGAAGTGATAGCCTAGAGTGCCTTTCCTATTCTCAAAAAGTCACCAAAATTTGCTCACTTGATCATTTCTCAATCAGATTGTACCCATGGATTCAACAAAAAAAAACCCATCTAAGGTCTCTTTGTTGTTCACGGATTGTTAGTGAGGTTCACACTTCAAATTTTCTACAAATGTAGTTGTAGAAGCCATGTGGTGATCTTATGGTCCTTTAGGGGTTAAAACCATCCGATGGACACATTCAGTCTTCCATAGTGTCTTAGGGTTATTATGGTCATAGTCTTTGACTTGATCTGAAGGAAGATTGAGCAAATTTTTAATTCTTTTCACAAATGGATAAACAATATATCAAATAATAGAAAGTGGAATTATAATTTATTTTGACAAAATATGATCTACACCTTAAATGAGGTTGTTTGTTTGTTTTGTTTGTTTGTTACAGTGAGATTTTCGGAATTGTGCATCCCTCGGTAGCATTCAAGGTAGTGTTGGAATGCTATCTACGAGGAGGGGTGCATGGGCTTTGTTTCATGACATTGGGGCCTATGGTGTGAAAGTTATTGAATTTCAAAGTTTTATGAATTCAAAATTTAGAAAATAATTTCTACTTTTGCTTGATTGTGGCAACGGCACACAACACACTAGTTCATTGTGAATTTTGAAATGTTCCATCCAAAATGTCTATAAATATTACTAGGTCACCTCCAAAACCATTAGAAAGTACATCATAATTGTCATCTTGCCAACCTAAAATAAAGCCTACAATATTTTCCTAAGATGACCACAATGTCAAATGCCTTATGTCAAAGATAACATACTTTGATGATTTTACACAACCAAGAGTACATGATCCTATTGTAGCAGACAATAATCACTCCCAAAGTATCATTTCCACACCTAAAAGTGCCATTTTCACATTGTACAATGTCCCATTTGAACATGCCAAATAGTTTGATGATTCATACATATTTACAACTTTACATAGAGTAGTGACATGAAATGAGCAATATATATATATATATATATATATATATATATATATATATATATAATGGTTTCCTATAATGGTTGGAGGTTCACCCTTGCCCCTAGATTGTCTAAGTCATTTTGGGGCTAGCTCATCCTCTTAAGTGCCAATGAGTCTTCTACTCGTCTAGTGTTATCATTTTTCTCTAGGATTCTTGTAATATCCTTAAAAGTTCACAAGTTTTCAAAATACACCTTCACAGCCTTGATGTAGCAGGTAAGGGTTAATTTCCTAATATTTGTAAGAAAAAAATATTTAAAGCTTTTCTTTATGGATATTCTATATTTCAAAGAGAAAAAGTATGTTTCACCTCAAAAAGTGAATTTCCTATTTCAAAAAATGATTTTTATAAATATTTAACATGAAAATTTATTTAATCTTTGTAGTTAGAAGCTTAAATTTGAAATGAATAACTATAAAAAGTCTTTATAAAAACCACTAATATTCAATTTATCATCAATTAAATTCTTTTATTGGATACTTGGTTTCAAATTTAATATATTAATATTGGCTAGTGCAATAGTAGATACAACCAAATGAATATGATCTATGTAAAACTATTGTTCAAAGGTCATCACTAAATTATTCCTTTAAGTTGCATTCTATAATACATCTATATCATTTTTGAATACCCCAATTTTTTTATAATTGACCTATACTACTAAAATGCCCAAGCCCTATGTCAAATTTTGTGAGTACAATCTAAATTAAGGGTTGTCATAAGAAACACTTGTCTTCTTTTTGTTCCCATGGCCTCGGACAAGTGATTTTTTGCCTATAAGTTTTGCATCATATGTCCCTTTTCTATGAAATTTGAAATGAAGGTACATTTGGTAGTTGTAGATATTGTTTTTTAAAAATTTAAAAATTATTATATTATTTTAAAATTGTGTACAATTGTTTGTCTACCTTTTGCAAGGGGGGGAGGGTAGTGCTATTTTTGACCCAAAATTGCAAATTTGAAGGTTGAAATTGGAATACAAAGACTTCTACGAAAGTACACAAGCCTACAAAGAGATTTTCTAAAAATTATAAATTGTCCACCTTCCACATGTGCTCAAAGTGCCCTACCTTTGAGTATGTGCAAAGAACATGAGTTTTCCCTCCAAAAGATGCAAATGGTCAAAAAAATAAATTGTTTTTTTTAGTATATTATTTTGAACTTTTTTCTTATTTTCTAAAAGTCAAATTCCAAAGTATCTATTTTCTTGGCATTTGCAATTGCTCATTTTTGTGCATAACTTTTTGAGATGAAGTTTTTTAGGCCTAAATTTTTATTATTATATTATTCTGATTGCTTTAAAAATTATCCATATTTTCTTTCATTTCAAGTCATTTTGAGACAAAAACATTAAGTGTTTCGTGCAACAATCCTTAAACAAAAGGCTAGAGTTTTGACACAATTTGACACAATTTTAATAATTCTAACCTCGAAATTTTTATTTTATGGTTATATCCTAAACATCAAGATTTATCTCTAGAATTGATGATTTGAGAAAATCATTATATAGTGCTATTTGGAAGAATATATTGGAATTCTTGTACAAATAAAAGTTATAGACTAAGAGTTGTACATTCCATCTATATGGTTAGATTCACCAATGCTATTACTAATATTTTTTTATATAAATTCTGAAAGGGAAATTTCAAAATTTCTTCAAAATTTCATTACAAACAAAATATTATCATTTTTTCTGTAAAATTTGTTGGAATGGGTTTTGAAATGAGGTTTTCTGGATATGGTGATTTTTTGAAATTTTTGTGTTCTTCAAATCTATGACCTCATTTTGGCAAATCCAGTTTTGACCTAGAGTCAATGCAATTTTGGATTGGTCAAACACTTGACATACTTACACATTTGTAATTTTAGAGAAATATATACTCTAGTAACACTAAACACAACCCTGAGATAGGACACCAACTTGATGAAGTGTCTCCACAAATTAGAATAACTTTCAACTGAGCAATAAGAAAGATGAAACTTCAATTTCAATCTATTCATCATCTAAAATATGGACGTTGGAGCACTTAGGGGGATAGATTACTTTAGGATAAAAATACAACAATATTAAATACATTTGGAAATATTGTAATATTTAATCACTAGATGGTAAGAATTTTAAAGAGTTTTGAAGTCTTTCAATCATTTATTCACAACCCAATTCTAAATCCCAAAGATCCCACTTACAAAAAATTTTAAAGCATGTGTGAAAAAAATGAGGGCATCATTAATTATCTTAGAGAATTTTTTTATATAAAACAATTGTATTGAATTGTCAATCTTCTATTGTAAAATAAATAAGGTAGCATATTAATATGTTACACTTGTAAAATAAAGAAGTAGAGATAAAATATATCTACTTAGAATTACACATGTCAACATTTCATTGGTTGATAGATATGAGGCCTTGTTTGTAAAGTTAAATGGCATCTCCATTAGGGCTTCATTAAATCATGTTATAACATTCATTAATCTATTTTACAATTTTACAAATAGCTTTTAAACTTCGAGTAGAAGAAATCACAATGTTCATATGAATTTTGTCTAATAAAATTTTGAATAGAATAGAGGTTTAGATTATAAATAGATGAAAATTTTGAATAGAGCAAAGTTTTATATTTTTAATTTACTTTGAAGCAATGAAATATTAATTGCATTCAGAATCAATAAGTCCAACCAAGAGACCAAACCTATAAACACAGTTTTGGATATTGAGTAACAAGACACTATTTTGCATATTAAAACAAAGGAATATGTCAATTTAGAATCTACTTTTTATAATGTGAATATAGGTGGAAATATTTTGGTATTAATTTTATAAATAGGATATAGATGACCTTGTGACACATGAGATTTTCTTTTATTATCAAATCACTACAAGAGAAAGGGGTATTTTAAGCAAGTTTTTAAGTATAGTCCTAGACATAAGATTTTAAGTAATGACCTTTAAGGAGATTTTCAGTAAAAATTTACTAGAAATACATGTATTTCTAGTAAATTTTTACTGAAAATCTCCTTAAAGGTCATTACTTAAAATCTTATGTCTAGGACTATACTTAAAAACTTGCTTAAAATACCCCTTTCTCTTGTAGTGAATAGTGTATCATTGCAATAGGGTAGGGGTGGCAAAAAATAATTATTTTAAAGAAATTTGGAAAAAAAATGAACAAAAGAAATTTCCAAAATCAACAAGAATTAAATGACCAAGTTGTCGGAAAAAAACAACATTCAGTGTTATCTAAAAAGTTCAAAGTAGCTGTAAGTTGAGTTTTTCTCTCCCTATGACTGAACCCAAGGATACTAGTATAAGGGTTCTTTTTGAGGAAAGGTCAATTTGTCTATCGTTTAGGTGTCTAGGATTACTTTTCAAGTATGATAGGATTTTTAATGTATTTGTTAGCCAACTCGCTCAAAATTCCATTGTTCATTTACTTATTTGTCCATTACCAATGCTATTGACTCCATGATGCCATCTCAGTCCTACCTAGTATCTATCTAGGGGCAAGTCAAACTCTCAATCAAATTGTCAAGGTTCATCAATTTGTCATATGTATGCTCTACAACATAATCAAAATGCCAAGGTATATATTTATATTTATATCATTGTAGATTTTGGATGACTCAATTTCTAGAATTTTGTCTAATTATCTTTTGTAGTGTAGATGAAGACCAATTGGTGAATTGTTTTCATATTAATAGAGTATATGAGGCTAATTGTCTTTGTAAATGGACTAGATACAAAACATTCTAAAAAACATGGATCTAAAAAGTAACAAATTTTCTTGGAGTCTTTTCAAAGTGAATAGTCATCTTTTGCTTAGGATACATGCTAGACAATTTAAATTTTCCTACCTTCTCAGTTTTCAAAACAAGTCGTCAATCTTAGTAGAGTAAAAACCTTCACAATATCAATGTAATTTGCCATTTTAAAATTCTATGTAACAATTTGTAATTGTGTAATTTTGAGTATATTAATCTTGTATATGTTTACCAATTTCTTGTTGTAATTTATCATGGGAGGATTGACAATTTGCCTTGTCAATCCAAGAATTGGACTTGTGATTGCATGAATGAATGGAGCAAATTGTCAATTTGTTGCGTGTTTGTGTTAATTTAATCACTTGTCAATGAGAATTGGAAAGCTAGAAGTTGTGTAAGTTAATATCTTGTGTTTGGAAAATCTTGACAATTTGTTATTGTAGATGTGAATAAATTATGAGATTAGATATTCTTTCTATGTGTAGTGACTTAGTTGTTCAAGTGTTATGTTGGATTTAATAGGAGCGACAATTTGTTAATTATGATCATATTGTATGTGTATCTACAATTTTTTTTAATTAAAGTAAATAGCTCACTGTCAAGTGACAATAAATAAATTACATGAATAAGTATTAATATCAAGTTGGAGTGGATTCAAAAGTGTGAATGAATAATCTAATCCAACAAAAGTAAATGGATGTGTGAATTTGATAAGCTAATTACCCTT
The DNA here is from genome assembly GCA_963920665.1 of Straminergon stramineum. Taxonomy (NCBI): domain Eukaryota; kingdom Viridiplantae; phylum Streptophyta; class Bryopsida; order Hypnales; family Calliergonaceae; genus Straminergon; species Straminergon stramineum. The sequence goes on from OY987264.1 coordinate 25,413,759, forward strand.
CCTTAGATATCTTTTAGCTTTGGGGGGAGTGGGAGTTTGTGGCAATTGGTCCAGAAAGTGTATGTTTGAAATTAATACTTGAATTGGAAATTGAAGGTGTTGTTGCCACTTGTTGTGCCTATGGATCGGTGTAGGTTAGAATGTACAATGATTGACGATTGGTAAATTTCTACAATAGAATTTGTTCTATGGGAAGTAGGAATGTACTATAGTAATTCTAAGAGATGTTTGATTAATCCCAGAGTTGTGCATGATTGTTGGAATAAGGAACACCTAGCTTCATGCAAATAACAATAGACAATAGTTCATTCTTATTATAATAAAAGCCAAGGTTGGTACACATATCAAATCAATTGTTGGTATCATTCTATACTCTATAGTCTTTAGCCTTGTTCCCTTTTCTCCCAATAGACTCTCCAACTTCTCTATAGATTTCAAATCCATGGTCTTGGTGACTCATCTTCCAAAGTGCTCAGCCAATAGATTCTTTCTCCCTACAATTACATCGCTTTGTAATAACCTCGATGTAAACTTCCTTATAGTAGTATCTTTAGATTCTCTATGTATCTCTTATCAATATTTTACTACTCTTTTGTTTGTGGAAGTCCTATTTGGTTTCATTTTTGTTTTTTGGTGTTTGTTTTAGTGGTGCTTTAATCTCATATAAGAAGGCCAATTATTGATTTTGTTGTCCAATTTGGTAGTTTTGGGTGTTATTTGACCAATTTGGAAGTTGTTTTTGCTACAAGTTTCCAAGTTGGAATTTGGTTTGGGGATGATGATGTAGTAGTGGTGCCGAAAAGGTAGTTAAATGTGTCATAGTTGGAGTTTGTGTATCTAGTTGTCTAATAGTTCCAAATTGATAGTTAGTAGTTAGTGCACTTAGGTGGTTGTTGTGTTGGTTTTCTAATCCTAAGAAGTGTTGGGTTTTTGTTCTTATTGTCACCCATTGTGAGAGAGAGAGAGAGAGAGAGAGAGAGAGAGTCCATTGAGTGCCCTAGTCCAAGTTGCTTGTGTATTTTTTGTCTTATGTAGATGTGAAAAGGAGTGTGAGATTTGGTGATGAGTTGTGAGTTAGAATGTTGGTTGGATGAAGAGGATGTTTATATATTTGTTGGTGGAGAGGTTGTTGATTGGCAAATTATTGCCAATTTGACTATGAAAACTTTAATAGTGATATGTTCATCAATTTGGATTAATATGATATACTTTCAGGTTAAGTGGGTGTGTATGTGATTGATCCAAATTGTTGAAGTGAGGGAGTGTGTTTGTGAGCCTAATCAAAAGTTATTGTATGCAGTGGTGTCCAAGTTGGAATTAATTGAGAATCTGATACATGTGTATTAAAGTTAACTTCCAAGTGTATTGTGAGAGATATGCGCTAATTGGTTAAGATCAATTGGGAGTCTTAGTTGGAGTAAGTGATATGCTAATCTTGTGTGAATTTATAAGGGGAAATTCTAGGAGAGAAGTTGTGGTTGCTAAATTGAAAAAAGTGAAATTTGATGCATATTTTTATTATCTAATTTGGAGTCAATGTGTTTTAGTTGAGTATAAATGGTTGATGTTGAGTTTGGATGTGTAATTGTATGATTGTAAATGTCTATTCCTAGTTGGGAGTCTTGGTTTGCATTTGTGATTTCCTAGGTCAAAGTATTGATTGAATGATTTATTTAAATTTATAAACCCAGTCATAGTTTGAATGGGCATTACAATGGTGTTGTTATTGCAATTAAAGTAGAGAATGTGGAATCCAAATGTTGTCTCATAAATAATTCCCAATCAATTTAATTTGTGAGTGAATGTCAAGTGCCAATCCATTGTGCTTAAATTAGTAGTTATGTACCTAAGAGTGAGTTTCTAATTGAGAGAAAAAGGTTATGCTTGAATGATGGATAAAGTTGAGGTTAAGCAAGTTGATTCCAAGTTGATACATAAAAACTGTCAATTTTGTTGGTGCCAAAATTATGCAAGGGCGAGTTGTAAGACAAAAGATATAAGAATCAAATTGGTGGATGAAGATTTGGTTGTTCCTTTAGAAGGAGAAAAAGAGAAAATTGTAAAGTGTTCAAGTCAAGTTTGAATTGGAAGCTTAAATGCCGCAGTTAACCCCTAAGTGCCTAAGCCTTTCCAAGTGTATTTTGACTATGAAAAAAGAGCATTGGCTTGTAGTTATCCTCAATGAAGCAAATTTTTTTTTTCCCAAATCTAACCATATAGATGTTAATAGAGCTTGTTTATTAGTATGCACACCAATTTTGAGTATAAAATTTCTTAGGAGTTGTAATATTATACCAAGGGAAATGTACATTTTCTATTTTTAGTATGTTGTTTTTGTCCACAATGTTTCAAAAATTTGTATATAAATGTTTTTTGGGATTGGAGGTAACATGAACAACTTCAACAAGTGTTAGCACACTAAAATGCACTTCCTAAAAACTTAATTTCAAATGAAAAAACATCAAACTCATTACACAATCCACCTTGCAATTGTTGAAATGCAATTTTTATTTTTAAGTGGAAATTTCAAATAGCTTCAAAAAAACACTTGCATGTTGAAATTTTCAATGGTGAAAATCATGAAAAGACTTTAAACTTTTCATTGGGACCATTCTCAAAGCAAATGGATAAGTACAATTTCTTAGATCTAAAATCAAATGAAATTGCCAAGCTTTGCATAAAGCCAAGAAATGAAGTAAAATTAGCAAGCTTTACACTCCACTTTTAGTACATATATGCCTTTGAAGACCTCTCAATAATTGAATATGTACTTTTCTCAATGAAAAATGAAAGTTTTCTATAGTTAATCCTCAAAATTGCCCTAATTTTTTTAAAACTGGTCACAGGAATTTAACCCCTAAAGGACCAAATGGTGTTTTTTGGCAACATAGCAATTTCGGGCAGCTCACTACGGATGGAATTTTTATTTTTTTTCTTTGAAATTTTCACACAACATTTTCCCAAGGGGTAGCTTATAGACCCAACAATTTTCATAACTTTTGAATACATGCTTAAAAAGTTATTGTATGATATGTTGTTTTCATTGCTCGGCGGGCAGCCTGGGCAGCAAAAAAAACTTCTTGAAAAATCACTTTTTTTTAAAATAAAAATTTGAAATTGGTTTTCTACATTTATATATACATGAAAAGCTTTGAATCATTCCATTTTGATTTGTGAGATGAAAGTTATGAAGAGTTTTAGTTGTAGGTAGTTTGTGGGTAGTAATGGAATCTCTACTCTCAAATAAACTTTGAAGACCTTTATTTCACTCAATTTTTAATATTTTTGGAAAAAAATAAAAACTTGAGCTGTAGATTGTTTATTACAACAATTGAACCATTGGGATTGGCATTTTTCAATTCCATAAATAAATTATTAACACTTTAGTATTTTGAATCATTCTCTACTTCTTTCAACTTACTATTTTTTTCCTATATGTTGTACAATTCCAAATGATCTAAAATTTTTCAAACATGTAGCCAACATGACTTGAAGAGTGAATCCAAAGAGTTACAACCATTTTGGACATTTTTTCATAATGATTTGACCTTGTGGAGTCCATCTGCCCGGATTTTTGCAGGGCCAAAAAATAGCTTTTTGTCACTTCAAATGCTAATATCTTGCAATCCAAACGGTGGAAATTTCTGAAATTTTTTCCACATCTTCCCAAACCAGATTACTACAAGATCTTACGGTTACATTTGTTCAAAAATGTATTTTTTCTAAAATTTGGTACTTGTATTGGAGATGACAGTTTTGGAGCGTTTTTAGTGAAAACATAGTCAAAAACCTTTAGGGGTTAACTGCCTACACAGAAATGGGCCTGAAATTTGAGATCGACCATACATGGTTGTGGAGGCAATTAGGAGTTAAGTAGTACCAAAGGCAACATTTTCATATAAAGAAAAGTTGAAAGTTACAAATTGGACAAGACTAAAAGAAAAAAAGGATTCTTTGGGAGAAAATCTTCATCCTTGTGGCCATCAAGAGCAAAGTGTGAAATTTTGAAATTAGTATATTGCGTGAGGAAAACACATTGTCTCAATTGGAAGAATTCTTTCTAGTACTTTTGATTGCAAAGATTCAAAGTAAAATTAATTAGAAAGCTTGATTCCTTATTTACACTCAACTTACAATCACAATCACTCAATAATAAATCTCACAAATGCTATCCAACTATAATTGACAATTCCAACTTCAATAGAAATCTACTATCACAATTGATATCAACAACACTCACCAATTAAAATGATACATTCACATACACCACAACTCCTCACATACTTTCACCATTCATACATGCATTAAAATCCAATAGCCCAACACATCCCAACGCAACTAAAAATATTTTTTCACAATTAATATTGACTCAATTGACTCCACTTCCATCATTGTAAATAGCATGCCTATTGATCTGCGAATTCATCCATCACTCACACACATCAACCCAACTTCAATAGAAAATCATCACACATAAAAATTGCAATGGTTCACAAGTTATTGGTCTCTCACCATGTAGGAGCTCTAGACACACCTCCTAGAACCATTCTTTTCTTCCCCTTTGTAGCCATGCCAGCTAAATCAATTACTAACTACCACTATTAATCCAATTCTTTCCGTTCATCCATCTATTGATTACATTCTATAGCACTATCAACTTCCACTACATAAAAATGACATATTTGTTTGTAGAACTTATCAACTAAAGATTTTTTTAAAATATTAGCACTCCATTGCTATAATCCAACCAAGCACTGTAGAAATTATAACTACATAGCCCTCCTCCCAACAATTGAATTCTTGCAACCACACAAGTATTCTACAACTTCTACTTGAACCAATTATTGTTCTCTATATTAAATTAATAAAATTTGCTAACAATGATGCTACCTCTCGTCACTACAAGAGGAAGGGATGTTTTAAGTATACTTCTAATAGTGTAGTCTTTTAAGTAATGACCTATAAGGAGTCTTTGAAGTAAAATTTTATTGAAGATATGTCTTCAATAAAATTTTACTTAAAAGACTCCTTATAGGTCATAACTTAAAAGACTATACTACTAGGACTATACTTAAAACACCCCTTTCCTCTTATAGTGAGTGTTGCCTCAATTTATAGCTTTGGCCACTTCACTTGTCTTGATACTAGGTATTCTGCCCTTCATTTCACGCACAAGTTTGTGCTCATCTTCATTCGAGGTCGCCATTGTATCTTTGATAGTGACTTGTTGCTCACCCTCCACTGAGATATGCAAACCCTAACCATACAATTGATCTCTCCCTCTCGGAATTTGCTCCACAATTACTTCATGCTCATTGTTCCAAGAGAGCTCAAGGGCCTCACAATAAATCGCTTTACTAACTAACTCATAGGATCGCCAATAGATTTCTCACCTAATATTCTCTTTCCATTGGGTACTATAGTTAACTCTCATCACTCTCCTAAAATCACAACAATTGTGCACCACATGCTCTCAGAATTTGTTGGAAAATTGGTCACTCCAATTCATCATCTATTGTCCCTATGCACATACAAGTTCTTCATAAACACTTGCATGATTGCATTAGCTCATCATCGGAAGTACATCACAAGGGACAACTAAACATACAAGCAACAATTTTTAATCAACTCAATATACTTACAATCAACAAATTGGACAATTTATTGCACTAAGATTCATGCACACTACTCAAACCTTTAGTCTCTAGTTGCACTAATCACCAACATTCAATAATCTTCATACAACAATTCATCCAATTAGTTATAAATTTAAGACAATTGATCTATAGATATAGCAACTATTTTTGTATATTATTGAATCCCACGATCAATAAACAATTTTGGACAATTGGAATAAAAATATAATACTTGACACAATCAAAGCCATTAGTTCAATTCAATAACTCTACTCCATAATAAATTGCTCAAATAATTTAATTCGATTTGTACGTCATTTCACAATTCCAAATGGCAAACAAACAAGTTTATGCACACTATATGTTGGACAATTCAATTAAGAGCTCTACACAATCATGGTTTGTTTTACTATTGAATCACAAGACCAAATTTACCAATTATTTCACTACAATCTTGCTTGGATAATTAGACTTTCAACCTTTATTTTCTATCATTAACAGACAATTTTGTTCAATTAAATAACACATACACTTGCAATCACCACCATAAGTTTGGTCACTCCTAACAAAAGACAATTAGAGTTTCTTTCATTTGTCAAAAGATCTTCATAATACAAAGAACAATTCAAATTGACTTTACTTACAATTTACCTAAGCACCGGATGACAAGTGAGCATACATTACTTCATATCTAGTCTTAATTCCTTTCTCACTACTTGAATCTAATATTCAAAGCAAGTCAAATTGTAATTTTACTTATTTCATTTTGACTTTCAACAATGAGTATGAAATTTTGACATTTAGAACATTGACAATTAGACAACAATTAATCCTCCAATGAATTGTGAACTACATCACAAGACTATTTGCTCAAATACACACAATTCAACTTCCAAACGTTGGACAATTTATTTTCAATCACATAAGATAACTTGATTCAATTGCAACTAATGCTAATTCAAAACAATGCAACCAAGTAGACGCAATCAATATATCTTCCCATAAATTAATTTCATCTTCAATCAATTCAATTTGGCACGGAAATTCTTATCTTGCTCCACAATTTATTCATTGCCATGCCCTAACTCCCTTATCGATCTTTTGAACTTGCAACTCTCAATCCCTTCTAGACTTCACTTCATCCTTCACAATGACAATTTGACCTTACCAATCAATTCCTTCCAAGCTCATTCCTAGACGACTCCTCTATCCAGTGGCATACAAACTATTGATTGATGATTTGACAACTATAACTAGAGTCTCCATACTCTCAAACAAATATTATAATCACCCAACCATTACTCAAGCAATTTAACACACAAATATCCTAAACAATTAGTCAATAGAATTTGATTGAATTATTATACTAATACAAATCATCAAAGAGCCATGTACATGATATGAACTACAAACTAAAGTTTAATTGACCTTAGCTATATAGCCTCAAGAGTTGCATGACGACTTATCTAACACTTGATCTGAAAATTCACCATGTCTATTCATTATTCTTCAAACCCTACCAAATTGATCTTGTTCAAATATAATTTGTAAGTATTTTTTTATAGTAGTGTGAATTAATTGGCAACTTGCTTATTTAAAACTAAAAAGAAAAGACTTGACCAATACAAAAACAAGTAAAAGGACAAAATGACAAATTGTTCAAAGTTTTATGTCTACAATAGCCAAAATAAAATCCAAAGTCCATTACAAATCATGGGTATTCAATATTACTAGTACCAATCTACCATTCGACCATCTTCCATTAAGAAATTTTTGATGGCAAGATGAATTAATTTCTAGTATTTCATTGATACTTAGTCAGAATGAAGGGTAGAGAGGTCATTTTTATAATAAAATCTATTGATTTTCATGAATCCTCAAAGTATATGGGATAAATTTAAAATTAGAGCTTGACCACTCATTGTGTTAAATGTAGCATTTCATTCTTCATTTTGGCAAAGTCGAATAAAGTTTATTCAAAAACTTTGAACTTAGAAAAGTTGAAAAATTAATTTAATCTTTAAAAAATACTTTTATGATTTTAAGCCTCAAAAGAATATTTTATGGACAAAATTTAGAGAGGATGCTTGAAAATCTCAAAGAAAATGTCCCTTCCAATGTTGGCAAGAGAAAGGGGTGTTTTAAGTATAGTCCTAGACATATAGTCCTATAAGTAACAACCTTAAAGGGGTGTTTTTAGTAAAAATTTACTAGAAATACATGTGTGTTTAGTAAATTTTTACTAAAAACACCCCTTTAAGGTTGTTACTTATAGAACTATATGTCTAGGACTATACTTCAAACATCCCTTTCTCTTGTAGTGAACCCTTCTCTAAACTTTGTCTATAACTTTTGATTGGAGTCTCAAAATCGGAAACCTTTTTTTGAAGATGATTTAATTTGATTTTCTACATTATCTTAGTTCAAGGTGTTTTAAAATAAATATTCTACATAGCCTAAATGAGATTTGAAATTCTACTTTGAATACAATTCCTAATTTTGACTTAACTATAAGTGATTGAACTCATACTAATCCTAACTTTACATATTCCATATGGGTTATTTTACCTACTACTATCCTACTTGTATGTGAAGAGCTTGTCTTCTCTTTTCTATTTATAGCAATTAAATAGCTTATGGAGCTATCAAATTTTGTTATTGAATATTTTGATTTTATTTTGAATTTCATGCCAAATTTTTTGAAATTCAATTTTAAAGTGTAAAATCTATCATTCAAACTTTAGTTAATTATTATGCATTGATGAGCCAACTATGACCTACTATTATGTTACTTAAGACTCATGTTCATTGTATGGGACTCATATCCAAGAGCTATTAATATGATGAAATTAAATCAAGTTTTGACAATAGACATGTTTTACAAAATCTTAGATTTGAAGATCATAAATAATTTTTTTTCCTCCGAAAGAATACATGCTAAAAAAATAATGAAGTATCATTAATTTTTGTCTTCTTTGAAGATGGTTGGTTTCTATTAGGTAGAGATGGAAAAAGGTGTATAATATAACATGGATCCTAAGTTTGGCTAGAAAGAATATCATGGGTAGTAAAGTGAGTAGTGAAGATAGGAGAGAGTCTCCAATTGAGTTAGTTATGTCACCATCATAGAAGACTTGGTGCATACACAAAGTCAAGAGAAAATATTGTATTTCTAATAAAATATCAAACTTTTGCACTTTGGTAGACTTTAATAAACTTCATAGTTGTGATGATTCTAAAATGTGATCCTTTTCAGCATGTAGAGGTTAAAGGTCTATTGAGCACCACATATGTATTCACTATATAAAGCTATGTAAGTAAAGTACTATTTTACCATTCATGAAAAAAACCATATCAAGGTCAATTTCTCTATACTAATGTGAACTTTTGACTTCAATACAAATCACCACATTGTAACTAAAAAATGGTATACAATCATGTTGAAACACTTTAAATGTTACACTATTTATTTTCTACATTTGGCACACTATCAAGAGAGTTATTTAATTGTGTGAAATCCAACATTTTTGCCCATTTTTTGTGAACAAAGAACTTTGAAAAATGTTCAACAATTATGTTGTTAGATAAACTAATAAGTTAGTTGTAAGTCAAGTGACACTAAAGTTAATGCAATGCCTTTTTGAAGGCTTTCAAACAATATTATGAACATCATATAAGCTTCACAAACAATCATAATATTATCCAACAATGATGACATGGAATCCCTTGGATTGCATGTCCACAAAAATGTCATACTGGCACACATGAAGAATAATTTGGAGAAAACCACTAAGGATAACAATCCTTTTGATCCATGTCAAATGCTTCTTCAGTATTGAGAGTTGAGACTTGTCTTACTTGCTTGGTACCAACTTCTCCTTCCCTCTTCCCTCTTCACTTGCTTGTTGCAAATTCAACTAAGACTAATTGGTCCTCAATATTTTGCCTTGTGTATTTATTTCTTAATTAGGAGGAATCTTTTGCCTAGGTGAATAAGCTGTGAGAAGATTCTAACATGACAAACAAACCTAAAATACCCATGAAGTACCTTTCAGTTACTGTAATTTATATTTTTCAGTCATAAAAATATAGTTTACACAAAATTTTATTTACAGATATTCTAGAGTAGAATAATCTCATTGTAAACATCCAGTACAATTGGGCATTTATTGATTTTCCTTACAATTGTGCTTTGAAGCTCGGGTTTCCGATACTACCGATAGTCTCAATTCCTTGGTCTGAATTTCTATTTCCCAGTAAGTAACCTTAGCGTCCTTCCAGGGCAATTGATATTCTCCCATGCATGCAGAACAGCACTACAATTGCACATGATTGAGCAGATTATGGTTTGATTAGTTCACCTATATGAGCCTTGTTATCAAGCAACTGGAGTACTACCTCAAATCTTCCTGTACTTGCTCCAGGATACTGTCATAGTGCATAGTGGTACTTACTTCTACATCTCATTCCAGAACTCTTCTTCATTGATTCTCTTCATCAGCAGAGGCAAACAAGGCAAGCCCCCCAAGGTAAATTTCAAGTAGTCCTAGCGAGGTTGTGAACTTGAATCTTTAGACTGCTGCTGCTTCCACCTGCATGAATCCAGTCTGTCCTCCAAGGCCCCAATGACATTAACTTTGAGTGAATTTGAATTTGAATTTGAATTTTTTTGTCTTTGCAACAAATGAAATGAAATTAGTATGTGTGAAATTTCATTTCTTCCAAACATGAGACTGCCCATTTGAGGAGTCTTTCTGTCTTTGGCAAGGTGCAGGCTCCTGCCTTTGCAAGCTCTGGCGCCCATGCATGGGTCAAAGAGCATATTGCAGACTCCCATTGACTGCCTGGATAGAGCCGGGTTTGGAAGAGTAAGAGTTCCTGACCATGATGGCAGTTCAGTCCAGCCTCCAGTCGAATTATATGTAACTGTAACCTCTTCCATGAATGACTGTTTCAATATCCCAGACAAATTCTTTACTGCAGGGAGTGCAGATCGCGGAGTGATTGTCGCCAATCCCAACTCCCAAGCCTTTGGTAATCTCATGTAGTCATTCATGGGGGACCTGGTCTAACTTCCAGGCTAGGCTACTCCAGTGTACAACCAGCCAGCTGATAATTCCACCACAGCATAAGTTAATGGCCACGGCTTGTGCGAAAATGGGGAGTTTTGGAAAATGACATGATGGAGCCTTTGGTGAGTATCTACTAAAGCATCCAGGGCTCTGTACAAAAGTCCTGGGAAGTTCATGTGACTGAAGTAAAAGCTAATGCAGTAACTTGGGTGAATAGAATAGAATAGAATGTCAACCAGGACAGATTACATGGTTGATTATATCAACGACTGGAAGGACGGGGAGTACATAACCAAAAAATCTGTTCTCAGGTCCTGAAACTGAACTAACCTCTACTGTAGAGCCCTTGCTTGGAGATTTACTTCATTGATTTGCATAAATAAGCTGAACTTAGTGCTTGCCAACTGCTTAGGGTCATAAAATGGGTTCACTGTTTCCAAGATGCCCTCTCCCCCCCTCCAACTAACTTTGAGGAGTTCCAGGTGACATAATGAATGTGGGGTAAAAGGAAGGACGGACTAAATCAAGTTCAAGACACTGCTAGGGGTAGAAGAAGATTCTTGGACACAGTTTCAAGGGACTTTTTCAATGAAGAACATTCAAATTTGTAGTCAGTTGGAGAGTTTTAAGAAAATGGGTAATCAATTCTTCTCTCTTATCCCTTCGTTCAAAGTGCGCTTTTTTTGTTGAGGTGAAGTAAAAAAACAAACTGATATTTTTGGAAATTTGACATGAAATAGAGACATTTGCCCATGCTTTATGTGAATTTTAAAAATTGCAATCAGATGCCCAAATCAAAAACTATGTTGACCAGAAATTTTTTTAAGTAACTTGGGGGCAATTTTGTCATCTTCTACTAAATCCCTCATTTACTTTTGAAATTTGGATTGTAGATAAATAATATATTATAATACACAATTGTAAAAATATTATACCTTTGTTGCAAAAATACTCATTCCAAGCTGAGTCAAAATTCTATTAACCCTTCTTGAAAGTTTGAAAATAATTATTTTTGTCTAACTACAAACAATATTATCTTGAAATCTACAATTTCAAAATCTTTTAAATTATTTCTACACATTTCAACTGTTTGTTTCTAAGTTTCCACAATGTGGATTTCAAACAAAAATTTCTTCATAGCACAAAAAATTATCAAAAAAAGAATAGATAATTGTCAATGAACTCCACTTCCTTGTATAGCAAGGTGATTTAGTGTAAGTTAAATCCCTTATTTACTTGTAAAATTTTGCATGAGTATACCTAAGAAGATATAGTACTTGATGTTGTAGAGTCTCAATTTCATGTAGAGCAAATTTTTTGTTCTAGAAGGGTTGAAGTCTATAGATCTCATTTTGGAGGATTGAAGAGATTTTTTTATCTCTCACTTCAAACAATACAATCTTTCAATCCACATGGTCAAATAGGTTGAATTTTTTTCCACACATTTTCATAATAGTCTACTATACTTTTGGGGGATTGAAGTTTTGATTTTGAATTTTGACCAATGCATAAAAAGATATTTGTTATTGACAATTTCTCTTGATAAATACCCCCAATCCTTTAGGAGTTAAAAAAACATAAACATAAAAAGTTTTTATTTTATTTAAGTGTTGCATTGACCTATTCTTATACTTAATTAATGGAGGGTTTTTAGTGAATTTTGAAGATTAGGTTGTATTTTATGATCTACTAATTTTCCATATTTATTAATTCCTTTTCAAAAAGCTCATAGTACTTTCAATACTATTGCATTTGACACACTAGTAAGAACATGGCCCATGTAGACTACAAAAATGACTCACAAGAAGACACACATAATAAATTTGGCTCCTGGTGGATCTTCTTGTAGTCATTTCCCTAGTCTATGAACTCTATGTGAATCATGCTTCTACTACAGATAATAACACAAAATCAACCAATATTTCTTGCAATGACTAGGAGTTCATTAGTTGATTTGATGACTACAACTGCAGGAACGCAATACTTCTGCAGTTTTTATTTATTTATTTATAATTATAAAGGACCAAGTGTTGATCAACATCATTCTCTCCCTACCGAGTGTGCAGATTACATTCCTCGGTCTCCTCAAGTTTAGGACTTTGGGAGCTCTCATTGGTCGACAGCATGCTTTTTGGGTTTTCTCACCTCTAGTGCAAGGAGGTCCCAATGACGAAGTGATTTGCTCTGATGGCTGCCTGAAGTTTGTTCCATGAGATTGTGGAATTGGGCATCCGATTTGTTCTAAAGTGGCATCTTGGTAAATAGTAAATACCATTGGGCTCCAACTCTCCAAGGGAAGGAGACAGAGAGAGACCGCCCTATTAAGTTAAGTTAGAGAGAGAGAGTTGAATGCCAGCAGAGGGAAGGAGGCAGAACTAAGTTTACACTCTGGGCAGATAAGGACACCGTTACCAGCAGGCGTGGGAAGCACTGGTCTGCCATGTGCACCTCTCCCTTGCTGCTTTGACTGCCTTTGACTCTCCTTCTTCCCCCGTAACTTACTAGTTGTCTCGGTCACCTCTCCTCCCTAGGCGAAAGCCCTGCAACTGACTGCCACTGCAGGCAAACTGAGGATCAATTACCAGCCTTTCAAACTTTAACTTACTCGGGCATCAGCCTTGCACTAGTCCTCCGACACATGACAGGCTTGGGCGGCAGTGCGAATCTTCTACTACTCCCTCGGCCACCACGCATTCCACAACCTTGCTTGCTGCCCGAGAGAGAGTTTCCAGACTTGTTTGTTGTGAAACCTCGTTGCCCATGAGAGACCAGTAACAAGAAGATTGGAGCTAACTGAACTGAGCTCCATGCCGTCCGTTTTGCAGTGGTGCAGACGCAGGCGGTCCGTTCCAGCGTTCACGTGATCTACGTTACAGAATGAGCAGAGAGGGGTGAATATACACCTGTAGTTTTCAGAATCTTCTGAACCGATATATGGGTCTGTGGAAACGATTTTCACCTCATCAAGCAGCGAGGTCGGTTCAAGAATCCATTGAGAGTTCAGTTGCAGAAGAAACTTAAACTGATAGGTCTGCTTTTTCGAGTTTACGAACCTGCTTAATGTAAGCGACGGTGTGGTAAAGCTCGCGGTGGTAACTTCATCCTCCTCGAATTGGCAGGTTCTAACCCCGTAAGTCATGAAAAAGGAAGTGTATTCATTAATGCGGACAGAGTGGATTGAAAAATTCATGTCCCCAACTGATGACCTGCCTGCTTGCATGACCTGGTCTCTGGAGCGACCTATCTGGAAGCGAATATTATCCTTTGGTTCTTCTGAAGAAGCCAGCCAATCCCATAAATAGCTCAGCCCCTACCCCCTGTCAGCGTTCTAATTTCGAGAAAGCGTTCTAATCCTGATGAGATCCGGATACGTCGTCGACGACAGAATAGGATTCACCCTGCTAGAGACTGAGTATTTTCATTTTTCTACCAGAGGGTCGGGGCAGGTTGGTTCAGTGCGAAACTCATTGGGACGGCCAGGCCAGGCCAAGAGGTCCCTGTCTGTCCCTCTCCTCTTTCATGGTCGTTACAGGTCACTAGTACAGACCTGGTTCATCACAAACCAACTTGACCAAACCATGTTCAAACCCAGATGATCCTTTCCAGTAAACGTTCAGTACAGTTTGGGTAACTTAATATCATGTTCATGTGGTAGTTGCAACATTGACGGGAACGGTGTCAGTTTTTCATCTTCTCCTTCTACGACCTTTTAGCTTGCTATGTACAGTAAGGGGTGAGCTGGCAGTATCATTATAATTGGCACTAGCGCAGATTCGTATCTCTTAGGAGGTACCTATATTTTAACCCCGAGGATAAAAATTGCATTCGATCGGCGTTTTGTCCAGAGTGAAAAGGGGGACACGGCAGTCTTGAATGTGCACCCCATCGTGTAGGTGCAGGCGCATCGTAGTAGCAGTACAGCTTCAAGAGACGTTTTGTTGATTTTTGAATCCGGTTCGAAGTTACTTTGACCGGATTGCTGACTGTCTGTTGTAAGTACATTGTCCAGGCGGGGGGGCGCGTTGCCGTCATTACTGAAAGAGTCGGCAAAACCGAGCAGTCAAAAAGAATGTGAGCAACTGAGCATCAGAGGGTTACAGATTCCTGAAGGACCTATGATTTCTGAGACCGGGATGATCAAGATCGGCTTGATTGTTGCAATGAACTCCCTGCCACCACGCGTGTTCCTGAGATGATTGATGGCAGCTCTCTTCAAGTCTTGATGATAGCCAAAGATGAGATTAGGAAGTAACGTCCCAAAAGGACCCGGGCAGAGCCCCAAAAGCCACGAATTCAGACCTTGCCAAGTATCTCATCACAGGGTTAACTGGTTAAGTTATATCCATATCTACGTCTTTCAAGCTTCCTCTTTTACAGAAAAGTACTGACTACTTTCACGCGACTTTGCAAGATAGGGAATTGCAGAACCGTGCAAAACTGCTGAATCTTGAGAAACACATAAAGGTAGGCATCACGCTTGTGGGGTTGCGGCACCATCCTCGATGGCTAGGCGGAATTAGCTTAGCACCTTCAGGCAGGCTAGGATCATACCGGCCAGCTTCTAGCTCAAGAAAGTAAAGGTAAGACATAGTCATAGGTGCAGGAAAAGGAGTCGAAGTTGCCCCTGGTACGACGGCTCTTGGGGTGCCACCAAGGAGGTCGGAATCGACTCCTCTCCCCATCAAAAAATTCGAAAAGACAACAAACTATGGCTGGAGGGTGCCTCGCTGATTTGACATGACCCTTTCCGCTTCACAACTAATCCCTTCGCTCACACGCCTTCTGGTTGCTCGCTCCCACTGGATAAACTTAGCGAGTGAAAAGTTTGGGGTTTGTCTGGGTCAAATGAAGACTAGTAAGCTCTAGTTCCTGGGATGGATTCATGGATCAGCCAAGCCCCGACCTTGTGGGTGACTGGGCAACGGCCAGAAGAGAGCAGTGCAAGCAGGTTAGCAGGCAGAGGTGGTAAAGTCCAGGATCCATTAACCTTACAATACATTAGATTTTGCATTGACCGTACAGGTGAACTCTGATACGTGGTAAGTGTGTAAATACTTAGCCCGTAGACATTTCGCTATTTGCAATCGATTTTTAGGACTAGTTTTGCAAAAACTTAGATGAAACAAGTTTCTAGATTGCTGTAAGGAAAGACTCAGAGTTAGGGAGCATGGTGAATGGAATCGAACCTCTCCCTTTCTGTATGATGAATGGAGACTTTACATTAGTTTCATAAGATTTATGGATGTTGGGAGTGATCACGCGGAACGAGGTAAGGTCGGCATACACGTCCAAGTGCTCCCAATGTGTAACAGATTGAAAAGTACCCTTGGTACATGCTGACAGTACAGGCTTCAACAGACCTGCCACTTCATATGAAAGGGATGCGAAAGTCGGTTTAGACAAAGACTTCACTGGTGGATAATAATGGTTAACCCTTTCATGGACTCCGTGCAGGCTTCATGTTCTGCTTGGCCTACGGCACCCGAGTCAGATTGGTTGATGCAGTATTAATCAGCAACTTGGGGATGTACCTTTCCCCTCTCCCACTTTGCTGAGACGTTGAAGGTCTCAAGCCCAACCTACCCGAAAAGGGGCTGAAGCTCAGTCCAGAGGGAAATAGACATTTTTAATTTTAAAAATTAAAAATTAGCTTTAGCACTCACAAGGAACTTACTTGAAAGCCGAGTTCTGTCCTTGGGACCAAGCCTTCATCTGCTGCTCTTACACAAACGTTACTTTAATTGCATCTTATTATTATTATAGATATTATTTTCATAGATATTCCTGTTGATGAATAGTGTTATGTGCCTCGATCAATTACCTCGTCCGGTCCATACCGTAAGATTAAATGTCGACTGGCAGATTATTGATGGCCATAGTGGACCCATCAGGCCGGCACACTGCCCATAACAACTGCTGCCTTGATCAAAAGCCACTGTAAGTTGAATAATCCAGCTTCTTCCCTGACCCGACAAGTCGAGCTGAGGTCACAGTCTCTGTGCAGATGTAATGTCACTAGAAAACCAGATGAGAATTCAGTTCTCAGG
Organism: Straminergon stramineum; assembly: GCA_963920665.1. NCBI lineage: Eukaryota > Viridiplantae > Streptophyta > Bryopsida > Hypnales > Calliergonaceae > Straminergon > Straminergon stramineum. Next base: position 25,430,514 of record OY987264.1, read on the forward strand.
GCTCATGAATAGTGAGTATCATTTTAAATTATGCATTCGGAGTGGCTGAAACTCCGTCCCTTCACAGGTTTGTGGTCACGTCGACAGTAACATGGATCAATAATTTGGGGTTGCATAATCTGCACTCATCAATAGCCCTGGAAGGCATACAGAGGAGACTGGACTGGACTGGGCTGGAAGTGAAGTGCCATCGCTGTTTGACCAGGGCATCTGCCTGCCTGCTCGAAGTTATGGGAGTCAAATGCTTGCTTGCAACGAGGAGCCAACAACCAACTGCATGCGACGTGATAGACACAGAGGCTCTGCACTCGCAAGCCCCCGCCATCCGCCTTTAATTTCCACCGTGACCATTATAATTCTCCCCATTCATGGAAGCAGCTGACACCGCCAGAAAACAAGAAGCGGTGTCCGACCGTGCAGTGCAACCTTCATTGAAGTCAATGGAAGAATCTAAGAGTTGACTGTGGGATCATTTCCAATACTTTAAAGGCGCCTGGATACGCCGGCACACTGAAGGGAACGTCTCAGGACAAGGCTGGTACGACAACGGGAAGCCAGGCAGCCCCCTTCAGCTTGGTTCATGACCACCGCCTCACTCTTCACATGCCCCAGGTAGTCATGCTTTGGGGCCAAACATTCACAGGGCATCATAAGAGGGTGAAATTATGATTAAACTTGCATCACGAGGTCGCTTAATAATATCACGAGGACTGGATCAAACTATGTTTCGGTTATCAGAATTTGATGCCGCGGTGAACCACCGAAAGCAAGCACAGGATGTGGATCAATCAAGTCTGGAAATTCAATCACTAGTATTCTGATTACCATAACGGGATGGTATAATATAATAACATCGATCTGCATGGAAGTTCAAGCTTTAAGCATGTCTGAGCACCTATCTCAAATGAAAAACAGAGACTCGGATAACGAGAAAGTTTGTATCAAGCAATGCAAGGTGGATACAAATGAGCACTGATGGAGCAAATCATTGGACACATACCTGGCTCCCATTTGAAGCCCAGTTGAACCATGGTTTCCAACTTCAGCCAGCTCCAAATACGAGGAGAAGGTTCTGGAATGACAAGGTAGGAGGAGAGGATCAAGGCCAGAGAGGACACGATGAGAGAACATAGTACAGCGAAAAGCCCAGCCTCGTAGATAGCTTTGAGGTTAAATGCCATTGAGAAACCGAGCAAAAAAATGTATTTCAACAAAGGAGATTAAGAAAGGTCTCCCAAAATGTGCACCAGTGGCCACTAGCATTCAATTTTTAAATGTCTTACCTACGTCCAGATTCGACAGGACCTTCAATCTGACTTCTTCTTCTACAATTATACTCACTGTCTGACTGTCTAATAAAAATGTAGCTGCTACAAACCTCAAAGCGGGAACTAGCACGAGTAGAAGAAAAAAATATCCCCACTGCGCCAAGTGAATAGTTGGAGTGTAATCCTGGAAGCAAAAAATTTGCTTCGGTTGACTAAAGGAAACGACGACGGACATGCTTGACGGAGTACCTCATGTTTGTTCACAAACCCATCATGATGATGAAAAAAGGAAAGGAAAGAAAAGAAAAATAATCTAGCTAGCTAACATGGAACACCAGAGTGGCACTCACTCACAGACTTATTAATTTCTGTACTCCCAAACCCTAAGGGACATCATCTCACAGCAGCGCGCTCAGGAAAAGAGTGTTGGCACCCTCACGCTACTGGTACATGTATGTTACAGAACGATCGCAACCTCCCTCCTGAATCCTACTATCTACTCTGCCCTTCTGTCTTGTTACACTTCAGGCAAGGGCCAAGGAAGCCTCATCCGCCCACTTATTCAGATTTGTCCAAGCAGAGCAGCAAATCAGCCCCCAGTCCTCCCGCAAGCAAGCGCAGATCTATCGAGATCCATCACGTTCACCCCCTCACCCCCACCCCACCCAGCAAGCCCCAAAGATCCGAACTAATTAAGATGATACAGAAGAAACTCTCGATCATATTTGCTCGCCATTAGCGCAACAGTAGCTCGCTGAGACTGATCAATACAGCGATGAAGAAGAATCATATAATAGCTCAAGTCGATCTGTGAGGCGCAAGTGCTCATGGATCGAAATGGGGCATAATAACCGTGCTGGGGGTGGGTATGTTGGAGCTTGCACAACGTCAATGAGGCAAATTGTCTAGAGCGCCATTGTACCTCCGTTATAACGATGACTCCGAAACTGGCTTGGTGCCCCTTTCGGCGCTGCTGCCATTCTCCGGGCTGGAGAAGAAATGCGGCGCAGTCGCAGCGCCAGCGGGGGTTCCATTTCCAGAGGAGGCGGCATTCTGCACGACTTCCGCAGCCGCGGGGAGCATCTTCAGGATGTCAGTCGCGTCGCCCGCGCCGGCCTTGGCCACGGCGTCGAAGCGGTGTGCCAAAGGGAGCGCCTGGTGATCCACAGCGGGCGAGGAGTCTGCAACTTTCACCACCTGCTGCTGCTGCTGCTGCTGCTGCTTATTGCTGGGCGTCCCCAGCACGCCCGAGCGATACAATGTGTCTAATTGGTGGAAGTAGGGACATGTCTTGGCATTCTCCGGTCGCTTCTTGTTGCTCTCCTTAGTCTTCCGGAAGTACTTGTTGATGTTCTCCCATTTCTCCTTACAGCGCTTCTGGTTCCTGTTGTACCCCAAGCACGCCATTCCCTGGCTGATCTCCTCCCAGAGCGGACCCTTGGGCCCAGCCTCCTGGAACCGCGGCTCCATGTCGCTCCGCAGCTTGATCAAGGTCAGAACCTCCGGTTTCGGCCACCGCTTGCTGTTGGGATCGATCGAGGAGTCCTTCTCCTGCTCGTCCACATTGGCGAGGACAAGCGCTTGCGAGGACGGAGCGGCCGACGCGGGCGGGGCAGGCGTGGTTGCAGCCGCCGGCGGAGGGGTGGACTGCGCCTGTTGTTTCTGAGCAGCGGCGGCGACTACGGAATCGATCGACGGGGGCACCACGAGCGGCGGCCGGGTGGGGATCTGCGGCAGCTGCAGCGTCTGCCCCGTGACTTTCTGCAAGAACGCTACGAGCGCCGCGTCGCGAGTGGCCGCTAATGTATGCTCCTGCGTTCGGAGTTCATGCTCTCGAGCCACCCGCGCGATTTCCTGTCTCCGCCATGCTTCCTCTCTCACTTGCCTCTCTTGCTCTCGTCTCTCCATAAATTCTAAGAACTTCTTTTGCATACTCTCCTGTTTATCCAGTAGATTCTTCATCAGGCTCTCGAAGAAGTCCAGCTGTGAGGACGTCCCTGACTTGCCACCTTCCATCCGCTTCCGCTTCTTCGACGACGTCTTCTCCTGGTTGTCAGCTTCGCCGCTTCCGGGTGCGTCGTAATCATCCTCCGAAGACTCCGAGAGGGTCACTCCTGTCGAGACTTCCGATGGTCTTTGAGCCGAAACATTGTAATCCTCCACGGTCGGGGGCGGCTTGCCGAGCATCGGCGTTCCTGTCAGCAGACTAGCAGCTGCCGCGACTGCAGCATTACTCTCCAATTGCGCAGCACTCGGTTGGCCACCGTATAACGCTTCTAACTGGCTGAAAAAACGATAGCTTTTCCCGTCCTGCCGCCCCGCCCTGCCATCCTTGGTCTTCTTGTAATACTTGTGCACATTCTCAAACTTCTCCTTGCATTTCTTTGCATTCCGCTGGAACCCCATTTCGGCCAGCTTTCTGCAATGGTACAGCTCAATCTATCAGCATCTGTCGACGGGAGTGTTGGACCAATTATCAAAAATCCGCAACTTACGTCAAACGCGAATTGCATGAATTCACAGAGGCTGGGTGGCGACGCTAATTTCCCGTCAGCTCCTCGACACAACAAGAAACGACCTTATTTGCTGTTTTGCAACAATTGCACCCATAGACCGAAACTTGCACAGAAAGAACGAGCGACAGACGAAGTGGACTTGTCGTTAATTGAGTTGCAAGAGCGATCATATTGCTCACCGCGAAACCTCTTCCCACAGCGGGCCCTTGAGTCCCGAATCCCGAAAGTTGGCATCCATTTCGGAGCGGATCTTGATTAGCGCGAGAGTCTCTTGCCTTGGCCAGCGATTGCCGCCCGTGCTGCGGCCTTCCTCTTCCATGCCATCGTCATCCTGCTGCGCCACGCTCACGATTTGCTGGTTATAATTTGTCGGCGATGGTCGACTCACGCCTGGCGATGGCACTTCCGGCGAGTCGGGACCTCCCAAACCTAACTGCTGCACCATCGCCTGCTGTTGCGCCTGTTGCGCAGCTTGCTGCGCAGCTTGATGGGCTGCAGCCTGTTGCGCCTGCTGGACCTGTTGCGCTTGTTGCTGTGCCTGCTGAACTTGTTGTTGCTGTTGCTGTTGTTGCTGCTGTTGATGAACTTGTTGCTGTTGCTGAACTTCCGGGTGGGGAGAAGCCTGCTGTTGTTGATGAGCCTGCGTTGGTTGCTGCTGCGCCTGGGCGTGCTGCGCGAGCGGGAATTGCGGGTGCGGGGTGTGCGAGGCATGAGGTGACTGCGTTTGGTGGATTTGCTGCAAGCTAGGGTGCGGTTGGTGGCCCGGGTGTGGCCCATAGTGGTGGTGCTGCGCCTGCAAGTGGTGAGAGAGGTGGTGCTGCTGCTGTTGCTGCGGGTGATGCCCCGTCGACTGCAGCGGGTGCCCAGCTGGGGGCGCGATGCTCATATTGTCATGCGAGATGGAGAACAAGTGCGCAGGCGGAGGGCGACCCACCACGAACTGTGGCGAGTCCGAGACTCCATACTGCCCCGTGTTTTGCATCGCTCCCGACGCAGTCCAGTCAGCCCCCAAGAACCCCGCCGCCTCCGCACGCAAGAACGTCGACCCCGTCGTCGTCGTCGTCTTCTGCTGCTGCCCAAGGGACCGCCTCAGTCCACCCTCCACCCCATGGCGGTGGTGATCCGAATCAACCCCGACGCGCTTCGCTCATACCACTGTCCACAGCAGCACCACCATCCAACCGACCCACCACAGGGCTGCGTCCGCCCCGCGCATTCCCTGCAGCACTGTTCCCTCCTCCCTTCACAAGATCCCGTAACCGCCAAACGCTGACTCGCAAGCGGCTGACCCTAGAGGTGAAACCCCGTGACGATCACCCCCGAAGCCCCGTCCCCTCATAAAACCCACACAAAAAAATAAAAAAAGGCCACCAAAAAATCCTTTTAAAAAAGATCCAGAGATAGCTTATTCTCGACACTCCAATTTCTACTTTCCTCCCAATCAACCCCACACTCCCAACTGGTCTCCACTCCCTCACACAATCTCCACGTTCAATCACACCCTCCTCCCTCCGTCCTCCTTCCTCCCCCTCCCCCTCCCCCTCTCGGCACTAAATGCGGGCTGAGCTCAGATGCTACAGCGATGCCAAGATCTCTCGGACTGATTCCGCTCCCAGCTAGCTAGCGTCGGTCGTAGCAATCGAGGCAGCAGCAGGAGCAACTGAAGGCTCTCATGCAGTCGAAACAGCGACAGTACTAAGCAGGCAGGCAGGCAGGCAGGCAGCTAGCAGCGGATGACGGTGACGATCGTCTGACTTCCGCGGAACCGGGGCGCGTGAATAAAAATCAATAAAAATTCGAGTTCGCCACCTCCCTCCAAACGCAAACGCAAACGCGAACTACTCTACTCTACTCAACTGATGCGACGCAAGAAGATGCGATTCGATTCGATGGGATGCGATGGGTTGCGAGAGCCTGTGCTTAAGCTTAATCGCAACTGAACTCCCTACAAGAGTTCCGTCTCTTCTGTCATGTCACTCTCTTTCTTGCTTTCATCATCATCATCACCAGCATCCCACCCCGAAGAAAAAGCCGCAGCGGCAGCAAGGAGCGGAGGTCGCCGGACCTGTTGCCTGTTGCCTCGTCTCGTCTCTCTGATCCAAAGACTGTGCGCCAGATAAACTTCAGTAATTTTTGTAGGCCCTGCAGACTGGGCCAGGGCTGCCCGGGAAGCGGACCCCCAAGATGCGGGCAGCGCGGGCAGGGCCGGCCCTGGACATGGTCTTTCAGGCCAGTTCCGAGTTTTGTGGGCGCTGCCAGGGGGGGAGGGATATAAGGATATTACGTTATTACTATTTCCTGCCTCATAATAGGTTGGTAACTTCGTTACTCTGACACGCTCCTGCAATTACTGTGGGCGGAATCAGCGAATCAGTGCTGGAAGATCTTCGGAAGCGGAAGATATCTTCATTTAGTGCAGATTCTGAGCTCGTGTGGCCTCATTTGGGGTTGGAAATAGCGTGGTCCATAGGACTTGCACTGGGCGGGGAAGTAAGGCCGCGTGAGTGAGTGAGTGAGTGAGTGAGTGAGTATTTGACCTTCGTAGTTCTAAGCTTCAGTTGCGTTAGCTGTATCAATTGTATGTATGTGTGTATTATATGTGTGTGTATGTGTGTGCTTGTGTTTGTGTGGAGTTGATGGCTGGGCAGGCAGACAGGTTGCAGGGCGTAAGGCAGGCAGGCAGGCTGCCCCCCTCTGAAGTGGGTGAGTGAGTGAGTGAATGGCCTTTCCTGCTGCTCAAACTCAACTTACAGGTGGATGCATTCACCCCCGGAATGCTGGTAGATTGCATTATTTTTTTACTGGGTAGGTGTCCCATGTTCCTTCCTTCCAACGCTTCATCAGTCCAGTGTTCCCCCTTGGCCCTGGCCCTGGCCCTGGGATTGGGTAAGCTGATTGCTTTTTCCTTTGGCAACACTTCAGGTCCGCCACGACAGTATGGGGGTGGGATTCTGTGGGGATACTTCATGTATTAATTCACTGGGCTTGTGGAACCAACGTGACTCCATAACAGTGTTAACCCTTAAGCCCTTTAAGCCGAAGGCCTTCTTGGGTCTAAAAACATCGGTTTTGAAGTGTTATAGATGTAAAGGTCACTTAGGTATAGACATCTTGACCATACAATCTTACAATGTACATATTGTAGATGACATGAATCAAATTTGAGAACAATTGGCCAAATAGATTGCAAGATTATAATGTTCGAATATTGAAAAAGGATGTTGAAATTTGCCTAGCAAAACATTTAGAGGTGAAATTCAATTTTTAACCTACTCAAATGAAAAAACTTTAAACTATAAAGTTATTCAAAACCAACACATATACACATTGGTGAAAAAATATCATTCAATTGACTCATTGTGTCTACAAAATAGATTTGAAATGTCAAAAAATAGCAAAAAAAGTTGCAACAAAACACATCTAAAGTCGAACCTCCCTCTACTAAAATGATTCTCAATCACTCTAATCTTATTGGATTGATATGAAATTTTAGCCACACAAACTAGACTAGTATGCATAACTTTTCGAAAATCATTTACAAGGAACAAATTTTGTGTGAAGAAGAAACAAGCTGACAAAGTTCATTGTAATCCAATAATGTCAGGATTTTGAACTTCAAATTGCTCCCAAACATTCAAAACATCTTGTATTGACATGAAAATTGTATTGCAACAACTATACATCAAGAGGAGCATAATCCAAATTTTTTTATTAAAACAAACATTGGATGAAGGAGATACAAGCCCCCAAAGTTGTAGCCATCAAATGCAATTTGGTGAACTCAAATTGAACCTTTAAACTTTGATTGACTTCCAAAAAATCAATTCATGTTTTATTGATCTGAAAATTTTACCACACAAACTAGAAGAGAGAGTGCCAGTTTTCCAACAAGTTTTATTGAATTTGTACATTGGATGCAAAAGTTACAACACTTTGAATTGGACTTGAAACTATGTGAGGACACTTTTGGTCCCCTTAGGCATTTAGGGGTTAAATGACGCGGCGCCCATGATCAAGGTAGTCACCAAAACTACTTTGATCATTTAACCAATAGGTGCATTCTTTGATTCTGTAGTGAACAATGATGTCATCCATTGACCACTTTTTGGCCTTAGCATCCTTTAGAGGTTAAATTGAATTCATCTTGTGATCTGGAAGGGATTATATGAATCTCTAATGGAGAAGTACATGGGTTGGTTAATCCTTCAATGATACAAGGGTGCTCTTGGTTGTTATTGTAATCAAATCTTTGTACTTCTAAGAAAAGAAAGGCCCTCAATCAAGGGAGGCTCCTACCTTAGAAGACTCTACATGCGTCCACCTCCCACCAAAAATAGCGAACAAAGAAATGCCTCTTTGTCCACTACACAAATATTTTAAGTCATTCTTCAAACAATTTTAGTCTTCAATGTCGTTTTAAGGTTAACCAACCCCTACACTTTTCCCTTGGAAACTAGATAATCCCTTCCAAGATCATGGAGTGAATTCAATTTATCCCCTAGAGTCCCATGGCCTTTTCCATCAAAAATCACTCAGAAGGGACATTTCTATTGCAAATAGCAAAAGAAAGTGAATTGAATTCTTTTTCTTTTTGCATATTTAATAGTAGGATCTTGCAATAAACTAGTGGAAAGAACATGTGGAAGAAATTTCAGAAACTATAACTATATAAATTGCAAGATATTTGGAAGAAAAAAAGTTATTTTGCACCTTGCTTGACTAGATTTTTTGTCTTTGAATCTTCTTAGCTTAAAATATTTACACTAATCATTTTGAATTTCTCATTTTTATGTTCAAGAATTGAGTTGAGATTCTACAATTTTTTTTAAAAACAACACTTCATTTTCACTCATTCAAAAATTGTTAAGTTGAAGTAGGTTCAACATTGAAGAGAAACTAAACTATTATACTACAAGAAAAAGGGGTGTTTTAAGTGAGTTTTAAGTAAAGTCCTATGCATAAAGTTATGGGTAATGACCTTCAAGGAGATTTTCAATAAAAATTTACTTGAAATAAATGTGTTTCTAGTAAAATTTTACTAAAAATCTCCTAAAAGGTCATTACTTATAATCTTATGTCTAGGACTACACTTAAAAATACACTTAAAACACCCCTTTATCATGTAGAGTTAATAGCTCTAAGTTGGAATTGAAACACACTAATCTCAATGGTTAGATTGTTCTAGCAAAAGATCTCAATCTTGTGAATTCTTTTTTTGAAAAAATATGAAAATTGAATTCAAAATTGAATTTTACTAGTTATTTTTTAAATAAGGGCTTGAAGTGCTTGAAAAACAAGATTGTTTATAACTTTCACATCACTAGTCCGAATAGAATGAATCAAAGCTTCCCATGTAGATAATAATTCAATCTATGAGAAACAAATTTTTTCAATTTTTTTTAAGTGTTTGTTGATTTTTTTTCATGCTCACCAAACTAAAATTTGGATTTGTTGAGCCATAAATTTTTCTCTCAAAGATTGATTGAAATAAAAATTATATTCTTAGAAAACTTATGTGTTTTTCTATCCTTATAAAGAAAAATTCAGAAATCATGACAAATATTGAGACTATTCAAGCTTGCCCAATATCCATTTTGTTTCCCGAGGGGACAATGGGACTTTAGGGGTTAATCTCCAAAGTGTCATTAGCCAATTGGGTTGTAAATTGGTGGCCAATTTTGTAAACAAATGATCAACAATGCTAATAATTCTTGAATCTATTTTCTCCTAATTTACATGTAAAAAGTTCTTTCATGTTTAGAGGCCCCAAAATTGCTTCAAAATACTAGTCTCTAAAGCAAGGCTACAATCTTCACCTTTCTTTATTTTTTAACAAATCAAATCATAAAACCCTTTAGTTATTTTGTTATGGTACATCCTCATAAAATTTCAAAATAAAAAACCTTACCAATTGCAAGATAATGATGCTTGAATTTCACCTTATAACATAGGTGTCTAAACTTCTAGTAAATTTTTATTGAAAATCTCCTTAAAGGTCATTACTTAAAATCTTATGTCTAGGACAATACTTTAAAACTTGCTTAAAACACACCTTTCTCTTGTAGTGCACCAAGATGATCACAATTGACAATTCAAATATTACTTTGAATGAGTTTTAGATTGTTTGGACAATATATTATCTAAAAGCACTTCAAGTATACATCAAATTATGGACTTTCAAAGGTCAAGGAATAGTCCCTAAGTGGTTGTCTAGCTTGTATAACACTAAAATTATGGAGAAGACAATAAATGTTGATGAATGATTTTCAAAGAAAGTGTTGAAGCAATAATGTACTTCTTCATCCTAAATTATGATAATTTTTGGTTGATTATTTCAGTAATAGACCTTGTGACCTTGTCTTTTCAAGGTTGATGAGCTCATATACAAAACATCATTGCAAATTAAAATGATTTTCTTAAAATACACTCAATTAAAACATATTCAAAATTATTAATCAAAATCTTGGAAACTAAAAATACATAAAATCTCATGAATGAATATAAACTTTGAATGACATTAATGTGATGCTATTGAAGTAGGTAAATACATTCTCTACGATATGTTACTATGTAGGTAGAATATTTTATAGTAGTTAAGTTATTGATGTTGACTTCAAAAGTTCCAATGGGACCATTGAAGATTTGGATAGATTTTATAATGTCAACTTTTGGCATGGGTTTTGAAACTTTTTTGGAAATAGGAAAACACATTGGCTTTTTTAAGAAAGTAAATTTTATTTCAATTGGTGTGTGAAGCAAAAAGTTATGCCATCCTAAGCTCAAAATGAAGTTTTTCAAGCAACACATGAAAAGGTTTCTAATAGAATATATTTTTGTCTACATGGAAAGATTTGATTCATTATATTTTGACTAGTGATGTGAATGTCATAAAGAGATTCATTTCTCTGGAAATTGAAGCACATGCTTAAAAAAATACAATTGCTATCATTTGAGACTAGGATCTTGAGTCCATGAGCTTGGGAGCCTAGGCTTCTATGTTATTGGTACCTTCCATAGTTTTGGATGTTTATAATTATAGGTGTCTATATTGTAGGTACCTATGTTATAAGCACCTTCTATAGTTATAGGATTTTCATATTATAGGTGTTTATGTTGAAGTTATCTATGTTATGAGCACCTTCTATGGTTACAAAATGTTTATATTATAGGTGTCTATGCTTGTGTCTATGTTATAAGCACCTTTGATAGTTATAGGATTTTTATGTAATAAATGCTTAATTATATTGTGGGTGTCTATGCTTTAGATACCTATGTTTTAGGCACCTTCCATGGTTATAGGATGTTTATATAATAAGTGCCTAATTACATTATAGGTATCTATATTTTAGGTACTTATGTTATAAGCACCTTCCATGGTTATAATATATTTAAATTTAATAGGTACCTACGTTACAAGCACCTTACATGGATATAGAGTACTCATATTATAAGTATGTTTATTATAAACACTTTCAATAGTTGTAGAATGTCTACTTACACCTAGGCTCAAGGCTCATATGCTCACATTCTAGGCTCACATGCTAGTGTCGTTGCTTAAAAAAGTAACTTATAAGATTTATTTTTGAACTCAACTTTCACAATTTATTCCAAAAAAAGTTCTACATAGTTTATTTTGCTTACTAGAACATTCATTATAGGGGATTAGTGTATTTCAATTCTATCTTAGAGCTATTAACAATTCTTTCACACATTTTTATATTAGTCTAGTACAAGATCCTATATTTAGATATTAGAAGAAGACCATCTTTAAATTTTTCTCTTTGCAATAGAGTGACAATTTTGAATGGTTTATGAAGAACAAATGACATTGGAACTTCCTTCTTATAGGAATTAAGGGTGATTGCAAGAATTGGTGGTTGATTTTGGCATCACACATAGCATGATGAACTTGTCTTTTGCCATAACTTTTGAAGCATGAAGTCAATGAACTTGAATTTTTATACATGGAATATGGATATTTTGATAGTTATCAAATCAATTCTTTTCCATAAAAAAATTCAATTCAATTTTGCTCATTTGTCACATTTTGAATTTAAGGGGGGAAGTAGTTTGTAGAAGTCTCGAAAATTAACAATCTAGAGCTCAAATTTTTGTGATCTATTTCCACACTAGGTGGGCATGTTCCTAGTTCCTACCAAGGTCATCTAAAAATATATTATTTTATATCCTTCATGTTCATGCAAATAGAGCTTGTTTGCGTGCACATTTTTGAACATTATAGATGGTTTCAAGATCATTCTTTTTGTGAAATCTCTTTACTGTGAAGTCCTTCTAAATAAAAATCTTTTTTTGATATCTATCTTTCCAAATAGAAAAGTTTTTTGTAATTTTTTTCCCTAGTTTTTGCAAATTAAAATGTCAAGGTGCCTATTTTCTTGAGATTTTGCATTTTCTAATTCTCCTACTTCTTTCCTAGGGTACCTTCTTCTTACATGTGTATACAATGGCCATATTTTTAGTATTTCAAAAATATTTTTCTCATTTTATGGTATTCCCCCCCAAAAGGCTAAAAATTGCCAAAATGCTACAAAATCAACCATCAATTCTTCCAATTACCTTAAAGCAAGTTGAGGCAAACAAGCTATATTGTTATGGCTGCAATGTCAGCAATGATATACTAATATAGTCCATCTTCAATCCTTATTGATGTTATACATGACTTGCATCCTAAATGTATTTTTCAACAACTTAAATAATTATCACTTTTTAAACTACTCATCCATTTACAACCTTCTTTGAAGTTTTAAAATTTCCACTAAAATTACATTCTACGTATATTTTGGTCACATGGACAACTTTAACAATTAACCTTTAAAAGTCCAAATGCCAACATTGTAATTGGACAAAAATTTGAAAAACCAAGGTACTTTAGTAGACAAAATTTTGGACCTTGAGAAGGCCACTAAACTTTGGATCAATATTCTAAAAAGTCCAATTTTAAAAAATAGAAAAAAATAGTAGTTTTTATTTAGACTGTTGGTTCAGCTCTAGCGGACCTTTTGAAAACCCTTTCCTTTTCTAATGTAATTCCAAAGGCTCCTTACAAGCTAAAATGAATTTTGAAAAATTTAGGCATCTAAAATGAGGAAACAAATTTTTTTTGTCAAATATTTTTTGAGAGTAGGGAAAAAAGAACTTTTAGGGAATCTAATTCTTATAAAGATCCAAAGGATGAAAGAAAAGTTATATTTTTTTAATGTTTTAGTCCCAACTCCAACTAGTAGAGTACAACATCATTTTACTTAAGCATTTGTAGAATTCTTCCTAACAAGATTTTCTATTCAAATATGAAGTTCCTAAATTTTTCTTGAAAAAAAATTTTGAGCTATGAGACTTGAAAGCCTAACAAAGTCACATGTCAAAAAGCGTAGGTGGTCTTGAAAAAAACAATTTGCTTTACTTTGTAGGTTTTGTTCTCACACTAAAATTTTCCTTGGACCCCAAATTTTCTATGTGTGACTTGTATTAGTCAAGAATAAAATCACATGGTTACAAATTTTTTTAAATGAATAAAACTTGATTAATATTCCCTTTTTTTAGAGATTGTTGATTTTTGGTAGCTTTATGAGTACTTGTCAATTTCTAGTCTATGTATCTTTAGGAATTAATATTATTTGGAAACAAGGTTTTTTAACTAAATCATATAAATCTAAGATCTTAGAAACATCTCAAAGCTTTTCTAATATTCAAAATTTCAACCATATTATGTAACAACTGATTTTGAAAATCCAACTATCAATAATTGTTGCCAATGTCTTTTTCCTTCACCACCCAAGTCTATTGATTTTAATTTTTCATTATTGTGTTATATAAAAATCTATATAAGAATCCCTTTACCATACAACATACTAATAAAAAACTATAATATCCAATATTTTTTCTCCCAAATCCTAAACTAAAGCCCTAAAAATATGAATCCTCCCATCTAGCATTCCCATCTCTCTTTGTTTTAGAGACATCATCTCCCAATGATCCAATTCAAACTTGTCCAACGTAACAACTCAATAAGAAAAAATATGGATTTTTTCTTAGTATCATTGCTACTTTCCTCATAATATTCTTCAATGATTTTTATTATTATTATCTTTAATTTAAAATTCTTTTTGGTAGTCAAATATACAAGTTATATCGCATTTTGGCACTTTTAAAGATTGATACTTTACAATTTGGGTCCAACAAGCCATTGTCCATTTTCTTTGAATTACTATGTGTTATTTCTACCATCCTCTTGATCATTTACAAATTTTCATATAAACATGCACATGATGAATTTCCACAAGAATGGCCTTTCTATTAGGTATAAAATGTCTTCTTTGATATTTCTTAAATTATTCATTTGTACTCCAATAGGTATGGTTCAAATAGTCACTTTGGGCATTATTTAGAAGAAAACAATGCACCTTTGGTCTTCTAGCTAGTTTCATTCAATTCTCAATCAATTGACCATTCAAGAGTCAAAAAGTCATATACTTATGAAATTCCATGTTCAAATACAACAAATAATTTTTTGTTGCATTGTGTAGAGAATTAAGAGTCTTTAGGATTTCATGACCATGAATGGGAGTTCTTCAATTGTACTGAAATTCCAAAGTTTGTTGCAATCACCCATTAGTGTTACCACAAGTAGAATGTTGTTCTTGCTCACTAAACTCAATCCATGTTTTCTTTACAAGTTCTTAGAGTATCCTTTCAACACAATTCTTAGCTTGATGGACTAGCACTTTTCCTTTGGGGGGAGGTTTTTTTTCCACCTCCTTTCTAGCGAGCTAGATTGTTTTTCTTTTTCTATTTGTAGTTTCTCTTTCCATTCCTTTCTATTTTTTCTTATTGGACTGCTCTCACAATTCGATGAAGAAAAGCGACAGGTCGTCGTGAGAAAATTGTTGCCAAGCCATGCTACATCAATGTGAGAGTTGAGAGGGGTTCAAACATACCACACTATTAAGAAATCAATGGCCTCTGTCAAAACAATGAACCAAATTCTCGGCAAAAAAGGGAGTGGTTCAGAATTTTAGCATTAAGGGAGATTTTAGGGCATATAAAGATTGTTTCACACCTGTTCCCTATGTTGGGAACTAGCCTTTGTTGTCTAATATAAAAAATTATTAAAAAATTATTAAAAAATAATTTAAGGATTTTTTTTATTTCTTAAATTTTTTAAAAATTAAAATTAGAAATATTAAAAAATAAATTTCAAATCATAAATTATTAAATAAATATGATTATTTGATGTAGCAACGTTTTGTACTGTTTGAGAACTCTAGGAACTTATAGTCTTCTAGAGGGCTGAAATCCTTTCTAATGGATTTGGTATCCTAGGGATCAAATGTTCCGGGGACTCTAAATGCATCAATTTTCGGTTCTTAGATTTATAACTTTCACTTTTGTTATATTGGCGGATGTCTTCGGTTACCAACTAGCTCAAGATGTTGTAGTCATGATGGCACTTGTAAATGTGTACGTTTCTTCCAAACATTGTTGTCATGCAAAGTTTTAAGAATGCCAAGCTTCAACAATTCTGTAGATTGGGGCCACAAAAAACTAAAGATTCTAAGACAATCGTGTTGTCTTGGCCTATTGGGACGCCAAGCTTTAACTAGAAGAAGAATGTGTCCGCCACAATCGACTAAAATGCAACTAAGTGTCCTATACAACTATCCTGCAACTGTAGCACTCTCTACTTGCACCAAATTCTTACATCATTGTTTGACGTCATTTTTATACATCAATAGTACAATGTTTAGTTGCAAAGTAGTTGTAGAATGAAGTGAATACATTGTTTTAGTTGCATAGTAGTTATAGAATGAAGTGTAGGATTATGAGAGTTGTAACAGAGTTCAAATTTAGAATGAATGTGAATTATTCTTCATCTAATATTCATTATAGTTGTCAATGTGGACAAGTCTATGCCATGTGGAATCCACTGTGTCAATCTATTGTAGCAAAAAACAACTTGGAAACAACTAGAAAACAATTGCAATTGTAAAATGAGGCTAGTTGTTTCCTAGTCAATTTCTAGTTGTTTTTCACACAATTCCCAGTTGTTTCCTAGTTGTATTAGAGTTGTTTATTAATCATTCTTTAGTCGTTTCCTAAGTAATTTCCCAATTGTCTTATATCAATTGTACCATATCAATTGTGAAGAGTACCATTAGGTTGGACATATAAGACATGTAAGTTGTTGTATTCTAATGTAATGAATTTTGTCTATAGAATTCAAAGATTTCTACAGTGTGTAGATTTCAAGAATTTGTAGACTCTACATTTAGTAGAAATCTAAAAATATTTTAAATCCAAATTTTTTAAAAATCTATGAAATTGTAGAATTTTCGAAACTGGTGATATCTATTAAATAACAATATTATAATTTACAAAATTAAAAAAAGGCTAGATCTAAAATCTAGAAATTTATGAGTCATTGAGATTAAAATTTCAAAATCTACAAATCTAAAGTCCTAGACAAGTTGCAAACAAGTCATAGAGAAGTCGCAATGAAGTCACAAATGAGTTGCAAACAAGTTATATATTAATTGCAAATGAGTTGGCAATAAGTTGCACACTCTTCAATTGAGTGAGCGACTTCACGTGGCAGCAAATACCACATAAGCAACCACGTCAAAAAAGTTCATCGATGAAGTTCCAAGTAGGTTGCTACAACTTGCAACTACAATCTTACATGCAACTTGTCTACTGCAATTGGGGGCTCAAAATTAGCACTAGTTGCAAAATGTCCTATGCAACTCAAAACCAATTGTTTTTTGCAGTCACAAAATCCCTCATGTTGTGAGCCTCCAATTTGTCACCAAGGGCTCACTCTTTTCATTTTTTTGTATTTTAATATTTTAAATGTAGCTTTATGTACAAAAAGTCCAAAAAAGAGTGTACAACCAAAATAGGTGTGTCACATGTCAATATACTATTTGGTCTATATTTAGAATATTATAACTAGAATGCCCCAACCACAAGTTATAGATAGGTTATTAGGTTAGAACCCAACTAATCATGATAAAGTGGTAGATTATGAGGTATGAGCATACCAGGCTCAAAAATCTAAAGAGAAAGGACATCTCTAGGCTAATATTGGTTGAAGGAACCCTGGTGAGGCATATAGGTCAATTCCCGAAGATAGGTTCCAGTTTCCCCATTTCATTGACAAAATAGCGGAACCCCAATTGTTGGTTTGAAGATGTCAAAAATACCAAGATAGGACTGTGGAGGAATCTATGATCAAAGGAGGGTGATTGGGGTTAAAAGCATGCCTAGGAACCAACAACGAAGTTAGGTTGTCAAGATTCCCTTCGATGTAGAAGATTCCCTGATCATTGATAATTAATCGAGGGGGTGAATTTAATCTCCCCTAGGCCGATGTGTAGAATAAAAATAAGAGACTATATATGTGTTGTGGGATTCCATGGGAGGTTCCGCAAAAAGTTTCAGAATTTTTTGATAATTAGAAGATGCTTTTTCGGACAATCTACTACCCAAATCTGCCATGGAAAATTCCTAGAAATTTCCCTAGTGGAAGTAAAATCTCACTAAAAATGAGAGTAGCTTCTTTTATGTTAATAAGATACTCCAACAAGTTTCAAGACATTCTGATTGTCTAAAGTGCTCGAACTTACAAGATTCTTGGACAATTAACGAAAATTAAAGTCCACGATAGAGTTGACCAATAGAGCGAGAGCATACAAAAGTGGAATGGGGCCCAAGATAGGTCTTTTCTTACTCCCCCACACCCACTTAATAGCCTAGGCTAGTTACTTTTGCCAAAAAATTCAAACTCCCCAAAGTTGGGATTTGTCCCGATTTTGGCGTTAAATTGGTGCTAAGTTTCATTGAAATTTTAAAGATAGAAAAGGGGTGGAGGCTCTTCTCTTCTTAAAATATTTTTCTGAAGCCAATGGCGCAATCCATTTGCGATTTAGAGTTAATCTCCAAAAGTTAGCTTAGTGGGCCAACATATGATGAAAACCTTAAGGATGAGGATGCAAATTTGAAAAGATAAGGTTAACTTAGATGAGCGAGAGGAGGTGGATGACCAGGAAAGAGTATAAAAGGGCACCCCTTCTCCTCTCTCACCACCCACATTTTTTGTATTTAGGTCCATTGGATCTAATTTATGTTGGAATTGTGGCATTTTTAGCCTCAAATCTTACAACAAAGTTTTTTGGACACTTTTGGCTGTTGTTGCTCTTTTTCAAGCTTGTGAGGTCTTTGTGGGTTCCTTGCATCTTGAGTATGTGTGGTATTATCTTTCCCAAGCCTTGAGACTTGAAGGTTTTATTTTACCATGTTACTAGAAGTCAGGGTTTCGTGCATCTTTGAGGGGTTCCTTGGTCCCCTTCCTTGTCTTGTCTTAACCTTAGAATACTCCCCTATATGATTGGTGAAGCCACTTTGGGGGGCCTTTAGTTCAAGTCCATCGTTGTGCTAACCTCATGTAGCTAATCATTGGATGTCAAGAGTCCTTTTTGTCTCTCAATACTAATGTAGTGATCCCTAGAGTGAGGCAATAGAGTGTGAGAGGTGGTGGGTCTTGCCATGATGGCGAAGCTTTGAACCCCCTTATAGTCAAAGGTTTTAGTGGTGTGTTAAAAGAGAGAAACACAATGGAGCTTTGAAGCCCTTTAGGGTCAAAAGTCTTAGTAGGGTGTTAAAACCACTCTACAAGAGGACCTTGAACCCTCGTGGTTGTTTCCATACAAAGTTTAGCTCCCCAAACACATTGGGAATGAACAAGGTTTAGTCCCCAAAAAGATATTAGAAGGTAGGATCGATATTTTGACGGAGATGCAATGGTGCATTTGGCTCCTTGTGGTTAGCTACACTATGAGCCCCTAAGTGCCACCTTCTCCCTTCCATAAAAAGTTGGCAAGATTTAGCATAGAATTAAGAATAGACAAAGGAAAAAATCAAAAAAAGGAAGTGGGACTAGCACCCCCAATCACCAAGGGATGGGGTTTCAATCATTAGGAAAGGGCTAGTCACAGTGAGGGTCTCTTCATCATCGGGGTCGAGGTATCTCATTTGTTAGATTGGGTTACAATCACTAAGGAAGGGCTAGTCACGGGGGAGGGTTTCTTAGTCATTGGGGTCAAGGTATCTTGGCTATCAGGTGGGTTTCAATCATGGGGAAGGGTCTCTTAGTCACCAGGAAAGGTTTAGTCATTGGATGAGTCCTTTTAGTTACAGGGGTGGATTACAGTCGTCAAGGTGGGGTCTCTCAAGTACTAGGAAGGGTTCAGTTATGGGGTGGAGGCCTCTCAACTGCCAGTTTGGGCCACAATAGCCATGGAAAGGGTCCAATTGAAGGGAGGGGACCAACAATTGGTCCAGCACAAAAGAGAAGAGGGAGAAGGATAGAAGGCCCAAAGGGTTGAGGAGAGAAAGGAAAGCCTAAGGGTGGAAGAAGGGAACCCACCAAAATTTACACTTACCCCACGATCAACCTTTGGAGCAAGGAAGCCAACTAACCATTTACATGTGAGCGAATATTTGCCCACTCTTGGAAAACATACAAGCACAACCAGGTTCTTGTGTTTTTTTGGGGGGTGAACTTCTACTCTAATGGGTGCCTAACATTGGCCCATTGCCTTCCGAGCAATGGATGTTTTCTAAGCCTCCTACTTCCTATAGTTCATCGTAAACTTCAAACTATCCTAACGTAGAGCTAATGCCTTGGTCCTTCAACTGCTATGACTTCTTACTACACTAAAAGTGACCTAAGTCTACTACTACTGCTACTACTAGCTTGAAGATCAGCTCATGCTATTTCTAAAAACCTAAGTCTCTTGGCAATTGGATGTTCCTATGAGGAATTATGGCTGGATGAAGTTCAACTCTCGAAGGGCTTCCTAAACTTCATCCATCTTTTAGGACCCTCTCTCCAATTTGGATGATGTTGATTTTTGTACCCTAATCCTAACCTATACTCTTGTATGCAAGTTCCAAGTTTGGGTATCAATGGATGGCTTCTATCCTACTCCATCCATGTTGGACCAACCAAACTTCATCTACTCATAGCTTCCTTGATATGAGTTGATTGGGGGCGTATTTTATACCCATGGAACCCCCTCAATGTCTACTCTATGATTCTAATGCTAAATTCGACCTGACCCCTATCTCTAAAGACTCTACCCACTCCTAGACCTCAGCCCTATTCTATGATCGTGGAAAGTGAGCTAGTTGAACGGAAGAAGAAGCTGTGGGGTTATACCTCGGCTCAAGGTTCCTCGTCTAGGTGCCCGAGACTTCCCCTCAACACATCCCTCGCTACCATGTCACCTTCATAGGATTGGATGAATGTTGGATGTCGGTTGGATGGAAGATGATTGGTGAGCCCAACTTCCCATCTTCCCTTTCTATTCCTAATGGTGGAATACCTTCCCCTACACCTTCTATTAGTTCTCGTTCTTCCTCCTCCTTCACTTGTTTGTTATGGTGTTGGTGGAGAGAGTGAGTGTGCAAGGTGGATTGGGATCGATCCTGTTTTACTTGCTATCCTCGATTTCTCTCCTTCAATCTCTTCCTAGTTGCTAACTCCTACTCACTCTACTACCCTCCTACTCTATCTTATTTGCTAACTCCTATCCCCTCTACTACCCTCCTACTCTATCCTATGTGCTAATCCCTTTTTAGATTAATTTCCTTCTTTAGTTTCGGACTAGATCCTAATCGCCCTAGTCGACCCCTCAGCCCTTGGTTGCAACCCTCAGTTGCTAGATGACCCCCCTAATCGCTGATATTGTTCGTCAGTGCTTGGATTGCTAATACTGGCTATTGGTGTTGCTGGAAGACAAAAAAAAAGGGGTGCTGGTATCCCCTCCTTGTTGTACAAAATGACCTTGAAAGCCTAGCTCTCCACATACATTAAGGGACTAGAAGTGACAGTGTAGGACTCTAGGGAACATTCCTTCCCTTGATAGCTAGGACCTAGAACTAGATTCTTTTTAGGCACTAAACTTCGACTTGTTCCCAAAATATTTTGGGAACTAAACTTTGGAGATGAGGGCCTCATAGGATCAAAGCTCTGCCCTCAATTTGGGTTTAATACCAAATCTAAGACTAGGAGGACTTATGGGTTTAGGGCTCTGCTGTTTGGTGAGACTTTTAACACACAATTTAAGACTTTAGGACCTAAAGGGTCTAAAATTTCGCTATCCCGATGGGATCCACAATGACAAGAGGAAGGTGAGGCAAGAGGGACACCTTGTAGAACCTAAGACACTCTCATCACGTGACAAGACACAATGGAAGAGGGCACAAAGCCCTTCCTATAGTTGGCAGACTATTAGCTGAAGACTACGCTACTCGAGACAAGACAACTACAAAAGTTCCTAAGATTTTGTAGCCATGAAGCAAGGGCAAAAAGAACTCCAAGACCTCTATCACTTGCAACGACACTAATAAAAGGAGAGCAAATACTACCAAAAGAGAGCAAGAGAGAGCAAAGACTAGCAAGGAGAGCAACAAGAAAACCAAATACCGCTAAGGTTTTTGGCCAAAATGCCAAAAGTTCCAACAAGTGGACCCAATGAGCACAAATGGTCAAATACAAATGGGATGTAAAATAGGGGTGTTTGAGAAGAAAAGGGCGCCCCTTTTTATAAGAGGATGGACACCCTTTCTCCTCTCAAGGTTACAAGCCGGGAACTCCATTCCCAAAGATGGGAACTCTAAAAATCTAGATTTCTTACAAGATTTGACCATATGTAAGATGTTGACATTCTTAAGATTGCATCGGGATTTCTCCATGTGCAAGGATGTTGACAAATAAGCCCCCATCTTACATGTGTCAAGAACCTTGTTCCCAAACGTGGGAACCCTAAACAAATCCAGATCTCTTACAAGATTTGACCCTACGTAAGATGTTGACAATCCTTAGATTGCATCGGGATTTTCCCATGTATGAGGGTGTTGACAACTAAGCCCCCATCTCACACATGTCGAGAACCTCGTTCCCAAGTATAGAAACATCCTAATCCCAATCCTCCAAGATCTAGAGCTTTGAATGAAGTCAATGAACGTTGACTTCTTTGGCTTTGTGTTGTCCACTTCTAATTTTTGGAGTTTAACTCCAATTGACAAACAAATTGCGTCGTTGGCTCTAGAAGGCCATTTTTCATTTGTAGGAAACCCCTGTCCCTTTTCTCTTTGCAAAAAAGCCATCGAAACCCAACACCATCTCTTGTCAAAAAATGGTTAAAGATTTAGCTTGTTAGTGTTGCCTTTTTTGAGCAAGATGATCATCCAAGGTGATTTGGAAGGTCCAAGGGGTTAAGAAAAGCCCTTTCATTGACTTCATTTCGAATTCGTACACTCCCAAGATGCCGGTCAAATACTCGCCCGTATTGCCACATTGTTAAATTTGGAGGGGATCTTCTAGATTGGGTACCTCCCACTATCAAAATGTCACGAAACTTGTCAGGGAGCCTTATTAACATAAAAGAAACTAACCTCATTTTTAGTGAGATTTTACCCCCTTCCGGTGAATTTCCACAAATTTTCCCTAGTGGATTTTGGCAATTGACCGTCCAAAAAGAATATTTTTGCAAGCCAGAAAATTCCAAGACTTTTAGTGGGACCTCTCAGGGAATTCTACAATGGCCGTGCAAGCTCATATTCTTACTTTGCACATGGAGGGACGAGGAGGATAAATCCTACCTTTCGTTGATTAAGTGGAAAATAGGGAATCTTTCGTATATGAAGGAATCTTGGCAAAGGGATTTTAATTTCGATCCCCTAGTACATTCTAGACCCCAAATCCATGCTCAGGACTTGTGAATTTCTCCACAAGCTAGTCTTGGTATTGTGCAATGCTAACAATTGGGCTCTATAGTTTCAATGGTGGGATGGGGAAACAAGGACCTACCTAGGGACCTCACGAGACTTCTCTCGGTGTAATTCTTAGCTAGCTAGGGCTACTATTTATTAGGTTGGGGTATAGTTAGGCAATTATACTCAAATCTACTAACTTCCACCGTTTGTGGTTCTAACCTATATACAGGTGGGCATCTAAGGGGTAACTAGACCTAAAACCCTAAAAGAGGCCAAATACCTAATTTGGCATGTCACAACCTATTTTGGCCTTAGGCTCTTTTGGAGGCTTTTTGCACCTAATTACCTACTAAACTACGCAAAGCAAAAAAAAGCAAAAACTATGAGTCCCAAGTGACAAATTGGGAGCTCACATATTCTTGGTGGAATTTGCATAGCATCACGGTCCGGTCGACATTGTTTGGAGGCCTCTTCACCCTTTGATCACACATCCACTAGCAAATCATAAACATCCACAACCACGTCATTCAAGGCTTCTATTTTCAACCTTATTCTACAATGCTCCTCATTGTTCCAAAACTCAAACCACCAATTGAGTGTTGCTTTCTCTTCCAACCGAACCCTAAATGAAGCATATGCTTCGTCTTCAAATATCTTAACCTTGCTATAAAATGTAGGAATACCAAAATCATTGTCCATTGTGAAAATCTTGACTTGAGCCACCATTACTTGGAAACCTTAAACCCTATCCCCAACCCACATAAAGCAAGTAAATAAACCTTTGTAAATTCAAGTACGTTTGAATTTAAATCAATTTAATGTGGCCCAAAACATGCAATGGAAGACGAAGAAGAGGTTTCCCTAAATCAAGACCAAATCCAAGAAGTTTTTGTTTTGGTAGTAGCAGATTTGTAAGGCGCTACAAGAAGCAATCGCCTGAGACAAATCTCCGAAGCCATAGCAATCGTGTCCAAAATTAGTCTATCTAGGTAGCAAAACCAATCTAGGAAATCAACACATACAATTTCATAAGTTTAAAAAATCCAACCCTAATCCACCTTGAAATTGCTTCAACTAAAATGCTCACCCTTGCACAATTACTTGAATATTAGCAAAAACTCAAAAATTGCAATGAGCAACTTCCTAGATTTAATCATCATAATTCATAATCTTCACAACGTCATCAACATTTACAACCATCCGCCAGATTATTCATCTATTGCACCTCTCGCCCACTTGTACAACCAGTTGTACATAGGGGTTGTAGTAAATATAGTACATGGAATTCTAATTTCTAGCCCCTAAATTACAAATATAGAATACTAATGGCCTAGATTTTCAAGCTATCTACATTATTTATAATAGATTTGTCACTTTCATTGGCCTCTAACTTATTTGTAAGTTTTTTATAATTTTTATCCAAAATGAGTTAACTACTATCTATATTATGTTGCATGTTGTTTATAAAATGCACTAAGTGTCTCTCCTGAGCCAGGAGTCAAGTTTAGAGTTGATTGTTTCAAGATTCCCCGATACAAGAATGATTTTCCCTTGGATGGAAATTTTTTAAAAATTGTTAATTTTAGCTTCCCTATTAATAATGCAAAGTGGAATGTAATCTTGCCTTCAGGTTTTGGGGATTTCTTAGAAGCTATCCAAGAAGTTTTTGATTTTTCTAAAATATTCACAATGACTATAGGAAATCAACTGCCTTTAAACATGATTGTAAATTCCTAGAAATTATCCATGTTACTGTAAAATCCCACTAAAAATTAGGATAGACATGCGTAAGCTAATAAAGCTCCCATCAAATTTGAAGGCATTCCAACATTGGCAAGTACCAAAAGTCCAGAATCAACAACAACATCAAATTTAAAGAGAATATACAAATTGACGACAGATTGAATGGCATACGAAGAGCTTACGGTGTCCAAATATTGCAAAAGAGGGATCTTTTCTTACTCCCATGAATCTTTTGAGAAACTGTAGCTAGATAATTTCTTTGAAAAAGGAAAATTCTAATAGTTGGAGATTTTTACTTTTCTTTGAAATTATTGTTAGTGGTTTTTACAAACTAGATTGGCTTGGAAGAAGGGGGTTGGAGGATTTCAAGGCTAATTTGGATCTTATGAACACAATAGTGTAATTGATTTTTGATTTGGAATTGTTCCCTAAAAGAGTAAAAGATAGAGAGAGATTAGTTGTAGGTTTGACTTTTTAGAGTAATTAGTGGTAATTCAAAAGTTAATTTTGAAAATATCGTTGGAAAAATTGAAGATTGGATTTGATCAAGATCTCAAATCTTGCTTTAAAAAACCATCTTTGATTAAATGAAAATTGTTTTGAAATTATCTTGGGGTTATTCACAAAATATCTTGAGGTGAATTAGGTTAATTTCCAAAATATCTATGGGAAAAATTATAGATATGATTTGGTCAAGATTTCATTTCTTAATGAGGCTTGTTCTAGAAAATTCTTTGATTAGGTAATTATTATTTTGAAAATATCTTTGGTTTATTTAAGAAATAGCTTTAGATTAATTAGACAAAATATCCATTGATAAACCAAAAGGGGGAGACATTGGACAAGTATAAAAGGCCTCCCTCCTATGGTTTTTGGTACCCTCATTCTAAACCCTTAACCTTATTCTATACTCCCATTCTTTGTTTTTGTACTACTGACGTTGTCAGAGTACCAATCGAGGCCAAATTCTAACTACTTTCATTCTATTTGAACACTGTGAAGGATAAGAGGGTCCCTTCAAAGTGAATTTCATTTGATTTCTTCAACTTTAAACAATAATTCTTGATATTCATTGAGTTGTGAAAGCTTTCGAAAGGATAGACCCCCAAACTCTAATTTCATTTAAGAGTTTTTGAAATACTAACAAATTTGTGTTCATTGCAACAAAATTTGGTGTTAATAGGCTTAAGGTAGCAAAGCTTGACTTTGCTAAAATTTTATTAAGCCAATATTTGCCTAAAATTCATTGTATAACGGAAATTGGGACTTTAATTGCTAAAGTTCAATTTAACCCCTAAATGTATTTGACTATGTTTTCACCAAAAACACTCCAAAATTGTCATCTCTAGTACAAGTACCAAATTTTAGAAAAAAATAAATTTTTGGACAAATGTAACCGTAGGATCTTGTAGTGATCTGGTTTGGGAAGATGTGAAAAAAATTTCAGAAATTTCCACCGTTTGGATTGTAAGATATTAGCATTTGAAGTGACAAAAAGTCATTTTTTGGCCCTACAAAAATTCGGGCAGATTCACTCCACAAGGTCAGATCATTATGAAAAAATGTCCAAAATGGTTGTAACTTGTTGGATTCATTCTTCAAGTCATGTTGGCTACATGCTTGAAAAATTTTAGATCATTTGGAATTGTACAACATATAGGAAAAAAAATAGTAAGTTGAAAGAAGTAGAGAATGATTCAAAATACTAAATTGTTAATCATTTATTTATGGAATTGAAAAATGACAATCCCAATGGTTAAATTGTTGTAATAAATAATCTACACCTCAAGTTTTTATTTTTTTCCAAAAATATGAAAAATTGAGTGAAATAAAGGTCTTCAAAGTTTATTTTAGAGTAGAGATTCCATTATTACCCACAAACTACCCACAACTAAAACTCTTCATAACTTTCATCTCATTAATCAAAATGGAATGATTCAAAGCTTTCCATGTATATAAAAATCAGGAAAAGAAATTTCAAATTTTTATTTTTAAAAAAAGTGATTTTTAAAGAAGTTTTTTTTGCTGCCCGAGCTGCCCGCCGAGCAATGAAAACAACATATCATACAAAAACTTTTTAACCATGTATTCAAAAGTCATGAAAATTGTTGGGTCTTAAAGCTACTCCTCGGGCACATGTTGTGTGAAAATTTCAAAGAAAAAAAATAAAAATTCCATCTATAGTGAGCTACCCGAAATCGCTATGTTGCCAAAAAACACCGTTTGGTCCTTTAGGGGTTAAACATTGTCATGCATACTTCCTTTTGTAATTAAGCTTTAGATACTATGAAATTTTCGGAAATTCGTTTCTAATGTTGGTTTAAACAATATCATGCACATTTCCTTTAGAAATTTTTGCATTTTAGAATACTATATTGTATCTTAGACAAAGTTTAAGCTTGGTTTCATCCCTACACATTGAAGCTTTGACTTTTTAAGTTTTGATAGGAATTCTACTAGTCATGTGTCGTCCTTTGTTCAAACCTGGGATTGCCCTTACAAAAAAAGCTTTAACCCTCTTTTAAATTTTTCATAAAACTATGAGCTAGGGGTTAAATGGCATAATCTTTGAATTTGCCACATATCTTTAGATCCAAGGCTATTTTTATGAGAAAATTTAACTCTAAACTTCCATCAAATCATTTATCTCCTAGGTGTGATTTGGGTAGGTGAAGATTTGACAACCTTTAACAACCTTTAAACCTTAAATGCCTAAACTGCGCTTTTTTAGCAACATAGCAATTTTCGGCAGCTCACTACAAATGGAGTTTTTCCTTTTTTTCTTTGAAATTTTCACACAACATGTGCCCCCAAGGAGAATCTTTAAGGTCCAAAAATTTTCATAAATTTTGACTTCATGGTTGAAAAGTTATTCCATGATATGTAATTTCCATTGATCTTCAGGCAACCCAAAATTTCTTGAAAAAACACCTTCTTAAAAAATAAAAATTTGAAATTGGTTTTCTAGATTTATATGTATACAAAAACCTTTGAATCATTCCATTTTGATTTATGAGATGAAAGTTATGAGTTTTAGTTTGGGGGTAGTTTTGTATTCTCTATTCTAAAATAAACTTTGAAGTCCTTTATTTAACTCCATTTTCAATTTTTTTTTGAAAAAAATAAAATCATAGGATGTAGATTGTTTATTACAACATTACAACCATTTGTATTGAAATTTTTCAATTCCATAACAAGATTCTTCACAATTTAGTATTTTGAATCATTCTCTCCTTTGTAACTTCTTTTTTCCTATATGTTGTACAATTTCCAATGATCTGAATTTTTTCAAGCATGTAGCCAACTTGCCCTGAAGAATGAATCCAAAGAGTAACCACCACTTTGGAAATTTTTTCATAAAAATGTGGCCTTGAGAAGTGCAGCTGCCCGTTTTTTATAGGGCCAAAAAAGGATTTTTGCTAATTCAAACGCTAATATCTTACAATCTATAGGGTGGAAAAAATGTAGATTGTAATTTCTGATCTCTACAAAATTTTCCACGTCTTCTCAAAGAAGTTGAGTACAAGATCTTATGGTTACATGTGTCCAAAAATGTTTTTTTCCTAAAATTCAATACTTGTTCTAAAAATGACAGGTTGGGAGCGTTTTTGGTGAAAAAATAGTTGAAAACATTTAGAGGTTAAGTGCTTTTAAGTCCATAGTATTTAGTTTTTCTCATTTTTGTTCTCCTCAAATTAGTGATCTCTCTTAGTCTCTTTCACATCTAGTTTTTTCACTTGAGAATTTATATGACTAGATAGAATTACTTTTAGGTAGAATTGTTTGAGGAAAATCACCTAAAATCTAAAAATATTAGAATTGATAGTAGTAGTTAGAATTCTCCATAGATCAAATTTAGAAGAAAATTCTAAAAACCTATAAAAATTAGTTAAATCTAGTCTCTTACTCCTTCAAGGCAATGGTTAGCTTGGGGTATCACTTTTTGGACACAATAATTAGGTGATTTTGGTTTAAAACCTCCAAAATTTGTCTAATTTGTTCATTTTGATCAATTAAGAAGACCCTAAAATGAAAAAAAAATTCTTACACCTGAATGGGATCAAAATGTATATTCCGAATAAATTAGTTTTTTTAAATTTGAAATTCTTGGATCTATTCATATTTCATAGACATGAAAAAAAATTCTAAAATTGGGAGATTTGCAGGCATCATAATGCATAGTTTATTAAATATTTTTTGATAAAATTTATTCTTTTATGTATTGGACCACTAAATACAAATCATATTCAAAAATCATATAAAAATAAAATTATTTGATATTCCAAATGCTTGTTATTGAGGATTTTATGTACATAGGACAAAACTTAGTTTTTCAACTAAAAAATTCATTCAAAATTCTTAAAATTCTTTGATTGTGATGAATTTTTTTTCTTGATACATTATCAATCTAGGTAGCTAAAACCACATTTTGTGAAATCATACTTTATTATATTTAAAAGATGAGGTCGTTTAATAGAGGGAAGTGGACTAACATTGTAGTTAAGACAACCTTTTTGGGTACCCCAAGCTGACCATTGCCCTTTAATTATTTAGTTTTTGTCTTAGATTTTCAATAATTCAAAATTTAGTTCGAGAAAATCAAGTTCAAACCAGCTAATCAAGAGACCACAAGAAGTCCCAAGACCATTGGGAGCATAAGACCATGGATGGAAGGAGGTCCTAAAGTCATGCGGGGTGCAACCAATGACTCAAACAAACAAACAACAATCAAATCTGGGATTTTACCACTCGAATCTTATCATGTGGCAAGTTGACAAAGCAATTGGAGAAGGGGTCCGGCGAACTAGAATTCAGTACATGTCATGCTAGGGGGGTGCCAAACCAGTGTTCAAGTGAATATAGCATTTGGTCTAGACTTAGAATATTATAGCTAGAATGCTCCAAACCACGATTTGTACGTAGGTTAAAACTCGACTAATTGTGGTAAATTAGTGAATTATGTATTATTGGCACAATCGGCTTGAACTCTAAATGAAATCAACATCTCGAGGCAAATTGGTCGAGGGAACCCTAGTGAGGTATTTCGGTCAATTCCTAGCGGTAGGTTCCAATTTCTCTATTCCATCATTGAAATAATGGAACCCCAATTGTTGGCTTGTAAGAGTTAAAAATACCAAGATGGGACCGTAGAAGAATCTATGGCCAAAGGAGGGTGACTTGGGATTAAAATCAAGCCAAGACTCAACGGCAAAGTCGGTTCTCCAAAATTCTTTCCTATAGAAAAGATTCCCTAGCTATTGATATTTAAACAAGGGGATGGATTGCATTCCTCCTAGGCCAATGTATAGAGTAAGAATATAAGCCTACACATGTGTTGTGGAATTCTAAGAGAGGTTACACAAAAAAATTTAGAATTTTCTAATAGTTAGAAGATGCTTTTTCAGATGGTCAATTACTAAAATCTATGATGAAAAATTTCTTGAAATTACCCAGGTGATAGTAAAATCTCATTAAAAAGTGCTCCAACAAGTTTTAGGACATTCTGATAGTTAGAAGTACTCAAACCTTCGAGATTCCCCAACAACCAACATAATTTAAAGACCATAACAAAGTGGACTAGTGAAGCAAGAGCATACATAAGTGGAATGAGGTCAAAGATAGGTCTTTTCTTACTCTCCTATACCTACTTAAAAGCCTAGACTAGTTACTTTTGTCAAAAAAGTCAAACTCCAAAAGTTGGATTTTTTCTCAATTTTGGTATTAAATTGGCACTAGGTTTCATTGAGATTTTGGAATTAGGAAAAGGGTTGAAAGTTCTATCACACTCTAAATGACCTTTTAAAGTCAACAGCACAATCTATTTGTGATTGGAATTAAGCTCCAAAAATTAGGTTTATGGATGATTATAAAAAGTATAAACCTAGAAGATGAGAATGAAGGAAAGGGGTGTAAGGTCCAATCAAAGGATGTAAGGGTTCCCATGGTTAGAACGAAGTTACCATTAGATTTGTTTGGAGTACACTCCAAGGTTTGTAAGGAGGAGGGGTGCCCTTGGAAGAGTATATAAAAGGTTCATTTCCTCCTCAAAACTCGTCCCTCACTTTTGTGGCACTTATGCCACCTTCAGTTCTAGCCTTTGGGCCATATTTTGTGTTCATTTTTCGAGTCATTTGGAGAAGCTTTGGTTGGAACAAAACTCTCAAAATCTAAGGTTGTCACTGTTATTTGGAGAAGTTTATTTGGAACAAAGCTCTCAAAGTCTAAGGTTGTCAGTATCATTTTGAGAAGCTTTAATTGGAATAGAGCTCTCAAGGTCTAGCTTTCAACTAGTCTAATGATTGTGTCTTGAAATTTGATGTTAGTCCTTCCATACAACAAAGCTTTGACTTCAAGTCTTAGAATTAGTGTAGAATTTTTGGTAATATTCAAAAATATGGTGAAGCTTTGACTTCAAGAAAATTAAGAAGTTGTCTTAAGTCTAGTTTCCAAAACCTTCTTTGGGAACCTCTAGTTTAGTTCCAAAAAGATAGGTAAAAAATTTAAGTTTTGCAAGTGTAAGACAAGTAGGACACTTAGAAAGATCCATTGCTTGGGAGGTACAATGGATTGTACTTAGATAGCTAAAAGTAAGAATCATTTAGTTAAACACCTAGAACTTGGTTGGGCTCGCAATTTACTAGAGGTGGGTAAATTGGTGCTCACAATAATCAATGAAGCTAGAGCATGAATCATCAAAGCTAGAGTATGAATCAATGAAGTTAGAGTATAATCAGTTGGAGCCAAAGCTCAAATTAAATGGTAAGAGCATTTACAAGCTATCTCAATTCATATACATGCCCTCAAAATTGAATTTTTCTTGAACCATTAAAGTTTATAGAAACATGTGCAAATCTTTAAAACACTACAAGAGAAATGGGTATTTTAAGTGAGTTTTAAAGTATAGTCCTAGACACAAGATTATAAGTAATGACCTTTACAAAGATTTTAAGTAAAAATTTACTTGAAATACATGTGTTTCTAGTAAATTTTTACTTAAAATCTCCTTAAAGGTCATTACTTATAATCTTATGTCTAGGACTATATTTAAAAACTCACTTAAAACATCCCTTTCTCTTGTAGTGAAATCAAGTCTAATATCACAAAGTTTCAACCTTAAAATGAAGAAAACCATTTGGAAGTGACAACTAATAAGTCTTGGTAAGGTAAACTTGCCTATAACAGGCAGAATGAGTATTTTGCCTTGTTACAATTAGCAAAAAGATTCAGTTTTTTTCCATACAAAGACAATTGTGAGAAAAGAAGAGAACAATTGAATTTTTTTTTGACAAAGTATGAATTTCTGATAATTTTTGAAGTGTGATTATCAATTGGCCCCAAAGAGTCTGTAGACTATTCCCAAATCAACAAAAAGTATATGCATGATGGCCATCCTACTACCTAAAGCAATCACAATATTTTCTAACATGGGTACAATATTTTCTAACATGGCTAGAACAAGAAGAATTAAAAAAATCACTTGCTTTAATGAATTTACATTGAAAAGCTAGAAGTTCCTAAAACAGGCACTTATAACTCCATCACCATCACCCAAACCATTGATTTTGGTCACTAACTAACCTAATGTAGTCCTAATCTTATTTATTAAAAAAAGTTTGTCATAGGTTGATGTAAGACTCTAATGGGTCATTTCCTAGGTGCTTGTCATGGATGGTTTGCTTGTCATAGGTAGGTTTACCTTAGTTGGAGGTTGGATAGTTGGGAAGAATATTATCTTCCATAGGTAGGGTTATGTTACTAGATTTTATTCTTTAAACTATTCACTAAATTGTTTGTTAGTTATTAATTAGATTCTTGGGAATTAGGGGCTTTGGATTTTTGTTTGGGGTTTGTTTTATTAGGCCTAATAAGCCAAAGGGATAAAATAAAAACCAACAAATATCTTTAGAATAATAGGAAAAATTAATAAAGAATTAGGGAGTAGTATTTTTAATGATTTGATTTGATATAGGATTACTAAGAGTTTTTAGGATATTAAAAATAATTCCAAAAATCATATGAATTATCTAAGATACTTCAAAAATTCAACAAACCTCTATACAATTTAGCATAGAACCAATTGAACAAGAAAATAAATCCACAAAATTGGCTTTAAATCTAAACTTTGGTATGGCTTAGACAAATATGGAGGGGACGGGATACTACAAAACCATATATCTCATGATTGTGACAAAGGCACAATAGTGTCTTTTGAGGGCTAGCACTATCACAAACTCGAGTTTTTTTGGACATTGTAGAAAATGTAATGAGACATTGACTTTGACATGGAAGAAATCAACTCTGATGTCACCTAAACTTCGTTATAATCGATGGGCCAAAAACATGGAAAAAAACATTTGTTTTGAGCTTGATTTTTTCTAACATCACAAGTAATGTGGTCTTTCAAGCTTCCCCAAATGCACCATGTGGATGCCACATAAGCGCCATGTAGGCATCGAGAGCCACATGGTTTTTTCTTCATCGAGCTCGTCTTTGACGTGGCACCTGACATAGTAGCGGGAAAAGTGACATGGTATGCTTTATCAACAAACTTTTATATTGTTAAAAAATTTTGGTGCTACTTTTTGAGATGTCAATCTAGACATTTTGGAAGACATCAATTGGTGCATACTCTATTCATAAGGCAAGATCAACAAAAAATAATTATTTAAAATAAATTTATAAAATAAAATAAACAAATAAATTACAAATAAATTACCATCTACCATCAAGAGATTTTATGATGGTAAAATGAACAAATTACTTCTGTAAAAGTTAGTGAGAATGAAGGGTAAAAGGTTCATATTTATATCCATTCTTCATCCATGGTGAGACAAAAGATATGGGATAATTAGAATATGGGAACTTGATGATTGTACATGTCAACGTTGTTTTAGATGTCTACATGTTGTTTCAGACATTTGGATATTATTTTAGACATCTTCATGTTTTTGGAGACATCTTATATGAAACACAATTTTTGTTTTCCATATCCCATATGGATTGTTGCACTTTCTAACACCCCACATTTATAAAGACCAGATCTTTTCATCCATGATGCACATCCATCCATTTTCCTTTTTTCACAAAACATGCCATGTGGCTGCTCTTTTCTAAAAACTTTCACATATGGTCAAAGTTTTACCATAGACTATAGTAATTTTACTAACTTACCGAAAGTCAAAATGGAGCTAGTCAATGATGTGGCAATCTATGTCTTTTGGGATGTCACAAGAAAACACGACCATATTTTTTTTAACATCACTAAGAACATATCTGTCTACAATGATACCTACTTGTTTCCAACTTACCCACTTACGTTTCTGTCAACATCAAACCAAATTCACATTCATGTGGATGATTATCATCCACCATAGGGTGTTTTAGAAAACATGTTACATTTTTTTAAAACAATACCAAAAACGCAATTTTCTTATAGTGTAGGTATGTCAATTAACCATTTTTTTTTGTTTCCATAGATTTGGATTTAAATATGAAAAACTAGTCCTTAGGTTAGAGTGTTATAATTAAATTTAAGATTTAGAATATTTTAGGTATTTTTTAGAGGTTTCCAAAAATATCTAACAATAAAAAATAAATTATAAAAACAAGAAAGTCATAAGCGAATGAACTTGTGTGTTAATTTGGATGAAAAGACCATAAATTCATCCAAAAGAAATCCAAAAGGGGATCTCAAAATCTAGAAAGAATTTAGAATTTTTGGGTTAGATTGAAATCCCCTTTGCCCACTTAACCTACAAGTAATTAGTGGATGAATAGAAAAGCAAGAATTTACCTAAAAATAGTAATTTTGGAGTAGGAAGTCCAAATTATGTTAGATTTTGATTAGTCAATCATTAGTTCAAAAGATTTAAAATCCTAACCCTTAACGTATTTAAGTGATTTTCAGCTACTTTTAGGAACAATACAACTAAGTGTCCATTGCTTGAAAGGCACTTTATTGATCACCCCTAAGATTTATTAACAAATTGCCATCAAGATCTGTGTAGTTAGATTTGACTCAAGGGGTGAAGTTAAAATCACTCACACCACCCTTGATAAATATGCAAGCACAACCAAGTTCTTGTTTTGTTTGTGTTTTTCGTACTAAGTGGGTGCCTAGGCATGTTTTCTTGTGCCTTCCAAGCAAGGAATCTTTTTTAAGTTCCTCAATATACACAAACTTGCAAATAAGACAACAAAAACTTAGTCGAATTGCAAGAACAATGAGAACAATGATTCAGTGAAGCTAATTAAACCACAATGGTTTCTTAAGAAAAGTGGTGACATTTTAAATTTAGCAATATCAAGTAGTAAATAACTTCATGCCAATTCCAAAAACTTAATTCAACGCGATCCATTCTTCCTAGTAAAAGATATGGCCAAATAAAGTTCAACCTTTTGAAGGGTTATATAAACTTCATCCAACTTTTTCTTCTAGTTCCCTATTTCAATTTGACTTGATATTTGAGCTACTTACTTAAGTTAAAAACTGGTTGCTGATTCCTTAGTTTTGACTTGGATGACTAGTTATTTACAACTTTCATCCAATTTCCCTTCAAGTCTTCACCCTAGTATAACTTCTCGAGTTTTGAGTGTTTTTGAGAGTTCAAACTATGGTCAAGCTCCTCTAAATTCCTTCTAAGAGTTTCTAATTCTAAGTTTATACTTTGGTTAACATCCTAAGTCCTTTTACTAATTTTTGTTGATTCTATGTCACAATTCTATTTCTATGAATTTATTATTTTTGGACTTTGATTTTTTTAACTTATAGTTGATAATTCTAGCTTTCCACAAGGCTAAAGCACTTACAGATTGGACTTTCCTAGTGAAAGTTATGAATGGGTGAAGTGTGATTGCTAATTGATACTTCAAACTTCACTCGCTATTTTCTACTAATCTACAATTCGAAACTAATTTTTCACTAGCAGAAAACTTTGTTGCTTTCAACAAAATTTACATGATGTTTCTATTCATTGTAACATTGAAATATCAATTTCAAGGCAAAATTTGCTTTGAAATTGAGGTTTCTAAGTTACAGTGAACACAAACGTCATGTAGATTTTGTTGAAAGCAACAAGGTTCTCTTCTAGTGTTTAGGATTCACTTTTCACTTCTAGTGCTTATTTTCTAAGTTTCCATTCTTGTTCCAATTGGATGGACATTATTAAATTTCATTCACCTCTTTCTTCATTGTTTTAACTCCAATTTTTACATAATTGTATTTTTGGAAAGCTCGAGACGTCGACTATAAGATTCTAAGTTCAAACTTGATTTGAGTCTTCATCCTAATGGTCTGACTTAGCCCAAAGACTTGGCCTTAGCTAAAATTTATTAATTAAATTAATTTAAAGAAAAAATAAGAGTTTAATAACATATCTCATGCCTTACTTCATAAATTGGGTAGTCGAACATACCCTCAAATTCCTCCTCTTTTTCCATCTTGTCTTTATTTGAATTTTTGTGCTCACTACTAATTTAAAAAAAATTAATACAAAGGTTGAAATATACTAATTCTACTTCATCTAAGTCTCCATCTTTCTTACTTCACCTTCTCTTTTCTTTTCCACTCCTTTCTATTCAATACTATTTTAATTCAATTATTTATATTCCAATGGTTGACTTTGAATGGAATACAATAATTGATTCAATCTTCAAGATAATAAATGACTTTTGAAAATCCTGTCTCCTATCTAAGTTGATTATTGTCTAATCTAAATTTTTATGGTTTGATTTGTTTCTTTAGGATTTCCACCTAATTCTTATCAACTTTAGAATTGCCTCTTCATCCTCTCATTTCAATTCTACATCAAGTGTCAACAACATCTACAATCAAAGCTTTGCTATGTTTTGGCTAACTTCTACATTCTAAAAATTGTCAAAACATCTATAGTCAAAGGTCACCCATGTTTTGTAGAACTAAGGAAATACTAAACTAACTAGAAAAAAGGACAAGAAATAACACAAGTGTTGGACAACACCCCACAACCTTTAAGAGCTTTCACCAAAAGATGGAGTTTGAAACAAAAGAAAAACTAGAATATCCCACAAATGGCCTCTCTGGATATAGTGGGATGGTCTCTAGGATTAGTACTAAAAACAAAATCAAAGCAAGCTAGAAGGTTCCAACTAATGGTATCGCGAGAATTCAACTAGAACTTCTCTAGGATCAATAGCAAATAGTTAGGCAAAATAAATATACTTAAAGCAAATAAAAATAAGAAACTTTGAAGGGATCCCAACATCCTTCAAAGCAAGCTATAAAAACCACAACAAGATGAGGACAATGGCTTTAGAAACACCAACATAAAAAAAGTTGGCCAACTTGACCGAACTCCATTAGCATGGGCCTAAGTGGTCAAGTAACACAAGAAGGGATAATAAGGGGTGTTTTGAGAGGAGAATCAATCCCTTTTATATGTTTTCAATGGCACTCCCCCCCTGCCCCCTCTTTTCCTACATGGTATACTTATCATTTAGGATTTTCATCATAATCTTCAAATTTTGACTTTCTTCGTTGGTCCAAAACTCTAATTTTCGGAGAAAGATTCAAAATCACAAACAAACTATGCTATTGGCTTCAAAAGTTCATTTCTAATTTGATGTAACCCTCCACCCCTTTTCTATTCATTGAAACTTAGCGCCAACTTAAAATAATAAAAAGTTTAAAATCCAACTTTTGGAGCTTGATTTTTCTATGAAAAGGAACTACCCTAGGCTTTATATAAGGCATTGGGGAGTAAAAGAATACCTAACTTAGTCCCCCATTCCAATTTTGCACGCTCCCAAAATGTCGGTCAATTTTGCAGTAATCTTTAAATGTGTCGTTAATCAAAGAATCTCGCTTGTTTGGGTACTTTTGGCTATAAAATGTCTTCAAACTTGTTGGAGTGTATTATTAGCGTAAAAAAAAATAGTTTGATTTTTAGTGAGATTTTAACACATCCTAGGTAATTTCTACAAATTTTCTAATATGAATTTTGGCACATGATCATTTTGAAGAGGATTTTCTTATTATCAAAAAAATTTGAAACTGTTTTTAGAACCTCTTATGGAATTACACAAAAGGTGAGCAAGCTCATATTCTTATTTTGCAAATGCAAAGGAGGAGAATCAAATCCCACTATCTTCTATAAGTTCTTGAGGACATAGAATCTTTCACATAGAGGGGAATCTTGGCAAACTGATTTTGTTGTTGGACTTGTAATATGATTTCCACTTGAAAACATTGTACTTCAATCATAGATACTCTCCACTAGTTCATCTTGAATTTTCTTCACATGTAAACTAACAATTGGACTTTTAATTATTTCACAAAATGAAATAGAAAACTAAAGACATTTTCCTGGGATTTGACTCAGGGTTCTCACCTAGTTTTTCTTGGACCAATTTAGCCATCATATGTCACACATAAGGTAGTTTTGGGGTAATTGAAGCGATTTCCACTAAATATCTACAAGTCATATAATTACTCGGTTACTACCTATTAAGATGCAGGAATTGGATTTATTGAAAAGAAAATACTCTATTTAGGAACAAATGCTATATTGGCATGTGACATACCTATTTTAGTTTTACACTCTTGGGGAGGCTTTTGTATATAAACTACATTCAAAACTATAAAACGGCAAATGATGAAAATAGTGAATCCGAGTTTATGAATTGGGAGCTTATAGACAACAACTTGAATATAATAAAGACATCAAATTCACAATAAGAGTGACCTAAACCATGAACATTGAATGGAATTGTTATTTTATGCCTAAGAGGAAATAAGCTCTCAA
The DNA here is from genome assembly GCA_963920665.1 of Straminergon stramineum. Lineage (NCBI taxonomy): Eukaryota > Viridiplantae > Streptophyta > Bryopsida > Hypnales > Calliergonaceae > Straminergon > Straminergon stramineum. The sequence goes on from OY987264.1 coordinate 25,468,620, forward strand.
TTCAAGTTTTTTAGCAAGTAGTAATACAATGAAGCCGAGACAAAAGGATTACAACATTTTTCACTTTGGTGGCATGTCAACAATATTCAAAGTGGTGGTAGATTTGGCAGTTACAAGGTATTCTCAATGAAATAATAAATGTGTGGACATCAATCAATTTATGATGTGACTTAATACTTATATACACCAATACACTATAGAAAACTAACTAAGAAGCAAAAAAAGAAAGCAAATGAATCTTCAAGATGAAGCCAAGGCAAATGATGTAACAAGGGCATGCTTTTGTGATTCTAGAAGTCAACATATTCTCAATCCATGAGGAATGTTGTAAAGCAATCTTGTGGTTAAACCATGAACTAGTAATGGATGCTACATAATCATGTTGTAGTGGTATCAATTAATATCAAAAATTGTTTTTTAAAATACATTTTGGATATTCCTTCAAACCCTAATTGAAAAAGAATATAAGGATGAAGACATATAATGTAATTCAATATGCCATTAACTATATGAGTGGATGTTAGACTCTCATATGTGAATATTCATGTAGAACTAAAATTGAAGATGCATCCACTAATAATACAATACAAATACAAAAAGCAAGCAGATTATGGTGATGCATACAAACACAGTACAATATGAAGACTTGAATAAAAAAGATAGACAAACCAAGAAGAAATGCAAGCACTAAACATTCAAAGCAAAAATGATGACAAACTCAACCTAAGAAGAATTCACACATAGCTTGGGAGAGAAGGTACAATGGCACAAACAATAATGAATAGACATTGAGTCTTCATACGAGAGGTGAAATCAAAAGCACTAATGTATCATAAGCCCTTGTTACCAAGGAATGACGAGACTAGCCATGAAATTGAAATGATATTTAGCGCCAAGATGGTTTATTGCCAATTGTACTTGTGGCACTAATATGGCTCATTGGTCACTTTGTAGCCTTACCAAGAGTTTAGTTCATGGTCTAGATGAAAGTCATTGATCCCTTGATGATGTGGCATGCTCAAAACCCTCTTGGCTCTAGATATCAAAGCTTGGCAAAAGTTCTCTTGCAATGATGTGGCATCTTTATTGGTGGATTTGAGTCTTTGCAAAAAATGCACACCATTTTTGTCTCAAAACAACCTAACATTGTGAGTACTGTGACTTTTGAAATAACTTTTTTAAATGAAATAAAATATGGATTATTTATAAAACATTCTAAATAGTATATGTGTGAAAATTTGGGCCTAGAAAAATTTATTTCTAAAAGTTATGCACAAAAAAAGAAATGGAAAATGCCCCCAAATTGATATTTTGCTGTTTGATTTTTAGAAAATAGTAAAAGTTTCAAGAAAATAAACTAAAAACATCTACTATTTTCCTATCTTAGAGATGCTCCTTCTCAACCATTTGCATCTTTGGAAAAAAAATTATTCTCTACACTTGTGCACAAGTAGTGCACTTTGAGCACATGTAGAAGGTGGATACTTCACTATTTTTAGAAAATCTCTTTATTAGCTTGTGTAACTTCAGTAGAAATCCTTGCATCCCAATTTTGACCTTTGGACTTGCATTTCTAGATAAAAAAAAAATAGTACTAAAATCCCCCACAATAGCCAAGGTAGACATCCAATTGGGGACAATCTAAAAATAATAAAATAATTTGAAAAAATATGAAAAAATAATTCAATGTCTACAACTACCACATGTTTGTTGTTTCAAATTTCATAGAAAATAAACATACAACACAAAAGTTATGAAAAAACAACATGTCTAAGGCCAAGGGGACAAAAAAAAAGGGCAAGTATTTCTTGCAATGACCTAATTGCCATAGTAGCTTAGCAAGAAAGAATATAAGGGAAAGGGAAAAAACTGCAAAAAAGAAAAAGAAAATGTATGGCTTGTGGGGGAAAAAGGGAGAAAGAAACTCTCATGCGAGCCTATCAAGCCAAGGTCTACACTTATCCTAATGACGCTATTTTGAAGAGCCTGCACATTAAATTCAAATGGAGTCTAATAAGTGGACATGTTGTTTAGGTGCAATTTGTCTTAAGCATCATCCACAACTATTTTAGCTAATCAAGTCTCGGTGCCAATTCACACCACATTGCACTTGTGCTACAAATCCAATTGTTGCAATGCAATTTCTTCAACTTCATATTCATGAAAATCTCATATTTCTATTAAATTGGTGCAATTTCAGTTACCTTACTTTCATACTAATCCCAATTTTAGAGCTCTAGGCCCTTGCATACTTTTCAAAGCTCTGTCCAATTGTCCAAGGGATAGGTCACAATTTTGGCCATTCTAATAAATTAGATGATTGAGATATACTTTAAGTTTCAATTGCTACACTTTCTTCAATTGTACAAATGGCCTCTAGGTCATTGCAACTTCCACTAGAATCACTACACTAGTTCCTTGTTCCAAACAATATGTTGTTCACAATGCAACTTCCACTCGACATCTCCACACCTTAGCAACCATAGCTCACACCATGTAGGCACACACTATTACACAATTTTTTTACAAAATTCAATCAATGCAAGATCAACTACCCATTATGCATACATGTGTAGAGCTTGAGAATTGAAGCAATTAATGGTTGGCCTAGATTGACAAGAGTAAGATCAATATGGTTCTATCACAATGCCACTACTTCCTAATTTAACTAATTAATGAAATACTTGTAGTCAATTGATCAATATGTTTCAACATTGTTACAAACTCAATGGTGAATCAAATGGAATTATACCAAAGTCTTTGAATGGCTTTAAATGTGTGAAGATCAATCGGAAGTAGTGTGTGTCTTCAAATTACCATTCTTGGACAATTCATAGCATGAACTTTGATCAATAGTGTACTTGTCAACATCTAGCTAGTAAGTCAGGCTTTTCCAATACTTTTAGTGGATCACAGCTTTCAAGGTGTGGTGCAACATAGAGGTTTATCATAAGGAAGTTATATTAATTTTCCTTTGTAAAAGTAGGGAATTCACACTTTTCCTTATGATCACAATGAGAGTTAGAATCTTCTTTGTGAATTTATCTCTCCACTAATTCTCTACATATCCCCATGAAGAAATCTAAAATTGGTAGATTTCACAACAAATTGAAACATTTTACATTTCATTGTTGTTTCCACCAAAAATATTTGGTAGCTTTTAGAAAATACAATTGTTCCACATCAATGGTCAAGAGTATTATGAGGTTGGAAACAGAAGAGGTGCAAATGTCATTTTTTACATCATTGAACATTTTTCATAGATTTCTAGAATTTTGAGATTTCACAGAATTTAATACCTATAAAATTTTTAAAACTAAGAAGTTTGGATTTTTCTTAATGTTCTTGAATCTACAAATTATAAGATTTTCAATTTTAAAATCTATAAGTAAGATTAAAACTTCAAAATCTACAAAAAAACACTAAATTTGAGTTACAAAATCTATGAATGATTTAGATTATGTGTATTAAAATCAACACAAAACTTAGAGTTAGGAGTATAAAATCTACTATCTAAAATATTGAAAATTTTACATTCTATTTATTGGGTGCAAAGTGGTTGACATCTTTATATATATAAATTCTCCATTGGTTTATTAAAAAGTGATAATTAAGTAGGAAAATTTTGCCTCTCTAAGATGAACTGCATTGCTAAGTTAAACCAATGGCTAGCTACATAAATTCTAGGGCTTGTTGAATGAAATTGGAGTGGGTGGTAAAGTGTTTAGGAAAGTGTCATTATTTATATGGACTATTCTTGTCCATTACCTTGTGGTCCCCCAAGTGCTCAACCTCAACATAATAGAGAGTAATATTTTTTTTGAAAATTTTAAGAAAAACTCTTTCAACATATCTATGTCATCGATTCATGTTGAGCATTCTAAAAATCCAATGTACAATTTTCAAGCTACCAAATACCTAAATATTAAAAGATACTCAAATCAAACATATTCTAGATTTTTTAAGTTCTTGAATTTTACAAGTCTAAAAATTTTGTGTATTCATAGAGTTCTAGATAGTATCCAACATTTGCTTAGAAGTGATACAAAATCAAATCATTACAACTTGACCCCTAAATGTCCAAGGCCTTTTCCCTTGGAAATTGCACTAAATGGAACAAAAAGCCAATATTTTGATAAGTTTTGTCAATTATTACCATACGAATTCAAACTAAATTTGTTAATTAGATCACATGGGAAAGAAAAACACAACAATGCCACTTATAATGTTTGATCAAAGGGTGTTAAAATTGTGAAAGTAATTTGAAGTCTTTCAATCCTCTATTTACATATCAAATCTAAAAATTTGGTCACTAAAAACATATGAGGTTAAAGGGTATAACATACATAAAGTCAATCAATTTATGGTTCCTAAAAATCTACTTTGTAGTTTTAAAATGAATTTCTAATGTAATTTTTTCTCCAAGATCTAGTGTACTTGAGACTCATTTTTAAGAGCAATCAACACTAAAAATTCAATATTTGCAATGGACATCGTTGCACAAAATCTTAAATAGAAAAATAATAATCATTCATTTTCAAAATTAGATTTTTGATGCTAAAAATAGACTTCAAAAAGAATTTTCAAAAATATAAAGTACTAAAAATAGTAAATTGGCTAGGTTTTATTTAACTTCAAAGTATTATTGATACTAGAATTTGGTGCCTTATGCATTTAGGGGTTAAAACTATTTAACCCTACACGTCATTTGGTTGGTTGGCAAACAACCCAAGAAAAATCAAAATTCACTTTGAAGTGCCAAAGTAGGATTAAATTTTATTTTATAAAAACAAAACAAAACACACAATAGCAAAATTTTTTGCAAGAGTGAGGATGTGGTTAGTGCAAAAGACAATGACAACTTCCTCTACAACCAATATCTTAGATCCCAATTTCTACAATTTCCCATTCATTCTAAATAATGTTGAAGGTGCATCTCAAAAGCTCAACCCTCTGTTGGTTTCAACAAGACTTGCCTAGTCAATAATAGATGACTAGACAAAGGATGTGCTTAGAGATCCCTCCTCAAATAGTTCCCTCATATTGCCTATGATGTCTAAAGATCAATACAAGAGAAAGGGGTGTTTTAAGTGGATTTTTAAGTATAGTCCTAGACATAAGATTTTAAGTAATGACCTTTAAGGAGATTTTTAGTAAAAATTTACTAGAAATACATGTATTTTTAGTAAACTTTTACTAAAAATCTCCTTAAAGGTCATTACTTAAAATCTTATGTCTAGGACTATACTTATAGGGTTGCACAGATGCCTAGATGGATGTCTAGTGTTTGCGTCCACTACTTCCCAGACGTCCGGGGACATAGAACCTAAGAGTCGCACCTTGTCCATTGGACGGGCAGATGGGCCGACAGGGCAGACCGGCCAAAATTTGCTCTAAATTGAACAAGAAGTCAACATTTTCATAAGTTGTACCAATTTCTTTTGAATTGTAACCGTACAAATTCTAACTAGACTTGTTAGAGATCACATAGGAAAAGAAAACATAATAATATCACTTACAGATTGAAAGATTATAATGTTTGATCATGAGGGAGTAAAAACCATGAAAATTTTTCAATTCACTTTTTGCATGTCAACTCTAAAAAGTTGTTCACTAAAAAAATATGAGGTTATAGGGCCTAGCATGCACAACCCCAATCAATTTATGGTTTTTCAAAATCTAGTCTACAATTTATTTAAATGAATTTCTAATGTGATTTACTATTTTTGCCTCCAAGATCAAGTGTATTTGAGGCTCATTTCCAAGAGCCTGCAACACTACAGGAAGTCAAGATTGCAATGGGCATCCTTGCACAAAATCTTCAATAGAAAAATCGTAATCCTTTATTTTTAAGATCAATCTTTTGATCCTAAAACTAGACTTCAAAAAGAGTTCTCCAAAAATATAAACTAATAATAATAGCAATTTGGTTGGATTTTATTGAACCTCAAAGTTTTCGAAACACCATAATCTAGTCCCTTGGGCATTTAGGGGTTAAAGAGGAGAATTGACTTGAGGTTCTACAAAAAAAATAAAAAAATAAAAATTCATCTTTCATGAAGATGCTATAAGTCCTCAAAATGCCTATAACTTCCTGATAAGGAGTCTAAATTAAATGAATTAAAGCTTTTCAAATTGACAAAAATATTTTCTCTACAAAAAAAGATTTTATTTTCCCGCTTTAGAGATTTTCAAATTTGTTTTTCTTGCTTTTGTCCCCTATTTGGAGCTTCTAGGCCACTTTAGTCATAACTTTGGGTTCAAGGAATTGATAGTGGAAAAAATTATATTCCCACAAAGCTTATGAATTTTTCTATCTTTACAAAATTATTAGAAATTTACAATAAAAAATGAAAAATGAAAATTCATCTTGTACATGGCTACATGCCTACCTAAAATTTTGTAATTCCATTTGAAGCACAACTTCCACAAATTATAACCAAAAATAGACTTAATTGAGGTCATGGAAACTGTTCCAACTCACCAAAGCTCATTTTAACACCAAGGGGACCATAGTTCTTCAAAGGCTAATTTGAATTCAACTATTGAAGTAATAAACTTACAAAAGTTTAACGGTTCCATTTACATTGCTTTCTTCAATATCTTCAACCATACATGATCGATTGACAAACCATACAATTTAAAACAAAAACTTCCCAATCCAACAACCATGAACTCAAAGAATTGCACTTCTCATAATGTCATAATTTAGTGCTTTTCATACAAGCCAATACTGCCAAACAATGTGGAGGATTCTAACAATTCCAAAATCATTACCAATTTGAAGTTTACAACATGCTCATCAATTACAAGCACACGTCCAATTCAAATAACATTGGCATTCATTCATGATGATGAAAGTGGTGCATACATGCTATGTAAATATGTAACTATATAATTTGCATATGTACTACTTTACATCTACAAAAAATGCAAAAACATGAATTAGATATGACATGGACACATGGTTGAAGTTCAATATGAATTGTAGAAGTGTTCATCCAGTATTAGACAATTGAACGAAGAAGTAAATTTGAAGATGATTTGTGCCAAAGTACTCTTGCCCTTTGAAATTCACTCCAAATACCTCTGAAACACAAGTGCAACATCTTTATGGGCATACTTCACATGTGAACCATTGGATTCGAGTTGCAACTTGTGGTACACCTCAGACATGCATTCCTTATTGATCTTCTGTGCTAGTTGACCAACAGAAAATTCTTCGAATTTCTTAGAAAGGCTTGGTATATTCTCCACATCTGCATCTCTTCCGTGCACATATGTAATGTTGGGATCCACCCACCACCTCCTTCGCAAAGCTTCATCCTGCTCGTTTGTTAAAGTGAATGTATACAACGACTTCTTTAAGTTAGTAATAATGGTAGTCATCCCCCAATCACAAACTCCAATGTAAACCCGTGACTCATCTTCGGGAAAATGAAACATAATGTTGTCTAGAGAAATATCATTGTGTAGATGTCCAGAAGTGTGCATTGCACTCATGATATTCAACAATGCCCAAGCAAGCTCCGTGCGTTTGTCTCTCTATCGCTTGAGATGTTTAGCAGCAAGGATTTATTATCCTATTATATGGGGATTATATAATAGTCGAATGGATATGTTGTCTGGATAATTGTTATCCATTCTCAACATTTCACGCAAAGTACCGTTGTTCCACCAAAATGAGTACCCTTCATTCTTTCTTGCGTGGACTGCAAAGAAGCGTATCACTCCATCATGCAGAATCCTCATAGCCATGGACTTAGTATTGTATTCCAACTTAGCAAGTTCCGGACGTCGACCTTCCTAGAGAGATGTTTTCGCTGCAAACTCCCATGATGGATGAATTTGAGAGCATCGTTCAATTCGGATCCTCCAAATTGTTGCATAGCCACCTTGCATGACTCTATTATCTTGGGCAATGACCATGGCTGTTTCCGGAAGCGCTACTAAAAGGCAACGTGCATTTGTACTTGTGCAATTCCATCCTTGTTCCACCAACCCACCGACCCTATTCTATTCTGGCCCCTACCAAATGGTTTGCACCTCTTTGTAAACATGTCCACTTTCATGATGACACGCTCAAAAGCTTCATCATTTGCACAGTGCTTCTTCCCCCACTTTTCCATCATAACTTTGGCATTCCATAATGCATCATGAGCCCTTTTCTCCAAGAATTGAAGAAAATTCTTCTTTTTTGCTTCATGATGCCATTGCGGCATGTTGAAGGCATCCAACATCCTCTACTTCATGTCCACCTTGAATTTATCAATGTAGTCCTCTTGATATCACATATATTTAGTGTCAAGGGACACTGTAGTTTTTGTCTCATAAAACGCCAAAATTTATTTCATCAATCTCAATGCTTTGTAACTCTCCAAGGGATTGTCCCTAAGTAGTGTATTCACTTGAAAGCACCACTTGTTTTCCCTTCGCAGCCTTCTTGACCCTTGGCATTGTGAAGAACTAATAATGTGATTAACATCACAATTTTTAGAAGAAAACGATAATAGTTACCGCCCAAATTACACTCTCACCCTCCCGAAGAGAGGAGCAATGGAGGTCAAGCCACCAAGCTCTCCACTCTCATTTATAAGCAAGGGTGACGGCAAAAGTAAAGGGGGGACGGCCCTGTCTGCCCCTTTTATATGAGGCGGACGGACTCCTCCCATCTGCGTCATCAAGCAGATGGAGCTCATCCAATTGGGCGGATGGGTGATCGTCCACCTCGTCAGGTCCATCCGATCGGACGGATCAGACGGCCAACTCATCCAACCCATTGGGGCCATCTGATCGAATGGTCACCTCAACACATTGGGATCATTTCATTTGGAATTCTCTAGACATTGTAGTCAACATTTTCTTTTCCGTATTTAAAGAAGTTAACCTTTAAATGCCCAAGCCTTTCCAAGTGTGTTTTGACTATGAAAAAAGAGCATTGGCTCATAGTTATCCTCAATGAAGCAAATTATGTTTCTTCCCAAATCTAACTATATAGATGTTAATAGAACTTGTTTATTAGTATGCACACCATTTTTGAGTGTGAAATCTCCTAGGAGTTGTGAGATTATACAAAGGGAAATATACATTTTTTTTTAGCACATTGTCTTTGTACACTATGTTTCAACAATTTGCATAAGTATGTTTTTTGGGATTGGAGGTAACATGACCAACTTCAAAGAGTGTTAGCACACTAAAGTGCACTTCCAAAAAACTTAATTTCACATGAAAAAAATAAAACTCGTTACACAATCCATCTTGCAATTGTTGAAATGTAATTTTTGTTTTAAAGTAGAAATTGCAAATAGCTTCAAATAAACACTTGCATGTTGAAATTTTCAATGGTGAAAATCATGAAAAGACTTTAAACTTTTCATTGGGACCATTCTCAAAGCAAATGGATAAGTAAAATTTCTTAGATTTCAAATCAAATGAAATTGCCAAGCTTTGCATAAAGCTGGGAAATGAAGTAAAATTACCAAGCTTTACACTCCACTTTTAGTACACATATGGCTTTGAAGACCTCTCAATAATTGAATATGTACTTTTCTCAATGAAAGTTTTCCATAATTAACCCTCAAAATTGTCCGAAAATTTTTTAAACCAGTTATAGGAATTTCACTGCCTACATAGAAATGGGCCTGAAATTTCAGATCGACCATATATGGTCAACTGGGCAGTTAGGGGCTAAAGCCTCATCATTTAGAAAATAAATTGGATACTTCTATGGTATCACCTCTACAATTATACTCTACAAAATTTCAATGTCCTTATCACATCATTCAATTACTTCATAAATTGACAAAGTTGTGGTTCTTCATAGACTTCTAGAAGTGTAGTTAAGTGAAAAAGCTGAAAAGTTCATCTAATTACTTGCATTTAATTCATTTATAATGAATTTCTGAGATCCATTTGAGCATTCACCTCCAAATGAGAAAACTACACATTTCAAAATCTAACATGCATACAAGATTTGTATTTAAGGACAATGACATCATGGTCCTATGATTGTCACTATTTACACTTCAACAATATTAGAAAATTTGTAACCTACCTCTACATCAAAAAACATCTTATATTGTTCTACCAAAGTAACCAAACTACACTATATTTTATTTTGAATCATAACTACTATCATCGTTTTGATCATGAAGCGTGGAACTAGAGCCACCATATGGCCCATATCCGCTTGACCCTCCTCCTTGTCCATAATTTCCAAAGTATGGACCTCCAAATGGTGGAGGAGGAGGTGGTGCATTCTCCTTTGACCCTTTGGTCCCCTGTTGACTTGAACCACGATAGTACGAGCTTCCGGGAGACCCATGTGAATCTTGTCCCCCTGTCCCTAGATAATATTGCGAGCTGTTGTATTGAAAACCACCATAGTTCGTGTACCTTGTGCTTCCATGGCCTCCTACATTTCGAAAGTCATCGCGGGGGTCATTGCTGAATCGTGAATTTCCTCCTCCATATTGTGGGCAACATGCATCATGATCATGAAGGGGTGGTGACAATTGCTGACGCGGTCAACCTTGATCCACCAAACTATTTTTCATTGCCTCTCGCATTTGATTGTGGAAGTCAATGTCTTCGCGTTTGTCTCAACATTCGTGCCTCTCTGGAAGGGAAAATGGAGGTGGCAAGCCATCTTCATTATTGTCATCATCATCATCATCATCCTCTGCATCTAGCATTGGTTCCAGTGGAAACCCAAATTGACCACGATTAGACTAGGCTGGTAGGCAATCACTTGGGCCAACCCAATTGGTATCTATCACTGCCTTATCATAGGTCATTTTGGACTTTTTGTCCTTCCCTATAACTATATGCCAATCAACATCTCTTTGGAGTACAATCTTTGCCCAAACCATGGCCATAGTGGAATAGTTTATGATATTTGGTTTAGAGGCACCTAAATTGCAAGCTACCCAAATCTCCTTGTACCTTTGTACAAAATGTACACTCTTGCAAGTATTCATGGGGCCTTCCCAACATCTCACTTGTCACTCTATTGCCTCCATGTTATCCGTTGGCCATAGTTTTGCAATGTGTGACATTTTCACATAATGTTTACATGTTGTGCAAGACCATACTTTTTTGGGCTCATATTGCCAACCCTCTTCAGCTACCTTGAATTTGTCAAGAAAAGTATCCCAATCCATGTCTTGTGATTTCCCCTTTGTATTCTTTTTGAAAAGATTGAAAATTCCTTTAGAAGGCATGGTAACCCATCTTGTCGTCTCTTAATCCAAAGTTCGAATGAGAAGTTTATAAATTTCAAAATTTAGAAGGTGATGAAAAAATTATGAGTAAATTAAGTTAATTCATTCATAGTTGATCACATTCCAAATCGGAAGGGGTGCGCAGATACCAATTGGCATTGGATCAACCCACTCTGGAAGGCAAACAATTGTGCGGACTGTGCCGTCCATGCCTCCCTTTATATCATCTGCCTAGGCCGATGTCGCTATCCAAATTGGACGGGAGACAGCAGTCAGGAAGATCTAGCGGCCAGAATGCCTCAGCCTATCACATTGTACGATCTAGACGATTGGAGCGGAAGGGACGAGCAAACGGCGGACGGGGCTCCCACTTCTAATGCATAGTTAGTGAATCTTCAAAGTTCAAACAATCAAACTACAGAATGAAAGACGGAAAGCAAATTCAAGAGAGACTTGACTGATCCAAATTAAACTTTACAAATCCCATTTCAAATTTTTTCATTGAAAATCTAAAGTGCATCTTCGTTGTAAATCATTTTTTTCCACAAACATAAAGGCCTGTAACACCAAAAAACGAAGTACAACTCTATTTGCAACACATAACCCCTTTAGTTCACAACCCATTGTTTCATAAGAAACCACTCAAAATTGACACTTACATTAGTTACATAGCATTAATAAATAATAATAGTGAAGAGCCAAAGAATTATTTTTTAAATTTAGGGGCGAGGGAATGTTTAACCATTTGCATCTTATATTATAGTACTGTGACAAACTGAAAATGACAATGTGTAGAAGAATCTTTAAAGCCTTTGACAATGTAGATTGCAACATTATGTCTACCTGATATGTAAAGTGAACAAAACTTGGTTTTCCATTTCTACATATTTCACTATTATATTTATTAATTATTCAGACTTTGAGCCCCTTTCAATTCAATTTTTTTTTATTATAATGGAGGGTTTGAAATTTATAATTTTTTTAATGAAGGGCTTAGAATTACTAACTCTACATGAATGCATGATCAAACATTGAGTTCAAAGTGTGAATTAAATATATCAACAAAGACACTCAAAGTTTCACTCTTAGAAAATTTGTTCACTACACATAGGTTAAAGATTCTAGGACTTTTAACTAATTAACACACGCTAATGTGAACTATGAGATTGTTATGCCAATGAATGTGGTCTCTTTTGGGAGCATGAGGATGGAAAATCATTCGTCCTAAAATGAAGTTTACCCCTAAAGGACCATTGTCCCCTCGGGAGACAAAATGGATTTCAAGCAAGTTCCTACTTCCTAGGACCTCAATTTTTACTGAAACTTATTTAAACTTTCTTATAAAATAGAAAAAATGATTAGGTTTGTACCTTTGTGAGAATATAATTTTTATTTCAATCGGTGCCCAAGAGCAAAAGTTATGCCATTTTAAACATAATTTTCACGTCACCGGGCAAAAAAATAAATTCACAAAAATTTGAAATTACATTTTTCAAATTTTTTGTTCTTATAAATTATATTTTTGTCTACATGTCAAGCTTTGATTCATTCCATTTAGATTGGTGATGTGAAAGTTATGAACAATCTTGTTTTCCAGGCAATATGAGCATCTCCTTCAAAAAATAACTTTTAATGCTAATATATTTCAATTTGCACAGCTTGAAACCCTGAAATTTTTACCACTTGGTTTGAGACACGTAAAGTACAAGATCCTACCATTAGATTCTGAAAAAAGTATTCTTTTAGTTCTCTAGCATGAATGCAACAGAAATGATGGTTTTGAGTGTATTTTCACAAAAAATGGCCTTGGTCCTTTAGGAGTTAACTAATGAATTCTACGAATTATTTCATTTAGAACATGCTTTAATTGCTTAGAAATTAAGGTTCTTTCTAAGTTTTGTAGAACAAATCTAAGATGGAATGATTTAAAGTATTTTATATACGTAAAAGTACGTCTTCTTTGAAATCTTTTGGTTTAAATCTAAGGTCCTTTGAGGATTTTTTTTGTGAATGCCAAACTAAAAGTTTAAAACCAAATCTTCTTCAAGTGTTGTGTAGTTCGGTCAATGTATTATAACTTTCTCTCCCATGTAAAAATTGAAAGAACAATAACATTTTAGATTTCTAGATTTCTAGGAAAGGTGATGTGCTTATCTATCATTCTATCTTAACCCCTAAATGCCCAAGGCTTGTGTAGAGCTTCTTGAAATTTGCTCTAAATTGAACACAAACTGAACATATTAATAAATTATACCAATTTCATTTGAATTGTAATGGTACAAATTCAAACTAGACATGTTAGAGATCACATAGGAAAAAAAACATAACAATATCACTTTCATAATGAAAGATTATAATGTTTAATCATGAGGGTGTAAAAAGTATGAAATTTTTTCATTTATCTATTTGCATGTAAATTCTCAAAAGTTCGTCACTAAAAAAATTATAGGGCTTAGCATGCACAACCCCAATGAACTTATATTTTTTCAAAAATCAAAATCTCATCTTTGATTTTTTTAAATGAATTTCTAATGTGATTTTTCCTAAAAGAGCTTAGATCTAGTGTATTTGAAGCTAATTTCTAAGAGCCCTCAACACTATGGGAAGTGAAGATTGCAATGGGCATCCTTGCACAAATTCTTCAATAGAAAAAACATAATCATTCATTTTTAAGATAATAAGATCGGCTTGTTCACCTTGTTGATCCTAAAACGAGACTTCAAAAACAATTCTCCACAAATAATTAAAATATAAACTAATTATAATAGCAATTTGGTATTTTGGTTCGGTTATATTTAACTTCAAAGTTTTCGGAACACTTGAATTTTGTGCTTCAAGCATTTAGGGTTTCAAAAGAACTTTCATCAAATCCTATCAAACAATAAATTCATTAAAACATGGCTGAAATCCATTTTGCTAAACGACAAGACAATGGAACTTTTAGAATTCTTAATACTTAAGTCAATCTCACCCTTCAACCTTATAATCTTTCACTTCATCATTCATCAATGATCTTGTGGCTTTTCTGATTTTATGACCTTTGCAATCTCCATTGTCCAACATGTCTAGTTTTAATTTATACAAAATAAATCAAATAATTTTGAACCCAAATTTGCAATCTTTTAAAAATGATGTCATCTGCTAAAATGGAGTAGGTAAAGGTTAGTAGGGTTTAGGGTTTAGGGTTTCACCCTAAACTAGTAAACTTCAAGCTCTCTAAATGCATACTTGGATTCTTGTAATAACTTCTCTATTTCTATTTTTGATTTGCTTGATTAAAGGCTAAAACATTGGATACTAAAACTTTGTAATTGTAGGGTATTAAGAAGAATATGATTGGTTGGAAAAATATATTTGAGAGAATCCAATGCATAATGGCCTCCAAAATCCCAAAAATTTGAAAAATTTGTTGGGAAGGATCATTGGTCTGCTGGAAGCAATCGACCCATCCACCATGATTGGGCCAAATCCGTGTGGTCTGGGACAAGTCCAGTCCCGGACTTGTTCTATGTCTGGGAGCAAACGGGTACATTGGTGGACAACCAAGGGCTTTCTCCTCACTTTCACTCTCCCATTTGGGTATCATAGCCATGTTGGATGTACTACTATTGCTTCACGCGCTAGTTGCTCCTACGTGGTGGAGAGTGGGGGTCAAATATCTTTCATTACACATTAGATTTACTACCTTGGTTACGTACGGACATGCAAACACGGTATTCATTTTTTATTTCTGAAGAACTGGTGAAGGGGTGTGAAGTTGGAAAATGGAAACTTCAAGTTCCAAGGGGATGTTCAACGATCAAGCAGTCATGACAGGTGCGGATGGTGTTGTAGTTGAAAGCAACAAAAGATCTAAACCAATGGGGGTGGGACAATAGTTGCATTTTGATATTTTGGATGACATCAACATCAAGGCGGAGACCGATTGGGAGACAAAGGACATGGAGCACTGGACCTCCAAATTGTGCAGAAAATATGTAAAAATGTATCACATTGGGAAGTTGTGGCCTCGAGATTGTCACACTCTTCACACTTGTGAATATTGTTTTAAACTAGTAAATTGTCTTAGTGATCATTTTGTCTGTCGCTTAATGGAGGTGTGGCAAACCATTTTTCCAAACAAGGCTATAAGCAAGGGCAGAATTAACTACAGCTTAGCAAGCATGGTTTATGTTGAACAAATTTTGGCTCGCAAAGTGGATTGGAGCATGTACCCTACGATAGCAACAATTCCACTTGCAATTGGTCAACATTAGAAAGACATTCTTGATACGTTCAATCCAAAGGCACAATTCCCTAGAACATATGAAGCAAATGCCACATCAAAGAATGTTGCAAACCACATTTTCATCCCTCTTCAATCCAAAGTGCGTAGTGCAGAAGTTGTGCATGGAAAAAAGAAGGCGATAGAGCTGGGTGCTACATGTAACACCAAAGCAAGGAGCACTTCTTCTTCACTAGGTGTGGAGGGAGAGGGGTTTAGGACTCCATCAAAAGATTTGAATCCTACACCAAATGTGACAAAAGGGGTTGTCACACCCCTATCTCCTTGGGGTGCCCGAAGTGCCTTAGTGAGCAAGGGGGACCTTCGGGGTGACTTCCCAAGCCTTACAATAGGCTAAGAAAGGAAGAAGGAGAGACTCCCGAGCAAATAGGGTGCACTAGCACCTTGGTTATGAAGGTCATAGTAGCATGTCATACATGCTTGGAAAGCTCTTGAGAAGACTCTTCTCACCATCCAAAGAATGCGTAATTTGGACTAGTAAACTAGAAGTTATGGCCGTTCAAAATTGAAGGTGTCCCCGTGGCGCCGGGACACTCAAAGGCTAGGTGTGAGGGGTTCTGAAGGAATCACTCAACAAAGCATGATATGTAGCATATAATTGGAAAGCTACAAAGACAAGGAACTTAGAATGACAAGCATTACGAGGTTCTAAGCCATGAGCCAAAAGTTATGGCCAAGAGAAGGGTCATGGTGAAGGCGTGACACCACTCCCACTGGACCCAAATCTTTGGAAGGCCATAACTCCAACCAACTAGTGCCCCGAGACACACACACAAGTGTCCCAAGGAGCCTTGAAGCCGATGGTGAAGTTGCATCACCACCCATGATCACCAGGACTCACCAAGGCTTCAAGAAGGAGTGAGGAGTGAGACCAACCCCTCCTATAGTACTCTCTGTAGTATTCAGAAGCCCCCTCCCCTTGTGGGTCAAAGGGACTTCCCAAACCCCCTTGGGTTTTGAAAGACCACCCGTTTCCAACCGAAATCCCCAAGTTCCCACTCCGTTTAGACTCTCGAACTTTCAAACAGCGTGACTTTGCGGCCAAAGCTCTAAATCTCACATGTGAGCCCATTTAGGATATCTATGCAACAAGTAGATTCCGATGGACTACTAACTTGTCTCATTTGGACAAGTTCTTACAAAGTTATGGCCCTCCAAAGATTCGAATTCACTGGGAGTAATGTCATGCCTTCACCACGACCCTTCTTTTGGCCATAACTTTTGGCTCATGGCTTAGAACCTCATAATGCTTGTCATTCTAAGTTCCTTGTCTTTGTAGCTTTCCATTTATATGCTACATGTCATGCTTTGTTGAGTGATTCTTTAGGAACCCCTCACACCTAGCCTTTGAGTGTCCCGGCGCCACGGGGACACCTCCAACTTTGAACGGCCATAACTTCTAGTCTACTAGTCCAAATCATGAATTCTTTGGACGGTTACAAGCGTCTTCTCAAGAGCTTTCCAAGAATGTATTACATGCCACTATGCCCTTTATAACCAAGGCACTAGTGCACCCTATTTGCTCGGGAGTCTCTCCTTCCTCTTTTCTTAGCCTATTGTAAGGCTTGGGAAGTCACCCCCAAGGTCCCCCTTGCTCACTAAGGCACTTCAAACACCTCAAGGAGATAGGGATGTGACAAATTTCTTTGACTATTTTTGACTAGTGCCTCACATAATTGAGTTTGAAACTATAAATGTATCATAGAATGGCAAAGAAGGTTATAGTCTTTGCGCTTGTCAAAATAAATGATGTATATATTCACTATACTTGTATTGGAGAGGAAAAAAATCTTAAAATCCAGTCCCACTATGTATGTGATTGGTTTTGACTCATGTAAAAGGCATACAATTGGTCTGTGATATCAACACCCCACATATGTGTTGTATAATTGTGGTACATTGACAAAGTTAGAATGCAATTGTAATTTGATCTATTGTATTACAACTTAGATACCACATGAAATTGGCATCAAACTTGAATGGGCATGACATCTATAGAAATAATGAGGACTAATTTTTTGTCTTTCCATAAAATAGAACTCAATTACTGGAAATTATACATGCACCAATTCAAAGTTCCTCACGCAGGTTTTATTGAAGGCCTAAGTATTTTTCAAATCATCGAGTAGGCCCACGCAACTGCATTTGATGGTGCACATTCTATTATTCAATAATAATTTAAATGATGCAATAGACAAAAAAAAATTCCCATAATTATTGCCTGGCCTTTGCCCTCATTAGGAGACAATAAGCCCAAGACCACAATTAAATTTGGTTCAAGGCATGAAAGATCCAATAATCAAGCAAAGAATAAAGTACAGTCAATACTTTACAAATAAATGGCCATGTTATATATATATATAAGTCATTTTTATACTTCTATAAACCTGTGCAATGCTTCAACTCATATATGTACTTGTATATATCTTGTAGAATACTTTGGAACTATATCATACTTTTACATACCTCATATAATTTATCAAATCTTATAAATATCCACATATACGTCATATATATAGTTGTATAAGTTGAATAGAATATTATAAACTTATATAGAAGTTGTATGAGTTATATATGTTGGAAACAAGTCACATGAAACTCTTTGAATGTAGACCTACTATTCAAAAGAATGCAGAAGTTGCCTTAAAATTCCCAATAAAAATGTTAAAGCTCTTTGGAAAGCTAACACAAATGTCTATAAGCACTCCAAATTTCAAGTTTGAATCTCTTATTTCCCAACTTTTATAGCCAATTGAAGTCTCATCTTTCAATTCAATGACAATTTGACACTCCTTTACTCCTAAGCCTATAACTTTCACACCTTAACTTCAAACTAGGGTTGTAATGGTATTTTAGAAAGCTAACACAAAAATCTAAAGCCTCTAAAGGTCTTAAATCAAACCCATTTTTTGTCCAACCTTTAGAGCAAATTGAAGTTTCCTCTCCTCATTTCAAACACAATTCAACACTATTTGATCACTAAGCCCATAACTTCTTCTTTATCACTTCAAATTAAGAGTTCCATATCTTTATAGAAAGACAATAATTTCTTGAATAATTCCATCAAATCTCAAACTCAAAGGTATTACAACCAAACTTCTACATGCCCTTGAAGCTATTGCCCTCAAAACTAGTAGGCAAGTGATTCTCTCTCTCTCTCACTCCTACAAGCAAAACCTTTTCATCACAATTTCAAATAGATTGAATCATATCTCCTTGGAATTAAAAGAAAAAAACAAGTCTCCAATTTTCATTCAAAAAAACATAATACACACTAAGATATCCTCCTTCAAACACATGGCACTCCAAAAACACTATGGAGGAGGAAGAAGACCCTTGACTCCTTATCCTATCTGAAGGGCCACATTAGCTAGTAGCTTGGCTACGTAAATACCTCAAAGCTAATCGACTACTCCCTTTAACCTTCCTACAACTCTATCTATCCCCTTATCTTGACCATAAAATCCCTTAAGTCCACAAAATGGCAAACTATCTCCATCATTTTCTCTTTTGACTTTCTACATACAAAATAAAGTGTGAAAGTACTTCTAAACACCTAAAAAAAGACATAGGATCTACTAATTGTCTATTAGAAGTAAATAAACATAGTTTCAAGATAAATATCACTTCATCTACAAGAATTTGAAGATGCATCTAATAGTGGCCACAACACAATCTGAATGATTTGCTTTAATTAAAGGATAAATTGGGCTTTCTAACCAATGTCGGTGTCCATGACTCTTTTTTATAGACCTAACCATATAATAATATTAATCATCATTAAAACCTTCAAAATATCCTTTAGATGTCACTTTTTGGCTATCAAGCTTGAAAGATGCAAATTTTGATAACAAATCTATGAAGCCTAACATTTTCATGCCCCACTTCTAAAGCTGTGGGGGCATATATTATCACTCTTAACAATACTTGCCTTCATAACAAATCATCATTTCATCCACATTAGTAAATTTTCCAACATTCTATGCCCTTTGGAAATTATTAAGAATGGCATCAATCAACCATCTCACTTGATCCATTTTGAGATAACCCGACATTGTTGCATCTCTATTATACCTAATTGAATACATAATGTACATACACCTTGTCAACAATACAAATAAAAAACAAGATACGGGGTCCAAGATATTGGGGCAAAGAAATATAAAGCCCTGCATGTACCAATATGATTTTGTGTTGGATTGGTGCTTAATATCCATGTGTATAATGATAGACATGAAGACCTTCAGTTTCAATACAAAAAGTCACTCTTGATTTGGACCACCATAAATTCTACCATCCACATTAACCGCCATCACATACTAATTCATATCACAACAACTATACTACTTAAAACCCATAAAGGCCAAAATACATCAAACAAGCTGAAGAAAGTAGGAAAATTTTGCCATAAAATATTTGATCTTGAAGAACCATCAAAAGGTTTGGATTCCACCTTATATGTAATAAATATCTTATTCTATGTATAATTGCAATAGAAACATTTGACACCATTGACATCATCAAGTATATTGTAATTGTTATTGTCCTCCTCCTCACTAAAGTGTAATTATGCATAGTCTAGTTCAATATTACTCTAATAGCCATAGTATGCATAGCAATTCTTGTCTTCCGTATCAAAGCCAATTTTTCTAAGTAGAACATACCTCAATGTTTCTACATGATCACATCCTCCATAGTTATACTCAACCCCATCAAAATCATCTTCATACCAAAAGAAAAATACTCAAAATCTTGTCAATATGCACACTAACCCTATCAACATGATCCCAACCCAAGACAATAAACCCTCGAAGTCCCGTTGTTGTGTTCCACCTACCTCCATGAGTCCTCCAGTTATGGGTAGGATGAGGCAACCAATTTCAAAGACCACACAAGTTGAAGTCAAGTAAAGTTGGAGTTGCCCTTTCTAGCCGACTATCCTTGACTTAGTGATTGCCTCTCTAACTTGGACCTCCCAATCACATCCTCCCCCAAATCTGACCATGTATTGCCCAACCTTGCTATCACTAACATCTATTTAATTACTTGAAGTGTAGCTCCCTAGCACTCTGTGAGCATTTTATCTCCATCCTTGAAATAGAACAAGCACAATTGGGTTCTTCATGTTTTTGATGTTGAATCTCTAAGTTGGGTGTTTAAATGTTGTTCCCTATATCTTCCAAGAAATAGAAAACCTTGTTTTGTGTGAAATCCTAAATGTTTGAAATGTCAACTTGAGGAAATGCAATCAAAAGTTAGAAGTTTCAATCAGTTTTGACCAATAAGGACAAAATTATGGACCTTCAAATTAAATTTCATCAAATCTAGATTTTGAGTAAACGAAGTTGTAGAGTATTTCATTCCATTTCCAAAATGGTAAAATACTTTCTAATCAAACTTTCCTACCAGATGAAGTTTTTTCTTCAAATCGTCCTATCAAACTTCATCCATCAATTTCTACTCTCCTAAGTAGTGCTCCAAATTCACTTTCAATTGTGAGATTTAGATTCCATTTGATCATAGTTTTTGAGGTTTCAATTTCACTTACAAATGATAGATGATTACAACCTTCATTCAAAATTTGACTTATTTAAGTTCAAACTTCATCCTATAGTATATTATCTTCTTTGATTTTACTCTATTTTCTAAGTATAAATTAATTATGAATATCTAAATATTTCCTAAGTTATTCTATGTTTAAATTATTCTTCAGTTGTTTTCAAAAGATTTTAATTGATCATTCACTCAATAATTACTACTTTGGATTTTTGTTGTTAATTTTCTATTTTAAAGTTTTTCATGTTCCTAGGTTGCAAAACATAAATTTATCTTTCTAAAAGGTTGAAATACTTGGAATTTGGATTCTTCTACAAAAATTTATAGAGAAATGAAGTTTTGGTCCTAATTGGTACTTTAAAACTTCATTGTTTGTTTTCTATTGGCTTACAACTTCAAATTATTTTTTCTTTTTGGTTTTGTATTTCTAATTTTATGTTGTCTCTAAGATTCTATTTTTACTTGATTTGGATGAATTCTAATCTATTTCATCCAAAACTACCTTCTTTAGCTATAAAACTTCATCCTAGCTGATCTTTCTAGATTTTTGTTTATTTTTCAAGTGATGTGTTTCTAGAAAGCCCTAAGAATTTTCTACAAACATTCAAATCTCAACTTGTGATTTGTAATGTTCTTGGAGGTCTAAATTGAGCATCTAATTCCAACTTCACACTTGGAACTTGGAAAAAACAAAAAATTGAAGTGAAATGAGTGACAATGTGTTTAAATACATACCTTGGAGTCAACCTCTAGCACGGTCATGTCATCAATTATTTGGGTTTAAATTGCTTCCGTGGTCTTTCATACTACATCTTGTTGGTTTTTGATGTTTTTATTTGCTCATCGCTTAATTTGCAACTTTTGTTATAATTTTAGGAGCAAGTCTCACTTCCAAAGTCTCAATTTCTTCTTTTTCCTTACCTCTAAATTCTACTTCTTCCCTCTTATATCCCAATTTTGCCTTCATTGGTTTTTATTTCATTTCCTTTCTTTGAACTCCCTTTCCTTCTACGAAACTCCTTCCAACTTTTTTTTCCCTCAATTATCACATGATCCAAATGTTGACTCAAATAGGAAGACAACTACCTCCTACTATGACAAATATCCAAATTCTTCTTGATTTTTTGTCTCCTATTTTAGGAACCAAAATCAAATAATATTTTAATCTTTAATTTGTTTGGTTAGATGATTTTTGGAAGTCCTTAGTCCTCTCTTATCATAAACTTTCTTCCCTACCACAAGGAGATTAGGAGGGCATTACCCCCAAGGGTATAATTTCTACATGTAATTATATCCCCCTTTGATTTTCTATTCTTAGAAAGTCAAAGGGGGAATATAGTTACATGTAGAAATTATACCCCTAGGGGTAACACCTTCCCGATCTCCATGTGTACTTGCCAAACTCAAAAAATATGGAACTCGACTTTTATTTTAGCTTCAATATTTATTGAATTCTCACCCTTTTTTGGAGCCTTAGATTGTCCAAATAATGCGAGCTATATGTCCACAACTCCGAGCTTTGGTTGTGTAGCTCCATGTCTCCCACTTGAGGACTAGATGGCTAGTCAAGCCGTTTCTTGTTTGATTTTTTATTTGATTTTGAATTCTTCTCCCCTATTGTTCTATTTGCTAGGATTGTATTGTTTGGGGAATGTCAAGCTAAACTTCAAACATCTAAACCTCAATTTTCCAAATCTGATTTTTTTGATCTAAAACTAGCTTAATTGGAGAGGTTGGTTTAGCTCTTGGACTCTAAATCTCTCCTTTTCCAATTTGTTTTTTCTTGAACTAAAACAAGTTTGACTTGGGAGGTTGGATTTCCCCCCAAAACCTCTAAATCTTCTTTTTTTTTTTTTCAAATCTTTTTTTTTTGAATGAAATTGGTTGATAGGGAAGGTTGGATAACCCTTAGGACCTCTAAATCTCTCTTTTTTAATCTGATTTTCCTTGAAATAAAACTAGTTTGGCTTAGGAAGGCTAAGCTATCCCACCCCCCTGACTTCAATTTTTTTTTTTAATTCTGATTTTTCTTGAATTAAAATTAGTTTGACTTAGACAACTAGATTACCACCAAGACTGCAAATCTTTCTTTTTCAATATGATTTTTCCTAGAACTAAAACTAGTTTGACATGGGAGGATGGATTACTTTTGGAACTTCTAAATTTTTCTTTTCCAAATTGTTTTTTTCTTGACTAAGACTCATTTGGTTTGGAAAGGCTAAACTCATTAGAAGAAATTTAGCTATTTTGGAAGCTTGTGAGTTCCCATGAGTACTCAGATTGTGGAAACTTGATAGCAATAGCAACCAAGTGATGGCCACATCAAATAATAATAAATAATAATTTTCTCATTTATAAAATAATTTTCATTTTTTCATAATTTTAAATTCTAGCATGCAATGATTGGTTCCCAGTATGGGGAACCATCTTGAAACAGTCTTGTATTGTAACGGAATCTCTTCTAATAAACTCTTGAACCTCTTAATCTTTTTTTTTCAAATTTGATTTTCCTTTAACTAACACTAAGTTGACTTGGGAGGCTAGATTACTCCTAGAACCTCTAAATTTCTTTTTTCCAAATCTAGTTTTTCTTGAACTAGCATTGAATTGACTTGGAAGGCTAAGCTAACTTTGAAGCATCTAAAATCTTTCTTTTCCAATTTGATCGATGTTTTAAAATAGAATTGACTTGGAACTAATTGGGCAAGGCTTCATAGTGAAGCGTCTTGAATAAGAAAAGGATGACAAAAGGATACAGAAACAACTACTATTTAAGTTTTGAATCCAAATACAAGTTTGCACATAATGAATAACCCTCAACAATTCTAAATCCCCCTCTAGAAAAATTATCAAAGGATGGAATTCACACTTAAAAAAAGAAGGTAAAATTTGACAAACAAAATTCGGTGGGAATGTTTTCTAGGATTATTACTAAACACTTTAAACAATGAAGAAAACACTTAGAAGAGATTCAAGAGAGGAAATTTTGAAGGGACCTCAATGCCCTTCAAAACAAGCTCCAAAAACATCATTAAAATGTATACAATGCTCTAAAAACACCAAATTGGCAAAGTTGGCCAATTGACCACAACCCACTAGAATGGATCCAAACCACAAGACAAAACATAACCAAGAGGTGGTTTGGAGAGAGAAGGGGTGGATTTCTATACATTTTCCAAAGGCCTTGCCTATTCTTTTAATCCCAAGAGTTTCTAAAATTAATTGCTAATTATCAAAATAACTCAAATTTATTAATGAACTTATTTTTTAACTTTTGAAAAAAATTCTTCAAATGTAAAAGAATTGCACCATTGTCTTTAAAAAAAACCTAATTAGCCTAGTGGACCTTTCTTCCCTTGCTCCAAAGCCATTTAGACTTGTGAGACTTGCAAATTGCCAAAAAAAAGAACTAAAAAATCCGAAATGATGAAATTTGCACTTTCAAAAGATTGTTACTTATCTAAAGTATCCAAAGAGCATTGTAGGAGTATAAAAAGACTCCTCTTTGGCTTTTTTAGGATTTCATATGCTCATGGGGCTTTGTTCAATACCTCAAGTTTGTTTAAAATATGCCCTACTATTGGTGTTGCCCGTTCAAGAATTTGTCAATGTTGAAATGCCTTAAAACTTGTCTTGCGCATTTTTATCACAAAATATGATATCCTAATTTTAATGGAATTTCAACATGACTTAGATATTTTCTAAGAATTTACCAATTCTGGTTTAAGTGGTTGACCTTCCAAAATCCAAACTTGTGCTATTCAAAAAAGTCCAAAACTCAATAGCTGACCTCTTTAGGGTCTTGTACACCAAGTACCACATGCTCATGTTAACACTCTACACTTGTTTCAAGAAAGCTTATAATTTATTACCTTCTATGGAATTAGACGAATCAAAAATCTTTTGTTTGATATGGAATCTTAGCAAACTATACTATTAGACTCTTCATGTGTTTTTACTCCCTAGACACCTCCGTTTGTCCTTGGATGCTCTTCTTTTCATATTGTTTGATTTCTTGACTTGTAAGGCTAACAATTTGACTTCTACTTGTGTCCTAGAATAACTTGTAACTCAAGTTTTTGTCCTTCATAAGTATGTCCAAATCTTTAGGAAATTTACACCTATGAAATTCTATTTTAGTCAACATTCATCATATGTATTGATTGTAATTTGGGAAGGTATTTAGAATAGAATCTACCAACTTAGACTTATTGCTAACTTAGAGAATATGACCTATTTAGAAGCAAGATATTAAAGCATTTTAGGCCCGATTTTAGGTGCTCCAAAATTTTTTTGGACAAAATATTGCATTGGTAGTTATTTCTCCCATTATGGTTTAATACTCTTTCTAGGGATTTTGACCTAATAAACCTAAGAATAAGATGTAAAATAAATTTAAATTTTTTTTTGAATTCCAAATGATGAATTGGGGTCTCACATGCTCCAACGTTGCTTTGACCCACCATCACCAATTGCATATTCTTCCATTTCTTGAGTTGAATCACTAAATTTTACACTTGAGATGAGTGTTGTAACTCCTAGGTGTGACCAAAGCTCTTCTAGGGTTCATGACTCATCATTTACATAATCTCTTTCAAAAATCTCATCTTCTTCTAACTCTTCACAATAAGAGTCTCTCTCTTCTACATATTTTTGCTATCAAAATAGTTGTGATTATATTTGCCAATGCCTTCTCCATATTCAAGTTGCAAATTTTCTTCCATTGAAAGTGGAAAAAGAGACATATATAAAGGGTGTTGGATAGTTCAATTCTTGGGTTGGTGGAGGTGGAGGTGGAAGGCCATGAGAAGATGGGACATAGTCAATAGATGTTGAAGCATGTCTTGTTAGCAATCTTGTGCCTCACAAGTAGACTATTTCAAACAATCTAAAGAAGAAGAGAAAATTGCATAAAAATTTTCAAATGTTTGCATGAATTACAAAGAAGTTGAAGAGAGAGAATAAACATACCTCTTTGTTCTTCACAGTCAATCTCCTTCTTGTAATGGCTTCTCAACTTCTTGCCAATTTAGCACAAATTCTCTTTATATTCAAGCTTCTCATTGTGGGTTGATATAAGAGAAAGCAATGTCATGGCAAGTTTGAAATTTCTTCCTTTCTCCACTTTCTAGCTTCCATGATGAGGTGAGTGATTGTGAGTGTGAAGCAATTATAGTGCAATTGTAGGTGGATTGATAAGTAGGTGTGCCATAACTAATGCAGTCAGGACATTTTCATGTTTAATTCTACAAATGAATGGTGTTTCTTAAGTTCATGAAAGGTTCATTTATTGTTGTGGCTTCAATCAGGTAGAGGAATCAAGTGGATTGCAAAACTTGGCTTATATTAGTCTTTGAAATTTCATTGTATATTGCAAATGTGGGCTACAAACCTTCACTAGGATTGTATAGGGGAAAAAATTTGGAGCTTGGATTCTTTTCTCTTTGGAAAATTTGTCTTAGGCTTGAGGCTCCATTGTAATTTCAAAAATTGTCAAGACTATAATCAACGCACAAAAGCCACAAATTTACTCTTGAAAGTTACATGATGCATGACACATAATTTGCTTCAATTTTCAATTCGGTTAGAAGTGAAGATGACTCAATTTGAAGTCAACACCTTCAATTTTTTCCTCCATGTCTTCTATTGTTTACTTTGCATGTAGGCACCTTACTTAGTACATGTGTTGCAGTCCTATGAAAGGTCAATTGCTCCCCTTATTGAAGGTCTCCGTGCTCTCTCTAATCAAGGACCATCCTATACTATGTATAATGCATTGCTTGACTTGGTCTCCCACCATTGCGCCCACTGCCCAACTGTCCCCACCCCATTTCCGCTTTTACATTTCTAAGGTAGAAACCAAGTTCCTCTACCTTAATCCCCCTACCCAACAAAGTGAAAATTCTCCAAAGATTACAATCACTTTTAAAACATAAATTCAATCATCATCATCAAATATAATTTTTTA
The DNA here is from genome assembly GCA_963920665.1 of Straminergon stramineum. Classification (NCBI taxonomy): domain Eukaryota; kingdom Viridiplantae; phylum Streptophyta; class Bryopsida; order Hypnales; family Calliergonaceae; genus Straminergon; species Straminergon stramineum. The sequence goes on from OY987264.1 coordinate 25,495,651, forward strand.
AATTACATTTCCCTATAGTCTTTAGAACATTCTCTCTCCTCAAAAAATTACAAGATGAAAGTTTATCCAAATTTCATTTTCTCCTTCAAAGGGACAATGGTTCTTTAGGGATTAACTTGTATAGTTGCAACATTTCATCATATAGAATAAACTTGCCAATCACCACACAAACAAATTTCAAATCCTTCTCTACAAAAATATAGATACTTGCATGTTTTGAAATTCGGCGTGATTATTAAATGTCATGTTAAGATTCACCTTAAAAAAAATGCAAAATTATTTCTTCCTACAAATTTTATTGCAATTTAAAGGCAATTAAGCTAAAATCTAATTAAAAATTCCTTGCAACCCTTCACTACACATTGTGTGGTCATTGAACAGTGATACAAAATTTTGTTCCTATGACAATTGAATTGGTAATTAAATTGTCATGTTATTGTTTGATAAATGGCAACAATTGTTGTTCGGCATTTTTTATTTATTGTTAGGTATTCTAAGGGATCCTAGGGAATGGGTCCAGATGTGACAATTCTATAGCATAGAATCAATCACACAAGGAATATTCTTTTTTACTTGTGTAAAGAAAATTGATCAATGAATAAAATTAAAGCACATGCACCAAAAAATTAAAATTAAAATGGCACAACTTGAAAAAAAATTCTTCCCTCCTTTTCAAAAACCAACAAAATAAATCAAATGACAAAACTTAGTTAGACTTAGTTTAGGTAAGCTTTGTTGAGCTTTTTAGTATATACCCATTTATTTATATAGTGTGGGCTCTAGTTGGGAGGCGGCTAGGATCATAAATCCATACCTTAAGATAGGATGTTTGTTTGTTTTGTTTCTTATGTTGTGATTTCCCAAACCATGCATCCCCTTGTCAAGTTCCTGGTACCGTTGGAAAGCCCTTGGCGAGGAGGTGCACGGGCTTTGTTTCACAATATTTGGACCTACGGTGTGAAAGTTATGGAACTTTGAAGTTTTTATGAATTAAAAAATTAGTAAAACACTTTTACTTTGGTTTTGGCTGTGGCAACGGCACAGGGCATGCTAGTCAAACTGAAATTAACACTTTTTGGTCTCTCTCTTGCAGTAAAGGTTTCCTTTGCTTGTGTAAGAAAATAGGGTAAAAAAAACCCCACTGAAATGAGCACTAATAGCTACCAGTAATGTTGAAAGGTGGGACCAGTGGTCCCCTAAGTGACTTTCACAATTAGCTTAAGTTGCTAAAAACACTGGTAAATGTTCTTCAATTTCAAATTTTACCCAGTGCCTTGGTATGCACATTTTTGTGGTTATAATTTTTCTGATGAGATACTTTGCCAAATTTGTCCACATTTTTTTCAAGAAATGGTGCCCATTAAATTTGTCCACATTTGGTAACATGGGGTGGGACATGATAGGAATCGCACCCTAAAAAAAGGTTCAATAAAGACCAATGCTGATCATACCTGACTCAGATACCATTCATCAATCAAGGAGGTTTCTTTGATTTCATAATTCCAGTTTTCTGAAAGAGAAAAGAAGCAATGAAATTCCATATCATTTCAGTTGTGTCAAGAAAAATGAATATAATAAAAAAGAGAGAAAAGAAATTGGAATTTTCAGAGGAGGCTTCACTAGCTCCAGAGATCAGTTGAACAGAAATTGATCAAACCCACAAACCTTCCTTCTTCTTGATCTGTCCTTGCATTGCAGTAAAGAAGTATTGGTCCATTACCTCACCCCCCCAAGTTTGTTTTGTTTTGTTTTGTTTTGTTTTGTTTTTTTGACACACATGAAACGGAATTTCATTGCAGAGGAAGATTACAAACCAGCCAGCCACAAGTGGCCTCCCCCCAAGTTTCAGCTTCAGTTTCAATTTCAATTTCAAATATGGTATCCCTTATTCAGTTCTTCAGTTCTTCTTCTTCTGAAACATCACTGTGGTCATCCTCTCTTCATTCAAACCTCATGAAGACTCCTGCCGGAGATCTTTGAGTGGGTACTGTGAGACCTGATCCTGAGAATGTTGAGAGTCTGGTTTGCAATCTTGCAATTAAGTGAAGTTACTTGCTGCCTGGGCATATCAGTTATCTTCCCACCCAGGTATTTGATTGTCCAGTACTGTCCAGTACTGTCCAGTACTCCCCTACCTTGGAACCAGTTTACCAACATGGAAGATAAGCTTTTACTAGCACAAACCTGTTGCAATGCAACATTGAACTGAAGAGAATATGCACTGAATGAAACTACCCTCAGTACAGAAAAGGATGAAAAAACTTGGGGATGAAAACATGACCATAATTGTGACAATGACTCATGACATGAATCATGACACTCTGGACTTAATATAATAGATTAGAACTCCATTCCAATCAATCCAATATTGAACTATCAATTGTGAACACTCTTTGTAATCCTAGGACGCCTCCTTTGCACATGGAGGGAGAATGTCATGAGTGTGGTGAACCCCATCTTATCATGTTACTAGCGTAGTAAGGTAGGAGGCTTGAAATCCATTGAAGCTCTAAAACCGCACACCTTTGCAAATGTACATTTTTTGCACATGTTGCTTTTTCATCTTTACAGGAATGTACCAGCAGTGTACAGTTGAGGAGGTGGGCGATTTTAGAGCCCTATGCCATTTCGACTTCAGAAATTCATAACTAATTCCACAAAGCTCCAAAAAATATGAAATGACTTGGGCTAGATGCCAATTCCACTTATCTTTCAAGGAAAATTTACTGAAAAATATTTTTTTTCAAGAAGTTTCAGTTCCAGCTCTTCGATGGTCGCACTATGCCTTTATGGACCTCCTACCTTAACTTAGTAGCAAAATTTGATTCCGACTTGGCTTGGCTTTGGCATGGCATCCTACCCACCCTAATGTTGAAGGAGCTCCCGGTCTGACCAGCCCTATCCATGATGCAGCATTGAGTATGATAGAGTGGAGTTGGGGTGGCAGCAGGCTTCTTCTTACCTCCTTAACTTCCGCAACTGCAAGAGAATCCACCAAGTACAAGCCAAGCCAGCTGAGCAGAACCTTTCCATATATAAAGATACTCATCAAGAACATCACACTAACTTATCCTGAAGGGAGGCTGAATCTTCATCATCAGCAATAGCAACTTTTAATGATAAGATACCTTGCACTGCACTGCCGGGGAAGGAAGCAAGGAAGGAAGGAAGGAAGGTAGTGGAGACTGGGGACTGGAGACAGATCACTGATGGCTGTGATGGGTTTTAAGTTAATGTACTGTAGGGCACAGCCAGCCAGCCCACCGGGAGTGCCTACAGTAACAAGCTTAAGGTAGTATGCTCTGAAAGCGACCATTTAAGCCTACCTAACTCAGCATTGCCAGTAATAGATATTTCAAGGAATATGTCACCCATTCTTAGATAGGGGTCACATTTAGAACATGGTCGCTTTTACAGCATGCTACCTTAGGTGCATCTTGCATCTCAAACAGGAGGCATGCAGTAGTTGCCACTGGAGTAAATAAGCTTTCAATTGGATCAGCATATTTCCAGGGGATTCCGATCTTATTCCAAGGCCAGGAGGAATGCATATTCTTTGGGGCAGAAATATGTATAAGATAATACTGTGCTGTACAATGGTGGTTTTGCTTTTCTGGAAGGCTACAGCTAGGGTTAGGGTTTTGATCCCATGTATAGAACTGAACTTAGTGGAAGCTGTAGGGAATGAATGTCGTGCTTGCTATTCTTGCCATTGCACTTTCAGTTGGTGTGGCAGAACTTCATGCTGCAGTTTCAATGGATATTTTTTTATTTGGCTTTGCTGGTTCCACTGTAGATGGGTTGCCCTGATGAGTGGTTTCCAGCCTTTCTGTTCAAAGCAGGCTGCAACTAAGAATAAGTTAAGTTAGAACTTGACCATGGTACAGTACAGTACAGTACAACTGCAGTTGCCCTCTCTCTCCCCCAGTCCCCCCTGCAAGCCTAGAATCTTCAAAGCGCATTATTAGGGGTGTGTGTTGTACCATTCTCCTGTTTTTATGTTGTCCTTCCGGTGTCAGGGAGGACCAGGTAATGGACCAAGTGGTAATCAAAAAATCAGCTTCCCACCTTGGACTATGAGAGGGAGGGAGGGATGGACTTGTGCAAGCGTAGGATTTGTTGGGGTTTAACTTATGACTCTGGAGACCCACATCAAATGGATGCATTCATTCTAATTCTCTTTTTTTTATTTTTTATTCTTTATTTTTTGACACAAATGAAACGGAATTTCATTGCAAAGGACATTCATTCTAATTTTAAACCTGCAGACCCATCAGCCAGAACCCCATGAACCCCATGAACCCCACGAACTCAAAAGTCAAACAACCTCACCCAGACTTCCAAAAATGGAATTCTTTTTGAGTTTTAACTCCTGAACACGTCTATCTTCTTTCTCTTTTGAAGATTTGCAATGATTCACTGTAAAATGCACAGGGAATCATTGCAAATGTGAAATGGAACAGTATGTGATGGACCATGTCATGGCTAAAAAATGATTGTGATCCACCCACTGCATTGAAAGAAAATTGTGATTAAAGTGAGTGTATATATACAGTAGGTCTTGTTTGTGATGTTCAAAAATGTGTGAAATACATTGTCTCAGTATATGGTAGTCACACAAAGGAAAAAAAAGACAAGAATGAGATATTTTGGATTATAAAAATATGCTGTGGATCCACACACAGCTTTGGGAGGCACTCCTCAACTCAGGATGGGCAGCGTATTTGAGCACAGCTTGGAGCTCGGAATCGCCCTGAGCAAACACGGAGGATTTGGGAGAAATTCGACTGCATCTGGCTGAGGACTCCGATCTTTGCTCGTAGATTTGACAACTCAGTTATTTGGAGCAGAGGGGGTCCCCACTCTGTTCGTTCAAGTAGGCCTTGTTTTTCTGTTTTTTCTTGCTCTTTCTCTTCATTTGACCAGCCTTACGGCTTGGCTGACATGTAACCTGTTCTCTTTGCAATGATATTTTCCATTTGTTTATATATATGTGGTGATATTGTTGTCAAATAGAAGTAAAAAATATCACACGCAAATACATATACTATACCAAGAAATACAAACAATATATATGAAACAACTGAATTTTGAGTTTATAGAATCTTTATTGAAATTATGTGTAAATTCTTGACAACAATATTCATCAAATCTTACATCAACAAAGGTATAGTTTACAAGTACCACATCTAGAGTAAACATATAGAAAAACTTTGTAAAAACTTACAAAACTTTGACTATACACTAAATTCTATTATATGAAGATGGAAATCCCATATTTTTTGGGAGACCTCTTCTTTCACTACAATGGCAAGGCAAATAGACATTATTTTGTTAATATTCCCCATGATTCTCCTCAACTTGTTTGTTCCCTTCAAGTGCACATTTGGCTCATACATCTTGAATATTTTACACTTGTTTTTATGTTTTCAACACTAGAAGAAATGTGTGTTAATGTAGTTGATTTTTTGGTTAAATCTAACACAACTTTATTGAAAATAACACAATTTCAGTATAATTTTAGTCATAGTTCTACAAATATGATTTATTTCTAATATAGTTGTATTAAAATATTTAATAAAAAAACATCAACTATATTAACTCAAATTAGCTCTAGTGCAAGAGTGACTTCTTGATATGGTCATATATAGACCTATATAACTTCTACATACATATGTATTTTCCACGTTGAACTTTCAGAATTGATGATCTACCAATTAAATTAGTAACTTCACTCCCCAATCATACTCCAAATTCTTCTTGAAATTTACTTGTTTTTGTATTACACACTTTTGGGTCTTGTCAGATCTAGGAGATCAATCCACAAAAATTGGAGTGGATGTCATGTGTCCTTAAGTAGGATGATTTCAAGGAGGCCTCCAAGATAGAATAAAAAAATTTGGATGGGCAGAGTTACTTGAATGGATTATAAGTGAGCAAAATTGAATATTCCATCATAGTGTTCTATTTTGTTGTGCATTTGTGCATAAGAAGATGCTCAATCCATAAAATCTCCATGTAGTGTAATTTGGCAACATCAAGCTCCTCACTCTTGATGTAAATTTGATCCATAAAATTTATCTTTAAAAATTTTTAAACCAAACTAATTCAATGAAATTCAATGAAATTTAGTTTCTACACCAACCTGAGAATTTGAAAATTCATAAAATTGAATAATTTACTGTAATTTGAACCTTGGATCTAATGCCTATTGGTTCTTTAATTATAGAATTTTTTTAGAATTTTTTTGCATAGTTTACAATTGATATAAATTTTCTTTACTTTTTTTTGTTAAAAATCGAAGTTATTTCAAAATTTTCAACAAACAATTCTACAACTTTTATTACCTATAGAAGACATGTGATTTCATCTTTGAAAATAAAAGTATAAAAATTTCAAGCATAAATATTCACAAATTAGAAACATGCAAAAATCAAAGGTTCTCATATTCAACTTTGTGGTCATAAGTTTGTCCACAAGGGTAAGGACAAGGATGTAGATATAATATTCAAAAATTCTAAAAAATATGTTTGATTACAGTATGCAACTTAGGAGAATAATCTAATGATGCTCTTTGACACCTAAAGTCCCATTGTCCTACGTGACAAGGGTGGGTCTGCTTGCCACTTTTGGATACATTATCAAATACAATCACTTTTTATATTGAGTATAAGGGTTGCAATTAGGTACAATTAGGTTGCAATTAGTTGTAAATACTTCAAAATGAACATAGAAAAAAGGAACAATCTAAATAATTTTGAATAAGTCTAAAGTATGCTAAATTTGCATAAAATTTATCAAAAATTAAAGTATAAAGAAAAGATTTAGAATTGCATGAATAATCTAAAATGGTCAAATTTTCAATTAATTTATTGATCATACATAAGTGCTCATAAATAAAATAAATAAATGAAGTTTGAAATAAAGGTTCTACATAATAGAAATTTTTTATTTCAACATTCCTTGACACCCCAATTTTTTATAATTGTTTATTTTTTTACATCACAACGGGTAAATTCACAAAGAAGATAATTAATTAGATAACACAGGGTGGGTTCTTGAAGAGGATTAAGGGCAAAAGTTCAAAATCAATAAATTTCATTTAGAAATGTCAAGAATTCATTGAAAACTTATTACTATAAATTAAAATTACAAAGAGCAATTTTTTTGTCCAAATCAAAAATTGTTTCAATATATTTCAAATATAAGCTTGAAAATTATAAAGATTTCTAAGAGTGTAATTTCTATCCAAAAATAGATATTTGACTACTATTTATACTCATTGCTTGTCAATGGATTTGTCAATATTTGTTTATTGGAGTCTATAGTAATTGAGCCCTTTTTTAGCTCAAGATATAAGTTTGTCTTTGGGTTTCTGTTATCCCAAAAATTATTACCAAAATGGAATTGCTTACAAAATGTAAAGATCGACATGCCCCTTGAGTACTTCAATTTTTTAAGATGTGGCTGCAAAACAATACAAAATGGCAAAACTAGAAAAGGTACATTTAGAAGTCAATTGCGTAACTATGCCCCTTGAACTATAGAATATTTGTACATTAAAGTTTTTGATGTTTGTATTATACAAATGTAAGAAAACTAACATGAGATTTCACAAACAACTAGATGGATGAAAAATCCATACTTATATAATATACATGTAGGTAAAGTATATTCATGCTCATATAAACCATATTTAAATACTATTAAATTTGTATACAAAATTGTATAATTCATGTATAAGATTGCAACCCCTTGTAAAATCTTCTTGAAAATGTAGTCAAACTTTGAATAAGTGCCAAAGTTGCATACAAGCTCCATATCAAGCGTATCTTAGCTTATCGGAAAGCTAACAATTTTTTTTGTAAAACATCTAAAATTCGAAGTCAAAGAAGATATTTCTCTTCTTTACAGCTCGTTGTAGATAACACTCTTATTTTTTATGGTAGTTGTACATCCTTCTACTTAAGAGCACGTTTAGGCCTCATTAAAGCTCCAAATACTTTGTGCTACATATTTTGAGAAAGCTAACTTCATAATAGACATCTTTCTAAAATCGTAGCTTTAGAAAATAAAAAACTTGCTCTCAATTATCTATCAAAATTGAGACTTCTTCTAAGCTTTAGATTTGGCAACAACTTTTTACTCCCCTCACTTCCAAACTCATAATTTTTTCATTGTAGATCTAAATTAATAGTGCTATATTTATCATGGAAATATAATAATTTTGTACACAACTCATTCAAAATTCAAATCCCAAAACATACTAACCAAACTTCTACAAGTCCTTGAACTTTTAGCCATCAAAATCGTTGGCAGTAGACACTCCCTTAAGCATAAATTTTTCACCCGAACTCCAAATGAAGTGTATCATAGAATTTTGAAATCACAAATAGAAGAAAAATTTGCTTACAACTTTTCATTGAAATCTATAACTCACATAAATCACTATCACTCTCCAAGCACATGACACTTCCAAAATATATTATGAACAAGGAGGAAGAAGATCCCGACTCCTTATTTTAATTCAAGGAGGCCACATTAGTCCATACTTTGGACACATGGACTCCTTGGTGTTGATTGACTACTCTCTTTAACCCCTAAAGGACCATTGTTCCTTTGGGGAACAAATGGAATTTTGGATAGGTACCTATGGTCTCAATTTTTTTTTCAATTTTTTGAAATTGTTTATGAAGATAGAAACATTGATTAGCTTTGTGAGATTTTTTTTCATTCAATGCCTAGAAAAAAAACTTATGAATAAATAAGCTCATAATAGGGGAGAGGGGGCAACAAAAAAGATTCAAAAATTTTAATTAAATTTTTTTTTTCCTCATAGATTTCTTTTTCTATATGGAAAGCTTTGATTCAGTCCATTTGCATTTGTTATGAGAAAGTTATTGACAATCTTGATTCTCGGGCAATTCGTCATCTTAAAAAAAAAAAAATTTGTCACATTCATTTCTAAATGCAATTTTTACAATTTATCAAAAAACAAAGTTCCACATGGTTTCATTCTCTTGCAAGAATAATCTCACTATTGGGATTAATGTATTTTAATTCCATCTTAGAGATATTGATAATTTTGATTTTCCTTCTATCTTGTACCTATTTCTACTTAACAATTTTTTAAAGAATAAAGAATATTTTTTTGTGTTTTCTTTTTTATCCTATATTTTCAACTCAATTCTCCACCATAAAGTTTTAAAGCTCAAAAATATATATTGCAGAAAATTAAAGTTAAGAAGGTTCAAAGTCAAATAATCCAGTCCTACAATGTGCTAAAAAACTTGTTTTCTATACTTAAAAAGCAAATATCTTACAATCTATGTGGTTAAAAGTTCTGAAATTTTTTCCACATATTCTCATACTAGTTAGGTGTAATATCATATGGTTAGATGTGGAAAAAAAAATACAATTTCCAAATTATTTTACTCTTTTCTATAGAAATGGCAGTTTTGAGTGTTTTTTAGATGAAAAAAGGCCTCGGTCCTCTAGGAGTCAATGCACATCTTTCCATCTACACCCTTCTTTAGCTTCAATTATCAAGAGCTAATCATGAAGGTAAACTATCTTCACCCTTATTTCCTTCAACTTCAAACACATAAAATAATTTTGAATATACCTCTAGGCATAAAACTAACAACTCAAATCTAACATATGTCTATCAAAGGTAAAATATAGAGTTCCAAGGGGAACATTACTCCATCTACAAGAACTTGAGGATGTGTCTAACCATGCAATAGTATTGATAATCATTTAGACCTTCAAACCATCCATCAAATGTCACTTCTCAATTGTCGAATTCAACACATTCAACGTGCAACAAGATCATCAATGCTTTAGTGCCATATTGAAGGTTTTGTACCATCATTGCTTCACGCAAAGTTGATTTGGTAGTCAAGAGATCTCCATGTCATTAAAATGATACATATGTACTTATGTATGTACGTACAAACAAACATGTTTAACCCCTATAGGACCAACCTTCGTTTTTTGGCTGTATAGCAATTTTGGGCAAGTACGTGTGGCTGGAGATTTCCATATTTTTTATCCAAATTTTAATACAAGGTGGAGACCAGGAATATCTTTTAGATGCACTAAATCTCATGACATTTGGAAATACAAGTTAAAAGTAATGGCCTCATATGTTGCTTTTTTAATAACTGGGCACTCCGAGCAGATTTTTAAAAATCACTTTTTTCAAAAACTGAAATTTGAAATTGGTTTTCTAGAATTATATATACTTGGAAAGCTTTGAATCGTTCCATTTTGATCAAGGAGTCAAAAGTTATGAGGATTTTTTGTTTATGGGCAATTATGGATTATCTACTCTAAAATAAACTTCAAAGTCCTTTATCTTACTCAATTTTCAATATTTTTGAAAAAAAATAAAATCATACAATATAGATTGTTTATTACAACATTGCAACCATTGTTATTGGCATTTTTCAATTCCATCATTAAATTCTTAACAATTTAGTATTTTGAATCATTCTCTACTACTATCTACTTACTATTTTTTTCCTATATGTTGTACAATTCCAAATGATCTGAAATTTTTCAAACATGTGGTCAACTTGTCTAGGAAAAAGAATCCAAAGAAGCACCACCATTTTGGAATTATTTTCGTAGAAAAGTGAGCTTGTAAAGTGCAGCTGCCTTGTTTTTTGCAGGGCCCAAAAAATGATTTTAGTGAATTTAAATGCTTATATCTTGCAATCCATGAGGTGGAAATTTCTGAAATTTTTATCACATGCTCGTAAGTCAGTATACTATAAGATCCTACGGTGAATTATGTCATAAAAATGTTTTTTTTCAAAAATTTGATACTTGTACTAAAAATGACAATTTCAAAGCATTATCAGTGAAAACATAGTCGTAGAACTTTAGGGGTTAAACCCCAAATGACCCCAAAGGAGGCAATAGTGCTAGTATATGAGCCCAAGAATGTGAGCTTGTGAGCATTGAGACTACAATATATGTACCTATAATATAGATACCACACATTATAGAAGGTGTATGTATCATAAACACCAATAATATAGGTATTTGTAAGATATATATCCTATAATTATAGACGGTTTCTATCGTGAGACGGAAACTTGGAATGCATTGAGTTAGTATAAAATAAAACTATTCTATTGTTGAATTTTTCATTTTCTTGGTTAGGCAAATAGAAGTAGAATCCGCTTAGCTTAATTATTGTAGTTAGGCTAAAGTGACAAACCCGGTAGTCTGTAACCAAACCAAAGTCGAAACTGGAATTAATCCGGAATTCACCTGGACACTAGAATGGAATCGGAATTGAAGTGGAATCCGGATTTGATTTGAGCAGCAGTGATGAAGATTTGCCTCCAAAGATCCGGAAGATCCAGACCCGAGCAACAATGAAGACAACTCCAATGAAGTCGACTCTAGTGAGAGTACTTGTTTGGGCACCAACAAGTCTAGGTGGGAGCAGTTAAAAGAAGGCACGGAAGGCGAAGTAGTTAGGGTTCAATTAGTTAGGATTTGAATTTTGAATCTGAACCAGGTTTCCAAGCGTGGACCCGGGTTTTGGATTTTTAGGATCTGACTTTTTGGGTTTCTCGGGAGGTTAGTGATTGGTCGCCTAGATTTCCAGATGGCTTTTTGCCTTTGGGTTTTTAAGGGGAGGGCAGGTCTGTTGTCCTCTCATTCCATCCTACCGTTTATAGTTGGTATTTTGAGATCCCTTCTTTAATCTGAGCCACCAAGTGGACATTCAAGAATTGATCTGTTGTGTATCCATCTTTTCTGTGTTTGCTTGTGAGAGCATTGAAGTGTAAGAAAGAGAGAGGAAAGGAGGAATCCGGATCTAAGGTGACTCGATCTAATTGGGAGGGAATGTTTGTAACATAGTTTAGGCTTGTGAATATAGTCTTGTACGTGGTGCCTTTACAATACTAGAATGGAAATCTGGCAAGGAGTGGTGTGGGTGCGAGTCCGGAATACCAAGGAGGGTTCTGTGTAGAGATAAGCAACTGCTAGCAAAAAAATCCCCATCCTACTCTCCGGAAGGTCTACCAAACCCTAGAATCAATCTAGTGAACGACTAACAATCCCCCATTGGTTCCGGTTGTTGTTGATCTATCATTGTAGTGGAAAAGGTTGGATACGGCCCTGAGTGACCTACCTTCCGGATTGGCCATCCGGGAAGTTGTGAGGGTATTTCCTTGTCCGATCTATTACAACAGACTATTAGGTGTGTTTTGTATGGTTTAGAGAGAGACAAGAGTGTCAGGAATATAAGTGGTAAGTCCCTACCTTTCTACAAGATCAAAGGCGGACCCTCTAAAGGTAAAACAAAGGAATATAAAACTAGTGTGTGAGAAGAGATGGAACTGGATTTCGGATTGGATTCTGAAAAGGTAGAGATCTAGAAGAGAGATAGAAAGCAATTGGAAGGAGTGCTTAAGTTGATAAAACAAACAATCTTGGCTTGCAACAACAGTCTAGAATCCCCTAGGACAATATTTCTAGTCATTTTACGACGTTTTGGTGTTGTAAGGATACCTACGCTCTTACGTGCATACGACAGTTTCCATAGTATATACACCTATTATATAGGTATGTAGTATTCTAGGTTCATGGGCTCACACTCCTATGCTCACATAACACACTAGAAGAAAGTCTTGTTCATGAATCTCATGTCTCTTTGTTAGAGAACACAAAACTGTGTTTCAAAAAATGCAATTTTGTAGTTTTTAAGTCTAAAAACTACGAAACTGCATTTTTTCCGATGAAGTTTTGTATTCTAACAAAAAGCACATCAGATCTATGAACAAGAATTCTTCTAGTGATAGCAACCCTTCGAAGGTGGGTATACTTTCAAAATGAGCCACAATCGCCAAGAACTTGAGCAATTTTTTTGCTCATTTTTTCTTTAGATTAGATAGAATGTAATTTTAGGATTTTGAAGTTCACATTGAAAGTGAGCATCTCAAAGAAAATCAGATTATTTATTTCAATGGAAATTGTTTGTGAGTTTCAAAAATAAATCGGATTATTTGACCACACAGTTTAGGAGATTTTTAAATTTGAAGTTCTATTTGGATCAATGGAAACATAGGGCAATACACTTTAAAGGAGCATATCTTTGTGAATGATGCCTCTTTGTAAGGGAGTTGAGAATGTGCATGTAAAATTTCACAACATTCTAAGCATTTTTCAATTCATGGTGGAGCGTGCAATGAATGGTGGTCACTAATATGAGGGTAGTGTTTGTAAGAAAAAAAATGGGATACTTGTCTTCTCTTTGAACTCCTTGGATTTGCCCTTTTTGAGGTAGGTCCGCCCTTTTTTAACCCCTAAAGGACTAAGGCACATTTTAGATACAAATTGTGAAAAACTACCATTTTCTAGGGCAATGAGAAAAAAATGATTTTTTTTCTTTTCAAAATTCAAGCGTATAAATTTGTACTAGACTACTATGGGAATGTGGATAAAATTTCAGAAAATTTGACCATACGGATTGAAAGATTATAATGTTTCAAATTAGGAAAATAAGTTTTTTTTCGACCTTCCCAATAGGGCCAACAACCTTTAACTCCTCCTAGATTAAGTTTTTTTACACTACACCTAGTTATTTTTTTTGACATTTGCATCTTATATCATGTAAGTTACATACCTTCCAAATTTTAGAAGTAGAAGAGGTGTACTACACATGTTGCCTGAAGCTACCTGAGATGCTAGAAAAGTTTAGGGCAACATAACTTTTGATTTGGGCACACAATTAGAAAAAACATTATATTCCCACGTATGGGGTACATGTTCACACCTTGTGTCAAAATTTGAAGAGCATTTGTTAGAAAAATGACTTCATACAAACCTATCTAAGATTACTTGCGTATGTTCAATGGTCATTCAGTCCTTTAGGGGTTAAGGTGGGCAAGATTCACATTAGTTGGCTGACTTTTTAGTCCATGTCCAAACTGAACCACACACACACAATGAGCTAAAAACTACACTACACCTCTTAACTTTGAGAAATTCCACAAGGCAGAATTTCATTCGTTATTTGATGAAACTACAGCCATTTGATTCATGACGCAATCTATTTCTAGGAGTAATTTTTTTCTCTTAAACTCAAAATTTGAGAGCGGGCAGCTAATAAAAAAAAGAGGGGCAGCGACCGCTTGGGGTCAATAGTCCACAGTTGATTCTGAATTTCTGACAGTTCTTGCTGGCCAAGCTCTGGAAATCCCGGAATACTGCTCGCTGGGCAGAGACGTTGCTCTGGATATTTAATCCCATATTCTGATAATTCCAGAGGACTGGAAGTCTGAAAGTTCTAAGTTAATAAGCAGAAGGAGTATTAATTTGAGGTAATTCATGACATTGATTTTTCTGGCAGTACTTGGTTGTGTTTTGGTTAGCAAAAGAATAAAGCATCCATTTGTGAAGATAAATGAGCAAGCTAGTCAGTACAAGAACATGACATGCCCAGAGCTTTCAATGCTTCTGTTGACTGGGGTTCAAAAAGCCAGGTTACAGTGGACCAAATTCTCTAAACATCAACTTCACAGCTAAGCTATTTAATTCAATCAAGGGCACTTGGGCAGGGTTAAATAAATAAGATAAATAGTGATTCAGTATACTGAATGTCAACAAATACTGGTATACTTTGTTGGTCAAGTGTATGTACTTTTCTTGTTCAAGACAGGAGGGTACTTTCTTTCAGCATCAACCATGCATGTGGCTCCAGAAGAAGCAAAGGGCTCTAAGGTAGACAAGACTATTACCACCCCGATTTGCAATCTGACGATGTTGGGGCCAATTCCAAGAAGGTCAAAGATTTTTGAGAGGTGTGTGCTTGTTTCAGGAGTCAAACCCGAGTGGAATTATAATTCTTCGATCAAATTTCTATAATGTTTTGAAGTGGTTTGCCTTTAAATGACAAAATTATCGAGAGATTGGAGTCATAAATGTTCTAGAAACAACCTAAGACCACCATTTCATGTATCTATTAGCATTTGGAAAGTGATTAATAAAGGAATGACACATTATCCTCAATGGTATAAAATCATTGATTTTGCCTGAATCTGGAACAAATTTGACTAATTTTTGGACAAATTTAGATGCTAAAACGGATGGAATTGGGGCCAAATATAGGGTGTCAGAATTAGGATGCAAACGGAATTGGGTTGGTCTACCTTAGAAGCAAAGGACTCTACTTTGGTAGTAGCCAATCTTTACTTTTTATAACTTTTTCTTTCGAATATTGTAAACAAAAACAATTTTGTTCTCTTACTAAGCAGGAATATATGAACTCTGGAAGGATGGAGCCTATGACCATGGAGTCAACCTTCCACACCTTTCAAAATCTATATTCCATGTTGGCATTGCACGAATGAATTTACTTAGTTCTATTGTTCAATGATGAAATCATGTTTTTCTTACAAGTTACAAAATTGTGAGATTTTTCTGAGACAACTTGAGAAAATGAAGTTTCTTTTTGAATAGAAAGAAAAGAAAATCCATCTAAAATCCAAACTATACTTTAAAAATCTGAGATTTCCACTCTCAAGGTGTATATCTTAGTGTAAAATATCATGGTGTAAAGCATTTTTGTGTCATTCTATAACTGAAAAAAGAGATTGTGATTGTACACCCAAAGTTCATGTTGCAATGAAACACTTAACGTTAGGTAGTTTTTCAAAATTTTAACCCTTAGAGGACATTTTGTGCCCTTCGGAACTTTTGTCTAGGGAATAACTAGAATTACAAGAGTTGATGTTAATGGTTCTTTTCAAAAATTGTTGCCTTTTTTTGTTCCTCCATGTAGGAATTGAATGTGGTTAGACTACTCTCAAACTTTCATTGCCAAGGGGAGAGGGCATTGGATCAAAGGTACTTCTTTGTCCCAAATGCCCAAGTGAGAAAGAGGTTCAATTCATAGCAGCATTGCACAAAGAGTCATTTGCTGCAAGCTTTGTTTTTAGGTTGTATGTGTTTGTTTTTGTTGTTAGAAACAACAACAAATCATTCTTAGGACATCATTCAATTTGAATCTTTGTCATTGTTTCTAAATTAGGACCATAAAATTGAAGGGAGGAAGCAACATTGAAAGTCTTTGAAGTTTCAATTCTTGCCTAGTTTTGTAACTTGCTATAAAATCTGGTTCTCTTGTCTGCTCACCCTAGAAACATTGTACTAGATTCTTTGAGTTTCCTCTAAGAAATGAAAATGTCTTTTAAGGTTTGAGTTAGAGTGGAATTGAACTATATAAACTTCATGTCATTATTGGGCTTTATAAACTTCACTTCATAATTTCAAAGATTTCTTTCATGGTTAAAATTCATATTAAAAGAAAGGAGATAGACATCACTACAATACTCTAGGAAAACAACTTTTGTGATCCACAAGTTCCCCCTTAAAGCTTTGTTGTGCTTCAAGGTCCAAAAACTTTTCATAATACTCTTAGAAAAAGCTTAATTCTTTATTTGTTTAAAGTTTTTGACAAATCCAATTGTAGTCAAGTTTAGACATATAAACAAAACAAAATTGCTTACAAATCTAATATGAATTTAAAGAATGGAAATCTTGATGGCAAGGATGTTTGGGGAAGCAACCTTCATCATAGAATTTTCATTTTATCAAATAAAAATTGAGTTCAAAAACAACTTTTTGTGAACTTTTGGCCTTCCTTAGTGACAAAAATAGACTCCAAATGTTCATTTCTTAGTTTGAATAGAATGGTTCAATCTTTCAATGTAGTACTAATCTATCCTATTAAATACAATTAATTAATTATTAATAATAAAATGTCCTTTGATGTTGTCTTTGTAATGAAAATTGAAAAAATCATGAATTTTTCATTTTCATTCAAACTTTGGAATACAAAAACTTTACATATAGAATGTGATAATCAAGAGCTAAATCCGATTTTTTTTACATAATTCAAAAACACTAACAAAAGAATCTAACCAATTAGACAAAATATCCAAAGTGGTCTCGATTTGTTAGTCTTTTAGGGGTTAGGTATTTTATCCAAAAAAAAATTAGCATCTCCATGAGGGGATTCCCATACCAATTGCTATGAACACACTCAAAGAATACTTCTGGAAAATAAAAATGAAAACAATTTGTTGTCTTTCATTTTATATTTTTCATTTTAAAACCATTCCAAAACATATTATAGCTTTGATGTTGTTTGAAGATTAGGTTTTGAAGGACACCATTGTCAAAAAGTTAGTTGTGATTGGTTGAAGACTTCTTTTTTTTTTTAATAAGTTTGAGACTTTGACAATGACTTCATTTATTTTTGGCTCTTGAATACAGCAATAAACTCTTGAGAGTCTTTATACTTCTCAATATTGATACTCCCTTGTATTGAAGTGTTTGCTATCATTAATATGACAATGCTTATTTTTAGGGTTAGATCTTTCTCCTTGTAGGAGGAAATATCATTCTTTAATAGTATTATTTTTTTCTTTAAATTATGTAGCTCACTTATGTTTTTTCCTTTAACCCCTAAAGTTCCTTTATTATGTTCTCACCAAAAACCCTCAAAAATTGCCATTTCTAGTACAAGTACCATTTTTTTGAAAAATATCATTTTTAGACATATGTAACCATAGGATCTTGTAGTACATCAGATTGAAAAGATATGGCAAAAAATTTGGAAAATTCCACAATGTAGATTGCAAGATATTAGCATTTGAAGTGACAAAAATCCTTTTTGGGGCCTTGTGAAAAAACTGGTAGCTGCACTTCACAAGGTCACATTTGTATGAAAAAATGTCCAAAATGGTGGTGCTTCTTTAGAATCATTCTTCAATGCAAGTTGGCTACATGCTTGAAAATTTTGAGATCATTTAGAATTGTACAACATGTAGGAAAAAAATAGTAAGTAGAAAGATGTATATAATGATTCAAAATACTAAATTGTTAATAATTTATTAATGGAATTGAAAAATGACAATCCCAATGGTTGTAATGTTGTAATAAACAATCTACATCTAATGCTTTTATTCTTTTCCAAAAATATTGAAAATTGAGTTAAATAATGGACTTCAAAGTTTATTTTAGAGTAGAGAATCCATACTTGCCCGCAAACTAAAACATCTCATAACTTTTGACTCATTGATCAAAATCGAATGATTCAAATCTTTCTTTGTATGTATAAATCTAGAAAACCAATTTCAAAATTTTCTTGTGGAAAAAATGATTTTTTCAGATTTGCCCAAATTGTTGGTGTTGAGAAACAAACTACATATTAGGCCATAACTTTTGGCTCATATTTCCAAATGCCTTGAAAAATATTCCTCATCCACACCTTCTCTTAAAGTTTGAGCCAAAAACAAGGAAATCTCTAATCACACGTACGTGCCCGAAAAAGTTATGTTGCCAAAAAACACACCTTGGTCCTTTAGGGGTTAATTCCATTTGCAATCTATGGTCATTTTTATTTTATCACTACAAAAAAAAAAGATTTGTTATTAAGATGTTAAAAAAAATTATCAGGCACATCAAACCTGTGGAGATTCATTGATATCTATCTATGTGTGTGAAATGTAGAAAAAATGTTGTAAAATATTTTATTTTGGACCTTGCCCAACACAATCAACAATCTAAATTGAATATTCTTGGACTGAGTTTTTTGCACCATTATTTTATATTTTTATCTAAAAAATTGCATGCTATATCATATTAGTTTCATTAATTTTATACATTACTTACCAAATTTGGAATTAAAATGTAAATGAGCATAAGTTTTGAAGTAGGGCAAGGGCCTCGGTAGTTGCTCTTGTTTGGGTGGTCACGCAAGCCATGATGGAGTTGGAAATGAAGTTATGATTTTGGTGGCTAAATTTGAAACTTGTCAGTAATTTTTTTTGGTGGGATTTTTGTTTCCTTAGAAAGCATGTTAGGCAAATTTAAACAACTCGGGGTTTGAACATGGTGATCATCCTTTGTATGGTATTGCCTCCCCTATCTCCTATGCCTCTTTACGATCTCCTAAATTGCTATAGAGACATACTAGCCTATACAAACAAACAATTGATAAATATGACAATAGTGATGCTACAAAGAAAGTTTCTACGCGAGTAGAGGAGTGGGATTACGGTTTAAGGAATCAATAAATTCTATAACTACACTAAGGGATATAAAGGTATCAACATTTTATATTCAAGAATTTTTTAGGGTTGGATCAAAAAATGGAGAATTGACTTTGTTAAAGGTTTAGATGGTTTAGGGCCTTATAAGATGTCCAAACACGATTTCCAAAGGACAAACATATATCTCTATTCATATTAAGTATTTTAGATAAAAATTTAGAATTTCAGGTATGTAATATTCATCCTTGGGCTCTAGAAGGTTCATGTGCCTACAAAAGAGGAAGCATTTGTGGTCCCGGAATGCATGTACTATACATCCTTTTTTCAAATTGCCTTCGACATCACTTTTGAGGAGAGGTTCAAGGATATAGTGTATGGAGTAGTGGAGAAAAGTATTGGGCCATATGTTTCATAAACATAATAAAGAGATAAGGGAGTTCCATTTACAAGAACTATAAAATGTGGATCAATGGCAATTATTGTCTCACTCAATATTAAGAAGGAAGTAATAAAATACAAAGAAATTCTTCTAGTAAATGATATGTCAACTACTCAAGTTTTGGTCTATAAATTATGCTAAAAGTCTTGGATTGTTTTAGAATTGCACCTACATTATCTTGACCCTTCGGATGTACCTATTGCCATTCAAAATACAAAGGGGGAATTCTAAAAGGGCATACTCATGTTGTCCTCTTCATCATTTGAACAAAGAGCTACAAGAACTTCCTCTTCCACTACAAAAACATCTAGAAATTGCAATACCTATAGACCATATATATCTTGATCCAAAAATACAATGCAAGGGTGAATTATTCC
Source organism: Straminergon stramineum (assembly GCA_963920665.1). Lineage (NCBI taxonomy): Eukaryota > Viridiplantae > Streptophyta > Bryopsida > Hypnales > Calliergonaceae > Straminergon > Straminergon stramineum. The sequence continues at coordinate 25,515,552 of OY987264.1, forward strand.
TTGAAATTGAAGCCATTGCCATAGACTTTGTGTAGAGTAGAAGGATGAAGGGCTTCTTGGGGCTCAATAGAAAATCACGACAGAAGGTTATAGCTACTTGTGAACCACCATATTGGTTCACCTTTTAGAAAATTGAAAATATAAAAAATTTACTTGAATTTCCAAATCCGGAAGTGCTAGTACTTCAGATTAAGCCACAACCATCAATTAGGAAGTTTTCTGCAAAATAGCAATGGAAACTTTGGAAAGTCAAGGCGAGATGCTATAAAATACAATTTGGAGAAAATGAGAGGAAATTTTAGGGAAAATATAGGGATCTAAAACTAAAAAGATGTTAAGCAAGATTTGGTAGAGTAACCAAATTAGGCTAATAGTAAAATGATGACAAAATGAAAACAAAAGACTAGAAGTAGAAAATGAAACTAAAAGTAAATTAAAAACCACAAAAATAATAAATCTGATAATTACAAAAGAAGTTAGTAAACTTAAAACTACTACCAGAACACTAAAATAGTGGTAGAACCACAAAATTAGGCAAAAAACAGTTCTTTAGGAGGTATTACAACAAATTAGCACAGTCTACACTAAATTGACGTAGTTTACATTAAATTAGCGTGGTTATAGTAATTTAGCATGATTTGCACTAATTTGGCACATTTTATACTAATTTATTGAATTAATAGGTAATTAAGGGGGAGGGGGGGGGGGGGAAGTAGTTATGAAAATTGATCTGTTAGAAATTTTGGTTATAGGAAAAATTAGGGTCTAAAGCCCTCTCTCTCTTAACTCTCACAAATTTTGGTATTTTGGAGGGGGCGGGGAGAGTATGTTTATGGAGAAAATTGTGAATAAATTAGGTGCATTAGGAGAGATTTGAGGCCTCTACATGCTTGAGAGTTCCCAAGCTGCGGGGAACATAGGAACTGTGCCACTATTGTATTTTGATGTGTCTGAGACTATGCCATGTCAAAAAAGCCCTATATGTATATATATTTTTTTTCAACTTACTTTTGCATTTCAGAAATAATAATTTTTTATTTTTATTTATTTTTTCATATTTAGGTTATTGACAACAGCTAGCTGTTTCCAAACAACACAAGGAACATGTAGGCAAACAACCTTGAAACGGGCATGTAGAGGCCTCAAATCTGCCCTATTGAATTAAGCATGAATAAATGAGAGAAATGGTGAAGAAAAACCTTGTAGGACAAATTGTTGAGTAGGTTCACTTGTTTCTATGAGGCAAATGGGTGAAAAAGGTGTTTTTTAGGCTAGATTGAAGGTTGACTTGAGAATGATGGAAGAAAATTAGGGTTTTTGAGATTAGAGGGGACTACCAACTTCGGCAAGCAATAGCGGGAGGTTGGAGATCAGATGAAGATGGAAATTGGTGGGAAGATGCGCCTTAGAGTTGGCTTTCCAAAAAGCCTAAGCTCAAACCATTTGGAGCGCGGACATGATGGTGGTGGATGATTTTGTGCGAGGAGGTCAATTGCAGTAGCAATTGAGGACTATCAACTTTGACGGGCAACTATGGGAGAAAGACATGGCATAATTAGCTGAAAATTAGAGGGGTGGTGCACCTCAAACCTAGATTTCCTTAAAGTCTAGGCTCGATGAATTTGTAGCTAGGACGAGACAATGACAACTTTTTTTTTTGTGGAAGAGGGTTTGTTGCCCCCTTGGAGGAAGCATAAATTGAGTTTTTTTGTGTAATCCCTTACAATTGTTATTGAATCATTGCAATTTTCATTGCACATTACTAAAGAAAATGTTGTACATGCAATGTATGTTGAGTTTAGGGTGGTTGGTGTGATTGAGAATGCATAAATGTGAATCTTTTTTTTTAGGGTTTTAGGGCAAGTGCGGAAGCGCCGCCCAAATTTAACTAAATTAGGTTTAGCTAAATTGAGTGATAAAAACAAACAAACTAGGTTTCATTAAATTGCTTAAAAAGTTGTAGATGTTTTAAAAACTAAATTGAAGTATAAATGGAGAAAAATGCATGTGAAGGAGGTTGTTTTGGTGAGATGTGATGTTCTGTGATTAGTGTTTAGGATCCCATTTAGGTCACTTTGAGCCCCAAATTGCACATTTGAGTTAGATTTTAGCATATGAAGTTGACATAATCTACTTGAGTGCTTAATTGAATGATGGTGGGTTGTTAGGAGGTGTATTTGATGACGTGAAATGGGTTGCCTCCTTTTTATTTAAAGTCACTAAGGTAAAAATTAACCAAAAATCACATTGTTGGAGTCCATTGCTTGGAAGGCAATTTAGGTAGAGGTCCTATACACTCCACATTGGGCAACTCTAGGGGGGTTCTTCACCTTGTGGTGGAAAAGCCTCATACTACTATAGACAAAATCTCTAACCTTGTGTTAAAATTTTACAAAAGCACTTTCGGGTTAGTTAACTCTCCCTCCCAACTAGAAAAGTCTCTTACCAAAATTTAACCCCTAAAGGACCAAACGGTGTTTTTTGGCAACATAGCAATTTTGGGCAACTCACTATGAATGGAAATTTTATTTTTTTTCTTTGAAATTTTCACACAACATGTGCTTGAGGAGTAGCTTTAAGACCCAAAAAATTTCATAACTTTTGAATACATGGTTAAAAAGTTATTGTATAATATGTTGTTTTCATTGCTTGGCGGGCAACCTGGACAGCAAAAAAAACTTCTTTAAAAATCACTTTTAAAAAAAATAAAAATTGGAAATTTGTTTTGCTGATTTATATATACATGGAAAGCTTTGAATCATTCCATTTTGATTTATGAGATGAAAGTTATGAAGAGCTTTAGTTGTGGGTAGTTTGTGGGTAGTAATGGAATCTCTACTCTGAAATAAACTTTGAAGACCTTTATTTAACTCAATTTTTAATATTTTTGGAAAAAATAAAAAGGTGAGGAGTAGATTGTTTATTACAGAAATTTCACTATTGGGATTGGAATTTTTCAATTCCATAAATAAATTATTAACAATTTAGTATTTTGAATCATTCTCTACTTCTTTCAACTTACTATTTTTTTCCTATATGTTGTACAATTCCAAATGATCTAAAATTTTTCAAGCATGTAGCCAACATGACTTGAAGAATGAATCCAAAGAGTTACAAACATTTTGGACATTTTTTCATAATGATCTGACCTTGTGAAGTGCATCTACCCGGATTTTCGTAGGACCAAAAAATGAATTTTTGTCACTTGAAATGCTAATATCTTGCAATCCAAAAGGTGAAAATTTCTGAAAATTTTTCCACATCTTCCCAAATCAGATTACTAAAAGATCCTATGGTTACATTTGTCCAAAAATGTATTTTTTCTAAAATTTGGTACTTGTACTAGAGATGACAGTTTTGGAGTGTTTTTGGTGAAAACATAGTCAAATACCTTTAGGGGTTAATAATAATAAGAATTACTTACAAAAATTGCTAAAGAGAACAATAGTTGGTATTGATTTTCCATTGTCCACCTTGGACTCTTCTCTAACAATGAAGACCTCTACCTTAGGCTTTTTAGACTTTTGAATATTATGCCAAACAATGAGAGGCTCCAACTTATCTTTGGAAAGTGTAGGATCTTCTTCTATTGCTACTATATGGCACCCAACTTTGCAATATGCAACAATAGATGTGCCTAGAAAGAAAGTTCATTTCAATTTGAGAACGCTTGAGGCATATATATATATAAAATTTAAATAATACAAAGACGATAATTTATTGTGCAATGGATTTACCTATAGAGATAGTACAATACAATATTCCACTATATCACCCACAATGGTTGTGGACTCAAATTCAATTTGCTTGAACAATGGATCTTTCTCCTTGACACCCCTCTAAGGATCATTTGGCCCAATCAGTTGTGACTCTTTTGTTACTATGTTATATATGGCATCATTGATTGCTAAGTCAATGCCCATAGCCTTTAACCATGGTATACAAAAGAAGATGGTGGTGTATTTGGGATGTTCCAAGCAAGCAACCTTCCACAACAACAATTCATATGTTGAAATAAAAGGGGTCAATGAAGATGCTAACAATGTTGGAATGACATAGTTTGACTGAACAACGAATTTGAAATCTATTATGGTTATGAACTCACACTATAAGAAATCCACATTTTTGGTTGTGTTTGACCACTAACGCATGATGTCCAACAAAACATGACAATGTCAAAGGGCAACTGGCCCAAGAAGGTAGATTTTTGTAGATGTTGGGGAAAACATAGGCACATTACTATAAAACTAAGTTGATGTTATGATTGACATTGATGTTTTATTTAACTTGATTGAAGACATGCTCATGTTTTCTAAAACACCAAAAAAAATAGAGACTACCACATTAGCAAATAGATCCATTTTGACTATGAATAAGTCAGTAAAAACTACTGTGGTCTATGGTACAAAGTTTACCATATGTGAAAAATTTAGGGGAAGGGCAACTAGATGGCATGCCCTACCAAAAAAAAGAAATGGATGGATGTGCACCATGGACAAAAAAGAGATGGTATTTATACAAGTGGTTGGTTGGAAGTGAAACAAACAATATGGGATATGTAAAACAAGAATTGTGTTCAATGTAAAATGTCTGAAACAACATCTACATGTCTAAAATAACGTTTAGATGTCTGAAGTAGTGTCGAGATGTACAATGATTAAGTTCTCATATTTTAGTTATCCCATATCTTTTGTCTCACCATGGACAAACAATGAATATAAATATAACCTCTATTATCTTCATATTTACTAACTTTTTTCCTTCATTTTGCCATCAAAACTTCTCTTGATGGTAGATGGTAAGTTTTCTTCAATTCTTGTTGAATTCAAGAAATTTTGCTTTTTCATTTTATTTTTAATCATTATTATTTTTTTAACTTTCTTGATAGGTATAATATGCACAAATTGATGTCTCAAAAAATGTCTAAACATCTAATTTGACGTCTGAAAAAGCGAAATTAAAATTTTCAATGTCCATGTCATCATTTTTGAAGACCATGTGGCAATCTATGAGATCCATGTCATTGTCCACATTTGACATGGCCCGGATGAAAAAATATCCAACGTGGCATTGTCCATTGATGTGGAGTTGACGTGTGGATGAAAAATCATCCACGTGTCAAACTTGGGAGACTATGTTTTCAATGACATCAAAAAAACAAGCTGAAGTCGAACATGGTTTCTACCTTTGTAGCTCTTTTTCTACACATTAGTTATAATGAATTTTAGCCTTTTAGGTGACATCTAAGGTGATTACTCCATTGTCAAACCAAAATGCATTAACACGTTTTTTCAAACGTCACAAAAAACTCCAATTTCTTCTAGTATCACTAGCACAAGTGGGTCTCTATCATTTGTCATGTACATAATTGGTTTATACCATCTAGTCCTAAAAAACCTCAAAAATTGTAGGTCTTTCAGAAGCTATTCAATTCCAATTTGATCTGGGGACAATCAACACAAAATGATACAAAATTCCATCATCATTATGGATGTGCATGTTTGAAAAATAAAATGTAGTATGTAAAACACTATCTTGAAGTGAATCTATAACGTCACCTATACAAACAAACTAAAGCTTTTGCGAACTCATAGATTATTAAAAATGTCTATAATAAGCAACTCCATTTCACTATTGCTACTTGATACTCCATTGAGTAATTTAATTTGGTCCATTTTGTGTCAACATCTAGGCAAAAGTTCTATTATGATTTTCTTAAATGCATCTGTCCTAATAAAATTTGGTTCTTGCATGAAATGCAATGTGATAAGAATAATAACATCTTCATAATAGAGTCTTCATAATAGAGGAGTGGGGTACACAACCAAATTGAATGAGTGAAAGAAAGTAAAACCTTTTCAAGAAATTCTTGCAAGTCATCCTAATCTTTAAGAAATGAAGAATTTTTTGTGTAGTACTTGTCTATTGTCAACATCCTTTATAAATTCATTCATTGCAAGGCTCACTTTCCAAGTCTACCGTTTTTATAGGAGTAAAGGTGCCTTCTAATAGCCAACATAAGGACAAACCAACAAAAGTGGTATTTAGTTTTTGAAGACCCATGAAATATGAACTCATTATTATTTGTGTTGCATCTGTAGCAATAGCAAAGTTGTATGCGGGTGAAGGTTTATTCCTAGTGATTTTGTTAGTATTAGCCTTGTCTTCATTGTCTTTTACCTTTTGGAGAACTAACAATGCCTTTTTTTGAGCCTTATCAAGTGCTCAATGAGCACCAACCTTTTTTTTCTTATTAGCCCTAGCTAGTTATTTTGCTCATTGTTTGCAATGTCCTTTTCATCACGAGTAAATCCACGTATGTCCCTAACTTTGGCTCTCTGTCTATTGGGAGTTTCATTTGAGCTTGATTCCAAGCCACCTCTATCACTTGACTTTCTCCTCCATGATCTCCTCCTCCTTTAGACAAAAATCCTTAATACATTTAATGCACCAAGACCTTGTTTTCAAATGTTGTAGTGGACATGCATGGATTTGTGCCAATAGTGTTAAATCAAAATACTTAGGTACATTACATGCCAATATAGTATTTGGTCCAAAATAGAGTAGAATACCTAAAATAATCTAAAATCCCAAATGTACATAGATCCTACTTAATTTTCTCCTCGTGTTCAAATTTAAAATACTACGAATAAAATTCCAATTTGGTAATTATTCATAATCTATACATATGTTGGTTGAAGAGTGTTGTACTAACATTCTCTTAACTTTACCCTTTTCAAAACTTTTCTATTGTTTCCCTTGTTTCCCCACACATAGCAAAGCTTTGACTTGCCAAACTCCTTAGTCATTTGTTTATTTTGCTAGAAGTTTTAAATTGTGAAGCTTTGGCCCTATCACTAGTAGAAAATAGTCTTTTAGTCAACAAAATTCAACTAACATTTTTCTATGTTTTTGCCAAACAATAGAAAAGTTGAATTGACTGCAACCACAATTTTCAGAAATCTTCATACTATGCAATGCAGTTTTAAAAAAATCAACTAGTTTTTGTTGTCTAAAATACTGTTTTCTACTAGTGTATAGATTTCCTTTGAAGGTAATAGTGTCAAGTTGGATTTGGATTAGGATCGACCATCTTATTCAAGAGAAAATCATCCTTAGAGCATAAAGGCCAAGTGGTGGTGTGTGTTTTATTATTGCTAAGTTGTTTCTAACCCCAATACTAAGAATTGGAAGGTGGACCAGTCAATCAATACCAAATACTCAAGTTCCTAGTGCTCGAAATTAGAAAACAAGACCAATCACTTAATGTTGGTCCCCACACTCCAAAGTCTAATTTCCAAGCCCCTATTCCTTGGCTCTAATATCCTCTAGCAAGTAGTTAGGTATTGGGGGCCTTAGGGTGGATATCAAGGTTGTAGCCAGATAGAATTTGACAACCCATTAGGGTTGCAATGCAATTGAATCCAATAGCCCATTAGGGTCATAGTTGGACTAAATCCAACCACCTATTGGGGTAGCAACTTGGACTCAATCTAATGGCCCTCATGGTTCACTAGAAAGACCTTGGCATAAGAAATACTTAAGGTCACAACTTAGACTTCTAAGGAGGTGTTAGGAGGTACAAAGAGGGTGCCCAAACAAAACCTATTGCTTAAAAAGCTAAATTAGGTTTGAACATCATTCTTTCCTTTTGTTAGAAGTTTCAAAATTCTCAAATTGAGTTTATAAGTAGAAGACGAAGTTTGACAATTCCCAAACACCATAAAAAAAATTTAGGAAGGAAGAAGTAGAGAAGAGGAAGGTTGGAATTATGAGGTGTAAGAATTAGAGTTTGAGGTACATGCATGATCAAAACAAGGATAGGATTAGAGATAAAATCTAAGGGGACAATCACGCATTAGCATTGGCAATCTAGATATAAGATAGACATCTTGCAATAATTGACTTTTAGACAAGAGAACAATAAGGGGATAAGAGGTTAGAATTATTGGAATTTTGTTTGTGAATTGAATAATTATTTCATTGGCAAAGTCAACTAGTGACCTTGACAATGTTTCAAACAGAAGAGTCCAAGAAAGTAAAGATGAAGTAGGAAGGAAGAAGAAGGGAAACTAGAAAGGAGTAGAAGAAACTTAGAGGGGAAATAGGAAGTTAGATTGAAATTGATTCCACTACTTGTATTAAAAAATCTAAACTTAAGCAATGAGCAATTTACAAAGAAGGGACAAGATGGAGAATGATGGGGGCACCATGGCCATCTTTGAATACCTCTTGGATGAGGTTAACTCTCAAATAAGTGCCTAATTCATTGAGTTCTTCTTTGTCTTTTGTTTAAAATTTCCACAAACACATAGAAGAAGTTATAATCTAGATTCATACCTCTAGTAGTTTTTATTTCAAGTTAGTTTCAGATCCTTCTTTAGAATTTCTAGGGCTTTCTGAAAATATATTAAAGTTAGAGAATAAATTAAAATATCAACAATGGAAGTTTGGAAACAAGAATGGATGAGAATTAGTAAAGTTCATCCAAGGAAATTAGAATTGGAAATTAGAATTCATTGTAAATCTAGAGTCTAAAATTCAAGTAGAAGTTAATTTCAAATTATAGATTAGAAGTTGAGAGCGGATGAAGTTTTGAAATACTAATTAGCGGTCAAACTTCATCAACCCATAACTTTCACAAAGGAAGCCCAAACTCTAAGTGTCTATCAATTTGTGTAGGCAATTTTATGCCTTATTAGGAAAAATCCTTAAATCCTATAAATAATAAACTAATAGAAGGAATCTAGAGACTTAAGAACAAAATAGATAGCAATTTAGAATCTTTTGTAGACAACCAAGTAATAGTTAGAATTTAGCATCATCTAGAAGAATTTTAGGGGGGTTTAATTCTTATTCATACTTAAAAAATCAAGTTAAACTCAAGAAGATATCAAGGGATGAAGTGTAGTGAGGAGATTGGATGAAAATAGAGAAACTTCATCTATTCTAAGTCAAACTTGAAACTTAGAGAGTAGATTTTAATCTCGAACTCAAAACAAAATTCAGAAGTTAATTTGTGTTCACAAATCAAGAGAAACTCATGGATGAAGTTTGAACTGCCTCTTCCAAGGCCAAACTTCATATGGCCATAACTTCTTCTAGAAAACTCTAATTGAGATGAATTTTACCATTTCGAAAATGGCATAATTTGATATATGATTTAGAATAAATAAATTTTGTCTTTGGATTCTTCATTTCAAAAACACAGACTCTTAGCTTAGTTTGGGCAGTATGGCCGTAGTTGCTATGTTTTGAAGTTTTTGTTGTTGTTGCAATTCAAACCACTTAAGAGGTTAGGAAGATCCATTCTTCGGAAGGCACTATAGACCACACTTAAACCTTCTTTAGGAAGTTTACAAACCAAAATCAAGAATTTGATTATGTGTGTTCCATTTTGAGGGTGGAGATGAAAATGTTTACATGGTGAGTGACAAAAATGCAAAGACATTCATTGATGGAGGTGGTCTAGTGTTCTCCCAAAGTTCAATTTCTAAAAGTAATGGGCATATCTAGGGTTTCATTTTTTAGTGTCTATAAAGTGATATGATGGTTGAAAGTGTTACATACTGAAAGGGTGAGGATGGAAAAAATATTTACGTTGCTTCAAAAAGCTATGTGTCCACATGATGTAAAATCAACACTAAACTATTTAAAGTGTTAACCATAAATCCTTGGTTTTGTTGTATTTTATGTATGGTTTATGTACATTGTAAATAATGCAAAGTTTGTTGTTGGTCATCTTTGCATGATTATTTGTAATTCAACACAGAGGCATTTGTTGTTTTATGCTCAATAAAGTAGTGTAGGTGTCATTAGTTGAGTGTTGATCTTTCATATTTTGTCTTTTTACTTTGCAAAATGATGAATCCTAAATCCTAAGCAAACAATAATGTTGAAGATTTTATTTTATAAATCATGCATTCAATTGTCATTGAGTATCCTAAAAGAAGCATGTAATCTTTGTTGAAAAAATGAAATGAAATCTCAAGCAACGAAAAGTTTCAGTTTCACTTCATTCCAAGAAATATTGCAAACATTTGATTTTTAAAAATTTTAATGTCAAACCAAGCAACCAAAAAGATTTTTTTAATTTTATTGGATTTTATAGGTTGATACCTATTTAAAAACATTTAAACCATTCAATTTCAAATTTTGAGGTAAAAGTAATGAAGAGCTCTATTTTGCAAGCAACAAAGATAGGAAATACTTATAAAGTTGTCTTTTGAACTCAACTTGAAAATATTCAAATAAAAACACAAACATGGTTAACAATTATTTATTGGAACATTTCTCAATTTGTTGTAAACATTATCAAATGTTTATTTTTTTAGTTCATTGGAACCATCTTCTGCTTTGTAAATTTTTTTAAAGATGAATATGAAAGTGTTTTTGGTTAAAAAAATTCCATATCTCTCAAACCCATTTTCTAACATATTCACTAAACTCATAAGGTATAGGACATACAATCATGTGTTTTTCTACAAAGTTGAAAGACAAAAAATTATCTTTTGGAAGGAATAGAAAAGCCTACATTTTGAATTTTGGGCTCATTGAACTTGAAATCGGTGGAGAGATTCACCGTAAGATTTGGGAGGATGCACTTAAACAATTTCACTAAAGGATCCTATGGTTATATTCATTAAAGAAATAAAAATAGATGAAGATTTTAGCTTTGCTTGGAGACAAGTACTTTGAAGCAATTTTGGACCCTAAGCAACAAAGAACTTTAGGGGATAAACATTAAAGAAACAAAATCCATTAGTTTATAGATCCTTATGTTTTAAGTAAGTGTTAAAAAAAAGGTTACAAATAATCTCCAAATATCCAAGGCGCTTCATTTTCTTGGGGATAAAAGTTTGAATTTAAATAAAATCATGCCAAATTTCTATAATATAATTATTCTTTTCAAGGTGAAAACAAATCATTTCTATTTTTAGTATCAAGAAACATCTTTTGAAGAACAATTATTAATGTCTTTTTCTATTCAAATATTTGTAAAATTGAGTCCATTCCAAAACTTAATCTCCTAGTCAAATTACAAGTTCTTTGAGATGGGTCTAAAATACACTCATTAGAACTAAGGGAAGAGAACCAATTCTAAATTCATTTTAGAATTTATTTCTTACTAGAATAGCTTTTGAGATGAGACAGATAGTTTCTAAAGTTATTCATGTTATTTTCTATACTTTTTTATGTATTTCTACTTAACCTTAATTTTACTTGTTAAATCTAAAATTTAGGTAAATTTTAGACAACCTTCTAATTATCAAACATTATGATTTTCAATCCATATACGATACAGTAGTGTTTCATTTCCAACATGATTCATATTCTACATTTAGTATATGATCTTGCATTTACATTTGAGGATGAGTGGTGGAAACTAATCAAAACTCCCATTATTTGTTTTGCTTAGGATACACCAGTACTCCAAAATGTTCAAAAAAGGTCTTTGACATTTAGGGGTTAAAAGGAGTTGTTCAACTTCATCAGTGAACTGTTATGATCAGAAGCCATGAAGGTAGGCATACCAAAAATTGTCATTTTTTTATGGTGAATAGTTTCTATTATTAGATTGTAGAAATTTTTAAAAATCTTTTCTTGTTGGCAAATGATAGGAGACTTCGATGCACTGAAGAATGCATCATTTGGATTTGGTATGCAAAAGTTATAAAAGGCCAAAAAGATTTGATAGATGTTCTCAAATCATTTCTTCATGAATTTAGGAGATGTACTTATTGTGAACATCTGATTAAGTGGCGCTTACAGACTCCTAGCACATTGGGTTAGCACATTTAGGTGTCCCTACCTTATGTCTGTGGATCATGCATTCACAAACATTTCTTTAAAATACTGCAATTCCAAACCTGAATCCCCGTAAAAGAAAACTATTTCCTTCTAATGTGAAGGTTTTATCTTTAAACTCATGGTGTTTGCAAACGCCAGGTGGGAAAGGGCCTTCAGAGAACCTATGTAAGGAGCAGAGTGAATATGATGGATGATGAACTTTTCCAGTATCTTTTATCTTCTTTGAAACAAATGAAACAAAATTTCATAGTGAAAGGAAGAAAACAAAAAAACCCAACCACAGCCACAGCCTGTGGTCTTTTTCACAAATTGAATTGGTGTCCATGAATGGAACTTATCCAGTTAGAATTTGGACTCCCTGACTTAAGTTTTCTTGAAATGCAATTCTGCAACCCAGATGGAGTCATTCAGTTGCCACTGTACTGTACTGTACTGTACAGAACAGTAGTGTAGTGTACAGTATATTACAGGAGTGATGTGTCCCTCGTGGCAGTATTGCAATATCACAGTCTTTGGATTATCTTAATCTAGATACACCCAAAGCTATGGAACAAGATCAGATGAAATGACTTGAATGTTGTTAGGATAGACAATGCCAATGCAATGTGTGTTGATAACTCAAATTTGGAAATGACACGCTACATGGGTGGTCAGCCATGTTATAGTCATGCTTCAACTACCTTCGCAATGAAAATGTGATACAATCCAAACAAATCACAATGAGATCTTATATTTTGTTTTGGGAGTGAGACATGATCCATGGTGGGGGACACAAGTATCTCACTGCTCATGTTCAAAGGCTGGGGTTCCCACTCCTGGGGAAATTCAAAATGAGGAATCGTCTAAAATTCTGCTTGGATCTTCAAATTTTCGCTTCAAACACGACATTGGTTATGAGAGACATGAAATCTATACAAAAAGGTCACAAAAACGTCACAGAGAGTTCAAGATGCAGTTGTGGCTTCAGCAATTGATGTTTACGGATTTCTTAAACTTCCTCTTACTTCTAAATTTGGTGCTTGGAAAACTGAAGTTGTCATAAAAAAACAAAAGAAAGGAGTAGACCTTAATTTAGCTCCCAAGTGCCAAAAGGTAGGGGGGAGAGAACAAAAGTCAAATGCCACTTAAGTTGATGGTTGCGTAGAGAACATTGCTCATATGGTAGCCGGAAGTGGAGATAGGGCAATATGAGCCTGCAAGTATCGTGAGTGATTGGAGGAATGCCAATACGAGCCTCATTCTAAGAGAGAGTGGATGAAAGTGAAGGGAGTTGAAGACAATCATGAAATTTCTCCAAACTTTATAAGCATACTTACAATTGCGGAGACAATGCTCAAGGGTCTCCTTGATGCTTGTGCAATTGCATTAGATGGTAGGAGAGAACCCTATCATCTTCCAACTTACGATAGGAAACCATATAATTGACTTGCCAAAAAAAGACATGCACTTTAGCTTATTGGTTTGTCATGGTCCCACATGAACTTGATGACGATTTTGTTTTCATGAGTAACTAAATTGATTTAGGTCTATGTAAACTACATACAATTTAGAGCTAATTTTTATTAATCTATACTAGTGGTGGACTATTATGGCATCAAGTGACTTTGCCATGTACATTTGGGGAATAGATCAACTCTACATTGCATATAACAAGTCATTCGATGCCATATATATCCAACATTTATCCAAAAAAATCAAGGGACTAATAAGTTCAACTATACTTGAAGAAATAAAGTAATGTGATAGTTTCAAGGTTAGGAATTGTCTCCAATGACTTTGCATTTGTTTGCAATTGTCTAGACAAACCATAGAGCAAGGAATTTTTCATAGAATTCTTCACCATGTTGATCATCCATAAAGTATTTTTGAAACCATAGACCTATGAGATGTCAAGTAGCCATGTCTTTTACTAACATAATTGAATAATGTTGTTTGTTGAAACAATTCACTGGAAGAAAATAGTGTTGAGTTCAATAGAATTTAGCTGACATGAAATTCTGAAAACTGCCCAAAAACACAATTTCTGCATTGGCTGTAAAGCAGTTTTTTTCGTAGACTATTAGAAATTGGTTAATTCCCAATTAGAAGTTATATGACTATGTATTATCAAAAAATCAATCCCAAATGGACATTGTAAGTATAATGAGTAAAAATGAAAATAGAAATTTTTTTGTTGTATATTCAACAATAGGATCTTCTACAAGATTTATATGAGAATGTGTGAAAAGAAATTCAAAAGATTTGAAAGCATGGATTGCAAGATTAAGCATTTCAATTCAAAAAAATATTTCTCTTATTGCACCTTACCATATTAGGTTATAAGACTTCCAAGGAGTTTCTTAATTTAAATTTCATTTTGTAAAAATATTGTTTAATAGAAGTAGGTATAAGAAAGAAGAATTTTTTTAATTTTGTATTTCTCTAAGATGGAATTGAAACATGTCAATCCTAGTGGTGATATTGTTTTATCATATAATCCACATCCAATGGCTTTTTTTCTTTGAAATTGTGAAATTTGAGTTCAAAGACAATTCCTAAAAACTAGTTATTCAAAAAGAGGTTTAGATTGCCCACAAAACAAGACTCTTCATAACTTTCACATCACTAATTTGTAGGAGATGATTTAAAGATACTCTTATAGATACAAATATATTCCACGAAAAAGAAATTTATATACAAAGAGAGAATTTTTGTATTTGTTTTTGATGCTAAAGGCTCGTGCAAATAGTGTCTAAATTAGCATGACTTCTACTCCCAACAAACAATGGAAATAAAAATTATATTCCTAAAAAGTTGATTTATTCTTATATCTTCTACAAAACTTCAAAAACTCACACCAAAAATTGAGATCATAGAAACATGCCGGAACTTTAATAGAAACATACTTGAAGAGAAGATTGGTGCTTTATAAGTTATAATTGACTATCCAATTGAACACTTTATAATGATAAAGTTACAAAAGGTCAAAATTTCAATATTGTACAAGTTCGTTACGATAATCTTACAAGCAACCTTTTTGTGCCATTCAAAGAATCTTGCATAATATTGAATAAAATTGGCATATTTTGTTTGGCATAATTAACATTCAATTATTACGCAATCCCAATCAAGCATACCAAATTTCAGTTTCAAAAAGGAAAATTTCCATTTTTTGTGAATTTTTTAAGTCAATTTTCATGGTTGTATAAAACTATTTTATAGAAAACAATTGATGATGAATTTAATTAAATTCAATTGCATACATATTTAGAGAACATCCATATGCACATCTCATATTAAAAAACACACCCTTAAATAAAGAAAATATAATATAGGAATAATTCAATATGAAGAGTCATATGACCAAACTTTGAAGAAATGGATATCTCTATCTTTTAACTAAATGTTTAACATTAATATATATGGCTTGTTTTTATCAATGTTAAACATTTTAGCATATGTCCAATTGAGCAATGGTGTGGGGGGTAATTTTCTCTAGTTAGGGAATAGAAATAACGAAGATTGCACTATTTATTGCTAGTTTTTCATCAAGTTTGGGATCAATAGAAATTAAAGAAGTGCGGATTATCATCTGATTTGTTTTCAATGTATAGGCGAATGTCTTTTTAGAAAACTAAAAACTAGTCTTAGCAACTTTATTAGATGTCAATGTATTGTTTGTGACACAATAATGAAGACCCTAGTGGACATCATATTCCCTTCATTTATGAAAATAGGTCACCCTATCTTGTGCAAATGGGGCCTTGGTTGGAAACCATAGCTACTTTAATTTTGCCAAGATTATCTTCACTAATTAAACACCGTAGTACAATTCTAGGTGGTAGAATTCATTAATCTACTCTATAGTAGGAAATATCTATGTTTACATCCATAATGGGGACTATTTAAGAGAGATGATGATTAGTAAAAAAGAAGGTGATTTTTACCCCTACAATCTCATAGTGCCTATGGAGGATAAAATGGATTTCAGGTAGGCTCTTAAAAAATAAATTTCTTACTTGATTGTCATAATTTTTTTTTAAATAGGATTAAAATAGGATTAATCTAGCTTCTAATTCATTGAGAATGGGCATAATAGCAAAATAGAAGAAAAAACCAACTAAAGCAATTTGTAAAATAGTAACATATGGTGCTTCCACAGGTTGACATCTAATCCAGTCTAAGAGGAAAATTACATTAGCTTTCTAGAAATTTAATTTTCATTTCAATTGGTGCCTAGGAGCAAGACTTATGCAACAATAAGCTCAAAAAAGGAATATCTGGAAGCAAGAATAGTTCACCAAAACTTGAAATAAATTTAACTACTAAAGTTCCAAGGCATTTTTTCCATCAAATTCCACTCAATACAACAATTTATATCACAAAGTGCAAAACAATTTAGAAATCACTTTTTCCATATATCTAACTATCTGATCTTAGACTAGACTAATATGAGAATGTGTCAAAGAAATTTTAGAAACTTTGACCATGTGGATTGCATGATATTCATGTTTGAAGTTACAGAAAACCAATTTTTTTCTACCTTGCCTAACTAGATTTTATGGCTTCAAATCTTTTTAGCTTAAAATTTTTGTACTACCAATATTGAATTAAAAGCTTCGTTGTTGAAAAATTCAATTGAAAGCCTAGGGACCCCCTCCCCCCCAAAAAAAACTTGGTTTTTATTCTTTAATAAATTATTGAGTAGAAGTAGGTATGAGACTAAAGGAAAATTTAAATCAATAATAGGTCTAAGATGGAATTGAAATACAATAATTCCAACGGTGACATTATTCTAGTAAGCTAATGGAACCTTGTCAAACTTGGGGGGGAGGGGGAGGAGGAGAAAATTGCGGAAATTGGTTTCAAAAATGAATTCTTTATGTTAATTTTTCAACAAGATGCTTAGATTGTGTGGAAAACAAGATTGTCTATAACTTTCTCATCACTAGTACAAACAGAATGAAATCAAATCTTTCTATGTAGACAAAATTGCTTTCTATGAGAAAAATATTTGGAAATTTTATTTTGACTTTTTGTGATTTTGTTTGTACTAGTACCCAATAAACCCTATTTTAGATTTAGAGTGGCATAATTTTTGTTCATTGGCAATGATTCAACAAAGATTATATTCCTAGAGAGTTAACATATTTTTCTATCTTCAAAAAAAGGTATAGAAAAATTGCAACGAAAATTGCAACTATAGGGTCCCACCCAAAATCAATTTTGTCCTTTAAGGAGACAATGGAATTTTAGGGGTGCAATTTTTTTTAAAGATTTTTTTTGGATTAGTGTCTGAAAATTATGGAGCTTCTTATTTTGTGGGCAATTATAGAAACTTCTCAAAAAACATATTGACGTGCAACATGTGACACGAAAATATAAACAAATATTTCTTGCAATTGCCCAAGACTATATGGAGACAATACTTGAAATCAGATCACTACCCTGGCTATCTTCGTGGCTCTATAATTTGATCAAGCTCTATCCAGCCCCTACAAGTGGAAAATTGAGGCCTACTTTGAGGAGGTGAGACCCCTCAAATGCAGGGCATATGACTTACAAGACCAACAAGACCCCTTTTTTGTTGAAAGGAGAAGCTTTCTAAGTTTTACCAGAATTTATGTAAACCCAAAGCCTTCAGTTGGAGGACTGAGCTGCAGAGAAGATTAGTTGAGCACAGAATTAGAGACCACCTCTGTCAGAGAGGCTATGATACAGGAATTCTCTGATGATAATGCATGCCAACAACAAGTGAGCTCAATTTGTATGAAATTGACTATCATAACTAATGCAAGAATCATGGAAAATTTCAGCTCAGAGGGTAGTCAGGGTACAATCAAGTAACTACCTTACCCTATGGCAACTTGCTGGTGATTGTATGTTTGCAGAATTCTTCAGATTAAGTTAAGTTAGTAGGAGATCATGCGTGGGATTCAATTATCACTGAGTTGTGGGATACTGGTGGAAACCTTTTTCATGAGAGAATCACCCTAAAGAAGATTTACAGAGCTTTTTATAGACATCTGTACAGTACAGTACACTGAACCCAAACCATGTGTAGCAATTAAAGGCCGGGGTGGATTGACCCCTTGCTCGTTCCCAAGGGAAAACCTTGAAATTTTTTATTTGTCATGCATAATAAAATTTGCAAATTTTGAATTCATATTTGCAATTAGAGGGCCCAAATTAGTTAGGAGAGATTCGAAAGATAAATTCATGAAGCACAAAATAGGGGGTCTTTTTTTTTACATGCACCCTTGGATTGACTTGGGGGGACAAGCGAGGGGGGCAATCCACCCCGGCCCAATTAAGCAAGCCCAAACCAATATTCTTAACCCCTAATTTTTTTTTATCATTTTTTATATCCATAAATGCTCCAAAACTATCATTTCTAGTACAAGTATCAAATTTACGGAAAAAAAACATTTCTAGACACATGTAACCTTAAGATCTTGTAGTACATTGATTTGAGAAGATATGAAAAAAATTCAGAAATTTCCTCTGAGTAGATTGTAAGATATTAGCGTTTGAATTGGCAAAAATCCTTTTTTGGGCCCTTTGAAAAAATGGGCAACTGCACCTTATAAGGCCACATTTGTATGAAAAAAAATTCCAAAATAGTGGTTACCCTTTGGATTCATTCTTCAAGGCAAGTAAGCAAGTTGGCTACATGCTTGACAAAAATTTAGATAATTTATAATTGTACAACATACAAGAAAAAAATAGTAAGTACAAAAAAGTAGAGAATGATTAAAAATACTAAATTGTTAAGGAATTTGTTATGGAATTGAAAAATGCCAATCCCAATGGTTGTAATGTTGTAATAAACAATCTACATCCTATGATTTAATTTTATTTTCTAATTTTTTTGAAAATTGAGTTAAATAAAGGACTTCAAAGTTTATTTTAGAGTAGAGAATCCATAACTACCCGCAAACTAAAACTCCTCATGACTTTCTTCTCATTAATCAAAATGGAATGATTCAAAGCTTTCTATGTATATATAAATACAAGAAATCATTTTCAGATTTTTGTTTCTTAAAAAAGTGTTTTTTAAGAAATTTTTGGGCTACCTAAAGATCAATGAAAATGACAAATCATTCCATAACTTTTTAACCATGTAGTCAAAAGTCATGAAAATTATTGGACTTTAAAGCTACTCCTTGGGCACATGTTGTGTGAAAATTTCAAAGAAAAAAAAAGAAAACTCCATTCGCAGTGAGCTGCCCAAAATTGCCATGTTGCTAAAAAAAATGCAGTTTGATCGTTAAGGGTTAACTATGGGAACCTAAAAGTTCACATGCAAACAACCCTGCTGAGCAACCCATTGACCTTTTTCTTTTTCTTGAAGCACACTGTCAATTTCCATTGAAAACCCATTGACCTTTGAGGAACTTCATGTAGCCTTCAAGCAGATGGCAAACGGCAAAACCCTGTGCAGATGGCTCCCTAATTTTTTTTAAGATTTTGGGAATTAATTAGTGAAGATTTCACAATCATGATCCACCAGCCAATTCAAGGAGAAAGGTTACTAAGTTAGGAGGAATGACAAAAGGCATCATTGCTTTGATCCATAAGCTAGGGAGTGACCAGGACAACCTCCCCAGTGTCTCCAGCTAGCACTTAATAACCTTAGTCAATGTCAATTACAAGATACTTAACCCCTAAATGTCCAAACGGCATTTCTTTGGCAACATAGCAATTTTGGGCAGTTCACTACGAACAAAGTTTTTATTCTTTTTCTTTGAATTTTTCACAAAGCATGTGCACAAGGAGTAGCTTCAAAGTCCAACAATTTTCATAACTTTTGACTACATGGTTAAAAAGTTATTGTATGATATGTCATTTTCATTGCTCGGCGGGCAGACTGGGCAGCCCCAAAATTTTATAATTTTTTTTTTTGAAGAAATAAAAAATTGAATTTTTTTTTCTAGATTTATATATGGGTGGAAAGCTTTGAATCATTCCATTTTTATTAATGAAAATAAAATTATAAAGAGTTTTAGTTTGCGGGCAGTTGTGGATTCTTCATTCTAAAATAAACTTTGAAGTCCTATATTTAACTCAATTTTTAATATTTTTTGAAAAAAAAATCATAGGATGTAGATTTTTAATTACAAAATTACAACCATTGGGATTGACATTTTTCAATTCCATAATTTAATTCTTAACAATTTAGTATTCTGAATCATTCTCTACTTCAATCTACTTACTATTTTTTTCCTATATGTTGTACAATTCCAAATGATCTGAATTTTTTCAAGCATGTGGCCAACTTGCTCCAAAGAATGAATCTAAAGAAGCATTACCATTTTGGACATTTTTCGTAATGATCCAACCTTGTGAAGTGTAGCTGCCTGTTTTTTCGCAGGGCCTAAAAAAAGGAATATTGTCCATTCAAACGCTAATATCTTGTAGTCTACATGCTGAAAAATTCTGAAATTTTTTCCACATCTTCTCAAACCAGTGTACTACAAGATCCTATGGTTACATGTGTCCAAAAATATTTTTTTTCTAAAATTTGGTACTTGTACTAGAAATTGCAGTTTGGGAGCATTTTTGGTGAAAACATAGTCAAATTCATTTAGGGGTGATTTGGAAAGGCCATCATATAACCTAATCCAATCATGTTTATATACTTGCGCATTATTTTAGACATTGTGCTATTGCAATATGAGGTTGTGAATTGGTTCAATGAAAGTTCACAATCTTATATTCTCAAGTTAAATTTTGCAAAGGCATATGATGTTGTTTTTTGACTTCTTTTTCCATGTCATGGCAAAGTTAGAGGTAACCAATAGTTTATTCATCTAACTTGACTCCAAGATGCTTCAACATCAATAATCAAGCCCGACAATTACAAGAAGAATGACTTGAAGCTTGAGTATCTCCTTCTTCAATAAGCCCCATACAATAAACACTTTCACATACATGCTCATTTTTTTTCTTCTTCACCTTCATCTCCCACCCTTCTTCTTGGCTTTGTATATTTGAAGTCACAATAATACTTATAATTTGTCTCTTTCGCTTGATAATGTCAATAATAACTTCATGAAATTCATGTTTTAATTGGCAATCTCAAAAACTTCTCCCAATTCTACCTTCCCACTTAAAATGTGATCCTCCAATATTTTCTTCAAATTTGTTGCACACTTAGTATCTAATTACAATTTGTATAAGCTCCTTGCAATATAAGCATAAACCGAGAAGCTATCATTGGGACCATTCAAATTAACTTTTTGATACTTTCTTGAGGTCTATCCTCCTAAGCCAAATTCACTAATGTCCACATTTGGTCTTTGTTATGGGGTCTACATCTCCTTTGTGCTTGATATTTGACTTTTTTCTACACGTTTTCTATAGGATTGAGGTCAAAAGAATTTGGTGGCTGGTCAATGACTTTCATATTATGTCATGGTGCAAAGTAACTAACACTACTTAGAACTCCACAAAGTTTGCTTATAGAACTCCTAGCAATACCACATACACAATATTCTAAACAAACATCAATCTTTTCTCACAAAACTTCTAGGCTATGTGTACAAGCAAATATCACTAGAAGCATGCATGCAATAATGTCGATCCTTTCAACTCCAAAGCTAGTTGACATCTACTACCTATGATCTCCTACAACGAAATTTTTAATTTTAGCATTGTAAGTTTGAACTTAGCTTAGTATTTTCAAAATCAACCACCTCTCACAAGAAGAGATATTTCTAAAAAGAGAATGAGTTACACCAAGGTACATAACTCACCTTGTCCATGGCAAAAAATCTCAATCAAATATATAAATTTACCTACCAAGAGTATGTTTTGTAATCAAATTTCTTGGTAAAGAATTAGACATGGGGTTGCAAGACTTATTGGAGGGTATTGTATAGTGCACCACAATAAGTCTTGCAACCCCATGTCTAATTCTTTACCAAGAAATTTGATTACAAAACATACTCTTGGTAGGTAAATTTATATATTTGATTGAGATTTTTTGCCATGGACAAGGTGAGTTATGTACCTTGGTGTAACTCATTCTCTTTTTAGAAATATCTCTTCTTGTGAGAGGTGGTTGATTTTGAAAATACTAAGCTAAGTTCAAACTTACAATGCTAAAATTAAAAATTTCGTTGTAGGAGATCATAGGTAGTAGATGTCAACTAGCTTTGGAGTTGAAAGGATCGACATTATTGCATGCATGCTTCTAGTGATATTTGCTTGTACACATAGCCTAGAAGTTTTGTGAGAAAAGATTGATGTTTGTTTAGAATATTGTGTATGTGGTATTGCTAGGAGTTCTATAAACAAACTTTGTGGAGTTCTAAGTAGTGTTAGTTACTTTGCACCATGACATAATATGAAAGTCATTGACCAGCCACCAAATTCTTTTGACCTCAATCCTATAGAAAACGTGTAGAAAAAAGTCAAATATCAAGCACAAAGGAGATGTAGACCCCATAACAAAGACCAAATGTGGACATTAGTGAATTTGGCTTAGGAGGATAGACCTCAAGAAAGTATCAAAAAGTTAATTTCTACAATGCCAAACTGAATGGAAGTTGTGATGGTAGCTTGAGGTGGTAGTATTTGATGGTACTAGATGTACCACTTTGATGCAAAGTAGTTGCTAATGAACAAGACATAATGTAAAATTCATGTTGTAGTAGGCTTCTATAGTACTAGAGCTTTCTAATGATATCCTATTCGACAACATTTGTTCAATTTTTTTCTTGATAAATGGGCTTGTTTCCCTTTGCCTTGAATGTTTATGAAAGAAAATTGCAAAATCACATAGAGGAAAATTTTACCTACATAGTGTGAGTCTTTGTAACATGAAAAATGTGAAAAATGATATTTCCTAAATATATGTGCAATCAAATCTTAAAAAATCATCACATATATTTCTCAATTAGTTATTATGTAAAGCTATAAAAAACAAATAAAATAATCCACCAAAAATGGAGTTCCTATTTTTTGACATTGAAATTTTATATGTTGATTTAAGGTTCCATATAGGAATAGATTTAGTAGGATAAGGTAGTTTGCTCTTAAAACAACCATTTAAGGGATGGTCCTCTTTTTTCATGGGCTTTTGTGGACTCAAATATTTTTGGTTTATTTTTTGGAGAAAGAAAAATACATTTGGTTTTGAACAC
Source organism: Straminergon stramineum (assembly GCA_963920665.1). Classification (NCBI taxonomy): domain Eukaryota; kingdom Viridiplantae; phylum Streptophyta; class Bryopsida; order Hypnales; family Calliergonaceae; genus Straminergon; species Straminergon stramineum. The sequence continues at coordinate 25,538,492 of OY987264.1, forward strand.
AAGTGGTTTCATATTTTTCCAAGTATTTGTGAATTACTTGTGAATTTTCAAGGATTTTTGTCCTAGGGACCTATTTATGATAGTAGATTTTGCAAAAAACATACACATGTAGCTTATAATGAGAGATGGAAAAACCAAGAACAAACATGTAGACTTGTAATAAATAACAAACCATGGTCCTCAATGCAACCATGCTTGTGTCAAATAAAATTCACAAATTTTTCATTCATGAAAAAGTAGTTGGCTTGAAATAAATGTAATTTCAAGAATGTCCATTGATGAGTGCATTTTAAATTGGATTGAACCACATGCTTGAACCATCTATATTCAAACCTAAAAGCGAGATAGTCAACGGGAACCCTAGTTGGGCCCTCGTAGGCCTTCAAGTGGGATTCATTTTTCAACCTCTTTAGACGTTGACGCCCTATGGTGCGTCTCTCGCCACTCCCCAATGGTGTCTCTTGTTTCCTCTCCCTTTCCTTTTTCCTTTTCATTCTTGCTCTTTTTGGTTTTCTGGCTCAAGCCACTTATGGCTAGGTCTTTGTATTTTATTTTTATTTTCCTGTAGTAAAGGTTCACCTTTATTTGTGTTAAAAAACAATACCTAAAAGCGATCTCTTATAGATTTTAATGTACACCCTTTTTATCCTTGATTCATTCAATAAGTATAAACTATCGGTTTTAAGACTAATAAATGTTCATTTTTGACTTAAATCTAGGGTTGATTTGAAGAAGGTGGTTGATTTAAGAGTAGACTACTGTAGTTTTGATAGAGTATTCTTAAAATGATGTTTTGGGGACCACACCAAGTGCTTTTTTACATTTGCATCTTGGGTCATGTCAAGTACATACTTACCAACTTTCAGACTTATAGAAGGAGTTCTGCCCAAAGTTGCATGGGCTGCCCCCAAAATTCAAGACACTATAACTTTTGATCCAGACACCCCTCCCATTAGAAAACAAAAACAAAAACAAATTATATTCCCTCTAAAGGGATACATATGTACATCTTGTATCAAAGTTTCATGAACATCTGACCTCAATTGACTTCATGCGTCACTCTCCAAGATCTCTTGACCAGTCCCTTGGTCTTTCCGGGTTATTACTCCACTATAGACATCCTGAGTATCTTCTTTTCACCCAAATATAATGTATTCTACGCTTCTTCCAAGCTAAGCTAAGCTAAGCTACTCCATCCATGACAATGAAGTTTTCCCACTCACTCAGTCTTTCCTGCTGTTCCCCCGCCCCCCTTGGCTCTTACTCAGACAGTGGCGTAACAAGTAAGTCCTGCAGTCGCCCACTAACTTCGGTTCTAGTAGTTATAGTTATCCTCCCAGAAGCAGGTGGGCCGGTGGGCCACATGACAGGGAGCCTCAACTCAACTCAACTCGAAAACCACAACTGCACTGCATCGTTGGTAGGAGTGGCAACCATGTCAATAAAGCGGCACCCCAGCCAGCACCCAGGCCCACCCAGGCCCACCCACAAGAAGCTCACTGAAGCCTGCGTGGCTGGGAGAAAAAACTGAACTGAAATGACAGGCCAAGCAAGGAGGGGAATTTAAAAAAAATAAAAATTCCCTGGGACCCATGTGAATAAGTTGAATCGGCACACACAGTTGTCCCTACCAAGGGTAAATGTAAAATCAATGGAAATTGTCCATGTGTACTGTACATCCAATGCTTTTATTTTATTTTTCAAAACAAAATATTGAAAATGGACGAAAATAAAAAAGACTTCAAACTTTATTTTAGAGTAGGGATTTCATAAGTGCCTGCAAACTAAAACTCCTCATAAATTTCATCTTGTTAATCAAAATTCTAGAATGATGTTTAAAAAAAGAAAAAAAGAAAAAGAAATTATAGAATGATTCAAAGCTTTGGATGTGTATAGATCTTTCGAAAACCAAGTTCAAAATTTTATTTTAAAAAAAATAATCAATTTGGAGATACCCGGGTAGCTCACCAAGCAAGAAAAACTACATATTATATATATCTTTTAACCATATAGTCAAAAGTTATGAAAATTGTTGCACCTTAGGATAGAGTTACTCCTTGCCTAAATGATGCATTTCAAAAACATAAAAAAAATGTTTGTAATGAGCTGTCCAAAATCGCAATGTTGTTGAAACAAAGCTATCTGGTTTGCTTTAGGGGGTTCATTTTGTATTCCACCACTCCCCCCCCCCCCCCCCCTAATTCGGAGACTCTGGTTACAGGTATGAATTCCAAATTTTCTAATCGATGGAAAATTAAAAATTTCCAATGTTTTTCCCAAGGGTAATTGGCACGGTCAATGAGGGGGTCAATCCACCTGAGCCCTCCCCTAAAGGTCGGGTAAATTGGCCCCCTTGCTCGGACCCTCAAAGTCATTCCATGAGTGCAAGTAAAACAAAAAGCCCCCTATTTTGTGCTTGATTAATTTACCCTACACACCTCTCCTCGCTAATTAGGGGCTCTGAATGCAAATCTGAATTCAAAATTTGCAAATCTTATCATGTGTGGAAAATAATTAATTTCAGCGTTTTCCCGAGGGGCCAAGCGAGGGGGTCAGTTCACCCCGGCCCTCATGCAGGGTGCGCTGTGTTCCGTTCCCAAGGGATAGGTCAAAACCCGCCCGCCCGCCCCGGCCCCGGTCCGTAACTTCAACTTCCCCAAGGCGCAGGCGCTGGCGCTCCCGTCCTGCCTGATCTGTTTTGTGGCGATGACGGGGCGCTTGCAAGAAGTGGCCCACCCACCCCCGGCCCTGTGGAGGACGGCGCCAGCGCTTTTCGAGGCCCCCACCCACCCCGGGCCGGTGACTGGGCTGGCTGGCATTCCTGGCAAATCAAAAGTGACTCCCGCGAGGGGCCACGCCAGCCAGTCCCCAGTCCCCACGCCCCAGGGTGGATAAAATTATGTGGCGAGTGAGCTGGCAACCCCGTCCCACGTCACGCAAAGCGGCTTGGGGCCGCGCAAAAAAACAAAACAGGATAATGTAGCAGCTCCAATCGGATTCCAGGGGGCAGTGCCAGGCAGGCAGCAAGGCAGGCAGGCAGGCAGGCAGCAGACAAGGAGGGGGCTCAGGGGCTGGCGGATTGGGGGTAAAGTGCTACGAGAATTTTATTTTTTTCCCACGCTTGTCATGGATGTAAAACAAAAAATCTGACCTCTATTTTGGGCCAGCAATGACCTACTCTACCTAATTCGGGGTCTAGGATTCCGAATGTGAATTCAAAATTTTAAATTTTATCATCTATTGAATATTTTATATAAAGATATAAATGTCATTTTTTTTTGGGGTGGGTGGGTGGGGGTTGGTTTCGCAAACATTGAAAGAATTTGCTATGCGTAGAAGAATTGTTCCTTCATTTTTCCCGAGGTCAAAATTTGGACCCAAATTTTCACCAGAGACTCGCGAGCTTAACCTTTAGCACAAGTATGATAGTGGAGTCCGTGGCTGTCTGGGAAGGTGAATAGAGAGCCATTCAGTTCGAGTCGTCATACAGTAATTCATTTCTTTATTTTGAATTTACACTACGCGTCCTAACTTAATAAATTATTGCTTGCCTCGGGCTGTTGTGTATGTTTTTGTCAGGTCTCGCCTGGGAGCGGCAGTGGAGCGCTCATGCCTCCCTATCCAATTGATCCACCCAAGCATCACATAACTTAGGGATCTCACTATGCGCTATGCTAGATTTCCGTGCACACATCCCCAACAGTTCAGTTCTCAACAGCATTCAGGAGGGAGGGCCCAGCTTCGATTCTGCTTCCGAAAAAGCGGGGTCCATACAAACAACTGGTGGAGTTCACGGCAGCCCTTTCTTCTCGGGTCTCCGGATGGTCTTGAGATCTTGGGGACTGCGGATTAATTGATTCTAATTAATGAAACAACTCCTCCCAGAATCTCAACAGAATCTCAACCCTAGTTCTTCAAGGTCTACCCCACACCAATAACTTATGTATGCACAGCACGCGAACCTCGCCAATTAACTTACTTATCGCCGAAGAATTCTCCTCTTTACGGTATGAGTTTTCGGAAGGGGCAACTGTCTCCTCAGTTTCTTACCTTTGTTATCCCTCTTCAGTGGGACCCCGGCTGATTCACACGGTCGGTCACCTATTCAACAAATCAAATAAAAATGCACAGCATCGGGAGAACGAACACAACAACGATATTTCTCCTTTTAGAGGGTAAGATACCAGATTCTACATTACTATGAAGTAATTATCTGGAACCATATAATAAATCAGTAGCAATGAACCCTGCATTCTGCACAGACTGATCTCCTCCCTCACAGAATCACTCTTCTTGATGCTCAAATTCCATGTTTCGCGTAGTCTGCACATTCACCGATAAGAAACCCTCAAATTTACCAGATGCAGGAGACTTTGTGACCGAGTGTAAAATTCTGATAGTGTGTGACTATCAGAAGCCATTGTGTGAGAGCGCACGTCTGCCATCGAACTTGCAGACTTCACCGGTGTAGCAAAATCTGAGTCCCCTCCCTGGCTACTTTAGTATTGTTTCGACCTTTCTATATATGATCGATCTTCCACGGGTGTAAATATTCTCCTGACATTTTCTCAATTCTGTGACCAACAAGAAGAAGAGTATCGGTCGTAAAACCAATGTCGTGATCGACGAGTATATTGGGAGACAGTGAGTTCCACCACATGAACACAGATGGCCAATGCCATGGTAAGTTACCTTGAATGCCTTCTTCTTTCAAACATCGACCATGGCACAGATTCGTATCCAGTAACTAACTAGCACTTCCAACAAAAATTAATGTTTGAAGCTTTCAGGGCTCCCGTTAGGGATTGTAAGTGGGTGTGGCACATCTGTGTGGCACAACTCTGTGGGCTTTTAATTTATGTAGTCTAGTCCGGTTCAGATTCGAAATTTTCAATGCTGCAGAACAGTGGCAACGCTTGAGGAGAGTATCTCTGGAGAGTTGCTGGAGGATCTGGCTCTGGCCACCATATTTGCAGCTTTGAACTGTTTCAAGCAGCAGCAGCAGCAGCACTGGCTGCTGTTGTTGCTGTTGCTGCTGCAGTATTGTTGGGGAATTTGAACCACCACCTTCTGGATATCCTCATTAAATTCAAATATCTGCAGGTAACTTAGTGACTTCTGGATGGGCTTCGATTCTTCCAAGCATCTTCAGTTGCTGGACTTGGCCATGTGCGACAATTCAGTTCCTCTCGCTGCGGCTGCCTGCCTGCCTACCTGCCTGCCTGCCACACTGGCCGGGGGCTGGCTTCAGTTCCGTTCTGTTCCTCCTTTTCTTTAGTGTTAAAAAACAGGCTCCGCAATCAAATTTTCTTTCCTTTTCCCAACTACGTTACGTGAGTGGTGGCCCATGAATGAAGCATGACGTGGTGTGCAGGTGGAAACAGTCGGATAAATTGATCATGAGGGATCTTTTTACCGAAGAAGCCAAAATGACAGGAGTAAATCGGCAACTTGCAGGGGTGGGTGTATTATTGAATGGAGCCAAGTTAGCCGTCCCATTCCATTTTCAGTAAAGGGAAGGGCATAGGACTTGACCTTTGGAAAAGTAAGAATCATCAACTTACTCGGCCATGTGCAGCCCCCCTGACTGCGGTTACTTGAAGGTGACTCCGGAAAAAAATACCAGTGATTGAGGCAACGTCCAGCTGGCTTTTTTTTTTTTTTTTAAACAAATGGACAATTTCCATTGATAAGAGGAAACAGTACATAGAACCAAAGGACATAGTCCGTCCAGCTGGCTTTTGAATACTGTAGTAACCCAATTATGTAGTAACCCATGTATGCAGACCATATTATGATAACCCTGAAAGGTTCAAAGTCCGGAAATGGGGTTTTAAGAATTTTGGACGAGTTATTTTGGTGTCAAAATTTTACAATAATTTTCTGAATTTTTTTTAGATGTAAGAGAATGTACTTGCTTTCTAAGAATATATAATTTTTTTGATTTCAATCATTGCCTGGAAAAAAAAAGCTATGCCATCTATGCTCAAAATGCATGACTGTGAACAAAAAAATGCAAAAATTCCTAATTTTATTCATATAAACTATATTCATATCTACTTGGAAATCTTTGATTCATTGAATTCGGATAAAGCATATGAAAGTTATGAAGAGTCTTGTTTAGTGGGCAATCAAAGCATTATTGTGAAAAAAATATTGTATGGGATTTGTTTTTGAGCTCAATTTTCACAATTTTTCAAAACGAGAATTTTCTACTTAGGTACTTGCAACCATTTAAAGGCTTAGGGCAACCTACACATGTATCATTGCCAAACTTGTAGTTCATAGGTCATCACTTTCTGGTCACCTCAATTCAAATAAGCACCAACCACTTCATGCACAAAATATAGTCTTTACTAAGATTAACGTGACCTCCTCACCAAAATACTTATATGAATTGAAAGACTATTTACAAACACAAAACATGACTAAATCGGAAAACACTCACAACAATGTCCACCACGGAGAAAGGTACCATAACAAAAAAAAACAATACAAAGTTGGATCCTCTTCCCCAAACAATGAATTGCAAAAACACAAAAAAAGTGTAAATCAAAGACATTGGCGCAAGTTTGTGATGGATGGTCACAAGTCACAATTCCTCCTTCTCTAACTAGTAGTCGACATCCATGAATTTTCTCTCGACAAGTGATTGTCCACTAACATCTAATGTTCCTTGTCTAACAAAAATCCACACCTCCAATTAGAGATTCATCCAAGAAATCACTCAAAACTAAGAACCTAATCTTTTGGAGCTTTTCAAGTTCTCTCTTCCACTTTTCATTACTCCCCAAATAATCTAAACTTGGTAGAAAATGCTTGAGAGTTCTCACAAATCAAGCAACACTCAAGAAATGAAGTTAACTTCAACTTCAAAATTTGCTAAACCACAAGCTTGAAGATGGAGATTCTTTGCCAAGTAATTAGATACAAGATCTAAACACATATAAAGAGAGTTATTTCTCACTCCACAAAAGAAGAATCCAAGAGTCCAAATGCAAGAGAAAGTGAAGCTTTACTAAAAGGCAAATACTATAGCTAAACAAACTTCAACAACAAACAATCTCTCCCTCAAAACACCTATGTCAAGACTCGATTTAGTAAAGAATGTCAATTCAAAGGAGCTTCAAAGCTTGAATCACCTCAAGCCTTAATTGATAAGAATAAAGTAACTAAGCTACCTTTTATAATTCTATAGGAAGTAAAAGTTAACTTCTACTTGAAGTGCCACCTAAGGTGAAGTCTCAAAATAGCTTAAGGTTCCCAAACAAGGTTAAACTACATCCATTTGACATGGTGTCACACCTAATGCCATGTTGTATAACAAGGTAGACTTTGTTCTACTTCAATTAATTTTAGAAGTTGGAAGTAAGTGGTTTGTTGAGGAACTTTGGGAATTTGGAAAGACATAGAATGATTGCAAAGTGGGATGAATTTTAGAGCAAGTTATGTGTGATGGATTGGCAAGTTTTGTTTTCATTGAAGGTCCATTAAATTGAATAAAGTTTGATTGTTTTAAAGTTTGTGCTTGAATAGTAAAACATAAGTTGAGCGTTTGATGGTGATGTTATCAATGTTGTGAAGCTAATGACAAATTTGGGTGGGATTTAGTTGTTGATGAAGGATATTGAAGGAGCATGTGTGTGTTGTTCCTCATGGTCTTGCTACAAAGTCTAGTAATTGTTGAACTATCAATCCAATGGTGTATATCTTGCCATATTTTAGAACATAATTCATGTCCTCAAAATCAATTATGGTTCCACAAAGTGCATTTGGTTCCCTTACATAGCCCCATTAATGTTTAAATTAAGCTTCCTGTTCAACTTGTAACACGCTTGTGCGGCATTCACATAAAAATTGTGTTGCTTTGGAGAAAGGGTTGCAACTGAATGAGATATGGTTGAATCTTTTTTGAGAAACTTGTTGATCTCATTTCAGGTAGCCAAGCATACATTTATACATACAAATAATGCATTTCTTCAGGTAATTATGTGCAATCCATATCTTTTTGAACAACTGAACCCTTGCACCAAAAGCATGCAGCTGCATGGCTGGCTTGCTTGTAACCTTTTCTCCCTTGCAATGAAATTTTGTTTCATTTGTGTCAAAAAAAAAAAAAAAGCATGCAGCTGCTTCATATACGGAGTATCTTATATTGTGGTGACAACTGTAACTTCTTATTAGCAATGAAATCTCCAGTGAACAGTAACCTAGTTTCAGTCATTTTTTCACAAGTACTGTAACGCCGAGTTATATCTTACTCTGTATAAAAAATACACTGTCCTACTGTTTTATTCCTTTGCTCTTTTCGCTGAGGACAGAGTGGGTCAGTACTCAAGTAAATTAACTTGGTGAGACTCACTGGCTCAGTAAACTTCTTTTTCTTTTTCTTTTAAATTTTTAAAACACTCTCAGTAAACTTTTTGCTGGAAGCCACTCAGGGGGAACTGAATTGGGAATGCCAAGTGGTCCCTTTGAATTTGGACCAAATCCAAGAAATTCCCATTTACGGTATATACAATTGGAATTTGGCAATTGGAAAAGCCTACAGTAGTTATTTCTGTGAAGAATGACCTCCACTTTACATTTACCTCCACTTTAACTTACTTCCCTTTTGACTTTGGAGGTCTACAATGCATTCCATGTTCTGTCTGGGATTGCTTGCATGTTCTCTCAATCCCTCTTTCCGTCCGTAATAAGGATAAAAAATTGGGTGTCTGAACATACAATAGCCTGGCATAAATTAATGAAAGATTGGATTCAAGCAAAAAAATACTTTCCATGGAGATAACTTACTTTCAGATACTTTTAGGCATTCATGTTCCTACTGTAGGTGTGTGCACACATTTTTTATTTTTTTTGACACAAGCAAAGGGATAACCTTTACTGCAAGAAAGTAAAATACAAGGACCCACATCAGGAACTTCAAGGCATTTGAACATGGTGCCATGATGGTGCATTGAAATGTAATTAAGTTGATTTGGTGTCAACCTCCATACTAACCTAGTATGAATAAAATGACACTAAAATACCCTGTATGCAGCCTTTGGTGTCAAAATGGCACCAAAACAATCTGGCCCAACTTTTCTGATGCAGCCGCAAGCGGCTTGGCGTGTGCACACATTTTGACAGAATGGCCGGGGCGGTCATAAATAATCTGTTGGACGGAGAAAGATGAAGTTGACTGAATGAAATCATGTGTTATTGACAGAGTGATGACAAGGAGTGAGTGAATGAGAAAAAACAAAAAAACAAACTCATGTTTGTCTTACATTCAACACCAGAAGAACCAAACAACCACTTTGGGCAATATAGCAATCTTGGGCAACTCACTAAGAACGGACTTTTTCATTTGGTTTCCTTTGAAATTTCCACAAAAGATGTGGTTGAGTAGCTCTAAGGTGCAACAAATTTTCATCACTTTTGACTACATAACCAAAAAGCTATTGTATGATACATAGATGTTGTTGCTCCCAAGGCAACTCAAAAAGATCACTTTTTTAAAAATAAAAATTTGAACTTTGTTTCCTAGATTTGTAGATACATCAAAAGTTTTCAATCATTCTATTTTGATAGACAAGATGACAATAGTTATAAGGAATTTTAGTCCCCGGGCAATTATAGAAGTTCTACCCTACAATAAATGTGGAAGTACTTCTTTAATTCAATTTTTAATATTTTGGGGGAAAAAAATCATTGGATGTAGATTACAACCATTGGGATTTGAATTTTTCAATTTCATAAATAAATTCTTAACAATTTCGTATTTTGAATCACTCTCTACTTCTTTCTATTTACTATTTTTTTGAGCATGAATATGAATTTTTTTTACTGAAATCTTTTAGATGGACTCTCAACTTATTTCTTTAACATATTATGAGAGAGTAACAAGTTGTAGAATCTACATATTTTTGTGTAAAAGTTTGAAAGATGAAACCTAATTATTTGGGAAGAGTTGGAAATACTTCATTTTGAAATCCAAGCATCATCATATTGCAATTGGTAAGGTTATTTATTTTGAAATTTTAGGACAATGTACTCTAACAAGTTAACTAAAGGATCCTATGGTTGGATTTGCTAATGAATAAATATAGATGAAGATTTTGGCCTTGTTTTGGATTTGAATACTTTGAAGCAATTTTAGACCTAAAACATCGAATTGCTTTTGGAATTGAACCCAAAACAATGTCCTCCGGGTGGTAGGCACTTCCTCAAATATGATTAAATTTTTGGACCAATAGGTGCATTATTTATTTCTACAATGACAATCAAAGCATCCATGAATCTTTTTGTAATCTTGAGGATTAACATGGTTAACATCTTTAGGACCCAAAGCCAGAACTCAAAGAAGTTTGGAGCAAAGATTATAAAGTAGTCATTTTCTAGGGAATTAGGGGGTAAATTTTTTTTCTAAAATTTAACAATATTCTACTAAATTTCCAAAACTTGTGTGATAAAATTTTCAAAAATATTAAACGATGATAATAATGATAATTTGACAAACATGGTGTACTCTATCATCATTAGTCACATACTTGTCAAATGTTAGATGTATAAAAGGGATTTTGTACATGTTGTTCAAAAACTTTCTACCATGCTTAAAAACTTATGGTGGCATAATTTTTTTATCAAGACAACTCATCAAAAATTAATAACCTTGCACTATATATCAAAATTTTGAAAAATCCATTCAAAGATTGACTTTGCAAGAACTTGCTTGAATTTCCAATTGTTGATAGATAAACAATTGTTCTTTGAGGATTAATGGTTATACATTTATAGATTAATTTTAGAAAGTTTTGAATCCAAATATGTTTGAGGAGCCATGTTTGTATTTTTTACTAATTTGAGTAGTCTCTAGTGGCTTAATATTTTGAAATTTTGAATGGAATTTTTAGAATTCTTCTTAACCATCATAAGATGTATAAAACTTTGTCTCATGTCATTTTGATAAGTATTGCACAATTCAAAAGTTTTTTTTGTTAAAAAAGCTATATAGAAGTAGATCACATGATTGTTAGAAATGTAGTTATTGTTACGGATATTCACCCTTCATCAACTTGGATATCTTCTCTCTACCTTTATTAGACTTTGTAGAAGTCAAATTGTCTTTCAATGATAGGTCTAACTTCCTAGTATCATAGGGAACTCCTATAATATTTGTATGTCTACTTGAAAACCTTTAATGACTCTTCTAGACTAGATATGCAACTTCTTGAAGCCTCCTAGTACTTGCTTGGATTTCTACCTGCCTCCTAAAGACTCTTAGTTTTCATTGAAGAAACTTCAAGATGTAGTGATAGTGTATATTAAAGATAAGATGAGGGAAACTTCAAGTTTTCCATCACAAGTCTAGGAGTATTCTTGTTAAGCTTGGTATTACACCTATGAGTTATTTGTATTACATATTTTTGTTGTCTTGAATAGTTGTAAGGTTTTGGAGAATGTTGATAAGTTTTGTACATTCATTGTCTTGGTTTTTCAGAATAGTTGATGGATTTTTGGGAAACATTGATAGATATTTCACACTTTTGTTTTTGGTCTTAGAAAGCCATAGGATTTATTAGTTGATAGGTATTGCACACTCCTAGTCTCGGTCTTGAATAGTCATGGAGTTTAGGAAACATTGATAGGTATTACACACTTTTGGATTTGCTCTTGAATAGTTGTAGGGTTTATTGATTGATAGGTATTGCACACTTACGGTTTGGTCTTTTTGGATAGCCATGGGGTTTATTGGTTGGTAGGTATTGCACATTTTGTTCTTGAAAACCATTGGATTATTATATTTTTAACAGCTATTTAGAATTAACTAATTTTATTTTATTGATATGAACACTTAGTTTCTTTTTTTCAATATTGAATCTACGAATGGTTGTATGAAAAACTTGCCATATTTTTTGTAGCATTTTGCCCCAATTTAGATTCAAATGTTGAATACTATGAATACTTTTTAGTAGAACAATCTCAATTGTTGATAAGAAAAATCAACAACTAAGAGTAGTATTGCAAGTATTATAGACTACTTGCAAGAACTGAAACAATACTATGTGAAAAAATATAGTTTATCACGAAAATAGATACAACATGGTATAGATTAATAATAAATAGAAAATTATGAAAAAATCCTAAAAATTGTCAATTTGTGAGGACTTAAAGGTGATCAAATTTCACCTAAAAAATGAAGTAAAAACCATCTTCAAGGTTTAGAACTGCTCACAACAAGGAGCCCTATTTGGATGAATGTGGAGGACATAAAATAATGTGTTTTTAGATGCCCCTTAATAAACACATGCCTGCCAAGTGTGGGAATAGACTTTAGAAATTTCAACTCTAGATCATTAATTTGGATACTGCCCAATACTACCTACCTTCAAAGCATGACAAATTAGCAAAATAGACTTTTAAACATTATTATTTTTTATTTCTAAAGAAACAAGGGATATTTTTTCAATCAAGTAAGCTTTATCCAATGAAATTTCAAATTCATCACTTTCATGCTTCAAAAATTATAGCAAATGACAACTTTGTCATCCTAAATGTGACATAAAATAGTCATTAGATGAAATTTGAGGGCTCCAAGAGCCCACGATTTATCTTGAGTTCCCAAGCTGTGGGAACTTGCTACAACAGTAGTATGACATGGCACACTCATTGCCACATTAGAAAATAATATATTTTTTAATTTTTTCAATTATTTTTTTAATTCAATTTTAAGTTTATCTGTACTTTTTAGAATTTTTTTCCGAAAATTCGGAAATTCAACCCATCGTGGGTTGGTTCCCAATTTCTAGCAGCATAGGGAACAATGCAAGGAATAGCCCTGAAACGGGCTCTTGAAGCCCTCAAATGTCCTCTAATGGTCGGTCTTTCTTGCAATCACTCCTAAACCTCTATCATTTGATGACTAATACAAACCCACCTCTCTTGTTTATATTAAATTTGGTTAATAATTGTTAAAAGTTTAAACCTGGTAGGTTTATAGATCTTTATAAGTTCTAATAAAAATTAGCCTAGATGGAAGACAAGAAAATTTAATATTACTTGTATGCAATTTTTTTCTTAAAATCTATTAAACTTCATAGGTTTTAATAAGTATTAACAAATTTTAACAGAATCATCAAATAATAAGGCAAAAAAACAATCCAAATATGAAATATCACCAAATCTAACCTAAGTAGGAGAGGTGGTTTTGAACTAGTGGATGTGACACCATGTTGAATGGAAGAAGTTTGCCAAACTACATTTGTTTATGTAGTCTGGTCTTGTTTTGTAAGCCTTAAACTATTTGAGACCTCACCTTAGGTGACACTTGATTTTTGGGCTAATAAGGATTAGAGATGTTACCCCCCAAGGACCAAGTGTCCACTTGGAGGACACTTCAAGGTTTGAGGAAGTTCCTATGATCTCAAGTTTTGGCATGAATTTTTGAAAAAACTTTAGATAGGAAAATACATTACTTTTCTAAGAATATCAATTTCATTCTAATTATTGTTTCATAGGAGAAAAAGTCACTCTACCTTGAGCTCAAAATAGAGGTCATTGAACAACACCAAAAAAATCACAAAAACTCAAAATAATTAAAAAAAATCGTATAGAAAATATTTGTGTCTACATGGAAAGATTTATTTCATTCTATTAGGATTAATCTAATAATGATATTTAGTGTAACCACACTAATTGATTTAGAATTTCTTTTAAAATTTTATTTTTGATGAAGAGTTTTACCAAAACTACAAGTATATGTACTATCCAAAAAAAATCTTTGTAAATATAGTTGATAAAAAATTTTGCAAGAATAAAAAATTATAAAATTTATAAACCTCTCATTGTGGTTTATATTAAATATCATTATTCGTTTAGTGATGAGAAAGTTATGGAGAGTCTTGTTTTAGGGGCAATCAAAGCATCTCCTTTAAAACTAACTCCTAGGATTCATTTTTTAACTTAATTTTCACAATTTTCCAAACGAAAAAATTCCACATGGTATAGTTTGGTTAATTGCTAAAGCAACCTCACCATTGGGATTAGTGTGTTTCAATTCCATCTTAGAACTATTTTCAATTTTCTTTCTATTTGTATCTACTTCTACTTAACAATTTTAAAAGAAATGAAAATCAAGTATGTGTTTAAATTTTTTTTTCCATACTATCAACTCAATTCTATAGTTTGTTTTTAATTCAAAATCTTTAGATCAAAAGTTTTAAACTAACAAGATTCAGAACCAAAAAATCTAGTCAAATAAAGTGCAAAAAAATTCATTTTTTCTCTTGAAACCCAAATATCTTGCGATCTAAGTTGTAGTTTCAAAAAAATTCTTCTCTACAATTGCATTCTAGTTTAATTCAATTCCTATGGTTAGATCTATAAAAATAATTCAATTTTTTTGCGCTTTGCAATAGAAATGGTAATTTTGAGTGTTTCTTGACAAAAAGGCCTTGATCCTTTAGGGTTTCATTGGAAGGATTCTTTTGACTTGGCATTCTCTAACAAGTTAAGACTTGTATACATTTTGAGAGAGTTTGTTGCTAATGTTTGCTACTAAATAACTTAACTTTTTTTCTTTCCCACATGACAATCATGAGGGTTGCTAGCATGTGAACCTAGGATATTGAGCCCATGAGCTTAGGAGACTAGACACCTATGCTATAGGCACCTTCCATGGTTATAGGGTACCTATGTTATAGGTATCTTCAATGGTTGTATGGTGCCTACTTATACCTAGACTCAAGGCTTGTAGGCTTGCATTTCTTGACTAACACACTAGCATCATTATAACAATTACATTGACAAACTTGTATTAAATGATGTATTATTGGAAATATAGAACTATAGACTTTTCATAATTCTCCACACTATTTGAATACTCTAAAGTGGAAAATAATGAACAGTAATGAAAGCCGACAACATGATGTTTAAATATTTGAAAATAGTGTCTATAACTACAAATAAAAGACCAAACTCTAATAATATTTTAGTAACAAATCCAAATATTGAGACTCTGGTTCAAGTTTTATTCTATATATTTTTGCTCTTTGTTTTCTTGCCATAGCATTTAGACATAACAATAGATTATTTTTTTAAATTGGTGTGCACATTTTTGTTAAAGTTCTTTACTACCTTTGCTTTAGAAAACAAAATTTGGATTATTTTTCATAAAGTTACTAGCATTCGAAGTTCTGTAAGGATTGAAGAAATAGTGTTTTAGGCCTACATTATCTATGTATTTTGACACATCCAAGGTTGAAAATAGATAATATTTGGATTTGTTACTAGAATCATACTAGAGCTTGGTCTTTCTTGATTGAATGTGGAATATTCCTCTTCACAAAAGTATTTGGAAGTTGCATATTATGCTCCCCTAAGCTAGTATTTTTTTTTATTAAGGTTTTTTCTTGATTGAATGCATATTATCCCTCTTCTTGAAAAGAAATTTAAACTTTTAGAGACTATGGATTTCCTATCTTTAAATTGATTTAATCCCTTGTAGAAGTCTTTCCTCGAGGGGTCAGTGTGTTAAAAAAATAAGGATATAGGTGCAAACAACCACTATTTTATAGGGGGGGATGACTTTTTTTTTTTCACATGCTATCATTATGTGATTTTCTAATGGGACCTATTATTCCATAGCCTATAGTACATTCAAGACATCCAATGCCATTTTCGATACCCTATATTACTCTAAATCCATTTATAATTTTTTGACCCCATGTTTTTTAAATACTCTATCATTTGTTTGCACATATGTTGCTACTCCAACCGCTCACTACCCCCCGGAGTCTTTCTTATAATTTTGCCAAGTAAATCAAAATTAGGATTGTTCCAAAAGTCATTGAAGTTTTATCAATGAGGATAAATCATATTGAAGATTTTGTTAAAATGTTTAATACAAATCAAAAATTAGTTAGGAGGTTCCAACCTATATTGTGTACTCCAACCCATGTAGAGAGTTTGTTTACTTAGAATCTCAATCCAAACACCTTGACTTTCAAAGAACCAAGAATCAAGCTTCCTAAGAAGTTTGGTGATTGATGATGTAAGTTTCAAGGATTTAAGAACCAAGTTCAATTCATCACTTTTCATCAACTTTAGTGGTATCTCATAGACAAGTTGTGAGCGGGCCTAGTTGGTACTTTACTTACTAGACAAATTTTACCTTGATTTGTTCTTTTATTTGAATTTTTTTTAATCTTAAACAACTTCTATATGTTTTTAGTAGCCTTTGCAAAAGCTTTTTGAGGATATGACAAGGTTTGTTGTGCAACAACCAAGTTTTATGACAAGGATCTTACTTTGCCTCCATACATACATCAAACTTTAGACAACTAACTTGTGACATCATTTGAGATAAGGAAGCATTTATGAGTCAATTTCATTGTGGGCTATGAGATGACAATAAAGATTAATTTCTAAATTCTTGTCTCATCTACAAACATTCAATGAAGCAATAAGCCAAGCTATAAAGTATGGCAATTGGTTGTTCCAATGACATCAATATTAACATTATCAGACTTCATCAAATCATATTGAATTTTTTTTTCAAACAGACACTTCAATCAACATCTCAAGACCAATTTTGAGACATGTAAATTGATGTGGTACAATTCAACCTACTAAATATGAAAGAGATAAAATGTCGCCTTAACAAAAATTTATGTCTATGTTGTGAAGAACCTAGTCACAAGACCCATAATTCCCACAATTAGCAATAATGGTGTTTTCTCAAAACAAGCGCAACCGAATTAAAAAATTAGAATGCCCAATCATATTAGGGACAAAACAATTGGAGCCTTCTACTCCACAAGCCAATCTATATCCTCACCTTTGTACTCAATTTTCTTGTTGTTTTACTATATTCCTATTTCATGGTGTGAAGAAGCTCAAAACATTTATATTGTTGGATTTTGGGACTTCAATTTTTTTTTCTAAATGAAGAATTTTCAAGACTTTATAAGATTTTTTTTAGTAAAAAATCTAAACAATGTACATATAGAAGTCATAGTTGATTGATCTTTGTCTTCTTGAAATGTTATTCAGAAATCTATGCTATAGACGGTTTCATTTCATGGTCATAGTAGCAATGTTGTTAGTGTGTGAATATGGAAATGCGAGTATATGAGCCTTGAGCATATGCATAAGTGGATATACTACAACCATAGAAGGAGCTTATAACATAAACACCTATAATATAGGTATGTATAATATAGCTATATTATAATCATGGAAGGTTTCTATTATATAGACATCTATAACATAGGCATATAGTCTTTTAGGTTCATAGGCACAAATCATAAGTGTGGTTCTTGGGATAAATCATTTTTCAACATAGGCTTGTTGATGGATTCAAAAGATTCAATCTATCTCAGATTGGTTAATTCTTTGAATGATGCATGACGTGCAATGCTTACTTGGACTTGTGAATTTCTATTGAATCTTCATAAGAGAACTATTCTCAAGTAGCTCCTCCGCTAACTTGGTCGATGTGCAAAGACAACTTGAAATTGGAAGCAGAGGCAAAAAAGGTTTTCTACATACAAAGTCTGCTTTTACTATAGTTCTCATTTTGATTCATTTAGACTTTTCTGAACCATTCATTTATGGAGACCGATGCTTCAAACTTCCTGTTAGAAACAATCCTATTGCAAATTAAAAAAGAAAAAGACTCCATTCAATTGTATTCTACTTAAAAAAATTTGGTTACCAAAACTGACTACAAAATTCAAGATAAAACAATTTCATTGCTATATGGACTCATTTTAAGAATGAAACTACTTACTTTAAGACACTTCTCATCAAGTGATTGTAGACATAGATCACAAAAATCTTAAATGTTTCATGTTATCTTGTGTTTTGAATCATTGTCGAACTTGTTGGAAAATGTCATTCTCTCACTTTGACTTCATCATCACATGTTACCCGAAGAAACAACAAAAGTAATTAAATGACTTGTCTTGAAGATCATATTTAGTACCAAAAGAACGAGAAGCAACACATGAATAACAACAAACAATTTTACTTAAATCTAAAGAATTCCAACTTTGTACAACAACTATAGCAATGCTTCTTGACTCATTATTTCTTGACCAATTCCATACAACATTGGCTTTGTACCCTCTAGTTCTTCACATTAAATGTTGCTTTCATAACAACTGCAAAAAACTTAAGTTTTGTAATAACCTCTTATATTTTTTAAAAAGCTTGTATATTTCAAAAAGTTCCTTATGCCTTTGAGTTCTTCAAACTCATCATGATTTTTCAACCATTAGACATTTTAGGTTCAACAAGACATGAAAACTTATATTTCGAGGTTTATGATGGTCTCAAGTGTAGAGGGTTGTCAAAGACTTTGTGCTTTTTCATGACACTTGTTCAAGATTCAAGAAATCAAAAAATTGACCATATAGACTCTTGCAACTATTATCTATTTTCAACTAGTCATGGTCTTTAGTTACTATATGTTTCATCATTGACTTACCACCATCAAGTTTTTTTGATATTGCATATCTTATTGAGGACCACTTAACAAAAATGACATTTTTTGTCCCTTGCAACAAAACAACCACTAGAGAAAAAACAACCTCTTCTTGAACATCTATTGATGTCATAAATTGTTGGATGATATCATCTTAGATCTAAGACCTTTATTCAACTTCCTTTTGTTTTTCAACTTCAAACTTATGGTCAAATTATATATGTCAATCAAGTATTAGAATAGTATTCGCATTGTAACATCAACTATCAGTAAGACAATAAGACTTTATATTTGATATTGACTAAATTACATATAACAACACCATCCATGCCTTAATTCAATACAACTTATTTCATTCCAATTATAGATATCATCCAATATTCAATTTATTGTATTTTTCAAAGATAGACAATTCAATAGTTGAAGACTTATCAACACAATTATTAAAACTCTAAGAAACTATAAAACTTCATTTACCAAAAGCTCAAGATTATTATAAGGCATTAATAGATGTGTTCTAAAAAGAATCACCTTCATTCCAAATCAATGAAAAAGTTTGGTTGCTTTAGTGTAACATTAGGACTAGTTGATTATATGATAAATTAGACTATTGTCAATTAGGACCATTTTCTATTCAATGACAAATCAATGCAATTGCAATTATAGGTTGGAATCTATGAAGTTACATTCAGTTTTCCATATTTCTCTCTTTGAACCATATGAAGAGCCAAATGTACCAAACAAAACACAATCACCACCACCTTTCATTGAAGTCAAGAACTATAAAGAATATAAGGTGGAGAAAGTATTAGATCCATGATACAAATAGAGTAAGTTGGTATATTCTATAAATTGAAATGGATAAGATATCAACAAGTATACAAAGGATTAGCAACAAATGTGATTAGTGGGTTCCAAAAGGTATAGGAATTTCATTGGTTCAACAATAACTTCTACTAGAAGCTTTTACTTTAGTACCCAAGGTTGTACATAAAGGAAGAGAGTTGTCAAATAATAGCAAGAGAATTCACCCTTTATTCTTAATCTCAATGGCTTTATTTCTTTTCATTTAGTCCTCAAATTGCCTCTACCATACCTTTAGGTCAAGGTAAGTGGAAAATAATAATTCTTACCTCTAAAGGACCAAGGCCTTGTTTCTACAATAAAAACACACTCAAAATTGCCATTTTATAGCAAAGGGTAAAAAAATAGAATTATTTTTGCCCATCTAACCCTAGGATCTCACACCTAACTAGTATGAAAATGTGTGGAAAAAATTTCAGAAATTTTGACAACACAAATTGCAAGACATTTGCGTTTAAAGTGAAAAAACAAGTTTTTCAGTACATTATGGGACTAGATTATTTAACTTTTAACCTTCTTAACTTTAATTTTTTCCACTACAGAGTTTTGAGCTTTAAAATCTATATGGTGGAGAATTGAGTCAAGAGTCAAGGAAAAAATACCCAAAAAATTGATTTTTCTTCTCTAAAAAATTGTTAAGTAGAAATAGGTACAAAATAGAAGAAAAATCTAAATTATTCATATCTCTATGATGGAATTAAAATGCACTTATCCCAATGGTGAGATTTTTCTATCAAGAAAATAAAACCATGTGGATTTTTTTTTAAATTGTAAAAATTGCATTCAAAAATGAATCATACAAGTTATTTTTTCAAGATGATGCTCTAATTGCCTAAAAAACAAGATTATCCACAACTTTCTCATAACAAATCCAAATGGAATGAAACAAATCTTTCTATATAGATAAAACCATAATCTATGAAGAAAAAAATAAAAATAAAATAAAATTCAAATTTTTGTATTTTTTTTGCTGCCCCCTTCCCCTATGTTGAGCTTATTTGGGCATAACTCTTGTTTCCAAGCATTGAATGAAAAAAAAATTAATATTCCCACAAAGCTAATTAATGTTTCTCTCTTCATAAAAAGTTTCAAAAAATTAGGACAAGAATTGAGATTGTAGGTACCTATCCAAAATCCCATTTGTTCCTTGAAGGGACAATGGCCCTTTAGGGGTAAAGAAAGTCCTCCCCCCTAATAGCGATCTAGAGAAATTGTCGTATTCAAAAAGAATTAAATGATCAAGTTATTGTAAACAAATAAAATGTCCATTGTTAGCTAGAAAGTCCAAAATGAAGTCTACTTACCATTTGCCATCAAGAATTTTTTTTATGGCAAAGTGTAGTAGGTACTTTGTTGATATGTAGTAAAATCAATGGCTAGAGAGTTTGTTTTAATAATAAAATCCATTGTCTTGTATGAATCCTCAAAAGAAATTGGATAATTTGAAGATGAGAGCTTGATCGCTTATTGTCAAAACTTAAAAATTGTGTTCAAAGCAAAATTTCAAACCTCATTTTGGCATAGTAGAATAATCTTTTTCAAGACACTTTGAACTGGAGTGGAAAATGAAGTTGAATGTCATCTCCCAAAATTCATTTATGATTTCAAGACTCCCCCCAAAAGTTATGGACAAAATTCAGAGAGAATGTTTAAAAATGTCAAGAAAATGTCCCTTCCAACTCTTCTATGAATTTTGTTCATAACTTTTGGGGGGAGTCTCAAAATCACAAACAATTTTTTGGAGATGAAATCCAACTTAATTTTCCACACTAGTTCAAAGTGTTTTGAAAAAAGTTATTGTCTATGACTAAATGAGTTCTAAAATTCTACTTCAAACACAATTTTGACTTAACTATGAGCTGTTGAGCTCCTACTAATTCTAATTTCCAAATCCCACAAAGGTTATTTTACCTCCTACCACCCCTCTTGTGTAAAGAGCTTCTGTTCTCAACTCTTTGTATATCATATTAAGTGGCTTGTGAAACCTAATGCATAATATGTTGAATTTTTTATAACAAAATCTTGGATTTTCTTAAAATTAAATTATAAAATGCCAGACCTACTTTGAAACATTTATTAATTATTTGGCATCAATGTGTTGACTTTGCCCTAATAGTATGGTAGTAGTTTATTCTCTAACCTCAACACATCTAATTGGAAAGTTTTTAGAAAGTCATTAGACCTAGACTCTCAATTAGAAGTTAAACTTCAATTTTCTTTATCACAACTTTTCAAGCAACTACTCCAATCCTTTGATCCTTAGCAGCTATAAGAGCACCCTAAAAAAGAAGCTAGATCCTCCAAGCAATAGAAAAAATGGCTCTAAGGGTAAACCAATCCATATGCACATCCTTGAAGAATTACTTAAAAGACAAATGTTTAAATTTGTCTCCTTGTCATAGTAAGCCTTTTAGTCCCCTTGAATTTTGTAATCTTCTTTTTTTAATAGGACTTCCTTGATTTTAGTTATGAATTCAAAATTTTCAAATGTGATCATCTATAGTAAATAATAATTTTCAATTCTCATCCTAAGATGAAATGTTTTGATGAGTGTAAGGATTGGTTTTTTCACCTTGTTCCATAGAAACTACGTCCATTTCTATGCTTGCCAAACAACAAATTTTCTTTTGATGGTTTCTCTCTATAGTCCAATCTCATCTATACACGAAAGACAAAAATATAGGAATTTTGAAGTTATTTTGGACAACACTTCATCAATTCCATCCAAGTAAATATAGGGGAATTACCAAATCATTTCTACAATAATTGCTCTATAATCCAATGCTATTTTATACTATTCTAAACTAATTTTATTCAGTCATGTTATATAATTTATGATAATGAATAATGTTTTTCTAATCCCCAAATCCTTCAAAAATTCGTACACTTTGTTGTATAGGTTACATTTTTTTTGAAGGTGAACCTACTGAAAAACTTACATTAAGGTTTTTTTCACACTACATTCTAAGTCTTGTTTCTTGAAGTTCCACTTGAATGCCCCAAACCAACTTTCTTGGATTGTAGAGGGAGAATACAAAATATTGTTTGTAGGACCTAGAACTACGTAGTGCGAAACAAGTCAAAAAGTCAAAAAACCCATCTTTTGTGGCACTTTTTGCACAAAATCTACATTGGACAGATTTATTCACAACATCAACTCATGTAGGCATTGATTTTGTGTTAATTTTTCATATTATATAGAAATTAGTACCAATCAATGAGACTTGGAGCCAAAATTGGGTTTCTATTTTCACCAAATCCAACTCGGGCTTCAAATTCCACTTGTTTAGCACCAAAAACTCCACAAAGCCTTGCCATTTAAGCATTTTTGAGTGCATTGTACCTTGAGCCTTGAGACATTGTGAAAAAACCTAAATCCCCATTTTCAACTCTCCACCAACTAAGATTTTGATAATGGATGTAGAATATAGTGAGAAATGCCCGTCTTCACCATTGCCACTTATAAAAGAAATCGCAAAATGACTACACAAAATAGTGAAATTAGGTTGCCCCACACTAATTTCTTGACATTTGGTAGTACATTAGTATTGTACAAGAATGTACTACTTTTGAATTAGGTTTTGTTATAATTCGGACTAATGAATCTCCATATGTACATATGGAAATAGTTGTAGAAATATTTGTTAACTATGATGGCTAGTAAAATAACTTTCTTGATGTAACTTATCCCCTCAAGGTCCAAGCAGTTTCTTTACTTTTTGACAAGTTTGAACTTTGATTGACAATATGCATTGTACATCAAGCTTATTACATGATGTCAATTGTACTTTTGAACTTCCCCATTCAATACGAACATCATAATATAAAATTCACTTAGATATACTTCTTAGAATGTAGGAACATGAAGTTTTAATTTTGACCTGTTCAACATGCTCCTTGGGCCTTGAGGGGTTAAGGCAACCTAATTTCCCTATTTTTGTGTCTGCTCGGTCCCTCCCCGATTTTCGGATCTTTGTAGCCGTTCGATCTCAGCAGCTTTCCATCAAGGGTGCGCATCACCCGGCGGTCCCTCCCCCCGCCGGGCAGGTATATCGCAGCGATTGGTCCATCGAAGGGTCTTGAAGGGCCCTGCCTTGCACTGCATGAGCCATGAGGTGCCCTCCCACTCTCCTCCTAGTCTCCCAGTCTCCCACGCAGGCAGCCAGGCAGCCACCGGCCAGCCCTGTTTGCGGACACCCAACTATTTTTGTTCCTCCCCATTTGCGTCTCATTCTCCGTCGTCATGCCCCGTTGTATCGGATGTGTGATCGGAATTCCGAGTTTCCACATTCCTGATCGAGCTTCCTGTTGTTTCTATGGCCAGAAATATAGTTACCCCGGAGATTGAAGTTGAAAGTGGAGAAACTTGTATCCTTTCTTGGGCTGCATGGAAATTGAACAGGCTGGGTCAGTTGGGATGAGAATGGGTTCGCCAGCAGGCACATCGAAGGGACCGAGTTCGTTATTGTCGGCTTCGAGAATCCAGACTATCCACGAACAAAAAGCACTCCGACTAGGCACCGCGCTTCGCTTACAGTAGTTGCAGAAAATACATCGACGGGTCTTTCGCATTCTCGGGAGCGCCCTAGCGTGCCCTCTATGCTAAGCGCATGCCTATTATCGTCACTAACCGAATTACAACTGGACATCGTTACTATGACTAAACATAAATTACTTTTACTATTTCTTAGTGTCATCTGAAAGATGATTCTAAAGCACTTTACAATGCAATAATTGGACATTGTATGAATATTAAGTCATACAATTTCAAAGTATTGTCTGTAGGTGTACTAAAAAGCCACAATATGTTCTCCTAAACTCTCATGTTCTAATTGTATCATCAATATCTAGGTTTTCGTGTCACATTTTGGTCCAACCATAGATGTTGTATTCTTGGCAGTGATGATTATGGGTATACAAACCTTCCACTTCTCCAAATATGAAGTAAGGCCAAGCAAAAAAGTTAGACTATTTCATTTGCTATAATGACATTTACTTGTCTCAATGGAAATTGGCCCCTTTTCTTTCGTCCAATCTTCCTTTGCTTCCCTGGGAAGCCAATTAGTTTCCTAGCCTCTCTTGTTTTCTCCTTTTTTACACTTTACTGATAGACTACTATTGATTCAAAGGAATTGAGCTCCTTAATCTACACCATTACTTTCAAAAAGAAAAGAAAAAATCAACCCCAAAACATAATTATAATTGAGAGTTAACCCTATAATGTCATGGAGGACTTAAATTGTCAAAAGCATGATCTCCGAGGTTTGAGTAGAAACAATGAATGTAATTATTCTTCTAATCAAAGGATTAATTTTTGGCAAGTGATCAAAGTATTGGGTGCATTGTTTTATGGATTGAAGGAAATTTTTGTTGATAATGGAGAACATCTTGCGGAGGACAAAAAAAAGTACAATGAATGGCTTTGGGGGTTATTGTAAAAACAAAGTCTAATGTACCTCCATAACCATGAGTAATTTTTGTCTCAATACCTTAGTGATAGGCCTCTGCCTTTTGACTAAGTTGTCCTAATAAATTTTTTAGTACGAGTAATATGCAGTGACCAGTATGGATCAACTTTGTGACTCTTCCAAGTGTGTGCAACTGTGCATCTGGTAATATAATCTGTGTGGACCAATTCAGTACTGACCCTGGTTGCTCATCTGCAAATATCTTCACATCTATTGATTTTTTTTATATGTCTCTTTACATGTATTATTCTTGTTATTCTGAAAGAAAAATCAGTATCCCTACTGTACGAAACCACCGGAGGTATCTTGTGGGCGGGGAAGCTTGCCACGTGCTTTCCAGTTGCATCCCCAGACAGACCGCAGTTGTCGGTGGACGTGGCAGCTATTGAAGTCGGATCTGAAAGTCAATTCTTCGAGCATTGACAGAACAATCCGAAGAAGTAAGTTAATTCGAGTTCAGCAGTTCAGCAGTTCAGCAGCAACAGACTGAGAAACTTTGAATAGAAGTGAGACGTTCATATGGGGCCAATATAATAAAATTGAAGGTAATAATTTGAATATAATAAAGTGGATCATATGTATATCATATACTATTGTTGTGGCAGAGGAGAAGCCAATTTTCTTACACCGGGACAGTCTGGCAGGAGGCTTTGAATCGATACAGTACAGAAGGGATTCAACTGAACAGAAGACTTGAAGCTGGTGACAGGGCAGGGCCTTCGCTTTAGCTCTTAAGTTAACAATCCCACAGGCTGGGGTTTCTGAGTTCTGACCCAGTTTGATTCAATGCTAGTGAAAATTTCAGGTCAATTGACTGACGATCTCTGACTTCCACACACGGAGACCAAGCTTTTTCCCACTATTGTCGATGATGCTGGCTGGGTTTCTTCACTGTCAGGGTTGCACATGTAAACATCAATTTGGGGACTAAGTTACCGGTAGTAAGCTTAAGTTAGATGCTTCTGAAGTCCACATTTCCTACTGATAGAAGGTAATGTGTTGAGTAAGTCTCCCTTTCTAGCAAAAATATGTAATTTAAGTATCACTCTCTCTTAGTGTCTCACTCGGAGTCACTCGTGGGACCTTCAATGTACAAACTCTAAATATACGTCAATCCTATTGAATGGTTTGGGAGTTACTCTCTCTAGTGACGGTAGATAAAATAGCCTCTCGGAGGTAGTAAGATGAACACCTCCAGTTATTCTTTATTGAGCTCAAAATCATTGGATTTTATTGTAAAATGCCATTATTGTATTGTAGCTACCCAAGTGACAAAAAATTGCCAAAATTGGTTGCCTCCATTGACAAATTTTTGGAAGCTACCATCATGAAATACAAATTGTGGAAATGAAAGCCTCAAGCACCCCAAATCAAAATATGGAGATGAAATGAACTCTTTTAGTTCATTGTGTGCTAGTAATAGTGAGCATGATTGAATTGAGAATCATGAAGCAAATGAAAGAGTTTTAGGAACAAACTCGCACAATAGAAAGCTTGCGAATGAGAAATACTACTACTACAATATGCTATGTAAACCCATAATCAACATTGCTTGAAATGTGAAACAATTATTTGGACCAAAAAGTGTCATTTTTTCATAGATATTGATTCCACAAGATGTACACAATCAAAACATGAAAATTTTGAGAGCTTGAAATTGTTTTTTGGTACACCTAGAGACAAGACTTTGAAACTTCATAACTTCTTTTTGTTGTGTCCACAAAATGCTTTGTCAAGTGCGTCGGAATCCTCTTTCACTTGCCAATAAAATCTAATAAAAAAACTTGTGTTAAATATTAGTAACTATGTTCGGTTGGAATTAACGACGATAAAAGGAGCACACCTTGGTGGAAAATAGGAAATCATGTTCTGTTCCAGGCGCCCAGTCAAGGAGTCATCTTCAATTAGGATGGAATATGTTCGTAATTACTAATTCAAATCAAGAAGGTGCTCCCTGGTTGCATTGGAAATGATTTCCTCTGGTGCACTGAAGTCATAGAAGAAACTAGTCATTATTTCCTTCAGAGGTTTTACTTTCATATCACTAGACACAGACTTGTAAGAAACTTTTTGGAACCAACTGAACATAAGATGGAATGCAAGACCCACATTGATGTAGACAAAAGTCCAAGATGTTGCAAAGTAAGTTAGTATTGAGAATTATATCAATGTGATGGTGCAGTAATTGCCTTCAAGAGCTCCTTGCTTTTGTCTGGAGTCGTAACATTATTCAACATGGTTGGAAGTTCTCCACGATACAATCCAAGAGGTAGAATATTTTGTTTGTTGTCAAGCGCTAAGATTAAACAAACAAGTCAAGAATCCAATATTGAAAAGTTAGCACAAGTAGGAAAAAATCAAAGAAAAAGATGACACAGTGTTTTAATCAATGTTGAAATATGGATCAGAAATAACACCCCAGCTCCATTGCTGAATAATGTGGTAGTTGGTCAAAAGCTTCACCTGGGCCTTTTTCAGGTCTGAATAAATTGTGTGAAATGTCCAAACAGATAAATTTGAGCATCAAATCTTGTTACCTGTGACTGGCACTGAGAATCTTTCACAAGGTGTCAGCTCGTGGAAGTCAGTCAAAATGGTTTCATTGACCTCTTCCTTTGACTGTGGTCAGCAACTAATGTCTATTGGTCTGCAATCCGAAGTCGACTCGCAGTTCCTCACTGTAGTGGACTGCTTGTGAAAATGGAGACTTGAAACTTTTGAAATGGTGGAAGTAGGAGACTTGTAGAGATTATGCTGAAATAGGAGGAGTAAATTTGCAACAATGAGGAAATTGTCATCTGCGCTGCAACCTGGGCAAATTATTTTTGTTAGAGCTGGAAAAGGTGATTCAGTTTTGTCGCAGGTACAGTGTGTGCACCTATAGTCAACACTGCCGAAATGCAACACCTACATTTGAACCAAAAAGTTTCACTTTTTTTTAGATATTGATTCCACAAGATGTACACATTCAAAACATGAATATCTATGAGAATCTAAAGTTGGTTTTTAGTACACCTAGAAACAATACTATAGAACTTCATAACTTATTTCTATTGTGTCCACATAATGCATTGTCAAGTGAGTCAGAACCCTCTTTCAGTTGCAAATAAGACCTAATAAAAAATAACTTAAGCTTAATAATAATAACTATGCTCAATTAGTGTCCATTATATATGCATACCTTAATCCATACTCTGTTTATTGAGAGGATGATTTGAGGTTCTGCTGATGTTGTCTACCAAAGGAGCAATATGTGACAGGCGCTGAGATCTCAAAATTTTGAACTGATTTGGAAGAGAGGGTCATGTTCAATAACCAACTCTGCAACCCTCACACGTACTTCACCAAGTTTGGATTATCGATGAAAAACTGTGCCAGCCTTCAGAAGAATTTGAAATGATCCAACTTAAGTGTTCACGAATGAAGCACAAATTTAAGCGATTGCAGGTCACAAATACCCAATCAATTGGCATTCGAAATGAATATGCAGGTGTTTTTTTGTTTTTTTGTTTTGGGGGGGGGAGGGGGGAAGTCATGAACAATTATACGAATCTATATTTACCGAGTGGGCTCTGGAGAATTCCAGCAGTTCTGTACGATAACGCTTGTCGAACAGCTACAACTACTTGACGCCACTCACCCCAGATTCCTCACACTATATTAGAACTTTACATGCCCATCATCGAATTCCCAGTTTATATTCTTGTCGATGGAATTCTTTTCACAAATTTAGCTATCACATCATTCTGGATGAGAGCGGCCTCCCCATCCCAGGAAAAAGAATCCATATTTGTTGTGCGCCATCTCAGTCTCGTGTCTCATGTCCTGTAGTATGTACCAAAAGCGCAAAAAGAAAGAAACAGGTAGTAAGTTATTTGACGTATTGACCTCTCTCCCTGACGGAGTGCATCATGCTCTCTACAGGGAAAGTCCGGTTTCCGAATCTGTTTTGGAGAGAGGTGAGCTCTTACGATTAGTAAAGAACATGACATTGTTCACTAGTACTCTCTGCTCCCTCAAACTTCGAGGAAGATCGAGGTATCCAGGAAGGAATGTCATCCTAACCTCCCAGGTTCAAAACCAAGGAGAATCAGTCTCTTGCTTTCGGAAGGAAAGGTCTTGAGCCTTCTACAGTGCATTTGAGACCACATGTCATTTTTCACAAGCTTATGAAAACTTTGATGTTTAATCTTAACCCTTAAACAACATACCCAACCTCATGGATTGGGTTTCGAAGGAATCTTGAGTCGGACGGGCTTAGGTGAGTAGTTGCCAGTCAAGCTAGTCTCATTCAAGCAAAAAAGGCAAAGAATCAAATAGCGAGAGCTCTTAGTTCAAATGATTGGGAGTGGAAGGATGTGCATGCAAATCCGTTAGTGTTCTCAAGCTTGTCCAAAGCATTGTCCACAAAAGCAAAATTTGAAAAGCATTCTTGAAAATAGTACTCAAATCACAATGGGGGGCCTATGCTTGAACCACTCAGAGCATGGGCAAGTGCTAGGGCCCCTCCTCTCCCATCCCCTCTACATCTTTGGGCATCGTATGTGGATTCCCCAAGGGTTGCCCATCAGACATCCAAATCTTGTTTTTAAGAGTTAATAAGGTCTAAGCATCAAAATAATAAATGTCTATTGCCAACCCTCATCTTCACCTTGAAAATAAAATTTTATTTTAAGTTTAATTTAGAAAGTGAAGTTTATGAAGACTAGTATTTGATTCAATTTTCAAATACCAAATATAAAATATATTGCATTTCAAAGTTCTGTAGCTCAACATCCAAGCTACCCTACTTAAATGTTCACCTCTATAATTCCAAAATCTGAATTAAAATTTTGTATATAATCATGCCCACATACAATAATTGGTTCCTTGCTCAAATTAAACAATTTTTTAAAGATTTAGAAATTCTAAAATATCACTAGGTTCATATTCTCCAAAATAATCTGTAAATTTCAAGACTTGTAGGAAAACTATGTTTTGTTTGCATAAACAATGTTTTCTTACATAATCTACCTTAAATAGTTAGATATAAAGGATTAACCCTAGAAAGATGTTGAGGCCAAAAAATGGCTAATGGGTGACTTTCAAGATTATTGTAGAAATGAAGAATGCATGTAATGGTCCATAAATCAAATCATTTTTGGTAAAGTACCTTAGTGATAGGTCTTGTTTTTTCAAAGTTAAGACAAGAAACATGTAGATAAAATACAAATTGGAAACATCCATGGAGTAAGTGCATTTAATAATAAATAGTGTACATCCATATCATTCTAAACTAATTAATGCCTATTGTTATAATATTTAAGTCAATTCAAAAATTAAAGGAATAGAATAAGAAAAATCGAGTTTGCAAGGTGATTTTGTCTTTATCTGGCAACTTTGAAAGTTGTAGTAGAGACAAAGTGAAATATATCCCATTCAATAAGTTGCAACATTGCAAAATCAAACATACATTCAATTTAAAAAAACTCCAAAGGGTTTGGAGCCTTTCTTCATCCTACTTGTAAACAAAAGAAGAAGATTGAATAAATTTGAGCATAAAATCAAAATTCAAATAAAAAGAAGGTAATATGTCAAATGTATGTCAAATGTAATAATGCCCTTGAAAAAAGACTCTATTTGATCATTGTGTAAGAAAAGGAAGGGAAGGGATAGCAACCCTTATGTAAGGACACTATACAATATAGAAGGTTTGCAATGCATTTTAGCACTAGTTTTGCACTAAGGCCCATGTCCTAGAAAATTCTCAAATTTTGATTGGTAGAAAAGTGAAAATTGGGACTTGGGGCTTCTCTAGGACTCAAAACTTCATTCAAGTCTCAAGACTCAATGTATTAATAAATGCGTGCATGGCATCCCTTTCTTAGAGGCCAAGGACTTAAATTTTTAGTTGGATCTAGTAAAAATCAAGCTGAAAAGACCATCTCAAACTCCAAGTTGAATTATTATTTTGTACATAATATGAGAAGAATAACTCTAACATCAAGTAACCATGCAAATCAATTTCATTTGAAATCTATCCATCCATTCAAAACTGACCAAAATAAATGGACTTCAAAACTTTTTGATCCATTTATTGACATAAATTTGACATATATCATTATACAAAAAGAAATTGGAACATATACTTGGAATTTTGGTTTTCACACTACAAAGCTTCAAATCCTATACAAAATATTTTTTTAATCCTTTCCTACAACCTCAGTTGGGCTTTGGCCTTCTACCTTGATTGGAGTAGTAAGACATAGTAAGAGCAAGCCATTAGCAAAAGATTAGAATTTTAATAATAAAAAATAGGATATACTACACCTTTTTTAAGAATGAATGAGGTGTGGAGTGGAAAGAGGAGCCCAATCGGAGACCTTCTCCATAAAGGTGTAACTCCCCTTTTCACCATGTGAAGAATGCCAACTTAATAATATTAGGGATTGTCACACCTTCACTACTCGCTTCTTCTCCTATGAATGGGGACATAATAGCACCAAATATTTTTCTTTTGTAAAGAGTTCTCCACATCCATTATTCTCCTCCAAAGGTGAATAATGGACATGGAGAACTCTTCACAAAAGAAGAATATTCCTTCTCAGTTGGTTCCTTGTTTTACAATGCCATCACTTTTGTATAACTTTTAGGAATTCATACAGTCCTTTAGCTCCATGTTTTTCTCATTCTTCAAAGAATTTTTGTACAATGAAGAAAGTGTGACAACCCCTACTCTCCACAACTTCTCAATCTTCACTTTTTCTCAAGCTTCACACCCATTCTTCACCTTTAGAGAAGTAAAGAACCTATCAATTTTCAGAGAATCTTGAAGGAGAGTGACCCATCTTCATTCTCTGAAGACTGAGAATGCGGAGGTATGACAACTCCTTGTGCCTGAATATTGTGCCTGAATAGGCGTGGTAAACATGATGCAATATCACTATGTTTTTGGTTTGATTTTAAGAGGAGGGTCATGCAACGGAGCCCGAACAAGTTCCAAAGATGCATACCTTATATGAAAGGTTTCACAAGATGCAAGTATTGGGTATCTTCTCTTGAAACAATCCACAATCTTATAGCATCCAGACTGGTGAGGATCCAAAGCCAAACCATGAACCAGTTAAAGTTTTAGGAGGCTAAGTGCAGGATACCCAGAGTCTTTTTTAGGATCAATCTGTAAAGAAATATCCTGCTGAGTATGAATACCAATCAATCACAATCGCCCGAAGTTTTATGTAGACACTTACTTGCTCACTATCACAGCTGTAAGAACCTGTGATCGTTATATTAAGCAAACTGATCCTTTTTGACCTAAATTCATGTCATATCCCTCATTTCCTCCAACCGATTATTGCCCCCGCCATTGATTGCCCATAGCATTCAAATCACTCTTCACAGCATCAAGAAAACTAGAACATTCAAGCGATGAAATTTTCTGAAGTTCACGACCAATACACAAAGAGAACACAATCCAAAACTATCGTTTTCAATTCCATTACAAGCGATGTAACTGCATACAGCCATGCACACTTACCAAAAGAGGGTTACAGCTTAGAAAAGGTAATATAAATCAATGAGCACGTACCATCTCCTAGGTCAAAAACAATGGCAGCGTTCTAAATAACCTCTTGAGGACCAAGGACTCATGGTTTCAAAATAACCAATTCAACCTATCACGTTTTGAAAATCACCAGTTTGATTGATCATATTCAGATGAGGCAAAATTTTATATCATCTAAATCAATGAAGAACATTGCATGTGTTAGTCCAAAAACAAAATAAAAACGGACCAAAGGAAGTGTTTACATGGTCAACTCATACTTGCTGGAAAAACATGAGGCCAACTTTGGGCTTGGTGGTCCTTTAGTGGGTTGATCCTACACGTCAAGCGCGAGACAGGAGATTGAGATTCCCATTCTATCCGCCCACATTGAATAATGTGGCGTTTCTACATGCAATCAACTGCTTCGTGTACACATTATGCATCACATGAGGTAGCGAAGATATCTGATTAACAGAGCATATACTGAATTACCGGCATTCACCGCTAATGTTAAAACAGCAAGAATTGAAGACCGATATAGACCAATAACAGGTTTAATGATGGATTGTGGAGAAAAATATCACTATGGCATCACCAGACTGACTGATGTAAGCGAGAAGGACAACAAGACAAGTTCAAAATCAAGCAAAATATGTTCCAGATTCACTTCCATCAGGCAACCCCAATATTGTTCAAACCCGTGATTCGCCAGACAAAGCGCTAATACGTTCGGACTCTTCTTACCCTACTCTCATAGCTCAAGGTTTATCCTAGAAGCGAACCTGGTATATTACATCGTCCCGACTGTATATCCCGCATGTGCTTCACCTGTACAATCAAAGAGACTCGACCTCATGCTTCTGATCGGTAAACTCCACTCCTACCACTAATCGGTCTGCTATTACCTGCAACAAACAGAAACCGGCTTATTCAATTAGAAGCTACGAGGACAGCAATTGTGATATACCCACCCACCCTCCATAAAGCAAATTAACGCAATCAACCAATTTCAAACCATAATACAGAGTTCAAAAAATTATAGATTATAAAAATCATAATTTTAAAAACATGATTTACAAGGGGTCAAATTTAATATCACCAAAATCAGTGGAGAGAACACGCCTGTATTGATCAAAAACACATAAAAATTGATCTACGAAAATTTCCATATCACCTACTCGAACTCCTATAAATTATATGGGGGCCAGTCTGGGCGTCTTGGTCCATCGCAGCTCACACATGCAATGCAGCTGCATATCCTTCGAAACAATGTCCGGAACGTCGAACTACGTCAAAAATAGAAAATCCAAAAACTCTACAGGATTTCAGTCATAAGCGAACAACCCCAAACGAGGATAGCGAACACGTACTCAAGGTATAGGTCCTTGGATTCACCCCTGCTTTTTCATTGAAATAAGGTGGGCACCTCCACTTTGAGGACTCTTACACACAACTATTATGTGCAAATATCTCAGACCAAGACGATTCAATAAACTACCATACCAGCTTCCGCATTTCGTACCAGTTTGCAACGCATTCCGAGGATAACATAGGATACAAGAATTTGGTAGCAAGGACGACATACCGGTAAACAGACTCTGTACGCTTCGACATCTGACATGACAGCCTGAAAATTGGGCTCCTCGTGCAGTGGTCGAGTGCTTCCGCCGCATTCATAGACGCCTCCTCCTTCCGAGATCCGCAAACATCTCCCCATTTGGGGTCAATTCCAACGCCAAGCTCGACTTCCCTACCCTACGCCAGCATTGGCACTAGAGCCTCACTGACTTCGCAGTCACTCTCATCCGTTGCCATGAAACATTTATGTTTGCTCGACATCGCTCACGTCCTGACTCCGTGTCCAGGGTCTGCCACCACAAGCTGACCTCCCCTTGCCAGCCATTTTCGTTGGCCGCAGGCACAGAAAATTGCCTGCAAGCTATTCAGTCTTCGGAATCTCGCGTGAGGGTGGCAGCAGACGCGGGAGGAGGGGTCGAAAACTTCGTCACCTGCACAGATTGCCCAGTCACCTTCTGTAGAAACGCAATCAACGCAGCATCTCTGGTCGCCGCAAGGGCATGCTCTTGCAACCGAAGCTCGTGCTCCTGTGTCCATCGCGTCGCTTCCTGTTTCCTCCACTGCTCCTCCTTCGCCTGCCTCTCGAGTTCGATCCTCTCCATCGACTCGAAGAACTTCCGTTGCATACTCTCCTGCTTTTCCACCAGCGTCTTCAGCATGGACTCCATCACGTCCAGCTTGGGAGTTGTCTCCGACTTCCCCTCCAATTTCCGCTTCTTCTTGATCTTCTTGTCTTGCGTGTCACACAACGGACCGTCGTAGTCATCGTCAGACGACTTCGAGAGAGTCGCTGCGGCGCTCACTTCCGACGGCCGCTGGGCAGACACATTGAGATCCTCCGCGGGGGAGATTCCAAGAGGCGGACCGGCGCCTATCAACAAAACTGCAGCTGCTGTGTCCGTTTCCACTTGGGTTGTAGTTTGCTGACCCCCGAAAAGCGCATCCAGCTGCGCGAAGAATCGATAGCTTTTCCCATCTTGCCGCCCCGCGCGACCATCCTTGGACTTCTTGTAATACTTGTGGATGTTCTCGAATTTCTCCTTGCACTTCTTGCCGCTGCGTTGGTAGCCTTGGTCCGCAAGCTTTCTGCGGGGTTCCCAAACCCTAACTAATCAGACTAAAATTCATGACATTTCGGGTGGCATTGCGAGAACTGCAAGTTGGGAGGGCTGATCGCTTACCTCGAGACCTCGTCCCAGAGAGGACCCTTGACGCCGGAGTCTCGAAAGTTCGCATCCATCTCAGACCGGATCTGGATGAGTGCCAGCGTTTCCGCTCTGGGCCACCGGTTACCACCTGAGCCACGGCCTTCCTCCTCCAGTCCTTCGTCATCTTGCTGCGCAGACAACAGGAGCTTGCTGTAATTCGTTGGGGATGGGCGGCTCGCGATTGGGGATGGCACCTCCGGGGAGTCGGGATCACCCAGCCCTAACTGCTTCACCATTTGCTCCTGTGCATGCTGCTGTTGCTTGGCCTGTTCCTCCTGCTGTTGCTGCTGCTGCAGTTGCTGCTGTTGTTGCTGTTGCTGTTGTTGCTGCTGCTGGAGCTGGATTTCCTGGTGAGAAGCAGTCGGTGGTTGCTGCTGCTGGTGCAGCTGAACCAGCGGATGTGGAGCATGTTGCGAATGCTGCTGCTGCTGTGCGTGTTGCTGATGCTGCTGCAGATGTTGCAGATGGGGGGCATGAGCGCTCTGCGCTTGGTGAATTTGCTGCTGATGCGCTTGCAAGGACGGGTGGGTGAGATGCGACCCATAGTGATGCTGGTGTTGAGCTTGCAAGTGATGAGCGAGGTGGTGTGGGTGATGAGCCGTGTGCGGATGGCTGGAAGGGGGAGAGAGGGAAATGTTTTCATGAGAGATGGAGAAGATATGCGGCGGAGGCGCTCTCGCCACTAGGAACTGTGGCGAGTCAGAAACGCCATACTGGCCAGTGCTCTGCATCTTACTATTCCCCAACCCAGACACACCCACGGAATAAAAACTAATTATCCTACAACCGACACAACCCGACGGACGGAAGAACTCAATCTACCACAAGGACAACGTCACCCAAACCCACCCCCGTCCACCCCATCGCGGTCCCCGAACACTCAAACATCCCAACACCGGACGCAGCTTCCGAAAGATCCCCACCCCAGGAACCTGAACAACAGCACCAGCAGCGCCGCCAAACTGAACCCCCACCCCACAGTAACTTGCAAAAAACAATCCTCAAAATCAATTGAAGGCAGGTCCCCCCGAAAAGATTCACGGGCAAGGCGGGTGGTTTTGACAAACGGCAGGGGGTAACTTAGTCTCCCTGTGTTTCTACTCTCTCTGCAAAACCTCCCAAACCCAGAATAAAAGCACGCCTCCAATGAATCATAAAATAACTCCACTGGCAGGAAAAAGGCCCCGCCTGTGCTTCTGTGGCTGGCTGCTGTTGCAGAAGAAGTCGCAGAGATCACCAGGCAGGCTCTCAACCACTCTCTCTTTCTATCCCTCTCTCTCTCTCCGTCTTCAGTCTCACCTGTTTCCTCTTCCGCCCATCGCCACGAAGATCGGTTAAGCTACTACTCCCGCGTAGGGCGGCGGTAAATCGCTCGCGTCTTAGTTTCCTCTTCACACGACGACGCTGAACGCCTCGCCACGGACGCGACGGACGCGAGCGATGAGGGCGGTGGTACTGTGCTAGTGTCGGTCCGCGGGCTCCCGTGGCCGCCGCGGGAGGGGCCTACCACTGCGGCCCCTTGGGAGGCGTGAAGGGGCGACGCGAGCCTCCGTGGACTCGCCACCCTGTAGGCAAAAGAGTTTTCTTCTCATCGCAGGTCGGGCTGCCCGCCCGCACATGGGAGCGCTAGACGAACAGAGAACAGAACCTGGACCGACCCCAGGCAGGCACTCAGCCAGTGGATGAGGGGACGGAGGACCACTCAGGTATATTACTGGAGGGTCTTGTTTAATACTCCGTATCTTGGAAAACAAGACTAAAAGGACATCACCCATTTCCGATCAGCCTCTCATTCTCGTAGTTACGCTGCTCCATTTTCGATCAGATGAAATGTAGGTGACAGCTCATGCACCGCAGGACCCCTGGGGACAGGACAGCAAAAATGTTCAAGTGGTGAACATTGAAAGCTTACAATGATCACAACGTGTACATTGAAAGTCTTACATCAATTTGGAACCATCCTGTGGTTGGAAATAGGTTTGCCCACATATCAAGAATGGGACCAATAGAATCTTCACAAAAAAATTTGTGATAATTTTGCTTTTATGGGATAAATTTAGGAAATTATGAAATCCTTCTAAAAATCTATTTCTTTACACAGAAAAAAAATTCCTAAATTTTTTCCATGTTGCAGTTAGGCTGAATTACTTAACCCTTAAACATTGACGTGGACGTTTTGTGTCCAATGGATGACAAAGAATCTCTCTATGTAGGATAGATTAGCAACTATTCATCCTCCAATTTTTGTGAGAAAAAGGGTAGATCTTTTTCAGTAATATGACTTCCAATGAATATTTTTGGATTTTATGAAGTAGATGATGTCATACGGTTTCAAAAGGGAGGATTTCCATGGGCACCAGTTTGTCCTTAAAGGGTTAAGTGATCGGAAATGGGTGATCATCATGATAGACTCACTGTGAGTAGGACCCAATCCCAGCATAAGAGAATCTGCTCATGAAACGCCCAAGGTGGATCTGAATGTGTGAAATAAGCCGTTTCCCTCATTTGGACAATGTTCACAACTTTAACCCCTAAAGATTGAGGGGGGGAGGGATTCAGGGAGACATTGTCAAAAATTGTGGGTTGTGGGTATGTTATTCAAAAATGAAAATTGAAACTTTTTTTTGAAACTTCAACCAGACAAAACTTAAGTAAAGTATTTTTTTCTGAGTGTGGAAAAAATTTCAGACCATTTGACCGTGCAGATTGAAAGACTAAAACGTTTGAAATTAGAAAAAAAATGTTTTTTTCATTCTTGCAAAATAGGGTTAGCAGACTTTAGGCCCTTTTGGAGTAAAATTTTTACACTATCCAGAAACGAGGATTTTGACCATTTGTGAGTTTATGATATTAGGTTCACTCATCAAAAATTTAGAAGCAAATATGGAGTATAGCTTACTCTAAATCACCCTACAACAAAAGGACATTAAGTGAATGGGCAATACACTAGTCATTTTCTTGTGCAATGATGAAATTTTTTATTTGAAATCCAAATAGTGAATAGTTGGAGACAAACATTTGGAACATGTAAAAAACATTTCAAGACTTTTTAGTTTATAGATTTCAAGATAATAGGACTTGAAGTTAGAAGAATTTTTTTTCTTGAAACCACCCCAACATAGCTAACAAAGTTTGACTCCTCTTAGAATGTGATTTGAGGACTAAAATTTGGATATTTTTTTGGATAATTGTATGCCATATTTTATTAGTTACAAACATGTCAAATTTCAAAGTTGATGAGCTTTTTGCAAAAGATTCTTAAATTGCCCAAGCTACCCCAAAAGTTCAAGGCAGCATAACTTTTGATCTAGACACCCAATCGGAAAAAAATATATTTTCACACCAAAGAGGTATATGCTTACATAGTATGTCCAAATTTCATGAACATCCAACCAAAAATGACTTTGTAGGAACCTACCAAAGATTTCTTGTGTACATCGAATAGACACTTGGTTCTTTAGGGGTTAAAAGCCTAATTTCAAACACTTGTAAGTCAAAAGTAACGTGCTCCTCTACCTTTCAACTTTTTTGTTTAAGTTAATAAATATATTGTGACTATTTATAACAATTCCAAATTAATTGGCCCTATCTATAATGGCTACCCAAATGACCTCTATTTATACAAAAAGTCCTTTCAAGGCATAATTATTTAACTACAACTCAGATAGCTGCAAGATCTTCATGGGAATTCAACAAATATTGCACCAGGAAGGATTGTCCCTCGAGTGGAAAAGGACCTGAAATCATGCCTTAAGGATTCAAGGGATACAATGACATAGTTAGCAAATCTTTCATTCACACAATCTAATATCTACATGACCACTCATAAGGTGCTCTTGAGGAAGGCAAACAAATTATAATATTCCCAAGAATGTAGAGTTCCTGTCAAATTTTTCATACTAAGCCTAAGTTATTTATCATCAATTTTGAACTAGACAATTTTCTTTGTCTTTGAAGACATATTGTGCAATTTGCCATGAGTCTTGTTTTGCAAGAAAGAAATTACTTTGCAGAACTCAAATATAAGATGTGCATATGCCTCATACATGACATGTAAGGTAAAGTGTAAACAAGATGATTTACAAAGAGAAAATATTCAAAATTTAAGAGAATGGCAGAGCCATGGTGTTAGGGGTGGCCAAGCAAGAATAATTTAGTACAAAGAAGAGAAACAACTATGAGTTGCTCCAATGTAGCTTGGACCCAATATACCACACACATAATGACGAGGCCACTAAAAAAGAGCGTGCCTTTATGCAATGAGGATTGACCACTCTTTATTCTTGGCATTGCCATTTTCTATCCTAAGTCAAGCAATTTGGCAAAATATGAGGAGTGTGGAAGTTGGCTCACAATAGGAAAAGTCAACATTGTCATATCTTTTCATGCTTGGTTGTATGTGTCAATAAATAAGACCTTTCCTTCATTGCATGAAAAATCTTTTTTTTAAAGTAGAATCTTTTTCTCTCTTTCTTTTTATAATTATAAAACCCTTGGTGATCCCTTTAAAAGTTCTACCTCCGGGCTTTGTATTCGGGGCATGCATGTGCAATTGTGTTGTGCCCCAGCTAGACTATGTATACAACAACAAAGTTGCTCATGCCAACTTCCAATCCATATAGCCGTCTCTGCATTGGAGATGCCTTGAGAGCACTAAGGTGAAGGCACACATTACCAACCATCGCCCCCATCAACAATCAATAGGATATCTAAAATTTATGAGAGGTTGGGACTCATTTCCATTTTTCAAAAAATGACACATGTCCCTTATCTTGCATGCCTCTAAGTGAACACTTTTAGAAGACTCTAGACATTGAACATAGGTCAAGACAGACTTTTGACTTTCAAAATTCACAATAATTTTAGTTTAAGCAATAAAATTGTCAACATTCTGACAATCTCCATCATTTCAATGGCACTAGTGTGCCATGTGTTCTTGCCACAATCAAAATCAAAATCAAAGTATTTTTCTAATTTTTTTATTCATAAAAACTTCGAAATTCCATAACTTTCACACCATAAGTCCAAACGTGGTGAAACAAAGCCCGTGCACCCCTCCTCACCGAGGACCTTCCAATGGTACCAAGAACTTGACCAGGGGACAGACAATCCAAAAGATCTCAATGTCACAAACAAACAACCTAACTTAAGGTATAGATGGCACCTCTCAAAATATTTGTTCTGCATCAGTGCACTACTCCAGATCATGTCCAGAGTTGCTTACTTGATTGGCTCTGGGTGCCTTTGCCTTAACTTGTGTGGAGTGGGTTTTGTGCGTCCCTGTATCCAGCTCCTAGTAAGTTCCCTTCCCTTCAATTTGCCGTCCCATCTGCTTGAAAGAATCCAATGGTCCCACATGAGAAGCAGGGAGATTGGTTATGGGTCCAGATCCAATCCCCTCCACACATCTGCCATGCCATGCAGGCCTTGTTGTTTCACCATTCCTGTAGTTTTCTCTCCAAGGCCAGGCAGGCTGCATTGGAGCCAGCAGGGAGGGTTCTGTTTTCTTTTCTTACACGTACAGTACTGTAGGTTATTAACTTACAGTAGATGTCTGCAATGCCCCTGGGGGATGGAATCATGGCATCACAAAGGCATCTCAAAGGGCGGGAGGGACTTAGAGCATTTTCATGATCCCCACGCTAACTTAAAGAGAGTGATTTGGCATCATTACATTCATGCATGCATGCCATTGATGAGGCTTGGAACAAGAATCTGGGAACTGAAGGCAATAACAATCAATAATAATCCTGGACTCCTGGAATTTCTCATTGTTCATTGTTAGCCGGTGGAATTGGGGAAAACCACGGGTGCAACACACTGCAAGGGGTTCTGTCAGGAAGAAAGGCTGATTTCACTCTAGATAAACTAACCTG
Source organism: Straminergon stramineum (assembly GCA_963920665.1). Taxonomy (NCBI): domain Eukaryota; kingdom Viridiplantae; phylum Streptophyta; class Bryopsida; order Hypnales; family Calliergonaceae; genus Straminergon; species Straminergon stramineum. The sequence goes on from OY987264.1 coordinate 25,579,483, forward strand.
TCACATCCAAGTATCGAACCCACAACCACTCCATTCGGTTTGGGTACCTTTTCACTATCATCTGGTAGTTTAGGGTCATCTCGGACCACAACAGGTGCAATTTGAAAACGTCAAAAAAGATTGGTGAAAAATCTATACAAATTCTATTTAGAGAAAAAAAATAGAGAGGGAAAAAAAATCAATCAACCATGGGCTCAATTCTTGAAAAAACAGTTCAGTATTGTATGGGACCTCCCAGGGAAAGAACTGGTAAAACTACTCCCCCGAACTCCCCAACTGAACCTTGGGCCTCACTTCATCCACCGGGGCCCGTCCAGGTTCTGTTCATCCAGTGCAGCACTCCCCTGCCATGTAGCGATCCCAGAACAGGTTTAGGGAAATTAGCCAAATGTTCATTTTTGGAAGATTTTTTTGAGTTTAACACTCAGGGCACGAAAAAATTAAGTAGCAACCGAGCTAAATTTAGCCAGTTTGGGGATCACTGGAGTGCCGTGTGTGCTCAACAATCCGCCCCTGCAATGCAATGGATGGCAATCGAACTCTTTCCCAGACGGTGTGGCCACGGATGCCAACGTAACTTAATACTACGTAGTAACTACAGTAAGTAACTTACTGTAACTTAGCACGAGAATCGAGCTGCTCCGTCCGTCCGTCCGTCCAACCGTCCGTCGGGCAGCCAGGAAAGAAAAAGCTCCAAAGGAAGCGAACGATGCGTAAGCTTAGTCGGCAAAAGGGCAGGTGGTCGGGGAAGGGGAGGGGGAGGCTTATCTTATGATTATTAAAAGGCGTGGCCGGTGCCTTCACCCGCATGGGGACGTGGGGCCCCATGATGGGGGAGGAGGCCTTCAGTTGGAGAACCCATGGCCGCGCTGGCCGTCCAGATGGGGCCCGGGGGGGGGGATATGGCACCTCCCGGCTTTGGCGACCCAGTGCGTTGATGTGCATGGGCGGGCCCGGGGGAAGGTCCGTCGGTCCCTGACTCACTTCTGTCATCCAAAGTCTATCCCAACTGAACTAAGTTAACTGACGGACGGACGGACGGACGGAGTGAATGGACGTTTCTCATCCATTTGTTTTTAATTGCCGCCTTTCGTCTGGTCATCTTTATTACGTTGTGGAGAATATTTTTGTGAATTTAATCCTTTCGTTTGACTTTGGGAGCGAGCTCCAGGAGAAGAACCTTTCAGTCGAATTCAACATCGATGCGGAATAAAGTACACCAAAACTGAATTGAACTTTAACTTACTCCAGGCTGGATGTGTCGTGGGGTCTAAGTTACAGAATTTCAGTTACAAAGGCCTTCAGTTACATTTGCAGAGAGCCTTTCAAAACAAGGCCTTCGTGTTGCTTACTAAAACAGACGACCCATTTCCAACCACTCAAGCAATTTCGCATAAATGGAGTGTGGGATTCTCGAGTGGGAAGATTTTCCAGTGTTCAAAAATAGAGTTGGCGGTCAGCAATGACCTTAAACTACCCCGGGTGAAGGCAAAGGGGAAGGGACTTTTGTAGAACTCATGAGGTTCTCGGTTCAACTCCCCATGCTGACGTTGCTTGCATAGGGGCTCCCTATGTTGCTTTGTTCGCATGGGGAGGGGGTTTGTTCCTCCACTTGTTCCTAATGGGGATACTCAAGGCGTGTAATTCCCGGTAAAATAAATTGGGTTGACTTGTTGAGTTGAGTCAATTTAGCTGCGGCCCTTGAAGGCCATATGTTTCAAAAAAAATAGAATTGGGAAGGATTCCATAATTTTCTAAAATTTTATTTCTCAAAATATAATTATTGTGAATTTTTCAACTCAAGATTCCATTTGACCCTTGTTGCTCATATAGGTTTTCCTATTTCCAACCAAGAGTTGATTGCAACGTTGATAATCTTGTAGCCAATCATAACTTGACACAACTACACTGGGAACTATGCCATAATTAATCACCACTCCTTGCTACGTAATAGGAAAGAAAAATAGTCTAAAGGGCAAAAATAGGGGGAGATCGTAAAGGGGTCACCTCCTATAGAGCTTATAGCACCGTCCCTTAGCCAGCTATTACTAGTAGAGTCGACAATTAATAATTATAAAAAATAAATGTCAAAATGTTAGGGAATTTTTTTTCCAATTTTTTTTCTATTTGGTGAAAAATGAGCAAATTTGAAGGAATATCCTTATTTTTAGCACTTGTCAAATATATTTTTCCAATTTTAATCAAATTTTTGTGCCAATCTTGATAGCAGAGTATGCAAAGGTGAGGGATTGAAGTAATGGAAGTATAATCAAACTAGTGCTTTCATTGAGGGAGGGTAGTGCAAGAAGTGATTTCTGTTGCAATTAAGAAGATTGTTACATCTTTTGACATAAACGAAATACAAAAAACGTAGATGATAAATCCTTTATTCATCCAAATGGAGAAGTACTCTCTAAAAATTTTGTAGTAAACTAGGCACTTCATCTATTGCAAGAAAAAAATTAAAAAATTATATACATATAGTCACATATTCCCTTGTAAAAATTAGTATCACTTGTGAAACAAGATAAATCACTCAAATAAAATCATGGAGTTTTTATGCCTCAAGCATGAGGAGTTCAAATTTTGAACAATGGATGAGTGCAAACACATCCTATGCACACAAAAATGCATTTTTTCATCCATCAATATTTTTGTAGATTCTTATGTTGGACTTTAACATTTGAATGAAATAGAATCTTGAGAATTTGTTTTGCAAATGTTTTATAATTCAAGAATCATGGTAGATTTGGCCTGCAAAAGTAATTTTTTCAATTCAAACAATGACCCTTCAAAATAACTTGAATTAAAAAAACAAAATAAAAATGTTTTAAAATATTCAAAAGTTATAGAGTCTGAGCATCTATATGGTTAAATCTACCATACTCCTCACTATTGCAATATATTTTTTTGGTGAAGTTTCTTGGAATGTATTTGAATTTTATTTTTCTTATTTGAATCTATAACCTCATCTTTCAATCTTGTGAAGGACCAAGTGACCATTCAACAAATGCAACAAATGTCAAGTAGAATCACACAAAGTCAATTGTAATTGGATGTTCATGATTTTTTGACACAAGGTGTACACATGAACACTTGCCACACCACCATAGCCTCTTACACTTTGATCTCACATCCAAATTTCTTTACCTTTATGGTTGTCATCGAAGTGGCTATATCAACCTATAATTCTTTTGTTGTTTTTACCCAAAGTGTCCCATATCGTGATTTCTAGTGCATTGAGCAAAATTATAAACTATCTAATTAAATTTTTAGACAATTCTATTGCACAATTTTTAGTTTGTTATGTAAAATCATTTGGGTAATATTGTTTAAATTAGTTTCATGCAACAACAGATGAGCTAATAACAAATGAGCTAGAAAATTTATAGCAATGACGTTTTTTTAGTTTTTAATGTTAAATGAGTGAACAAAGTGAGCATTTATTGGTTGAACTCAAGGAAGACCCATATCTACAATTTAGGGCCCTAGTGTCACATCTAAAAGTATCTATATCAATTACCATTGTAAGTAGCAATAACAATATTATTGACAGATGAATCACGTAGATTGGTTTCACATGGCTCTAATAGGTACCATGTAACAAGAATATCAGTGCCACCACATTAAAGGTAGACTAGCCCATTTTTTTCGTTGCTAAATTCCATCATCCTACTTTTGCCCCCAATTCTGTACAAAAAATCATCTAGATTTGTTCATTTTTTGACAAACTCACCACATTAATACCAACAAGGGGTAAGATGTCAATTCTTTAAAGGTGAATACTTAAATACCATTCGATACTCAGGGGAGCGATTGTAGGTTGTTTAAAGGATGACCATGACTCCACTTATGAATGGTTTTGTGATTTTAGGGCAAACACCTTCATAAATTCACAAAAAGTTCAATTTTAAATAGAAACTTCTACTTCCAATTGGGTTTGATGCTTGAAGCAAGCACACACCTCTGGAAAATAAAAATATGTGCCCCTCTGGAGTTGACTGTAAGAAATTTAGATGTCTACATTGAATAGGGGTATTAATGGGACCCATACTAATTAATTGACATTCCACACTAAAGAAATATCTACCTTTATTGTACATCAATAGTTATTGGAGTGTCCAGGTGATGTACATCATGTTTCAAACATCTACAGTTTTCTAGAATTAGTCCCTTTAATTTTTTGGTCCCCTTAATACCCCTATTCAGTGTAGTTTACATAGTACTCCATCATAGGGTTGTCCACCTCAGAGCCCTCTTGCACCCAATATTTTGCACAGTTGTTGTGCCCTTCATTGTCCTCTCTCCCTTGGCAGTCAAGGCCATGATAGCTGCTAAGTTACCATTCCATCGCATGCACCCAGCAACACAGAAATCGCTGGAAGGAAGGAAGGAAGGAAGAAAGGAAGAAAGGAAGAAAAGGCCTGAGCCTACAGTTATAACTTACTACTGGACATGGCAACAAGTCTCTACCTGTATTTTTTGTTTGTTTTTTGGCACAAATGAAACCGAATTTCATCGCTGAGTGAGTAGAAATCAAAATACAAAAGCTGCCAGCCTCAAGTGCCATCTATTTTTTATTTATTTTTTGACACAAATGAAACGGAATTTCATTGCTCAAGTGCCATCTACCTTACAGGGTTTCAGAAGATGAGGTGCTAACTTATTTATTGGGTCCAGACAAACCTCCACATAAAGAGCTCGGGAACAGGAAGAGCTTTTATAAAAAGTCACGTAGAACTAAGTTACTATCCTACTGTCCTGTACCGAGGTAATGCTCCGCCCATTGAAGATGCTCTGAGTCTTTATTCTACCTTGCCAGGAGCAGGAGTAACTTAATATAACTGAAGTGAAAATCCAGCAGTATCGATGGAGCCATGGGAATTAGTTGAGGAATAATTACAGTCCAGTACCCGCCAGGCATGCTGTTCAATGCCAGATTTGACGGATACCTGCTGGAGTTTACTTCTGTTGACCTGAATGCAAAACTCATTACACGGCAGCAGCACATGACTTACTAAACGTCCTGCTGCTAAGCTTCTGTAAAGCTTATTGGGTAAGTCAGGACACACGGCCGAGCTGCCTGGCTGGGTGCAACTGAAGGGGCTGGAGTGGATTGACCCCCTTGCTTGTTTCCATGGGAAAACCCTGAAATATTTTATTTGTCATGCAGGATAAAATTTGAAAATTTTGAATTCATATTTGCAATCAGAGGCCCCAAATTACCTTAGAGAAATTCAGAGGATAAATTCATGAAGCACATAATAGAGGGGGCATTTTTATTTTTATTTTTTTGACATGGGGGCATTTTTTTGACATGCACCCCTGGATTGACTTTGGGGGGATGAGCGAGGGGGGTAATCTACCCCTACCATTGAAGGGATCCAAGCTTACAGTATATGCTGGTAAATGCTGGTAACTGAACTTATTACTAGTATAACTTAACTTGACCCCAAAAGGACCAATCCTTCAAATATTGGAACAACGGATCTTCAACAATGCAAACACATCTGAGGCATAGGTACAGAAATGTGTTTTTCCATCCATCATCTGGCTTAAGATTCGTGTGTTAGTTCTTTAACATTTGTATAATATAGATTGTGGAGACTTTGCTTTGCAAATATTCTATTCAATAGGTATTGGTATTGATAGGTATGGCTTCAAAAAGTAAGCTTTTCAATTCAATAAATGACCCTTCAAAAATGACTTGTATTTAAAAGTAAAATACAAATCTTCCAAGAAAACTATGATTAGAATTGAACATTTTGAACTTCTTGCAAAAATTACAAATGTTCAATCTACAATCCATTTTAGAAGGAAATTTCAATTTTTGGCTTCAAATTTTATTGAAACACAAAAATTGTCATTATATACATGGCCCATTGGATGGGTCCTTGAAAGAATGCCCTTGCACTTTGAACAAGAAGCCCAATCCTAAAAGCATTTGCGATGCTCTTGGCTTCTAAGATGGTAATCATATTATGCCAAGTAGAAAGTGGTTTGGAATGAAATGAGCACTCCAATGCAACCGTTATGGGGTTGTAGTTTCACGGCCTTGATATGTGATTGCATAGGACAAAATATTTTTAGTCTTTTTGCTTGTCTTTCAAAGTGTCTTACTAAGTTGAGATTCTAGGGTTTGAATGAAGACAAATAAATAACTTACACAAGTGTTGGAACCCTAAAAGAATTATCAAATGTGATTGTAAAAGACATTGTCGCTCCTGGAACGAAAAAAACCAAACAATCTGCTACAAAACCCAACACAATTTGTGCGTGAATCTTTTATCAAAATTAGAGGTAGTATTTAGTAAAATGGACGTGCAGTAGGGGGCCTCGCCATTGATCAAGATAAGACTTGTTTACTAAGCCTACATTGCAGATGCCCTAACAACATCACCACTAGGCCTTGTCAATGGCCTCAACAATGCTACTTCAAGCTATCATATTTATTTAAAGAGAAACAAATCCTCACCAACATCCCTTCATAGTACAAGTTGTGACGATCCTCCCGTCACTTCCACATTTGCTCACCAATGGAAGGCTTTATAGCATGCAATTTTACACTCACACTAACTTGGTCAACTTTGACTATGGCCTCAATGGAAGACGTGGAGGCTAGTGAGAAGCATGAGAAAAATGAGAAGAACTTAGTGAGGACTTTAAAGGTTGGTTGGTGCGGAGCATCAGGTCTTCAATGCACCGCCATATCTCATGGAGTCAATAAGTACTTCACCCCTTCATCTTCTTTTTGACACAAATGAACCAAAATTTCATTGCATGGACAAAATACAAAATACACCACACTAAATAGTGAAATTAGGTTGCCCCTCACTAATTTCTTGACATTTGACACTAAATAAATATTTACAGTTATTGTACAAGAATGAACTACTTTTGAATTTCATATTGCTATATTTGAGATTCATGAATCTCCATGTGTACAAATGGAAATACTTTTAGAAATATTTGTTGACTTTGATGGCTTGTAAAGTAACTTTCTTGGGGTAAGGCAACCTAATTTCACTATTTAGTGTAGCCACAAGTAGCCTTGTGGGAGGCAAGACAACAAAACACACCCAACAAATCATCGGGACCAACCTATGAAGAGCATGTGCTCTGAAGCACAACCCTGGGAGAGGTGGTGGCGGGCAGAGTAGGAAGCGAAGCCTGTCTGGTGAGCTGGAAGAACCTCACAGCAACTGAAAAACAAAGATGACACTCAAACCGGTGGCTATCCATCTCAGCTGCGTGACCTCCATCTTAGCAAAAAGATCAAACCTGCATCTGCATTTCACTAACATGTTGAGAAGTTTGCACTCCACAACTTGAGTCCTCTGCTTCCAGTCAAGAAGGCCACTCTAAATACTTTGCATCAGCTGCTCAAGAGTCCAAACTTGGTCATTGTACTTTCTTTTAGCTGTCTGAAAACATAAAAATTCTTGCCAGGCAGGTTCTCCTCTGGTCGTCTATACTGTTTCCATTTCAATGGAAACTGTCCATGTGTTTCCAAAAAATACACTAAAAAAACTTGGCCATTGAGTAAGTTACCATGTCATTCCCTGAAGCCAAAGCATCCTCAAGACATTTGTCTGGATTTCAAGCCCTATCCTCTTTGGGGGGGGGGGGGGGCCAACAGATGAGTGAAAGGAATTCCATTGCAAGGGGGTGAAATACCAAACCACCAGCCACTAGTAGCCTGGCTAGTGGAGACAAGCCATATCCATTTGAAAGGATTGCATTTGCATTTACCAATAGTTTACATTTGAGGAGGTGGGCAATTTTAGAGCCCTATGCCATTTCGACTTTACAAATTCATAACTAATTTTACAAAGCTCCAAAAAATATGAAACGACTTGGGTTAGATGCCAATTCCTCTTGTCCTTCAAGAAAATTTTACAAAAAAATATTTCAAGAAGTTTCACCTCCCCCAAATTCAGTTTCAGCTCTTAGATAGGCGCTTTATGGACCTCCTACCTTTCAAGCCAACTGCACAAAATCCAACAAATCAGATTTGTTGAAAAAAATAATATTTTATAAAAAAAAAATTAATTAAAATCTGACATTGACACCTAGGCCAAAAATTGACCTCCCATTTTTTTATTTTTTTTATTTTTTTCTTGACCTCCCATTTTTGATGCACCCAATTCAGCAAGCTCGGGCCATGTCAGATCATGTCTTTTTTTAATAAATATTTCATTCCACCAAATTGGCCCGGCCTCTAGGTGTAAAGGAGTTGGGGCTGATTTCAACCTTTTATCCAATCGCAAGTGAGGATTCTTGACCTCTGACACACGAAATTGACCTGGCCTCTAAGTGTAAAGCGGCCCTAAGTAACTTAAGGGCTGGTGCCCATGTCCAGAGATTTCCATTCCATTCCAGTACTGTAGTGAGTTGGTATTCCCTCTCCAACTGGAGCACAGCCTGCCTGCAGGTAGGGTAACTTACTTAACTGTGGGCAGGGACTGAAATAATTATTATTACTGAAGTTAAGCTCCCTCATGGCATGTAGGATGTCCTTGATGAGCTACAGTAGAGCTAAGGTGAGTAACTTCATTATTCTGGGTATGTTTTGCCCCCCACCCCCACCCCCCCACCCGGAATGCCTCATGGTTCAGTTGACTCCACCTGTCCCTGTGGAAAGGTGTTTGTTTTTTTTTGTTTTTTTTTCCACAAATGAAACGGAATTTCATTGCTAAAGAGGGTCCCTGTGGAAGTTAAGTGATGTTATTATGTGTCAACATAGCATACCATAAGCTTAGGCTCCATCATGGTAGTGGGGTCTGATTCTATTGTAGTCATACCTTAGTAAGATCCTATATTCCCAGCTCTTCACATGATCTACAGCTATGCAAAGTTAGTAACTTATTACAACTCCACTGAACTGATGCAGTGCATTGGGTAAGTATCTTACAGCAGGCAGGGACACAGCCAGGCCAGCCATGAGTTGGGTGTCCAATTAAGTTAACATATTGGCAGGTGGCCTTGTGGCCTTCTTCTTACCATACAGAGATATGACATCATCATAATCATCATTTAAATATAAATAAATTACCTCACCTAAAGTAGGGCCTATTAGGGGAGCACCTTTGGGGCGGTGAGAGACTGATGAGACGGAGATGCTTTCTGGACAGAGGTTCCATTCTGAATTTATGATGCATCCAACTGGCAAGATAATTAGCCTGGTCTGGGAAATTCTTCATTTCATAATCTTCATCTGCAGGTCAGTTGGGGACTGAGCAAGGAACTTTATTTGAAAGAATATGCTACACTTACACCTACACCTACACCTACAGACAGAGAGGCCGAACTTCACTTCACTTAAGTTACTCATCGATCATCATTTGGGCAGGGAGGATAACAGAACATGGACATCATCAAAAGGAACTGGGCTCAGCCAGTGAGAATCACTAAGGCAATTGCACCTAGTTGTGACCCTTTTCCAAAATCAAATGAATTCTTGCCTTAAGTGTACTGTACGACCTCTACTCTCCAGAGAATAGGAGAGCTTTTAGTTACACCTTATTTCAACACCTCTTTTTTTTTAAAACAAATAAAACGGAATTTCATTGCCAAGGTAGTGAGGATACAAGACCACTAGGCACAAGTGGCCTAGTGGGGATGATTGGATTTGTCAACACTTTGAAAATTTCAAGTTTCTTCATTTGGTGTTCCAAAAAAGCATAAAAAGAGAATTTGGAATCCTCTTTTGACTTCCAAGAACATCCCACAAAAAATAAGCAATTTTATAATGGAAACAAGCAATGTTCAAGTGCTTATTTGGAAGCATTTTGTGGATATATTTACCTTACATACTTACATATGACAAACTTATAAGTTAGAGCCATTATAGATACACTTTTAAGAAACCAAACCAATAAGATATGAAAAATTTGAGCAATTTCTTTGGCCAAAGGTGTGCTCTTGTCTCATTGGCCAAGAGTTAAGAAATGATCCAACTTAATCGGTGAGGCTATTTGTGTTTTAGGATTTTCTTAATTAGTGTAGTTACAATTGTAAAGTGGCCCTTACAACAAGGTAGACCATCCCATTTCCATTCATTGCCTAATTTCCGTCATCCCATTGTTGTCCTCAATACCATTGAGCACATCAATCCAATTCGGTATGTTTCTGAAAAAATCATTGTAGTGACTACATAACTAAAATAGATGGTGGCAAAACATGTTTACACTTACAAAAGGATGGTAATGGAGATGGGGGTGCATGTTGGAGATAGGATCATTTTTGTCTTTTTTTAGCTTGGGGGTAATATATGGCATCTTGAGCCTCCATAAGTGGTATTAAATATGTGGGAGAGCAATTATGAGTTGTTTAGAGGGTGCTCATGATTCCACTCTATAATTGGTTTTGTAATTTTAAGGCTAACCACTTAAAAAATTCATAAAAATTATAATTCCACATGGATTTTTATTCATGAAAAAAGCACACACCTTTGAAAACATGTGCCCTTTTTGGAGTTGACCCCAAGATATTAAAATTGCTAGTTTGCATGGTAATAGGCTTGTCTACCTTAGAACAATCCCATGGCTAGCGCATGAGAGAGGTGCATAATTGGGTTGTTTGGAGTGTCCTTCAAATGTGGCTTGGCCACTTGGTCGTTTGCCACACTACAAAACAATGAATGCAACACGTCAAGAGGTACAAGCACTGCCATTAAAAAAACCCAATTTATTTTGCTTCAAAATTATCACCAAACAATTTCATTTTCAATTCTTTGAGCATTGCCTTATATCTCATTTGTTTCCAAATGAAGAAAAAATACTACCTCATATTGCCTTACAATTGTTTTCAACTTGGATTGATTTGCCAATGGAGGAAGAAAGTTCTTTATATCCACATGAGGTGGTAAGAGGTGTTCCAAGTCATGTGGGATATATGAGAGCATGAACTAGTTGGAGCTCTAATTGAAGCTCTCGTATATCTAACATGGGTTGGAGGTCCTCCTACCCCCCACGTGGATATAAGAAAAATCAATCCATGATAGGCCAACTCTCTAATGTTGACACCTATAAAACCACCCATTACAATCTCATATCAATCCATGGCAAACTTTATTTAGTAAATGAGATTAGGACTTCATTAGGTAGGATAATGGCCAAAATCCATACTTTGGGTGATGGTGACGGAGTTGGTAGTGATTGTTGTATGAACTTCCACCTTTCTAGTATAAATTTATTACAAGATCTAATTTTTTAATTCCTTTAAATCATGCCCATGTTAGAAAATATCGCAATCATTGTTATTACTTTAGGTGGTCTAATGATCACTATGGGTACACCTTTTGATGGTTTGGGGTTAGTCTAAAGATTGTTTGGGACTAACTAGGTAGTACAATTCAAAAATTCATAACAAATTAACACTTTGTCAAAAAAATAAAATTTCAATTGCTCTCTCCATCTCTCACTAGTGTGCCTTGTGCCGTTGCCAAAGCCAAAACCAAAGTACAAGTATTTTTCTAATTTTTTGATTCATAAAAACTTTAAAATTCAATAACTTTCTCACCGTAGGTCAAAATGCCATGAAACAAAGCTTGTGCACCCCTCCTTGCCGAGGGCTTTCCGACGGTACCAAGCATGCGGCCGGGGGACACATAGTGCATGAGATCTCAATGTAACATATAAAACAAAACAAACAACCTATCTTAATGTATGAATAATTGTCTTTATATGAATATTTTTTAAATTTTTTCAAAAATGTCAACAAGGCAAATGAGTCAATCTACCTATCATAGGTTGGTTTACCTTAATGAGCTTCACTTCTCACTTGAAATCTCAAAGCAAGTTGGATGTCCTCTTCCATCTTTATTTTTTTTTAATAAAAGGATAGGAAAACTTTATTTTAGATGTAATGCTTTTGAGTATTCCATTTTCTTAAGAAAATTTAAAAAAAATTAGAGTTAATTTGAGTGTCAGTTGGAGGTCGGTACCTTAACATTTGAGAAAAAAGTAAAGTCAAAACACTTACAAAGCTACTCGAGAGACTTGTCATTTGGCTAGGCACTTTTCAAATATGGCCATGGTTGGCCATTTTGGGGCCCTCGCATGCTAGTTACTCAATTTGTGCCACTTACAGAGTTGATGTGTGGTTGCTCTCAAGGGGCTTGCACACCTGCTGTTAGGAAGCAATGTACTTAGCATGATAAAACAAGGAAAGAGCGACAAAGTCTAGGCCACGCCTCATCTAGGTCTGGTGGACAATGGTCTGTGAAAAAGCTACTTCTATACGAGAGTCCCGTGTTCACACCACTTATCTGAGTTAGTGATTTGGCACAATGGTAAAGAGTTAGTGACGCTACGACTTATAGCTGTGTCATACTTGCGGGTTGGAACTACTGGCACTATTTTCAGCCATGGCTAATGTTTTTGCCTTTCGTAGCACCTTCGGCGTCATTAGTCTTGCTGTGCGGACATGCAATGTATGAGGGGTGTTGCAGTTGAACCTACTGAATTGTCAATGCTGGATCTGTACTTCTCGATGTCTTGCATCTGCACTATCTAGGCTGTGACAGTCTTCAATCAACTTCTTCTTATATTTGCTTTTAGAAAGGAGGGCGGGGAAAGTTGCACAAGAGCTTCATAGTCGCACTTGCTGCAGGTGGAGGTTGCAAGGTGAAATCGATGTCTTTGGGAGGCATAGCCTCAACGTTCTACAACAATTCAATTGAAGAGGACGGTACGTTGTGGCCTCAATTTCACCTTTCCTTGCCTGTAATTGTGACATTCATGCCTTCCACCGAGTAGGAGAAAGCCCTATATCTAGATGTACTCGAAGTGTACAGTGTGTTATTGCAGAGCCTTCAGATTGGTGAGCACATGTGTGGCACACGGTGAGCGAATGCATGGAACAATAGACCACCACGCAATTTAACGTGTGTGATTCCTTACTAATCAACGTTGGCATTTACTTCGTCGATCAAGTGGAGAGGGCCCATGACTCCCGAAGTTGGCAGTGGTGAGTGCTTATTCTATAGAAACCATTAATGTTGTTTTTAATCACCACATTAAGTTAATGGACACCTTCGACCACCATTAGCTAGGAGTGTTGCTAACTCTACAAAATCTATGTTTCACCTTATTTATAGTATTTATTCATAGCATTGCTAACTTGTCCTCAGTCAATTTAAAGCCATTTACTGCTGCACTAAGACTCAATCTTTCTAGCAGACATGTAGGCGTTCAGGTAGGATCGGCGTTTATAAATGTATGCAAGTGTGAATGCATGCAGACTCTACCTTCAATTATCCTCTACTAAAGTTGCCTCTAATGCCAGGTGTGCAAGCCCGTTTAGACTCCTATTTATATCATCCAAGTACTGAGAACTAACCTACCAGGCAAAGACCACCATATTCCAAAAAACTTGGGGCCCATATATTGTATTTTGAAACTTGTTATGTCTTGATCGACTATGTCCAATGTTTGGCCAAAATAATTTGCATGTCCCATTGTTTTCCCATGCAAATGCCTCAGTTTCAAATGCAATCTTTTGTAATTCTTGCACCGTTGCATTCTTACATACTCTGGATCATGAATGCCAAATTTCAACTTTGAAATAAAAATGGATGAATTTTTACATTGAATTTCATGATATTACATGATAATTGATTGAGAGACATCAATGGTGAATGTTTTTAATTCAATTTGCATATACATGTTGAAATTGACCCATTATTCTTTTAAGAGAAAATTGTAAGATGGTTTCAAAATTCATGCTTTAGAGAATTCAATGTCAAGGGATCTCATACCCTAATTCTTCAAAAGAGATTTCTATGTGTTGTAACTAAACATGGGTAAACTAATTATACCATTATACTTTGAGGTGCATTACTAGTTGTAGTCTAAGGGTCAAATATTAAAACCTAGTTACGTAACAAAGACATTTGTTTTACATAATTTGGGAACGAGACACCTCCACATCGAATACTTTGTAGAGTATATTGTCAAATCTTATTGCAATTTAAGAAGAAAAAAAAAAGATGCACTTATGGACAATTCGAACATGTATGTGCAAATGAATTTTGAAAATTCATCATTGGTGACTCTCAATCAATTTCATGTAATATCATAAAACTTCATGTAAACAATTCATCAAAAATAGAGTTTTGTATGTTTGAAGTTGAAATTCGGTATGTGCGATTGGGACTACATACAAATACAATGATGAAAGAATTGCATCATAGTTTTGAAAGATGGCATTTGAAAATGGAGGCTATTCTACGGGAGTAAAGGGAAATACAATTCTTTTTGATAGGGCATTGTACATGAAGTCATATGAAAAGTTTGTTTCAAGTTCAAGCCTTTGTGGTCTACTATGGCATAGTGTGTATGATAATCTATGTATTTCCAAATAAATATAATAGCATAATTCCATATATGAATCCCTCGATAAATAGTGTTTTGAGGTACTAAACTAATTCAAAATACTTGTATAAAGTTGGGTTGAAATCTTCATCTATACTTATTCTCTAGCAAATCCAAATGCAAAATCCCTGAGTCAAGTTCAAATACATCCTCTCGAAATTTTAGAGTAAAAATACCCACCCATTGTCAATTCAATGTGCCTAAACCTCAAAAGTGTTTTTTCTAGTCCTTCCCAAAGGAGAAGTTTTGTCTATAAACATTTTAGAAAAAAAGTCCCTTATCTTGTGTATTTTAGTTAGTATGTTGGAAAATGGGTTGTGAGTACATAGAATTTTTTTTAAATAAAAGATTTTTTATATTTGTCCTTAAGAAAAAATTTGTAACAAAGTAGTGGGAGGTGATATATGATGAAAGAAACAAATAAATTTCTAACCAATCCAACAAGAATTTGAAAATTAAAAATTCCAATGGTAAAGATGATCTAGCAAGTAACATGTAACCAATTAACGTTTTTCTTTGAAAATTTTCAAAATTGAGAGCAAAAAATAATAGTATACATTTTTTCTACCTTCATTGCTCACAAAATAAAACTCCTCATAACATTCATCTCATTATTGAAATTGAATAGTTCAAACATCTTCATGTAGGCGTAAATCTTAATAATTTAAATATCTTCATTAATTTTTTTAGAATATATTTTTACCTACCTACTTTGACATTAAAATTGAAAAAAACATATAATTTTTGGAATATTTTTTGGAATGATGTCCAACAAAGTGTCACATGTAGATTAGGATGATTATCATCCATTTAAAAGATTTTATTAAAAAATTCCAAATTATGAAGTCAATAGAATATGTACAAGATCTCCCCCCCAGCCCTTCCAAGTGGTCTCTTTAATATCTTAGAAGGTAAATTGCCTTAACCCCTAAAGGATCGTTGTCCATTGAATGGACAATTGAAAGTCTGGGTAGGTTCCTATCAAGTCAATTTTGGTTGGATGCTCTTCAAACTTTCACACAAAGAATGAACATGTACCCCCTAATTATAAATATAATTTTTTTTTCCGATCTAGAGCCAGGATCAAAAGTTATGTTGCCATGAACTTTTCAAATAGCTTGGACAACATTTGCAAAATACTTCCTCTACTTTGGAATTTTGTCAAGTATGTGACTGACATGATACAAGATACAATTTGTTTTTAAATTACCATATATAGTGTAAAAATCTCACTCCCGGAGGAGTTAAAGGCTATTGGCTTTGTCAAACAAGGTAAATTTTTTTCTCTTCTAATATCAAATGTTATAATCTATCAATCCTTGCTATCAAAGTTTTTAAAATGTTTTCTAGGCACATTCCCATAGCAACCTAGTAAAAATTTATACAATTGAATTTTGAAAAAAAATTTGTTTATATTTCATTTCCCTAGATAGTTTTTCACAATTTTTGCCTAAATTGTGCCTCGGTGATGCATTGTAAATGCGCATACAATGTAAAATATATTTGAACATGTCGAATCAAAGGATTTTTTATAAAGTTTCAAGAAGCAGAAGAAATGATGCTTTCTTGAAACTCTTATTTTTTAAAACTTTGTTGGAAAACTATGTAACCCTATTTTTATTACTTTTATATAGAGAGATATTTTGAAACTTTAGATCATTTGTTTAGGGTTTTTGAAATTGAAGGGCAAAGCTTGTTTTGTCTTTCTTTTGAATTTAAAAAAAGATTAGACTTAATGTAGGGATGTGAATAGTGTTATGGGGAGAGTAAAGTTTGTCAATGGTGAATATGTGGTGCATGTAACCTTTTAGAGGCAGACATCCACTTGCTAAGGTGGAAGGTATGGAAGATGAGGTAGAACATAAGGTAGAGACTCTTCTTTTTCCTCATTGTGTTAGTTTGGGAGAGAGCCAAGAGTTTGGAAGGATGTTGTGTGTTGTATTTTGTTAATTTTGTAATGAAATTTTGAGAGTATATTCTTTTTTTGTGTGATTGCGAAAACCTATCACTCACTTCATTTGGAGTTCTTATAAGAAAGTTATGCATGATGGAGTGTGAGAAGATTAATTGTCTTGGAGTTTGAGGGCAGAATATTTTAGGATTCATATCTTTTTGGTGAGAATTCATTTTCTTTTAAGATTTGATATGAGTATGTATTGAGTAGTTAACTTTTCAAAAAATTATCATTCTCTTAGTTTGGAGTTAATATGAAAAAGTTATGGTCTAGAAAGTAAATTAGTGAGGAGTTGTCTATGAGTTGAAGAGAGAGAATTTTGACCGGATATAAAAGTCAGAAAGTATCATATTTTGAGTTGAAAATTTAAAGATTTGTAGATAATTGTCTTAGCTTTCTATAAACTTTTTACATTCTCTGTTTGGAGTTAGGGAGTGAAGTTTTAGACTTAGAAGTAGAATAGTGAGGAGTGGCCTTCAATTTGAAGAGAAGAAACTTTGAGTAGCTAAGAAGGCGGACAATATGATATTTTTACTTGAAATTTGGAGTTATAGATTTTTGTGTTAGATTTCTAAAAAGGTATCACACTCTTCATATGGAATTTTGGAGAGAATTTAACACTCAACCAAGTATCAGATATTTCTTCCAAAGACTTTTGAGGTTCATACTCAACTTCTACTATCCCCTATCAAAATTTTGGTATTTTATTTGACTAATAAACATTATATGAGGATGACTTGAGGTATTTTATGTATTTTATAGGTTCATTTATCACTTGATCATAGGATCCTTCATATCCTAAGCCAACCGAACGTTTTCCCAAGGCAATTCCTCTCTACTTGACATCAAACCTTCAGGGCCACATCTTTTATAGAATCTACTATATTATATATTTTAAATAAATTGGAACTCGTTGGATTAAATGATTCTTGACTAAAAGTTGAAGGGATTCATTTTCAACTCTTATACTAGAGACTTTGGTGAATTTTCATACATGTATCAAAGCCCCTAAAACATCATTAAAAGTATGAACTTTGGAGAATGGCACAAACCTCCTTTCATCAATGGAGTTTTGGTATGTGCACCATTATCATAGAGATGACATAAATTGGCCTCTTGGATTAAATGTGAAGCATGATGTCCATAGTGTATGGCATTGCAAAGAGTTCACTCTATGATAAAAATACAAGAGCAACATCCTAAGTGCATATCTACTAATTATCTTTAAATGTCAAAAAATTCTCAAAGACCCCCTAATTCATGCCAAATGTCACCTACAAATCACATTTCCAAAGAAATAGAATGCCCAACTACTAGGAAATGAGAGCTATTAGATTGACGAGAGAAAGACAAGATTGCATGTGGTAAAGCCAAGCCATACTCTAAGAAAAATGGAAAGTAATTACAACTCAATTTGTGCTCTTTTTGCCTTTTCATACTAAATCTTGACTATTCTAAAAAACAAAAGAAAATCTTGAATCTTTGTATGTGCTTTGGATCTAACAAATCCATTCAAAATGCCAAAAAACTCAAGGAAGAACAAATTGATCTACAACATCATCAAAACTTGCAATACTAATCAACATTACAAATTACTTGAAATAGTGAGATCTATGCCCCTCCACATCTCCAAAAAATGAATGAAAATTTTCAAAAGTTGCACCAAAAAAGATGTTCCAAAAAGTTGGCACAATGGCAAATGTAGTGATGGCAAACAAAACTGTGAGTGAGATCAAAACTAGGAAGCTTTAGCGGGCAAGAACATCTCTTAAACCTAGGCACACTAAATTGTCTTGCTCATGTAAGCACCCTAATACCTCGCTTCCACAACAATCCTAGTTTTTCACCCCTCCTAGGTTGTCCAGTGGGACGATAGGATGGTAGGTAGATAATTTACATAATATAAAAGATGAAGTATTAACCAAACCAACAAATATCCCAAATGCTTATTTAGTCTATTATAGATGGAGGGCTTAGAAAAAAAATATAGAATCATGTATAAATCCTCATAAATTAGTTTTTTTAGTACTCAAATCTACATTAAATTTTTGGCAAAACACATCCTTTGCTAGAGAAGTTGTTTTCTTACTCCCCCAAAATGTAGATTTTCTTAGTGTCTTATGTTAATTATGAAACTTGAGAGAAAACAAATTTTTTAAATGATTTTAACACCTATAGTTCTTTGACTATGTTTTTACTAAAAACACTCCAAAACTGCCATTTCTAGTACAAGTACCAAATTTTAGAAAAAAAACATGTTTGAACACATGTAGCCATAGGATCTTGTAGTACATTGTTTTAAGAATATATGGAAAAATTCAGAAATTTCCACCCTATAGATTGTAAGATATTAGTAATCAAATTGACAAAAATCCTTTATTTGACTGTGTGAAAACTTGGCAGCTGCTCTTCACAAGGTCACATTAGTATGGAAAAATGTCCAAAATGGTGGTGCTTCTTTAGATTCATTCTTCAAGGCAAGTTGGGTACATGCTTGAAAAGTTTTAGATCATTTGAAATTGTACAACATGTAGAAAAAAATAGTAAGTAGAAAAAAGTAGAGAATGATTCAAAATATTAAATTGTTAAGAATTTAGTTATGGAATTGAAAAATGACAATCCCAATGGTTGTAATGTTGTAATAAACAATTACACCTATGTTTTGTTTTTTTTCAAAAATTATTGAAAATGGAATTAAATAAAAGACTTCAAAGTTCATTTTAGAGTAGAGATTTCATAACTGCCTCCATTCTAAACTCCTCACAATAATTATGATTCAAAGCTTTTCATCGCATAATCAAAATTGAACAATTCAAAGCTTTCCACGCATATATAAGTCTAGAAAAAAAAAATTAAAATTTTTTAATCTAAGAAAAGTATTTTTTTATCTTCATGAATTGCTCACTCGAAGAAAAAAATTACATATTATACAATAATTTTTTAACCATATAGTCAAAAATTATGAAAATTGTTGGTTATTGGGAAAAAAACCTTATACCCATGTTGTTTGAAAATTTCAAAGAAAATAAATGAAAATTTTGTTCGTAGTAAGCGAACCCTAATGGCTATGTTGCCAAAAAAAGCAACTTGGTCCTTTAGAGTTAAGGAAAACTCCGGGATGGGAAAAAATTCCATTTTTTCATCCAAATTCTTTAGGGGACTATCTTTCTTAAATTTATTTTCAATGAATGGTGTTGGATATTCTTTCCTAGCAATATTTTTGACTTTACTACTTAAAAAATGGAAAATCCATGCAATATATTTTGTGAATTCATGTTCTTTTCCCTATATTTGAATTTCCACTATGAAAAGTTCTTTCTTGAATTTTATTCTTGCAAATGAAATGAATCTTATCAAGTTTAGTTTTTACTCCAATTTAGATATTTGAAAAATTTCCAAAACTAAATATTTTATAGAAATTTGAACTTTAGGTCTATAACCACAGAGTGATCATTTTTATTTTATAATTATATGGTAAAAAAATTGTACCATGACATTCTACACTATAATACAAACCGAATGAAGATTTTTTGTTTTTTTTAACATAAAAATGCCTTTGATGTGAATTTTTTTGTTTTTTTATAGAAAAATTCACTACAATTTCAAATTTTCACAAAGAAAAGAAACTCGATTGACTAATAGAAAGTATGAAATCACACCTCTAAAAAATAAACACAAAAGATAACATTAATAGATAGTTTGAAAAAGTATTTGGATTATAAGTTTGCATTCTTAGCAAATCTAAATTTGTTATGTTGAACATTGGAGGTGTATGTTAACCAATTGCGGGCTTTGAACTCTATGTTTGTCAATATAGAAAATTCAAGGATCCTAAATTCATGGTTGCAAAGTACACCATACATTCTACTTGTTTTGGTAAGTCCCATTTGTTGCCTAAAAAACCTTTCAATTCTCTCACTTAAAAAATTTAAAATTTTTCTAGACTTTGACTAGAAAATTAATTGAATTGTGGAAGGTTACCTTGGGTTCCTTCAAAAAAAACTTTTCACCTCCCTCAATTGAAGGTTTTGTAGTGTGTTTGGGGGTTGAAAGACCTTAGTTATGGAAATTTTTCATGCGAATATTGGAGCCCCCAAAGCATACGATTTCAATTGGAAATCAATTTTTCACTAATAATCTTTAGCTATTAGTTTGTAATTCTACTTAAAATATAGAAATTTTCTAAATCATTTATCAAAAATTTTGAAAAATGAATTTGAAATCAGAGAATGCCAATTTCTAATATTAGAATGACTCATGTGATAAAAAATGCACCATGATATTGTGCACTATAATGTAGTTATTGGAAGAGATTTTCAAAGTTTTGAGTATGTATTGTTTCACTTTTTATTCACAAATTCATGGTAATTTCAAAATTTTCCCAAGAAAATGTGAAATTTCAAGTTTTTAACAAACTAATATAAGGCATGTGATTGCATCTTTGTAGTTGAAGTTTTGGGAAATGTCTCATTATGCTAGCCTTTGGAGGTGTATGTTGAGCAATATAGAGCATTGAAATCTATTTTTGTCAATTTAGAAACTGCGAAGATCCAATCCTTATGATTATGAAGTAAACCTAGCCTTTCAACCCTCATATTTTTCCAAATTCCAATTCCAATCCAAATATTTCATATCTTTGTTTTGAAAATTAATTGAACCTCAAAGGTTTCCATTGGTTCCTTCATATTTGAACTACCTCAATTGAAAAAACATTTAAATTCTTTGTGGGATTCAATTTTAGTTTTGTGACTTCAAAATTCCATTATTTTAATTGTGGCTTCAAATTTTTGTTGTTTTCAACTTGGCTTCATTCTACCAAAATTTTAAAGATGACTTCAAACTTTTGTGGAAACTTATATTTGTCAATGCAAGAAATTCCAAAGGTCATGCCAAAAATTGACTAAATTAATTCTAACCCTAAAGGTCATCATTAGAACTTTATAGCAATTTGAAATTTGGGTCTATAACAATAAAGTGTTGATTTTTTAACTTTATAATGATATGGTAAAACATTTGCATCATGAAGTTCTACACTATAGTATACACCTACAAAGAAATTTTCAAAATTTTTGAACATCAATTGCATTTGATATGATTTATTTCATTTTTCATTATAAAATTTATGATAATTTTAAATTTTCACAAAAAAATCTAAGATTTTTGAGACTATTAGAAGACATGTATTAACATCTTGAAAAAATAATACCAAAAATCACATTCATAGGTACTTGCAAATGAAGTTTGAAAAATTAGTAAAAAGCTCTTCTTTGAAGGTTATATTCTATAGACTTAGTTGACATAGAAGTATTAGAAATTGTGAACTCATTATGGTGGACTTTGGAGATGTATATTGACCAATAGCCAATGCTCAATCCTTTATATTCATCATTACAAAATCCTAAAAAATATGGACCCTAGTCATTGTATCAAAAACCTTTCGACTCTCTTGTTCTTTTTGAATTCCAAATGCTTTTGCCCTTTGGTTTTCATTGGTTTTCTAGATTTTTTTGGAATTCCCTCAATCAAGAAGACACTATGGCTTCAAATTTAGTCTCATGACTTCAAAATTCCATAATTTTTGTCTTACCATTATTTTTGTCCTCACTTCCTTTGATCATTTTCATCCTCTGTGCACCCTATATTTGTTAATTTTAAAAATTAAAATTAAAATTAAATTGAGTTTTGAAAATGAATCCAAATACTATATTTTTCTATGAAGATGCTATGACTGCCAAAAAAACAAGATACTCCATAACTATCTCATCACTTGTCTAAATGAAATGAAACCAAAAAAATGTATAGAATAAATATAATTCAAAAAAATGATTATTTCAAGGGTTTTTTTAGTAGATTTGATTTGTTGCTCAACAAGTGGAAATTTGTGCTTAGGATGGCATAACTTGTACTCTCAAGCACTGATTAAAATAAAATTACATTCCCAAACTGCTAATGCTTGGGGGGGGGATCTTAATCTCTAAAGTCCCAATGCCTTTTTCCAACAAATTCCACTTAAAAAATTATCATAACTATTGCAAAGTGCAAAAAACTTTAGGAATTGTTATTATTTTGCATATCTAACCATAGTGTCTTGTACTAGATTGATATAAAAATGTATGGAAGAAATTTCAAATACTTTTACCATGTGGATTGCAAGACAATTTTATTTGAAGTGACAAAAATATTTTTTGTGTACCATGCCTATGTAGAGTTTAAGGCTTTGAATCTTCTTAACTTAAAATCTTTGTACTACACTTGTT
The DNA here is from genome assembly GCA_963920665.1 of Straminergon stramineum. NCBI lineage: Eukaryota > Viridiplantae > Streptophyta > Bryopsida > Hypnales > Calliergonaceae > Straminergon > Straminergon stramineum. The sequence continues at coordinate 25,602,072 of OY987264.1, forward strand.
GAATTAAAAAAATTTATGTTCAAAATTCAATTCAAAGTCTAAAGAAAAAGTTTTAAAAACACCCACTTGATTTTCATTCTTTAAGAAATTGTTAAGTAGAAATAGGTCAAGATTAAATGAAAAACTAAATCATTAATAACTCTAAGATGGAATTGAAACTTAGTAATTCCAATATTGAGATTTTCTTAGGAAGCGAATTAAACCCTTTCAAACATTTTTTGTTGAAAAATTATAAACTTTGCATTAAAAAATGTATTCTACAAGTTATTTTTTCAAGAAAAATGCTTAGATTGCTTGAAAAAAAAGATGGTCCATAATTTTCAGACCACTCTTATAAATAGATTGAAACATATCTTTCCATGCAAACAAGAGTATTTTCTATGAAAAACAAAATTTTGAAAATTTTATTTTGACATCTTTTGATTTTTGGTGTTGCCTTGTAAATCTTGTTTTGAGCTTAGGGTGCCAAAACTTTTGCTTTCAGTCATTGATTAAAATAAAAGTTATATTCCCCAAAAGTTGTTGTATTTTACTATCTTAAAAAAAAGTTTAAAAATATCACATTGATAATTGACATCCTAGGAGCCTACTTGAAATCCATTTTGTTCCTGAAGGGGACAATGGGACTTGAGGGGCTAAGAAAAAGTTTCAAAAAATCACAATAGAAATTGAGATTGTAGGAGCCTATTCAAAACCCATTTCCCTCTTTTCCCTAGGGACAATGGTTCTAAGGTGGAGGCTAATGCAAAGTTAAGTGTGTATATCATAGCAATGATCAATAATTTCAAAGTTGCCAATTGTTGTTCTTAGGTGGAAGTTTTGCAATTTGAAGGCAACCAAATGGCTTAAAATTTTATAAATTACGATTATATCAAAGAATGACCAAACAATCCAAGTTATGGAGAATAATCACAACTTAGTACTAGGGTTCCAATTTGAACAATCCCTTGCTAGGAGGACCATTCTTATTCCCTAATTTTGGAGAGAAGAAGAAAATGTGAATAATCTTCCGAGTAAGGGGGGTAGTGTTCAAGATTGAAACTATGGTTAGTATCTCTTTCACTAGTGACATAAATTAGGTAATTTGAAAGTAAAGTCTAGCTATGAGAAATAATATTTCAAGTCAAGAGAGTGGTGAGGCATATTAGTTCTCATAATTAACAAGCTTCTTCTTTCGTATAAGTGGATAAAGCCTCAATTGTTGAATGGTTTGGTCTTGGTTGAACATGATCAATCAAGAGTCTAAGAAGGAGAACTTCATAATGCTAAAGCAATCCTACATTATGAAAAATAACATACCACTCGTCATCCAATGAGAGGTTGCCATTTGTATTCCAATGGGTATTGTTGAGGTTATGACTTAGTAGGCTCTTATAAACTACTTTCTATTGTCATTACGTAGACTTTAAGACAATTGGCATCAAGTGTGAATGATGTCATTTTTTTTCTACGAGGTATAAAACATACTGAAAGAAAACCAATTTTATAGTAACTACACCTAAAATTGCTCAAGTAAGCAATTCAACATGTTTCCCATTATGATATTGGAAAACTTTATGTGGGATCTCATCGATAGTCAAAAGGGGATTCTAAATTCTCTTAGAATGCATTTATTGAACATTGTATGAATAAAGTATGAATTTTCAAAGCGTTGAAAATAAGTGTTTCTAAAACCAACCATAGACTCTCATAAATAGTGGGATTACATTTTAGACAAAAATCTAGACTAGTCGGTTTAAAAAGTAGTCAAAATTAGGTGTAGTTACCTTAAGTGAAAGTTGTAGATTTGCTCTCAGACAAGCTTACTTCATTTATACCAAATTCTCACATTAAGTTACACACCAGTGCAACCTGGGCAGGATTCCAAATCCTGCAAACGAAGTGGGCCCTGTAGGGGTATTTTGTGTTTTATCTGGGGATAAAAGTAAAAATTGCCCCCTATTTTGAGCCGTGTCTAGGGTATGTTGTACACCTCTCCTACCTAATTTGGGGTCTCTGATTGCAAAAATGAATTCGAAATTTGCATGAAAAATAATGTGCAAAAAATTAAAAAAATCCTGCATTTTTCCCCATGGTAAATCTGCCCCTGCAGGCCCACTTAGTTTGCAGGATTTAGCGTCCTCTGCAACCTGGTAGCTTAGCTAAGGTTTCCTAAGCTGAGTAGGTGATTGGGGTATCAGTCAACAACTTAGTGGTCAATTGTGAGTGAAAACAACCTTCCATAACTTAGGGCCACTTCACACTACGGCACAAGGTCGAGAGTCCGTCGGTCTTAGCCAATCAGATTTCAGAGACCTAAGACTTTGGCCTCTCGGCCCTTCACACAAGGTGGCACAATCCAAAGTTCGTCGCCTTGATGGCAGCCTACATGGCATCGAAATGCTTACATGGTGACGGACTCTCAATCAGAGTTTGGGTCTCCGTTTTTGGCCGGCCCAAACTCTGATCGAGAGTCCGTTGAATTTTTTTTTTTAAAATAAAAAAAATCAGAAACTGACAAGATCTCTGCCGTTAGATTAGAAGGACTGTTTTCCGCAAGGCAAAAAGGAGGATGCGCCTTCTTCTTCTCTCTTTTTTGTGCGTCTTGGTAGAAGCCGCTCTTGTTTCTGCAGCTCTTTGTGTGTATTGGGTCTCTAATTTTTTTGCAAGTAGGAAAGATGGACAATTTTTCTGAAAACCCTTTCTTTTGTAGCCAACCACCTTTGATGGGGGTGGAAATTTTTTTGACTCCAAGTTCTTATGGAGCATTTCAGCCTTTTTCATCTAATGTTGGAGGAAAAAGAGTAGAAGAGAGTCATGAGCCAAATGTGGAAAGGGTAGAAGAGAGGGTTGTTGAGGGAGGAGATTGTGAGATTATAGGATCCTCCAAAAAGAGAGTTGCTCTCAAGCAAAAGGCTATTCCGAAGAAAAAAACAACTTCGAAAAAGAAGGCTGTAGTGAAAATTGAAGGAGAAGCCGAAGGGGAAGAGGTGAATCGAATGTGGGAGGACTCGGAGGTGCTTCAGTTGATTTCATTGAAGGGGGAGATGGAGCCAGAATTTGTGAGAAATGGCAAAAAACAGGGTAAGAATTTTCTCCCCTAATTTAGGGTTTCTATAAAAATGTTCGGATTGAGGATTGGGGCCAATTAGGGGCCTAAAGGCCTTTGCCTTCGGCACGCGCCCGTGCCCGGCCACCACGGCCCCCCTTTCCCCCCATTGCACATGTAAATTGGATGTCGCCGGTGGGGTTTGAGCCCTAGTCTCCACCTTTACAACAGTGAGACTTTGCATGAATGATTTGTAAAGACTCTCCACCTACTTTTCCCCGGTGACCATTGCCACCTTCTTTTCTCATTTATAACTCACATGGTCTTTGTTTGATAGTGAGAGCTTGTGCTGTGATAGTTCTTTCAATGCCATTTTTGACTCCAAGTCATGTTTTTTTAATCTTTTGCTTGTAGGAATTGACTCTTGGGTGAGGCTTCATGCTAGAATGGTTGTTATACTACCAAATTTCAACCGCACTGCTGTGGCATGCCGTAAGAAGTTCAAGTCCATTTTTGATGCTTACAAGGAAGACAAGATGGCCAACGGTATTTCGGGCAATAATCGGCAAGAGAGCAAATTCTATGATGCTCTAGATGAGTGGTATCACCAAGCTGGACAAGTCATGAAGCACATTTCAGCTACAACCACAGATAATGTACAAATCCAAACCAATTTGGCCCCAAATGAGGAGAGTGCACCAACATCAACAAGTGTTGCTACACCATCATCAACAACCGCTTCTACACCAACATCAAAAGGTAAAACAAACTTTCAGGATAGAGCCATTGACATCTTTGAAAAAATGGCAGAAACTAGCACAGGTTTGATGAAAAACTTTGAAAGAACAAATGAGTTGCTAGAAAGAGTAGACTACCAATTTGATCGTTTGATCAATAAGCTCTAGATTTGTTTATGCTACTCTTCATTGTCACTATAGTCATCATCATTGTAGGCACAATTTTCCCATTGAATGTCTGAATTTTTGGCCAAATGACTTTTGTAAAAAGTCTTGGCTAGTAATAGATGAATTCGAGTTGAATCAGCTAACATACTCTTCATTTTCTCTTGGCGCTTTTTCTTCGTTTCTTCACAAGCAAGATTCTCCTCATTTTCGATTTCTTCTTCTTGTTCCGGTTCTATGAATGGAGTCTCTTCGCCTTGTGGATTTCCCTTTTGTAGTTCCCTCATTTCCCTTAATGATGATTCTAGGGAATGAAACATATCCGTTTCTTGCATTTTCCCTAAGGCCATATTTGCTTCAGATTGCAACTCTTTTTCTGCTTCTTTTGCCCAATCCATAGAAAACTTATCATTCTCTAGAATGCACAGATTGTGAAGGCACAAAGAAGCTGTAACAATATCAAGCACATTTCGAAGTGGCACGTCAATTCTTTTCAATAATATACGCCATCTTCCTTTAAGAATTCCAAATGCTCTTTCCACAGCCATACGAGTGCTTGATTGAATAAAATTCCAATGTGCTTTTTCTCTTGGCAATCCTTCTTTTTCACCCTTGAATGGTGAATAAAACCAAGGCCTCATAGGATATGCAGCATCACCAATAAATCTATAAGGTAGAAACGCACCTTTCATAGTCCTTCTTCTAATTTCTGATTTCTGAAATAAAGCCCAATCATGAATCCGTCCAGCCCATCCAAAATCATAATCCCAAAATTTGCAATCGGCATCTACAACTCCTTGTAGTAAACATGAATAATATCCCTTTTGGCAATAATATGATACAGGGTCATGAGAAGGTGCCATGATAGGGATATGGCTACCATCTATTGCTCCTATAATAAGCGGAATGCTGTGGAGAGCTTCAAAACCGTTTGCTATTTGCTTCATCCAAGCAAGATTTGGTTTCTTAAAAACCAATGGTCTCAAATGAATCCTAATAGCTTCACAACATTCCCTCACAATGATAGAAGCTGTACTCAATCCAATGCCAAATAAATCAGCAATCATTTGCAAAGAATTACCCGTTCCTAATCGAGAAAGAGTTATTGCCATCCTTCGCTCCACACTAATACTTGCCCTAAGATGTGTGTCCTTCTTCTTCAAAACAGGCCCTAAAAGAGTACATAAATATTGAAATGTAGATGTACTCACCCTCATTCGCTTCCGAAAATCATGATCTAAAAATGACCCCATAAGTGTATGCTCCAAGAAACCTCCATATCTTTGAAATTGCCAACAATTCCTTTGAGAATTCACCCTCCGTCCTTGGGCAATAAAAATTGCCATCATCATCATTTGTGCATTTTGTTGAAATATTGCAAGTTTTTGCAATGCCAAAATGCCCACAATGACGTACTTTATGACCATGAAAACTGAAAGTAGTACAAGAATGCGTTCCTTTCTAGAATCCATGGTTAAAGAATGTGAGATGGAAATTACAGAAATTGGATGGACTATTCAAGTGAAGAGACATGGATACAAGCCAAACAAATGGTATGGGTTTGGACTTTCAACTTGGCCTTTGGAGGCTTCATACTATGGCCGACCAAGTTGAGAGGCCATGGGAGTTCATTGGTTTGGGCTTGGACTTTGGACTTTGGACTTTGGCCTTTGGAGGCTTCACACTATGGACGGCCGAAGGCTCCAATTCCTAGTTTCTTGGGCCTATTTATTGCTCATTTCCTTGGACTCTCACCAAAGTTTGGCCACTCAATCCCACGGCCTCTCGACTTGGACGGCTATAGTGTGAAGAGGCCCTTAAGTTAACTTAGTCCTGAGTGGTTGTCCCTCCAGACAAGGGAGGTTATCTTATTAGTGTACCGCAGAGCACAGTCGTGCCTGCCTGGGTATGAAAATACCCGTGACCAACTTGACGTAGAGCAGAAAATCGGTGACGTGGCAGAAGGATTTGAATGGTATCAGTCTTGGACAGTAAGTAGCTTGCTTCAAAATGCTACGCTGAATAACTTATTTCCCATGAAAGAGGGCTTAAGTTAGAACACTTAACCCCTAAATGCCCAAGGCATGTTTAGAGCTTCTTGAAATTTGCTTTAAATTGAACAAAAAGTCAACATTTTCATAAGTTGTACCAATTTCTTTTGAATTGTAACCGTACAAATTCAAACTAGACATGTTAGAGATCACATAGGAAAAGAAAATATAACAATATCACTTATAGATTGAAAGATTATAATGTTTGATCATGAGGGTGTAAAAACTAAGAAAATTTTTCAATTCACTTTTTGCATGTCAACTCTAAAAAGTTGGTCACAAAAAAAATATGAGGTTATAGGGCCTAGCATGCACAACCCCAATCAATTTATGGTTTTTCAAAATCTATTCTACAATTTTTTTAAATGAACTTCTATTGTGATTTTTCCTCCAAGTTCTAGTGTATTTGAGGCTCATTTCCAAGAGCCCACAACACTATGGGAAGTCAAGATTGCACTAGGTATCCTTGCACATAATCTTCAATAGAAAAATCATAATCCTTTCTTTTTAAGATCAACTTTTTGATCCTAAAACTAGACTTCAAAAAGAATTCTCCAAAAATATAAACTACTACTAATAGCAATTTGGTTGGGTTTTACTTAACTTCAAAGTTTTCCAAACACCACATTTGGGTGCCTTGGGCATCTAGGGGTTAATTGGCAGCAACATTTGAAATGGACAAGCCAATTGGGCACCACTCAAATTTGTTGATTTTCACCTAATTGAATGTCGAGTAAGTTAACCCTCTTACAAGGTTGCATGTGACCAAAACTAGCCTAAGGTTTCTTATATTCCTTCATTTTAGCAATGGGAATTAGAGAATTTGGAAAAAACAATAAAGTTTGAACTTGATGGCAAAGGTATGGGGAAATTGAATGATTTAAAAAAATAAAGAACATAGTAGTGATGCAAAAGTTGTGCCTACGAAAAGGGTTTGTTTTGCGTATTTTCCACACCAATAGGTCTTTCAAGGGTTTACAATAGGCGTAGAGTACCCTTCTGCAATATCTATTGTGTCAGGGAGGCAATGGGTTGAATTGGTCATGTGCACTTAAGGTACATCCTTTCAAAAGAGAGATACTTCTTTCTTGAGAATCATGCATCATTTCTAAAGAGAGAAAGAATGCAATTCCTATCTTGGTTGCCCTAACCTATCTGAGTCTGATACTAACTAGAGTAGCATTCTTTGGGGGGGGGGTTCTTGAAAAATTTGCACCATTTCTAAAACAAGATTTGAATCCAATGATCAAGGTGCAATCTATCTTCACTATAATAAAATATGGTAAAAAAAACACTCAAAATTGAGTGTAGTTTTTTTGACCATGTTTTTGGACATATGCACATAGTGTGCTATTAGGTTTTTTTGGCAATTTCCTATTGCAATTTTTGAAATCTTTGGGTGTACAATATGCTGTTGGAAAGCCATTGGAAATACCTTTTCAATGGTATATTGTATGCCTCAAGATTCCAAAAATTGCAATAGGAAATTGCAAAAAAAGCTAACAGCACACTACACATGCATGCACAAAAACATGGTCAAAAGAACTGCGCTTGAATTTGAGTGCATTTTTTTTACTACATTTTGTTATAGTACTTGGTTGCCATAACCTAAATTTCAATGATAACATTAGTAGTACCTATTTTCTCACTTTGCATAGTTTGGAGATTTGTCACTAGATTCAAAGAGAGACAATAATAGCATTCTTTCTTTGAATTTTCTTGAGAATTTTGCATCATTTCTGAAATGAGACTTGATGCCCATGATCGAGGTGCAATTGGGCTTGTTTGATGTAATTAACCTAAATTTGAGTCCATGTTGTGGAGTTAAAGACCATGTTGTTCCTTTGGATTCAAAAGGTCCAAACACTACAAGAAAATGTAGTGCTAGATGACAAGTTTTTGACAGAAAATTGTCCGAAATGACAATAGTCATATCATTCCTACCTCATCTTGTCAATTTGTAAGAACTTATCAACTTTTTGTTAAGTTGTTGTCAAATTTGTAGTTAATGTTTGATTCTTTTCTCCCTATTTGCCAAAAACACAAAGATTCTATTAGATTCATTGTACATTTACCTTTTCATCCATTATCATAGATACCTTCGCTTGAATTGTGTGTAGAAGTCAAGCTTTGACTATATACATGAAGTGTTAGGAGGTAGAACAACCTATGTGGGATATGTCATTTAGAAGATGCAAAGCTCAACCACTCGTTGTTAAGTTTGAAGTAAGAATTGTATTAAAACTAGAATTTCAGACCTCATTTAGGTATAGTAGAATAACTTTTCAAAAAAATCTTTGAACTAAAAAAAGTTTCTAAATCAATTCAAGTTTCATGTCCAAAAATCCGTTTGATGTTTTGATCCTCCAATACAAAGTTATGGACAAATTTTAGAAGGGATGTTTGAAAAGGTCAAAAACAAATTCCCTTCCACCGCCCCTTTGAAATTTGTCCATAACTTTTTATTGGAGGATCAAAAGATGAAATGGATTTTTGGATATGAAACTTGAATTGATTTCCCAAATTTTTTTAGTTTCAAGTATTTTTGGAAAAGTTATTCTACTATGCCTAAACGAGGTCTGAAATTTTAATTTTAATTCAAATCCTATTTCAAACTTAACTATGAGCGGTTGAACTCTTGCAACCTCTAAATGACATATCCCATATGGATTGTTCTACCTCCTACCACCCCTTGTGTATATAGAGAGCTCTCTTATCTTCATTAAATCCACTAAATGAAAGTGTTTCATGAAGTGCATTGTCAAAATGGCAATTAGTAGCCTGTACTTGCATTTTCACTAAATATATGAAGGTTAAAATTTGAAGCAATTTCAATTTTGATATTTTGTTTTTCACAAAAGATAAGGACACTTTTCACTATTGATTAGGCCATCGTGCAAGCATGGCTATGGGACAACTAACAAAGGAGGGTATTAGAGAATAGAAGTTGACAAAAATCCTAGTAAAATGACAAACCAGTTGACAGAATTTTGTCAAATTATTGGCCAAATTTGCAGGTTTCCACTAACAAAGCAATTGACAAACTTTTGTCAATTTTTTGTCAAATAGGACATAGTTTCCCTTGCCTTTAAAGGATTGTCATATGCACCTCAAGCAAAAAATTAACCCTAATTCTATGATATCACTCTACCAAGACTTGATCCCTAATAGGCACGGAAAAATTAATGATATTGGACAAAGTCAAGCAAGCCAAAATTGGGTACTAAGGATTAGTTGGACACTATTGCTTCAAGGATTGTTTACAATGGGCTTCTACCAATTGTAGAAGCTCCACTGGAGCTACATATAGTGCCTCCAAAGGATCACTCACAACAGGCTTTCACCAATTGCAAAGCTCCACCAGAGCTATGTAGCGCCTTCGAAAGATCGCTCACAACAGGTTAAGCTCCATTGAAGTTGTGTAGTGCCTCTAAAGGATCACACACACTAGGATGTGTGCTTGGATCTCTCAATGTATGATACCAAAAGGATAATGATATGGAAGTTAGAGTTTTGGTTGTGTTCATGGATTGATGAAAACAAGGTTGAATTTTTTTAGAAACCACCTTCCCTAGGGTAGAGTAAGGTAGAAGCACCTACAATCAACATTTTAAGCACTTCTAAATACTTTAAATTGGAATCAACACATGAGATTATTCTTAAGGCATTGGTAATTGAAAATCATAAATTAAAAGAATTAAATGATAATTTTCTAAATATATATGAATATGCTATGGATTTGTGAAGTTCAAATACATGGTGCTTGCCAAACCATTTTTTACATTCATGTATGCAAGTTGTACATTTTAAACTTCCTATATTTATATATTTTCAAGATTGGTTACCCCCTGTATGTAATTGTCTAAGTTTTCACCAAAAACGCTCTAAAATTGCCATTTCCAGTACAGGTACCAAATTTTAGAGAAAAGACATTTTTGGACACATGTAACAATAGGATCTTGTAGTATGCTACTCTTAGAACATGTGGAAAAAATTTCAAAAATTTCAACGGTGTAGATTGCAAGATATTAGCATTTAAATTGATAGAAAGCCTTTTGTGGCCCTGCAAAAATCCAAGTAGCTACACTTCACAAGGTCAGATCATTATTAAAAAATGTCCAAAACGTTTGTAACTCTTTGGATTCATTCTTCTAGGCAAGTTTTCTACATGCTTGAAAAATTTTAGATCATTTGGAATTATACAACATATAGAAAAAATAGTAAGTAGGAAGAAGTAGAAAATGATTCAAAATACTAAATTGTTAAAAATTTATTTATGGAATTGAAAAATGCCAATCCCAATGGTGGTAATGTTGTAATAAGCAATCTACACCTAAAGTTTTTATTTTTTTTCCAGAAATATTGAAAATTGAGTTAAGTAAAAGTCTTCAAAGTTTAGTTTAGAGTGGAGATTCCGTAACTATCCACAAACTACCCAAAACTAAAACTCTTCATAACTTTCATCTTGTAAATCAAAATGGAATGATTCAAAGCTTTTGACATATATATAAATCTAAAAAAACAATTTCAAATTTTTATTTTAAAAAAAAGTGATTTTTAAAGAAGTCTTTTTTGTTGCCCAAGCTGCTTGCCGAGCAATGAAAACTACATATCATACAATAATTTTTAAAACCGTGTATTCAAAAGTTATGAAATTTTTTGAGTCTTTCAACTACTCCTTGGGCACATGTTGTGTGAAAATCTCAAAGAAAAAAAAATAAAAATCCATTTGTAGTGAGTTGCCTCAAATCTCCATGTTGCCAAAAAATGTCGTTTGCGCATAGCCTTATGTCTCATCTCACCCTGTGATAGCATCATTGACTTTGATATATCAATAATGTCTAGTTGAAGCCCCATAGCAGATTCCGCAGCTGCCACCATTAAACAAATAAAGCAATTGGTCCTTTAGGGGTAAGGGTTCATAGTTGGGAATGAGTGCTTTCACCTTAATGTGAATTTGAACCCTAAAAATGATCTTTGAAAAATTGAATTTTGAATTCTTCATTGCAATTTGAACTTTAGTCCTATAAACCATGGGTTTTTTGTTTATAATTATAGAAAGATATGTTGCATATTTTTACTTCATGATATTACCAAAGAAATCCTTCATGAATATGATTTTGTGTTAATAATGTAACAAATAATACAAAGAGATGGACAATAGTAAGGTTAGATAAAAGAGAAAATCTAGATGAGACCAATTTAAAATGTACAAGATTGGTAATACCAAAGGGTGAAGCAAAATAGAAAGAAAGAGAGTCTAAGATTCAAGGCAAGGGATAAAGTCTATAGAGTGAGTGCTGCCAAAGGAATGATGGGTGAGGTTAGATGAAGGGGAAGTCAAGATGAGTGTGATGCCGACAAAGATGGCCATATACTCGTTCAAAGTTGGCAATTACTACAACTTACTCTATGGATGCAACTTCACTAGCCATTCTACACCGAAGCTAGATGTTATGTCTTCAAGACTAACATAAAATTGGGCCCTCATTGGAGGTTCACTCTCTAAAGGTTGTTTTGCAGCGAGCCATCAAAACTTGCCATAACAAGGACAAGCACAATAGATCTTATAGTATCTAAACCAAGAAAACCATCTTCCCTACAACCCCCTAGTCAAATGTGGAGAGAGAAAAGTTGTTTTAGAGCAAGGTGAGTGGTAGTGGTAGCTAGGAGGAAGTTTGAAGGAGGAGAGGTTGCAAAGGGAAGAAGGCAAAAAACCTTTAAAATTCAAGGAATAAGGTGGGAAGGGAGGAGAAGTAGAATGTCATAACTTAAGATTGAGGCGACAAACATAAGGCAAATTGAAAGGTGAAAGAGTGATGAGAGGAGTTGGACTTGGGTTTAGGTCTAGGAGTTGGAATGCTTAGTAGCAAGAATGTGGACGTTGGGATCTTTTAGCGCACATGTGCTAGCTTGACAAGAAAAAGGGATAGACCATGTGTTGCAAATCAAATCTATAAAGAGCCATGAGAGAGGGGAGAAGTTGAGGGTGTTTGTAGTATGTGGAAGCGGTCCTAAATATGTTTTAATCTATAAACAAGTTGCAAGATAATGCTCCATAATTTCAAAGGCTAGAACATTGTTTATTGAGCATTGAACATTGAGGTTCATATGAAGGAGCTACGTGCCCCCTAATACTCTGTACTTGAAGGTGAATCTAAGAAAAGTGACAATCTTAAGAATCCTTCATAAGTGCCAACTGCATAAATAGTATGCAATACATTATCGGAGTAATAGGTCTTGTACATAGAATCAATCAAGGTATTAGGTGCCATAACCTTGGATCTCAAGGGTTGCGCAATACATTTGTATAGAAATATATTTAGAGAATAGAGTGTGATGTGAGGGCCATGTCTATTCTACATGATCAAAGTTGAGTGAATGAATCATAAGGGACCTACAACCTAGAAAGAAGCATATTGGTCTTGCATTGAAATATTGAAACTAAGTAGAGGAGGTATGATGGTGGATTTCATGAAGACTTGAGGTTCGTTGATTGGAAATGTTGGAATTAAACAAGGAAAAGGGTGTTATATTAGAAGTTGAAAGCGTTGATCAAAAGGTTGGTGAAAATATATCTAAGTAGCAAACTGTGAGATGTGAAAGATATTATATGCCTTGGGTTTGTTTAGGTATGCTATAAATCGATGAATTCAAGAAAGGATGTAAGTAGCATTGGCCATAGGATGGCACTAATGATGAATGATAATTGGAAATGGACGAGGGATATATAAATATATAAATTGGGACAAGGACAAATTTATTTTTGCATGGCATGGAAGGTGCAATGGTTTGGGTGTGATGATAGTGGATATTCCAATATCAAATATTGTCAAGAGCAAGGCTTTTACGGCATTTGTAGTAGCAATTTGCATTTAAAAAAACAATTTGGCAAAAAAATGGTAAAAAACCAAAAAAAATTGACTAAAAAACTTCAAATTAAAAAAAATCTTCGATGAAATTGCCAAATTGTGGATGAAAACAAAATTATGGACATGTGATAATGTGATATTTTCTATCCAATATGTGGATGAATGTTGAAATTTGAAGCACCACTATAACATTTGATATTGTCAATTTGGCACTTCATAAAAGAATGAAAAAAAAAATGGTCAAGAGGCCTCTCCAATTTTTCAAATTCCTTTAGTCACGGGAATGTTATAACTACGGGTTTGAAATTCTTGAAGAGGAATTGGCAGAAGACCTTGTCCCCATATTTTGGTAGATCATGGTCAAGGTTGGCCCTAACAAGTCACCATTGAGTACTCTACACTATTAGAGCATTGCCACCGTTTTGCAAGAAATGTTGCTCTACAAAGGAGTTGTACAGTGTTGACGTAGTGGATTTAGACACTATGTATTGTTGGTCCCCCACTCTTCCACACAGAAGCATTGCGGTATGTTTTTATTTGCATTACTGTTCATGCACGTGTCATGTTGGCGGGCCTCCTTGCATCCCAACAAGGTAGATAAGACAAAAAACTAACAATTGTTCCTCGAGGATACTCCCAAATTACAATTCAGTATAACCATGAATGACATGGGAGGATACCGTGCCAAACAATGAATTTGAGTGGGCCGGCCAAAATTGCACCTTCCCTGAGTCCACAGTGGGGGGCGAGATCGCTTCCGGGCTAAGCAACCACCGAGTCGAGCCCATATACTAGGCAACAGTGGCGATGCTCTTATATCCCAATAGAAATTGGAGATTATCACACTCAAGACCATACTAGTAGAAATGAAGGAAGTATAACCATATTTGCCTTACCTTAAAAATTTCAATTTAAAACATTAAAGTTGATTGTTACGTTCTTTTCACTGAAATTTTCTAATTTCTTATTTGAGTTGACATAAAAGAATTTATTTTTGTCTTAAGCCTCTCAAAATACTAGGCATCAAATAATCAATGTGTAATTACTATGTACCTACATGATCACAAATCAAAGATTTTAGCCATTATAAATGAGGATAAATTGAAATATTATAAATTTTGAACAATGAAGAAGTATCATAATACTTTTAAAAAACACACTAAAATAAGGTGAACTTTCGGAATTTTGTGGTCAAGAAACTATACCATGTCAATTACAAAATGTGCTCACTAAACCTGAAAATTTTACAAAAGTAAGAATTTTGTAGAGATTATATTATATTTTTAAATATTGGATAAAATATTAGATTGGAAAAAATAAATTTCAAAAATTCAAAAGAAATCATATCCAGAGGGATAGAATAGAGATCAAGTGCAAGAAGCTAACAATTGCCAAAATATATTAGAAGTCTATATGCTCTTGCCTATTATTCTAAAGTTTAAATCCCTTGCAAAATCTAAAAATAATCCAAATTATTTCAATTTCACTTTGGCATGACAACTAGATGACTTGGCATCACCCAAAACTTCACTAAAATAAGGAATGAAATTACATTGTGTTTGCTATAGTATTTTCATTGTCTTAGATACTCATTATGAGTTAACAATAAAATAAGCTTTAGGGGCCCTAATAACTAACTTTTAAATCCTAAATGCCCAAGGCCTTTTGGAATTTAAAAACATCATTGCTTTTGAGGTGCAAAGGTCACTAAGGTAAAGAAATTTCAAAGTACAATCTCGTAGTGCACATGTTATAGATGATGTGAATCAAACTTTGAGTCATTTGGCCACATAGATTGCAAGATTATAATGTTTTTGTATTGAAACAGGATGCTAAAAACACATTTAGAGGTGAAATTTGATTTCTAAACCTAATCAAATAAAAAACTTTAAATTGTAAAGTGCTTCAAAACCAACATACAAACACATTGGTGACAGAAAATATCATTCAATTGACTCATTGTGTCTACAAAATGGCTTTGAAATGTCAAAAAATAGTAAAAAAAGTTGGAGAAAACTTATCAAGATTGAACTTCTTTTACTAAAATTTTTCTTACGGAACTAAACAAAACAAATTTTTATTAAAAACAAACATTCAATGAAGGAGATACAAACCCCAAAGTTGCAACCATCAAAATGCAATTTGGTGAACTCAAATGGAACCTATGAACTTTGAATTGCTTTCAAAAGATCAATATATCTTGGATTGATTTGAAAATTTAACTAGAAAAATATGAAGAGAGAGTGCAGAACAAGATTCATTAAATCGAAACATTGGATGCAAAAGTTACAACACTTGAAATTGGACTTCTAGACTATGTGAGGACACTTTCGATCGCCTCAATCACCTACGGGTTAACCCCTAAAAGACCATAAGACCACCACATAGCTTTTGAAATTACATTTGTAGAAAATTCAAAATGTGAACCTCACTAATAGTGTGTGAACTACAAAGAGACTATAGATGATTTTTTTTGTTGAATCCATCGGTACTATCCGATCGAGGACTAATCGAGTGAGCAATTTTTGGTGAATTTTTTGAGAATGGGAAAGGTACCTTGGGTTGTTACTTCACATGCTCATATCTTTTTTTCTACAACTCAAAATTATTTGAAAAAAATTACACATTTAAATCATGATAATATGCACTTGTGGAATAAAAAATCAGAGTTTTGGGGATCACTTTGGAGCATTCCGATTTCAACATTCTAATTTCAATGTATGTATAAAGTTCCACCTAATTAAATATCTTTCATCAATCTTGTCAACAATGACATTTTCTCAAAAATTGTGCAATTTAATTGATTTTTTTTTGTAAGAAAGCTACATAAGTCTTTTTTGATTTCAACAATGGTGATCATCAAAATCATTCCACACATTTGTGGAATTATGCTTGTTACAAGAGCTAGCCAATAAAACAAGAGCTATGTTCAAACACCGTGGTCCTTGAGGGGTTAAGTTGGCAAAAAATCATTGGATGTTCAAACCTCTTTTTATATGTGCTAAATTTTGTTTGAAATGTTGTCTTCTTGTGGCCAAACTATTCCTCCATTGACCATTTTAAAGTGTTCTGCATCCAATTTCTTCCATTTTTTCATTTAAAATTAATTTGGCACACATGAAGCGGAATTTCATTGCAGGGAATACTTGATTGGATTTCATTTCGATTCAAGTCGAAAACCATTGATGGTCATTCAGTTCTGGCTCTAATGTATTCCCAGATTTGCAGACTAACTCCTATTCAAATAAGTTATCTGCAGACAATTCTGCTTGGGGGCGTCAGTCTGCTTGCAAATGAACTTAACTCTGGAAAGGAATCAACGGCAGTTATCTTAACTTCTGCAAGAGGTGCCTGGCTGCCAGAAGTAATAAAATAACTTGAGTCAAGTAAGTTAACTGATTTTTAGTCAACTTTTGCTGCAGCAGTCCGCACTCAGCAGCTCGCACATACCAGATGACAGTTCCATGCAGGAAGTTAACGGGTAACTTAACTAGTTATTCCCTCCTAACTTATTATCTTACACAAGTGTGCCCTGTGCTGTTGCCACAGTCAAAACCAAAGTAAAAGTATTTTTCTAATTTTTTTGTTCATAAAAACTTTGAAATAAAATAACTTCCACATCGCAAGCCCAAACGCCACGATACAAAGCCCGTGCACCCCTCCTTGCCAAGGGCTTTCCGATGGTACCTAGCACATGGCTAAGGGACGCATGGTCTGGGAGATCTCAACGTTACAAACAAACAAAACAGCCTAACTTAATGTATGAATTGTATTAACTTAACTCACTAGTCACTCACTACTCAATTCCTCATAATGAAGTTAAGTTATATCCATGTAGCCCTCTAGTCTAACCTATGATAGTAACTTAGTGGAAGCATTATACCCACGGCAGAGGCATATCTTATCGGGAGTGATGATCACAGTAACTTATTGTTGACAGAACAGAGCATGTCATTCAATCAGCCACTCACTGTCATTTTTTATTTTATTTTGACACAAATAAAACGGAATTTCATTGCAAAAGAGTAAAATACAAACCCAAGCAGTCACAGGTGGCCTGCAGGGAGGACAACGACACTCACTGTCACTTTGAAGGAAGCCCCTTCAGGAAGAGGAGCCAGGGACTGACGGACGGACGGACTGCAGGAACTTCAAACGTCAGTACTAATTCGAACTTAACGTACTAATAAGTTCCTGCAACCAGACAAAGACCCAAAATAAATTCACAGGGAAAGAAGGGAAGGGAAGGGCCGGGGGGCTTCAGCAGTTCAGCTTAAGTACGTTAACTTAGAAATAAGTTTAGTCTTAGTGGACGACTCTCTGCTGGGACTTTTCGAACTTATTAACCCCTCACTGCCAAAGGTGACCAAAAGTGTCCTCAGGTCAAATTCAAAGTGCTGTAACTTTTGCATCCGATGTCCGAATTCAATAAAACTTGTTGGAAAATTTGCACTTTCTCTTCTAGTTTGTGTAGTAAAATTTTTAGATCAATCCAAGATTTTCTTCATTTTTGGAAGCCAATCGAAGTTCACAAGTTCAATTTGAGTTTACCAAACTTCATTTGATGGCTGCAACTTCGGGGGTTTGTATCTCCTTCATCCAAAGTTTGTTTTCAATAAAATTTGTTGGGTCATGTTCCCCATGAAGTCTAGTTATTGTGTAGAATTTCCATGTAAATCCACAATGTTTTGAATGTTTGGGAGCAATTCGCAGTTCAAAATCCCAACATTTTTGGATTACAATGAACTTCGACAACTTGTTCCTTCTTCATACAATGTTTGTTTCCAATAATTTTTCTTGGAAAAGTTGCGCATACTAGTCTAGTTTGTGTGTATAAAATTTCATATGAATCCAAGAAGTTATTAGTGACTCAGAAGCATTTTAGTAGAAGGAGGTTTAGTTTTTGATGTGTTTTTTGCAACTTTTCTTGCTATTTTTTTATATTTCAAAGCCATTTTGTAGACACAATGAGTCAATTGAATGATATTTTTTTCATCAATGTGTTTTCATGTTGATTTTGGATCACTTTATAGTTTAAAGTTTCTCATTTGAGTAGATTTAGAAAACGAATTTTTCCTCCACATGTATATTTAGAAAATATTCAACATCCTTTTTCAACACTAAAACATTATAATCTTGCAATCTATGTGGTCAAATGACACTAAATTTGATGCAAGTCATTTGCAACAAGTGCACTACAAGATTGTATGGTTGAGATCTCTATAACTCAATGAAAATTATATCTATAACACTTTAAAAAAAATATTATTTTTGAACCTATTTAGACCTTGGGCTATGGGGGATTAAGACAAGAGAGAGTCTAGGCTAAAATTGGCCACTACCAATCTCAAAGCCTTGATTGGGAACTTACTTGTAAAATTGTTGATGAGGAGCATTTCACATTGCATCTCAAGTCCCATGTCACTCCAAGATACCTACAATACAATATATGGCAACACTTTTTGGGAATTGGGGCTTCAAGGAAGTGGGAATTGAAGCCCAAATTGTGTTCAACAAAAGTGGAGAGCCAATTCAACCTCAAAGTCCCAACTATTGCTCTAAATATAAAATTAGGAAAAAAAAACACCATTGTGAACCATCCTAATTGGTTGAAATTCTATTCAAATCTATTTGGAGTAGATTTGACGTTTAAAGTGATCAAAGAACAAGGTTTGGACTTTTTGACCCATTTTAGGGGGCATCCCAAAGTGCCTATGGCATACAAAATGGATTTTGGATAGGTTCCCATGCTTTTAATTTTTGTCATGATTTTCTTAGACTCTTTTTAAGATAGAAAAATAGATTAGTTTTCTGGAAATAAATTTTTTTTCTTTCAATTAGTGCCCAAGAGCAAAAGATATGCCATCCTATGCACAATTTTCACCTCACCTAGCAACAAAAGAAATCCACAAAAACTTGAAATAAATTATTTTTTTGTCTTACAAATTAGGTTTTTGTCTACTTGGAAAACTTTGATTAATTCCATTTGGATCAGTGATGTGAATGTTATAAAGCATCTTGTTTTTGAGGCAATCATATCATCTTCTTGAGAAAATAACATGTTGGGTTCGTTTAGAATCCAATTTTCACAAGTTTTCAATAAATCAAGCTCCCAAGGGATTTAGTTTGATTGCTAGAAAAATTTCACCTTTGGAATTAGTGTGTTTCAAATCCATCTTATAGATATGAACAATTATGTTTTTCCTTCTCTCTTATACTTGCTTATACTTAGCAATTTTTTTAAGAATGAAAATCAAGTGTTCTTTATTTAAAGAAATTCCTAGACTCTCAATTCAATTCTTCATGATAATTTTCTTATAATAATCTAAAATTTTGCAATGCAAAAATATTAAGTTAAGACGGTTTGATGTCAAATAATCTAATTATGCAAGTGCAAAAATAAACTTGTTTTTATAACTTTAAATGCAAATATCTTGCAATTTATGTAGCCAAAGTTTTCGAAATTGTTTCCACACATTCTTACACTAGTCTAGTGCAAAAATCCTATGGTTAGATATGCAAAAAAACTAGTTTTCACAATTCTTTGCATTTTACAATAGAAATGGAAGTTCTAAGTGATTTTTTACAAAGGAAAGACTATTGTCCCTTGGATTTAATTGCAATAAAATATTATACTAGAGTAAGTTGAGACTTAGAAAGTTGGAACTCGTTGAATGTAAGGTGAAATGTCCCTAAGTTGCACTTCTCATCTCTTGTCCAAAGTCCATTGATTCGAGTCAGTCACTTTAGTGTTATTTAGATTTTTGCTATAAAATTCATAAGGTAACTTCTCCACTTTTGATAGAAGGAAGTGAAAAGTTGTAATTGCGAATGCATTGTTTTTTTCCTCTAATTTTCGACAAGATTTCCTCGACCTTGTCTTGCTAGAGAAGAAATTGCATCTAAGTCAAAAAAATACCTGAAATTACTTACAACTTCACAATGCCAAATAATGAGTATGGTAGCTTAACAAATGTGTTTCCAAGTGGTTTTGTTTACTTTTTTAGAGAGTGTAAGAATCTATTGAGACAAGGTTGAATATTGAATAGGTTGGATTCATCTAAAGTAAATAACCCTAAATGTTGAACGACCTCAAATCTAATTAGAATTCATATTTAAGACTCTAAAATTGGATTGCTATGCATCATTTATATTGGACTAGATGGTATGCTATGTTGTTTTGGTTGGACCCCACCTTATCTCATCTTCTTTTGTTGTCCGGACAAACTTGAAGAGTTGCCTTTCCCTATTGCTCATACCTAGTCCTCAATCCATCCCTACTTTCAAGGTTAGACTATAGCATCAATCACTCGATAATTTTGAGGGTCATAGAACCTCTAAACTTAACCCCTAAAGGACTAGGGGTATTTTTTTTAAGAGAAATTGTCTAAACGACCATTTCAAAGTGCATTGTCCAAAAATTGAAAATAATGATTTTTAAATTTAAACCGTACACAAGTGTAATAGACTACCATGACAAGGTGTTTGGAAAAAACTTAGTCCATTTGACTACATGGAGTGAACGATTATAACATTTGAAGTGGAATTTTTTTTTCATTCTTGTAAAATATAGGGAACAAACTTTGAGCCCCTTTGGGGAATTTGTATCTCTCCACCATTGAGTTCTTGTTAGGTACACTCATGCAAAAAACATGAAGCAAATATGGAGTCTAGCTTACTCTAAGTCATCTTGCAATGCAAGAAGGTTAAGTGAACTAGCAATATACTAGTCATTTTTTTTTATAATTTCTTATGCAATGAGGATTTTTTTTATTTGAAATCCAAATGGTGTAAAGTTAGAGATGAAAATTTGGAATATTTGGGGAAAATTTCAAGAACTTTGACTTCACATATTGCAAGAGAGCAAGGCTTGAAGTTAGAAGAATATGTTTGCCTTATCAAAGCCAACAAAGTTTGACTCCTCTTAGAATGTGATTTAAAAACTAAAATTAGGTTTCTTTTTGGAAAATTTTATGCCATATTTTTATTATGTACTAACAAGCCAAATTTCAAAATTCGATGAAGGTTTTAGCAAAATATGTTAGAAAGATGCCCAAATTGTCTCAATTGCCTATATTTTCCGGGGAGTACAACTTTAGATCCATATTTCCAATCAAAATTCTTTTTAATTTCCAAGAAGGAGTTCAATGTTCCTATCTTGTGTCAAAATTTTGAGAACATCCATTAAAAATGGACTTGGTATGATCGTACATGAGTTTCCAAGTGTCCATTGAATTGACATTTGATCCTTAAAGGATTCTTAGGGTTCACTTTGGACATTTTCAAGAAATTAATATTATTTTTATCACTGCATATTGCTTGATATCCAACTAGGTTGTCTCACTTTGAGTTTTTGTGCTTGATGAGTCATTCAACAACAAAGTAAGAAAGTTGGCCTTCAAGGAAACCAACTAATTCCATACCTACTAGAATACAGAGTAATAATCTTGAATGTATTAATGATATCTCTTCAAAGAGTGGGTATTGTTTCAAATGGAACATAACATGCAACAAATCACTACGACATTTGTCATCAGGTGGAACTTTGGGCAAGCTCTTTTTGTTTGATAGTTTTTCATCTAAATTCCAAAATTTAAAAGTTGAGAATTTTAAAGGGGAGAAAAAGATTAGTTCCAATCCAATAAGAATCTTCACTTTGTGTATTTGTCAAAAATTGAATTATGAACTTGTAATATTAAAATAAACAAGGATCTATTACAAAATTGCAAAAATAAGGATTCATCCTAATGGAACAATTGGATTTTACTTAGGAGGTAGAATTGTCAAAGAAGAATATACAAACTTCCACACTCCCATGATTAAAGTTCCAATATCTTCAAACTTTTAAACTTTACATTGTTTGTTTTTATTTTTGTATTAAAAAGAGTTACTTGTAGGAGTGACACAAGAAAGAACATGGAAAGTGACAAAAAGGGGTAGAAGGACCTTACTCCACCTTTTGAGAAAATTTAACTATCATAACTAATGGAAAAAATTTGAAATTTATAGTCAATGAAGATTTTTAGAAATAGTAGACTCTCACCAAAGAAAATCTAGTGAAATCCTTGTTTCTTTGTTGTAAAAAAAATGGTAAATAACATTTAAATTTATGTCTTAGATCTATATGTCTAAGGTAGTGTAATAATTATCATGTGAAGTGCCTAAATATGACATTCAATTTTTTTTTAATAATCAATACTTTTAGATATACAACCGTAAAGGGATGGTTTGGTATATCTTTCTATAGAATTACATTGAAGCCCAATAAGAGAATTTGTACCCATGCATGCAAAAATGGATAAGTTAAAAAATTAAAATTTGAAGATAAATACTAATATAGTATCCAAAATCTAAACTATGTTACATTCATACAAGGATTTTAGGGGACATGCAAACTTTTTACACCCTAAAGTCCAAAATAGAAAATGAATTTCAAAGTTAGAAACTCATTTGAAATAGTACAAGGGGACAACATATGGTGTGCACTATAAATAACCATGATCCATTCATACTAAGAGTCACTAGTAAGAAACTGAGTTTGTGTATACAATGGAAATGACCAATGAAAAGATTACTAGTGGGTCAATTTTGTCGTCTACACAAATCACGTTTCTACTAATAAAACAAATTTATCCTAACATCGAGGGCTCCAAATCCATCAGTCACACCTTGTGAAATTCACAAGGTGTGTCTTCATGAAAATTCATTCATGTGAAGATTAGCGCAACTAAATGCATTAACAATTCAACCTGCACTAATTTAAAATAGTGTGACTTTGAATAATCAGTGTCCCGCTCTCTAATACCAATACCAGGACAAATCAGTGTACTTATAATAGTGAGATTTCAATTTTGATTTCGATGGCTGCAGCGTCAAGCTGAGTGAAAAGAGGGGTCCCTTCTATCACAGAGGACTCCGGACTTCTCTACTTAAGTTACTCATCCCAGTCAGTCACATGGCAAGTTGTTCAATTCTCTGCAGCAAACTGATGAAGGTTGCGTCTCCGTCATGTCCCAGTGAGTCCAGATATGCACAAATCAATCAATCAATCAACCCATCAACCCATCAATCCATCAATCAGCAGTCACACTCATTTTCTGCACACAATGGCACTTCCTGCCACACCTCATGAGAGCCTGGCTATTGTAAGTAAGTAAGCTGCTGAAACCTCATTTGTACTTACCATGACTAACTTAAACTTAACTTAAATTACTCCTGAAAAGCCAACTGAACTGAAGGGCAAGGACAAGTGCAAGTGGACGGAGTACTTCCCATCAGCCATATCAAATCATCCATTTATGACCCTCTTGCAGTCTCACTCACCTTTCAGATGAAAAAACAACTTAAAACTTAAATTAACTTAGGAATTGCAAAATGAACAACTTGTACTGGCCATTCCCCACCAAGCTGCTTGCAGCTGGTTGGTATGTATTTCTATCTTTGCAATGAAATTCCGTTTCATTCCTCTCAATGCCACTGTGACTCTTAAGTTAGGTCCTTAGTTGCTGAGGTTGTGTCTGGTTTGCCTTCTTTTGTTTAAGAGAAAAAGCAGAATACTTCTTTAAAATAAAATAAAAAAATTTCCACTGAGGGCTTGCTCTCCGATTCACTGTACTGTTTCACTTATCAATGGAAATTGTCCATGTTTCAAGAAAAAAAAAATTTCGTTTCATTTGTGTCAAAAAAAACAAAACAAAACAAAAAAATTGTACTAATTGGGACACATGATTATTTTTAGTTTACTTGGAAGAAGATAAAAACTAGTTTGTCCATCAACAATATTTGGTTTGGTTTGTGGTTAACCCTTAACCCCTATGCGTCAGAGCAGAAGTTTTTTGGACGTTGAGAAAATAGGATTTGTGGAATACCAAGTTCATCAAATATTATAATCTCAAACTCCGCATGGTGGATTCTCTTCTAAATTGTAGATTCATACTCATTAATAAGTTGCCTTCAAATCTCAATTGTGAAAACTTCAATAACCAAGTAGTTCTCAAATTATTTTGGATTTTCTAGATCCAACAAAAAAAATCTCCTCATTTATGTTGTTCTTTTTGTGACGCTTAGGGGTTAAAGGATCAAACCGGTTTTTTTGTGGGCAGTTGTAGATTCTCTACTCTAAAACAAACTTTGAAATCCTTTTTTCAACTCACTTTTCAATATTTTTTGAAAAAATAAAACCATAGGATGTAGATTGTTTATTACAACATTATCACTATTGGGATTGGCATTTTTCAATTCCATAACTAAATTCTTAACAATTTAGTATTTTAAATCATTATCTAGTTCTTTCTATTCAATATTTTTTTCCTATATGTTGTTAAGTTCCAAATAATCTAAAATTTTCCAAGCATGTACCCAACTTGCCTTGAAGAATGAATCCAAAGAAGCACCTCCATTTTGGACATTTTTTCATACAAATGTGACCTTGTAAAGAGTAGCTGCCCTATTTTTTGTAGGGCCAAATAAAGAATTTTTTTCAATTTGATAGCTAATATCTTGCAATCCACATGGTGGAAATTTCTGAAATTTTTTTCCAAGTTTTTTTAAAAGAGTCTTACAACAAGATCCTTTGGTTACATGTATCCAAAAATATTTTTTTTCTAAAATTTGGTACTTGTACTAGAAATGGCAGTTTGGGAACATTTTTGATGAAAACATAGTCAAGGAACTTTAGGGGTTAAGTGAATAAAAAAGCACTCACATGGATGAAGATATTAAACTAGATGAAAATTTTGATGATGGGAAAAATCATATTCAAGTCTAAACTTACGATTTCCAACAATCAAATTTGCTTATAGTAACTTTTGCCATTTAATAGATAAACTAGCCTATGATAGGTAGAATGACTTGTTTTTCCCATTGGTATTGTTGAAAATTTGAATTTTTTTCCAAATAAAGACAAATTTGAAAAACGGTTAGAATAATTGAATTTTTTTTTGACAGAGTATGAATTTATAATAAAATTTTGAAGTGTGTTGTACAATTGGCCCAAAAGAGTCTCTAGACTACTCTAAAACCAATTCAAAGTGTATCTGTAATGGTCATTTTACTCACCTAAACCAATTACAATATTTTTAATATGGTTACAACATGGGTGTGTGTGTGTGTGTGTGCTAGTATGTGAGCATAGAATCTATGAGTCCATAAGCCTAGGAGTCTATACTATAGACACTTTCTATGGTTATGGGTGTCTATGTTATACATACCTATGCTATAGACACTTTCCATACTATAGTGTATTTATATTGTAGCTACATTTGTTATAAACACCTTAAAATGGTTGTAAATATATTCTTAAAACTAAGTTCAAGGCTCATAGGCTCACATCTTTGTACTCTCTAGCTAACGTTGTTGCAACATAAAGCCTTCAAAAAAGTTACTTCCTCTAATGAATTTACATTGAAAAGGTAGAAGTTCTTATTGTAGTTACTAATCATTCCATCACCATCATCCAAAACATTGATTGCAGTCACTAACTCAACCTAGAGTCGCCCAAATCTCATTTATGGACTTTTTTTGGTCATGAATTGATACAAGAATTTAATGGATTATTCCCTTGGTGTACGTGATGGGTCTTTTGCCTAACATGGGCTGATTTACCTTAGTACAAACTTAGGCTACATACATTAGGAAAATGACCTACAAGAAGACCCATATGACAAACTAGATTATTAATGGATTTTTTTATAGTCATTTTTCTAGCCCAAGTTTCCACTACTATAAATGGATGCTTGAGCATTTATCCACTACCAATAGGCCTCGTTATTCTCCAATGATTAGAGGGGTCGAGCACTATAGAAGTTAATTCAATTAGTGCACCCTAAAATAATAACACTAATTCAAACTATTTTAGAGATTAATGAAATTTGTGAGGCAAACTAACATGGTTTTCAAAATGTTTTTTGCAAACTCCATGCAAAGTACTTTGTACTATTTTCATAATCTTTCAAATGGTATATCACTTTCACCCAACTTTTGTAAAACATTCACAATCATTAGAGATATCACATTCATCCATAATTTATTCAAGTAGGGATTCTTGTTGATGCACACAATAGTCAATGATTATTAGACAATGTAACAAAATTGTTGGATTTGAGATACGGAGTTTGAATACATCTATGAGATTCCTACAACAAAGATATAATTAAGATATATTATTTTAGGATACTACTAATAAATGATTTGAAATGCAAATATTTTTAACAAATTATTAATTCCAATAACTCTAGTAAGTCTTGTACCTATAAAGCAATTGTATCATTCATCAGAGTATCTCCAAAATCTACAATGTCACAAGCTTAGTTGATCATAAGAAACCACCAAACAAATATTCTACCAAATATAAGATTAATGAGGCCAATTACTTTTCTTTACTTCACAATGGAGGTATTCATGGATGTTTTGGTTGTTTGATGTCCATAACGAATCTTCTTGCACCTATTTTATGTTCTTTTCTAATACACTTTCAATGATAACACTATCAAGTTCTAATAAAACGAAAATAAACTAACTCTTTATATGCTTATGAAGGGTTCATGTGGCAATTCTTTTAATCTACTCTCATTGCACTGAATGTCTCTGGAAAGAAAGAAAAGTACTTGAATTATTTATTAAAACAATATCTTGGAACCAGAAAGCACTTTGAAAATGAGTGATTTTAATATTTGATAATAGCAAAGCAATTCAAATAATTTCAAGGAAGCTGCTGATTTAGGCTCCAGAAAATCCTCGGCAGAATTTAAAGTTTGCAGATAGCAAACATATATAAAATATATAACTTTGCCTTTAAGCTTACAGACATTGACCACCACATTTTTCAATACCCATACCATTGTCCATGCACAAATAGGCAAACCAAGATGGCTAGGAAGACTTGGAGTATATGCAACAAATGTTTTGTGACCTATGCCAATTCTAAATGCTATGTCCACTAATTTCCTAATGAAGTATCACTTCAATCTTCCTCTGTGGTTGTACAATACAGCATACTCTCAAAATTGTAACAGCAGGAGAAAGTAGTAAACCCATGCCAATTATTCAAACCAAGGCACACTATCATTATGGAAATGATTGCAAATTTCTAGCAGACCATATACATGCATAATTCCAACAATTGTCAATCAGTATACTCAGCACTAAAAAGGAAAAAAAACAGCCAGAAATTCCAGCTACACAACATAAGCATAAAAAATTCACATACCAGCTGACCAATTTGGAGATAACGTAGCTTCACAATGACAAAAAATGATTGTGTCATTGTGGATCTCAAATACTGAATCAAATACTGACAACTAACAATTTCCAAGCACAATAATGCACACCACAGGAAAAAGCCATGTTTAACCCAGCTGCTCATTCACCTAGAGAACCAATGTACATGACCTACTCCTATGCTTTCATCTCCCAAGTGAGAACATGATTCCAATAATAACCAGTGCACAGATAGATCAACACAAGATATCATGTGAATATCATGTAAAAACCTCAACTTCCTATATTTTAGCCCAGATTTATGCTGTACAGTTATCAAACGAGTGAGATAGTTGATCTTCAACTTTGCCACTTGAGTTCAAAATCATGTAAGTGTTCTATATTGTAGGTGATAAGCTACATGTTTGAAGTAGAAGAAAGTTGAAATGATCTTCAACAGTAGCATACTAATATAGAATGACTTAGCTCTGATTACAGCAGACTAACCTAGAATGCATGACACCTAAGAACCTATTGTGATTTAGGTTATCAATTAAAATGGATGAACACATCTCAAGTTACACCAAAAGATACCCAATGTTTTAGTCAAAATGGGCATATCATGACATCTGAAGATCAAAAAGCAGAATTGTAAGGCACTCACACTTGCTTCTATAGCTGCTGCTTGATACCAATTGCTATAACTGCAACCAAAAGAACAGGTCAAGCTCATCAGAAATTTCAAAGTGAAATGTGGAGTCAATCGACACAGTGCTGTTCAAATCCAATTAAAATGAACTCCAACAATTCATGTAGGGGCTCATCTCCAAGTTCAAGAAGTGCAACAACATTGATACTAGCGCTGTGGCCATACGAAAGCTGATTGTGCGACTGAGTGAGTAAACCCCAAAACCATTTTGCCGAAATATATTTGTTAATTTCCTCAATTTGAGCTTTCGCTTAATGAGGAATCTGAAGCTGTCTTCGTGGTTTCTACAGTGCCATGACAATGACTCTTGCAGGAGAGGGGTGCATGCCGAACTTCTCTAGTCAAATTGGATAATTTTCTGTCAACATTGTGTATTTGGATCCTTCAATCTGAAAACTCAAATACACAGAATTTTTTTTTCAGAGCTCCACAACTTCTTCAAAATTATCGCGCTTAAGAACGTGAGACTACTCTGCAGCCAAGACGAGATGTACACAAAGTAGAGAGCCAACGAGGCGATCAAGACCAAACCAGAACCAAAACTCTCGATACTAGATTAAGACTTTTAAACCCCAATTAGGGTTTCACGCCAATTCCCTCACCCATTCTATCTTCTTCATTCATCTCGTGAATTTTATTATACAATGATTTATGAAAATTGTGCACACCTGACTATGTTGCAACTATCGATCGATCAAACATTCCGTAAAATTTTAAAATCCTAAATAAGGTTCGATCCCAAACCAGCAACTCCATCACCCGCTTCATCTTCTTCACCTTTGTCACATCAATTCCTACACTCACCAATTCACAAAGAACTGTATATAGGCTGTCAAACCGGCCTGATTCCGTTGCAATCGATTAAAACAATCTGTTGAATTTAGCAAACCTAGCTCGCAATCAAGGCAACCAATACACGCGCAAATAGTAAAGTAATTTGCTCCGATCGGTTCTTCCTGCAGCTCTGTCGACAATTGCAATGCACTCCCTCTCGCCACCTCATCTCCGCGGAAAGTGTCCAAGTATGCTAATTTTGGAGCTGACGCCGCCGCCGACCAACACGAGTTTCATTATACAATCCAGGTAAACCTTGTGATAGAAAATATCACGCATTAGAGCATCGCCACTGTTGCCCAGTATATGGGCCCGGCCCGGCGGTTGCTGAGCCGGAAGTGATGTCGCCCCCCACTGCACTCACGGACGGTGAAATTTTGGCCGGCCCACTCAAATTCATCTTTTGGCACGCCATCTTCTCGTGTCATTTTTGGTTATACTGAGCTGCAATTTTGGGTATCCTCGAGGAACAATTGTCAGCTTTTTGTCTTATCTATCTTGTTGGGATGTGAGGAGACCCGCCAACATGATACGTGCATGAACAGTAATGCAAAAAGAAACATACCTCAGTGCTATGGCATGGAAGAGTGGGGGACCAACAAAACCCAGTGTCTAAATCCACGAAGTCAACACAGCACAACTCCTTTGCTGAGTCACATTTCTTGCTAAACAGTAGCGATGCTCTTAGAGCATACTCATGTTGGCCACCCATACTCGCCAAACTTGGCAAGCTCAAATTTTTCATCTAATTTTGAAGAGCCCTTGTAGGAGGTCGCTCATCTCCAACTAGACTCCCATTCCCGCAACTTAGGCTGTTGAATTTCCGATCAGTTGTGGTGTAGTTGACAGCTCATGTAGAGCAAGAATAGTAAATGTAGCAAAAATCTCAAAAAGGTGAACATTGAAAGCATTCAATGATCACAACATGTACATTGAAAGCCACAACGATCACTTATATTGGTTTTCTAACTAGCTTATGGTTGGAAATAGGTTTGCCTACATATTAAGAATGGGGCAAACAAAATCTCATGGAAAAAACTCATCATAATTTTGTTTTTGAGGAAAAAAATGTAAAAAATTAAGAAATCCTTCTAAAATCTATTTCTATACATGGGAAAAAAATCCTCAACCTTCCCTAAACTAGCATGCTGCAAATAAGCTGAATTGCTTAAGTGATTGGAAATGGGTGATCATCTTGATAAAGCATTGCCACTGTTTAGCAAGAAATGTGACTTGGCAAAATCACAACATGGCTCCATAGAATGCTTGGTCTTTTAGCGATTGCTCCTGCACAAGAGTTGGTGTGCCATATTGTTTGCCCACATCTCTCCTCTTCGCATCATGACAAGTTAGATGATGACAAAATCTGACAATTGTTCCTTGAGGATACCTGACAATTGCAACTTAGTAAATAAAAAACTAACATGGGAAGATGGTGTGCCAAACCATATTTTCAAGAAGGCCAACCATAATTTCATTGTCTTTAAGTCAACAATGGGGGGTGACATCACTTCCAAGCTCAGCAACTACCGTACCAGGCCCATATATTGGGCAACAGTGACCATGCTCTTATTTTCCTTGTCCCTCACTCTTACTCACCATATACAACTCATTAACAGTCAAGTCACCACGCATCAAGTAGAATAAAGGGTAAAGCAACTATACTTAGGATGAACAATGATTTCAAGGACCATTGTTTGATACGCTAGTATAGAATGTCAAGAGAATATTGTGAGGGGCATAACACTTTTCATTCATATTTGAAGAGTGCTAAACCCATAGTGCATCAGGGTGGCCATGCTATTCTTCAATCTCTTATACCAATTGAATTGCCCCTTGCACATCAAGTCTAGTCAAGTAGCTAGGTTTTGAGTGTATTTTTGAGAACCTTTGACATTTAATCCTTAACCCCATATGGACCAAGTAGTAGTCCAAATTTCCAAAATTGTGAAGATGTATTATAAAATTCAATTTCGAAGAGCAATAAAATGGCATCTCTCCCATAATCAGTTACAAATAGATTATTCCTACATCTTAAGTACTTAAGCAAACATTTTTTTCGGTTGAAATTATAAAAATTATAAAAATTATAAATGATCTATATAAAATATGCAAAGTGTTGTTGTCTCAAGATTTAAATTTATTTTCACCCCTAAGTGACCTATCAAGAAAATACTTCTAATTATTAAATATGGATAAAGAATAGGTAATAGTCAAATTTTTTCATAAACCTTGATTTCTCAATGTATTTAGATGTGTTGCAAACTAAGGAAAAAAATACTGAATTTTTGTGATGAGTATGCATACAAATTTTGTAGTTTTAAATTCCGAGGTTACAAGCATGAAATTGAATTTGAGGTTTTCATTATAAAATAAAATATTGAAACTTACAAAAATTTAACTATTTGAATAAGAACTTTGTTTAACATTGAAAAGTTTGGAGCACATTTGCATAGAGATTGTTAGAAACTCCCTCTTTATATTGTAGTGCCAAAAAAATGAAAAGAATAATTTTCTCAAAAATTCAATTATATAAATTTGTACTAGACTACTATGGGATTGAAAGGAAATTTTTTCAGTAACTTTGATGTAGATTGAAAGATTATAGCATTTGCAATTATAAGAAAAAAAAACTCATACTTTGCATGACATAGACACCAAACTTTAACTTCTCTTAGAGTGAAATATTTAAACTACTCATGGATTATTTGGAAGGTTCATCCTATATTATATTAGTTATATACCAACAATATTTCAAAAGGAAAAGAGGAGTTTGGCACATGTTGTCCAAAGTTGTCCAAATTGCTTGAAAAAATTTGAATAACATAACTTTTGATTTGGGCATCCAACAAAAGAAAAAAATAGTTTATTTTGCTAAGTAAAAATATATGGCCACATCTTTTTGTCAAAATTTAGAAAAATTCATTTAAATTTGACTTTCTAGGAACCAACTTAAATTTTCAATTGGTCATTCCATGTCCACTTGTTCCTTAGGGGTGAATTTTTGAATAATCTATTTTAATTTATATAATTCAATTGGCAATTAAATCAAACTTAGATGTTATTATAGTAGAATAGTAGAAAAAATTGAAAAATCCAATTGTATAAATGACAAGTCATAATTCTCCACAATAAATCCTTCTTTGCCAATCATTCAAGTTGTGGAAGTCATATGTAATTGTATCTTAATTTTGGTCAAAATTATAGGCATTTAGAGGTTAATTAATTTTACATTTATGAATGTTCGTGAAATTAGTAATGATTGATAATAATCTTCATCTTTTCAAAATTCCTGAATTTAACATTAAATACATGATCTTTGAATAATATTTGTTCTTATCCATATTAAAAAAGTTTGATTATAATATTCTTATTTTTTAATTAACAAATTCAAATATTTAAATATTTATCAATTTAAATACTTTTTGATATTGTAAAAATAAACATTGTTGAAAGTTAGTCAACAATTATATAATGGTTGCACGATCCATTAATCCCTAACTACCCAATTGACCGTATATGGTTGATCTAAAATTTCAAGCTCATTTGGAGATGGGTAGTTAAATTCTTGTGACTAGTTTAAAATTTTTTACGGGCAGTTTCAAAGGTTAACTACATAAATTTTTTATTTTTCACAAAGAAAGGCAAATAATTAATTTTTGAGAGGTCCTCAAAGGTATATATGTATCTTAGTGGAAGAATAAAGCTTACAAATTTTACTTGATTTCTTGGCTTTGAGCAAAGCTTGCCAATTTCACTTGATTTGAGATCTAAAAAATTGTACTTATCCATTTGCTTTGAAAATGAATCCCAATGGAAAGAGTAAAGTGTTATTCACCATTGAAAATTTAAACATGCAAATGTTGATTTGGAGTTACTTGCGAATTCTACTTATAAAAAAAATTGCATTCCAACAATTGCAAGGTGGATTGTGTAATGAGTTTGATAGCTCTTCATTTGAACTTAAGGTTTTTGGAAATGCAATTTAGTGTGCTAACACAATTTTTAGTTGGTCATGTCACCTCCAATCCCAATAAAATCTTATATGCAAATTTCTGAAACATTGTGGGGAGGAGTAGCATACTAAAAATAGAAAATGTACATTTCTCTTGTTATAATCTCACATCTTCTATTCAATTTTGCTCTCAAAATTGGTAAGCTTACTAATAAGCAAGCTCTTTAGACATCCATATGATTAGATTTAGAAAAAAAAACATTTTTTAGGGTTGCGGATAACTATAAGCCTATGCTATTTTTTCATAGTCAAAACATACTTGGAAAGGCTTGGGCATTTAGGGGTTAACCCCTAACTGCCTAGTCGACCATATATGGTCGATCTGAAAATTTCAGGCCCATTTTTGTGTCAGCAATTAAATTCCTCTGACTGGTTTAAAATTTTTTTGGGCAGTTTTGAAGGTTAACTATGGAAAACTTTCATTTTTCAGTGAGAAAAGTACATATTCAATTATTGAGAGGTCTTCAAAGGCATATGTGTACTACAAGTGTAGTGTAAAGCTTGCTAATTTTACTTCATTTCCCAACTTTATGCAAAGCTTGACAATTTCATTTGATTTGAGATCTAAGAAATTGAACTTATCCATTTACTTTGAGAATGGTCCCAATGAAAAGTTTAAAGTTTTTTCATGATTTTCACCATTGAAAATTTCAACATGCAAGTGTTTATTTGAAGCTATTTGCAATTTCTACTTGAAAACAAAAATTGCATTTCAACAATTGCAAGGTGGATTGTGTAATGAGCTTGATGTCTTTTCATGTGAAATTAAGTTTTTTGGAAGTGCATTTTAGTGTGCTAACACTCTTTGAAGTTGTTCATGTTACCTCCAATCCCAAAAAACATTTATATACAAATTTTTGAAACATTGTGGACAAAGACAACGTACTAAAAATAAAAAATGTATGTTTCCCTTTGTATAATCTCACAACTCCTAGGAAATTTCACACTCAAAATTGGTGTGCATACTAATTAACAAGCTCTATTAGCATGTATACGGTTAGATTTGGAAAAAAACACAATTTGCTTCATTGAGGATAACTACAAGCCAATGCTCTTTTCTCATAGTCAAAACACACTTGAAAAGGCTTGGGCATTTAGGGGTTAAATAAACCCCTAAAAGACTATTTAATATGCTGATGGTAGACAATTGAAGTTTGAGCATGCATTTACAACCTCAAATCACTAGTAGAAAACCGTATCATAGTCAACAGTAACTAGCTAACATTTGTTGTTTTTTGTGACAGAAAACTGAAAATTCATGTTGACTGCAACACAGTTCTAGAAAATTTTTGTTCATTGTAACACAATTTTCAGAAAATGTCAACTAGTTGTTGATTGTGACATTGTTTCCTTCTAGTGAATTTTAGGATGATTCTTTAAACTTCTCTTGAAGGTAGAAGAGCTAATTAGCTTTTCTTAGATTATATTTTTCTTCAATTGGTACATGGTAGCAAAATTTATGCCCTCTTAAATAAAAAACACTAGAGTTTGAGCAACCCAAAATTTAAAAAATAACTCAATATAAAAATAATTTCAGTTTATCTTTTTAGATGAT
The DNA here is from genome assembly GCA_963920665.1 of Straminergon stramineum. Taxonomy (NCBI): domain Eukaryota; kingdom Viridiplantae; phylum Streptophyta; class Bryopsida; order Hypnales; family Calliergonaceae; genus Straminergon; species Straminergon stramineum. The sequence goes on from OY987264.1 coordinate 25,636,234, forward strand.
GTATGTAAATTTATAAAATAATTTTGATTTATTCCATTTGGATTAACGATGTGAAAATCATGAAGAGTCGTATTTTAACAGATCCCAAATTTATTCAAAACACCTCTCTCCTATTACTACAAAAATATCAAAATAAATCGCAAATATATCTAATTTCATAATTGAAAACATTAAAAAATATTATTTCAAAAATTTATAACCTTTTTTAAAATTGACCATAAAAAATGAAAGGCTAAAATATTTTTGCTAAATTTTTAAGAACATAAAAATCTACTAATCTCTTCACATGATTTCACCAATATGATTCAATAATAAATAGTTGTCAACTACAGAATATATTCACAGCAAAGGGGAATATTGAAACCTTAACAAGGATACAATAAAAAACACTCTTTGATACAAGGAGCTCGATAGGGTTGGGTTAAAAAAATTAGATGTCCTTATATTCTTAATATAGAGATTCATTTTAAATGAGGGAAAATTTCCTCTTGTTGGATGGAAAACTTACACTACTTTGTTTACTAGTAGTCTTTGTATAACTTCTTCTAGTGCAAGATTGAGATTAAAAGGGGGATTGATGATGTTATTTTTGAATGAACAACTGAATGGACAATTGGATATTTGGGTAGGTATAACAAAGTCAATTTTGAATTGAATTGATGATTTTGAAATTTTGACACAAGATGCATATACTAACCACCTTTGAGGGAGGGGGAAAAAGAGATCCTACATTACCAAATTGCTTGACCTCCTTGTATTGTATGGTGATTGAGAATAATATAAATCCTTTATTTGTTTTCAAAATTCTGCATGAGTGTACCTACTATGCTATAGTACTCAATAGTGTAGAGGCTGAATTATGAATAGAACAAAAATCTCATTCTAAGAAGGCTCAAAGTCTATTGTTCCTATTCAAGAGGGTTGATAAAAACACTTTTTCACTCACTCCAAATGTTTTAGTCTTGCAATCCATGAGAGCAAATGGATTGACTTTCTTTTTGCACATACTTCTAATACAATTATTTTTATGGTTGAAGTTAAAAAAAATTCAATTTTCAAATTTGATTAATGCACCAAAAATTGGTACTTTTTGACAATTATTGTTTAAAGATACCTACTATCTTTTAGGGGTTTATTATAGTGGGGTTTTGTTATCCCTATGAAGGTTATGATATTCTTCTTTATGAAGTTTATGAAAATCTTGCTTCAATTGGTGTGAATGTATAGGGAAATAACCTTATTGTTGGAAATTCTAAAAATTAATAGGTTGACAAGGAGGGCGAAGCACTGAAGCCCAATGAGGGATGCATGTTTAATTTCAAAATTCTCAACAACAAGGAGATTGCATGACACAAATGTCCATCTAGGAATGGATAAAATATGTGAACAAGTATTGAATGAAAAATCCGTAATCATTGATTACATGGATTTCACACACTAGGAAGAGATTACGGGAAATAATCCTCCCGCTAAATGAATGGGACATTTCTTGGCGGGGGTTTATGAATTTGAAGTGAGGAAGATGGCCACATCAAGAACTTCCCTTCCAATTTTGCAAGGTGATGTTTGCCAATCAATGCTCGTAAGTTAAAAGTATGATGCAACTTTGAGAGGAAACAACATTGTGTACTTTGTACCTTACCACTATAACACCTAGATGGCCAAAATTGGCCTACGGTTTATGTTCTATCTACATTTGCTTAAAACAAATGGAATCAACGTGAAATGGGTGGAGCTAAAAAGTTGCGGAGCAAGTTGAAAATTTAGCAATTAAAAGAAAATTAAACAAAATTGAAGATTATGTACCTATCCAAAGCCCTTAATCAATTAGGAATACAATACAAGGGTTTAGACATATGCAAGGGTGAGGGGGGATGTTTATCATAAGTTGTAGAGGCTACACCGAGGGTGACCAATGTAGTCGGTATGTGCTAGTTATAGCAACTCTAGCATAGTCCTAGTCTTTTTGTCTACTTCAAGAGTATACCTAGTCTCCTGGTTCAACTTCTAGTGCAAGCCTAGACTTTAGGTCCTAACATTTTTTTAATGAATGAAATTGGTCCAAACATTTATGAGATCTACTTGGCAATATGAATTTTGAATCTATGAAACAATAGTTTGTTGATTTTCTAATTTTAGAGAGACAATAACTTTGATTTATACCTTGATGTTATGCACTATAGCATACCAATATATCTATAGTGAAAATTTCACAAAAAAAATATGAATATACCAATTAATGTTTGGGTACTTGTTTTTTAATGCTAAATGAATATTCCTATTAAATATTGTACGATAGGAAGGAGCATAAAGGTCAATTGCCTTGGGATGATTGCAAGAAACACTTCATGTTTTGGGCTCAAAAATGTAGTTTCTGGTTGTAGGACTAGCAATACTATGTAGAACTATCAATTTTGAGTGTCAACAACACATTGGTGATTCTAAACTGTCAATTTAGTACTATACAATAGACTACTATGGAGTACTAGAGAAGCCATTGGAAGCAAAAAAATAGTAGAAAAGGGGTCTATGGACCTTTTCATTTTTAGTAGTTAGTAAAAAAAATTGGGAAAATTCATAAAAAAATCCATTTTGCTAGAGGAGATTGCACTTGTATAGCACAAAAAATTAATGTAGGAATTTTTTTCCCTTTTCATAGCCTTAGTGCAAAGGAAGGTCACTTTGACCACATGTGTGCAACCGACATGTTGCTATTTTCACAAAACTCTTCATTAGTCCTTGAATAGATAATATACCTCCAACATATTCAATTTATGTCTTCTAATTCATATTTTTGGGTCAAAAATAGTACTCAAAACCCCCACACATGGGCAAGATAAACCTCCAATTGGGGGCAATTTAAAAATAGTAAACTAATTTTGAAAAATTCGAAAAAATTATTCAATGTCTAAAACTACCACATGTACCTTGAATCCAAATTTTACTCCAAAAAAGCAAAAAATGCAAAATTTATGAGTAAAAATTCACATGTCCAAGGATAAGGGGACAAAATATAGGACAAGTGTTTCTTGCAATCATCCCTTATTGCATCCCCTATTCAATACAAAAGACACTAATGTATGTGTGTGTATATATATTTACAATTGGTAGTTCTAGATTACAAATATAAAAGAATATAAATAATTTTTCTTTTGGAAACTCACTGAGAACTTTTGTATTCAATGGATGAGGTTGCTATAATGCCCAAATCTTGTACAGTACTTCATTGGGAACTACCCCCCGTCATTGTCTTAGTACTATTGCAATACTATTTCAATGGTTACACAATCCAGTGTTAAAAGTGTATTATTGTAGTACAACATCAGAACTGCAACAAAATAGTTTTTAGTGGGAACAATGCATTCCATTGAAACTATATTGTTATAGTTCTACTTTTGTACATTAACAATATATTTTCAATACTAGAATGTGTAACCATTGAAACAATATTGTTTCAATGGGGGGTTATTTTCTTGATGTTGGTATGGTGAATAAATGACCAGAGCTTATGAATTCTGTTAGAGTGGCCCTTCTTCGGGTCTTCTCGACTTGTTCTCCAAATCTATAGCTCCCCATCCAATAATATAGATTTACTATAGACACGCTATATGGATAACTTCTTTTAGATCCACCAAACAATTCCGAATTTATCATGTTTGGCACTTTTTCCCACTTGGTATTTTGACATTTGGATAATTTGTTTTATTATAATATGTATGGGCAACAATTTTTTGGCCTTGTATACAATTTGTCTTTGTGGACCTAAAACCTACTGTATTCTCCCCTCACTATAAATATGACAAAGTAGATGGTGAGTCTTTCTAGCCCATGGGTGTTAAAGGATTAAGTTCCAGGAACACAAAATTTTATCATCATGGATGGTAGCAACTAAAGGTCCATTCTCATTGAGTGCTAAGCACATGCTAGGACATGGTATCACTTAATGTTTATTTTGAACATGTTCACATAGGGGGAGGGGCACTCTTAGCTCCTGAATCTATTTGGAGCGGCACATAACAACACTCTTTGCTTTGAGGGTATTGCATAATTTGTAGTAAAATTAGAACGTGGTGTCACCTTCACATAATAACAAACTCAAACTCAAACGGAGATGCTAGAAAGGTAGTTTTTTTTTTTTATTTGCCTTTTTTTATAGGCACTAGCAAAGAGCATGGTTAGAAATTGTTGTTTAGTATATGGAGGTGCTCTAGAAATCCACCACAAAGAAGGCTACAACATCCATGACAACACAATTTCCCCCCTAGGTTTGCACATCTATTGAAAGTCAAACAACTCTCCTCAGGGGGCCAAATTTTCTCTAATGCAAGCTCATTCTTTTGGTGAAATCTCATCACCATCAAGTCCTTCCAAATGGCCAATTTTTAGATTTAAAAAATATTTTCACTATTATCAAATAATTTAAACATCAAAGTGTCTATTGTCTTCAAAAAATTTGTCACTCTATTTTGTGAACAACTTTTCACCTACATTTTTTTAGATCTTAAAATTTGGTGATATGTTATTTAAACTATTCTATTAATTATCTTTATTTTATTTATTTATAAATATTTTTTCCAAAAGATTATAGTACAATGACTACTAGCCCGGATTGTGCAAAATCAACATGTCACTTTTGAAATAACCTTGCAGTTTTTTTATACTAAGGTCACAACACCTCATTGCAACATGTTCCATTCTCAATCTGACATCTAAAAAATGGCTTTGAATGAGCACTTACAAAAATCAAAACCACAACTTTTCCAAAGCAACCAAGAAGAAGTGAGACATTTTGTGCTTCAAGGATGTCCATTTAAGGTAAGTCTAGTTTTATGTACCTATGTAAAGGCTATCCTATGTTTTCAACTTTGAAAAATATTAATTGAATAGCGAAAAAATTCAAAACCACTTCAAGTGCATTTCTCTTGAATAGTTGAATTTACCAATAATCTCATCAATATTTTTTTGGTCATTTGACATTTGAGATTGAGGTAGTGGAACTAGGATAAGTGTTATTTTAGGTGCTATTTAGGTGCTATAACTGTAGTAGGTGGATTACAATTTTTTTTTTGATGTAAGTGCATAAGTGGTGGTCACGGTGGACTAAAATTCCCTTGGAGTTGTAAGAAATGGCCAAATTTTAGATGTTCATTTTTTTTGAATTTTTTTTCTATTATAAAAACATACACAAAATTATTTGTTTTTTGTGAATTTTTCCATTAATATATATGGTAGAACCACCCAAAACCCATGGTCAATACATAGGTAATGGGAAATTCAACAGAGAGATGATTGATAAGTAACCATTAAGTTTTGAATTTTGCACCATCTTGTAGCCATCACTGTAATGACAAATGTGCTTCATTTCGAGAGCCAAATTAGTCTTTAGATGAGGGTGATTGCAAGAAACACTTGTCCTATTTTTTGTCCCCTTGCCCTTGAACATGTGTTTTTTTGGTCATAACTTTTGCGTCATAAGTCCATTTGTCTTGAAATTTGGAATGAAGGTACACATAAAAGTTTCACACATTTTTTATGTTTTTGTTTTTTTTCAAAATTACTTCACTATTTTTAAGGTGCACCCGATTGGGTGTCTATCCTCACCATTTGGGGGGGTTTTAATCCAAAGTTGTAACCAAAAATACAAACTAGAAGCCACAAATTGGAGAAGATGGAGGTGTACTTGTATTCCAATGATAGACGAAGAATTTTTTACAAAAAATCTTTGCATGAGGTGTCTACATGGGGCCAAAGTGACTATTGTTTGCACACATTTTTCGGGCAGGAGAAAATTTTCTTCGAAGAAATTTTTGGTGCAATGTTGGAGCAAGCTTGTCTACTAAAATGGTTTTCTTTTTAGGAATTTTTAGAATTTTTCTAATTACTAAAAATGAAAAGGTCCATAGACCCCTTTTTTGCTATTTTCTGTTCCTAGTGGCTTCTATAATACTCCATAGTAGTCTATAGTACTATATAGTAATGTATAGTACTGAATCAACGGTTAAGATCTGCAAGCGCCCAAAATCAATGGTTGAGATCCATGGGCACAATTTAACATGCGAAATTGATAGTAGTCCATGGTAGTGCTAGTCCTATAGCTAAAAATCGGGTTTTAGAGTCAAAAACGTGAAATGTTTCTTGCAATCAACCATGAGCGGTGATGCAAGAATCTATGTATTGGGGATGGGAGCATGCCAACTTTTGGCTTCTAAAATTCATAACAATTTGAATTTAAAGAAAAAAATTATGAAATTTGACAATGCCCATCATTTCTATCTCCCTATATGGCAAAAAATTAAAAATGCCTTCTACTACTCCAAATCATGCACAAAATGTTTAAGTGGCTGGTAATGGGCGGTTCTACTATACACATGCATAACTTTTGAAGAAATTTCTTTGCTCTACACTATTTTCTTTGATTACAATAATTTTAGTATCGTTCTAACTGTACCTGAGGGTCAAATTTGGGAAATAGGTGCCAAATTGGAATTTTCACATCAGATTTTTACAAGTTCATGTCAATCACTAAATGACACATGGCACCTTTCTTTCTGCTGAATCTGACCCTCCGGTAGGGTAGTATGAGGTGAACACCCCCACGCCGGGTACCTAGGGAGAAACTCAACCCAGGTCCAGTAAGAGAACCCTCCGTCCAAAGCTTGTAATACTCCCAGTACTCCCCCATTTGGCAGAAAATGGACAGGAGACTCTTGCAATGACCCATGATCTAACAACAGTCTTTGAAGTTTTGGCACCTACAGTAGGTCTTGTTAAATTCACTTGCGACCTAATTCGCATAGATCATACTCTGACTCGTTCATGATAAAACTCTGATTAGCTTCTAATGAGACTGATAAGTCTCTAGAGGAGACAACACCATGATGCTAGCTAGCGTGTCAGCACTGTACACAACATATATACACGACGTTACATCAGACTTTTATATCTGCACAGTTGTGTGACTTGTGTCTTCAGCGTTCCAGGCAGCTCACATTGAATCTCCATATACTCTAGTGTGTTCAATGTTCACTCAGGGGTAGAAATATATGTTCATTTTTCACACCGGAGATTCAACTTGAGCTGCCAGTGATTAGACTTGCTAGTTAGCTGAGTTAGCTCAGCCAATTGACATTTATACATGCTAGCTAGCTGAGTCGTTGGAAAGCAAAGTGGTGCTGGAGAGGGAGCGGATGTGCAGCAAGAGGCACCACGCGGACCAGCTGCACCCCGAGGTGCTCGACCTGCTGTTGCGTGCACTTGCAAGCCCGAGGAGAGCTCGGCCGTGTGCGGTGGAACACGCAGACGTCGCCCTCCTCCAGCAGGTGGTGCAGGGAAAAAAGCGCCCACAGCTTGCGATGAAACGCCACCTCGTGGTACTTGTTCTTCTTCACCAGCAGGTCCCAACACTTCCCCTGGCCGTCCGCCAGTTTCACCCTCGTGGCCGTCGAAGTAGCCCACCCCGCCTATGTCGCAAAGCTCTCGGGCACAACCTGCGCAATCCGATTCATGCTAGCTCATCGGCAACTTCAATTCCCGAGCTGGAACAACTAATGTAAAGTCTCCATTCACCATACAGGAATCATGGGAGAGTTAGGTTCCACACAGGGAACCTGGAACGTACAACAATCTAGAAACTTGCACCATGTATAAAGATTGCACCATTTATTTTTAGTTAAGCTGAAAATCAATTGTAAAAAACGAAATGTCAATAAATGAATTTTTTTCAGCATCCCCATCCGCCTGGGATAATGGATGACTTTTATGAATTGGCTTGTAAAACTGCCCCACCCGTCTGGCATTTCGGATGACTTGTTTGCAAGTGAGGCTTGCAAATGGAGGTCGGCTTGCAAATGGGGGTGGTTTTGCCAGCCAGCTTGCAAATGAACTCCGCTTGCAAAACAGGAAAGGACAAGCTAGAATTGGAAAGAATCAACTAGAATACCTTGATATTGGGATAACTAAGGGCTATATATTCTACAATGATTGAAACTTATTATTTCCTTCAGACCGATGATCCGAACACGTGAAGAAAACTTATAGTTGAGTAGATTTCATCAATTTCAGCCTTTTCTCTTAATTTTTAGAACCTCTGGTATTTTCTAGGTAAACCAGCATATTCAGCCATATTTGTGAAAATTTCGAAAGCCTCACCACTTTCAAAAAATTCTGAATTTTCTGAACCTAGGTAGCATTCAAAATTCAACCTTCATTCGTTCAGTATGATTTCAAAACCTTCAACTCGTTCAGCATTTCAGAATCGCCTCCCAGCCAGAATCGCAAGAAGGCACGATTTTTACAGCTCGTGTGCCTTTTGATATTTACCTCCCAGTTTGGGTAAGCTGGGATGGGCCTCTTAACAGGCTATGGGTGGGGCGGTCCATTTCCACCCGGCTTGCAAAGTGGATGGCTTTGCATTTTGCAAGTCAAATCACACCCGCATTTTACAAGACGGGTGTTGATGCTCTACTACTAGTACATGTCAAAGCTCACCTGTATGATCAATGCAATGGATCCTCTAATTAATGTACTGTATGGTTAATGGAGCCTCTACCTTAATTATTTCATGATTTCAAACTTTCCCGGCACAGAATAATTTCGTTCATTAGAAGAAAATTGAGTCCTCGATCGGGCTTCTTTGTCGCGATGTACACGCTATGGAGAGATGCCGTCGTTGGACTCTCGAAGCACGTGGTGACGCCCGAACGCTGGCGGAACTGTCTTCCACTCTCAGAACTCACCGTCCCTTGAGGATTCATCTTTCTTTCTAATATATAAATGTCAATTGGCAGACATTCGATCACGACAATTGGCACTGGAAACTGAAATCTACCAATACATGTCTAGCGGAATGTCACGATTTTGGAGCTCCGAATTGGGCCAATGTGACGGAATGGCGATTGATCTAATCCATAGTCAAAAAACTTCCAAGTATTTAATGTAAGAGAAGTACTTTAATGACTATTTTTAAAAGTTCTAAGAACCTGATCTGTTTCGTTAATTTCGTCAATTTCGTTAATTTTGTTGACGTCAATATAATGAACGTGAATTCCATGCCTTCGGTACTTTTCAGGGCCAGCTACCTGAAATGTAAATCGAGACCAATTTTGGAGCATCGTGTAGATGTATAACACGGTTTTTGGCGCCTAGAATCGTGCAATTTTGACGGAATTGATAATTCATATACTTCTAGAACTGGAGGTTCGAAAAGTTTATTGGCCATAATGTCAGGTTGCTTCATTAAATCTTCACTGCGTAAATATGTAAGTTTTGGCTTAGCAAAGAACTCTCATTGAACAGTCTAATTAAGGCTCAAGGGTTACATTCTTCGTTCACGTAAAGAACATCTTGGCATTCCATGTGGATAATGTGCACAATTGCACCTCTTTACCCTGGTATTTGTTGCAATTCTGTAGGTGAAAAAGGGCCTGCCCCATGAGCCATTCCCTTATGTTCTGTGTCATTCCCTTATGATAGGAGCTGGCCTCCCCTTTTACTATTGAAGACTATTGAAGCAGTTTAATTGAAACTTCCTCATCAATCCCGAGGCATTATACCGTAGATGGAATTATTTCATCTACAGTGGACGACACCACACCCCTCATATTCAAGAATGTTATGCACATTCTGAACAAGGATTCAAGGACGTAGGAACAAAAGAGTGATTAAGTTCCCTGTGTTTTGACCAAGGAACAGGAGAGTGACACTTGTAGAATTGGAATTTTGAACTACTCCTTTCTTGTGCGAATATGAAGAGTTTGTTACGAGGACATCACTCAGTGATTGTTGTACCTAGTGTTTCTTCACTTTGCCTACACTGTTCCAGTAAATTAGGGTGATGGAAATTATACATTTGCAATGGTGAAGGGTTGCAGGAAGCTGACCAGGTGGAAGTCATGGTAGACGTGGGCGTCGGACAAGACGGTGACGAAATGGGGATCAGTGAGAGCTTGCGCCTGCGCTATAGCTGCGTGCTTGGCTCGCTCTTTCTCCATCACCGTCGTCACCCTCCGCTGGGACTTGATCGTAAACCCCAAAGGATCAAACGACGGGTCCACAAAGTTTCGGACTGCAACAGTATTGTCACCGTCGTGGTTCGGTTCCTCCGAATTCGGCTTTCCCTGCTTCCTTCGTTGCTTACTAGAAGTCTCTGCCGTCGGCTTCCCTGCTGGATTTGGAACTGCAACCGGTGGTGCATCCTGCTCATCGCCTGCAAATTGGAACACAATATTCATTAGAATGACAGTTTTCGTTAATTTAGCGAATTCAGTGTAAGTAAATATTATGCTTTCTTCATTCAATTTTTAGGTGTTCACGAATTCCAGATGAAACCTGAATTTCGGGTGGTTTAGAAGCGTTCTACCCAAATTGCATTATAATTCTGGTTATAAAAACAGTAACGGAGAGACATTATGGAGTACTATCGTCTGCGTCTGCACATCGTTGTTTCATTCTCTCGCTAATCCCCAAAAGTATTAAAAGTAATAACGATATTTGAAAACGAATTTATAGTGAAAGACATAATCACTAAGAAACAATTTGTGTGGTGGTTAAGTTAATAGTTGATTCATTGAACTGGCAGGTTTTAGAGGTTTTGGCAAATATTTGTGCAACTACACCATACCAAAATCTCAGTGTTCGCAACCGGGAGCTAGGAGTGATGTTTTAATAAACTCATCTCCGTACTTACTGCCTGCTGTCGACATTAGACCTTTGGCCAGCTCCAACCAAGCGCGGTTTTTCTTGGCCTTCGAGATCGCTCAGTGATTGCAGAACATTGCTTCATTCTAAACTGTAGATCCTTACAACATTTTCATTTTCATGCGTGGTTTCCTCAAAAGAAATATGGTGACGGACATAATCATAAATCATTAAGAAACTAAGCGAAATATTTGTGTAGTTCTTAAGTCTAAATATACTCACATGTCGACATTGAACCATTGGCCCGCTCCACCAACGTGCGCTTCTTCATCTCCTGCGTCGCGTCTTCGACATTGCTCACTGATTGGACATCATTGCTTCATTCTATTGGTAAACCTTATAACAATTTCAACGTTCGTAAAATAATAATATGTAGTGAAAGACACAATTAGAAAGAAACAAGCAATTCATGCAATTCTAAACGTACTAGCTGACCTGTAGAGATTGGACCCATGGCCAGCTCCACCACCGCGCGCTTCTTAGGCTTCTCCGTCGAGTCTACGAGATTGCTCACTGGTTGCACATCATTTGCAGTATTTTCATGGTTTTCAGGAAAGTAATTGTAGTGGAAGACATATTCTGTATCAAGAAACAAGCAATTAATCTAATTTTAAACGTACTGACCTGTTGTCGACAATGGACCGTTGACCAGCTCCACCAGCGGTCGCTTGGAATTCTTCTTCATCTTCTTCGTCGCGTCGTCATCTCTCAATTGCGCTTCATTATCGTGGCTCTCTTGCGAGGAGCATCGACCCGCTTCCAATTTGGACTTCCCGCGGAGGATACTCAGTTTACTCAAATTCCCGTCCGCGTCGAAATGCGTGAACTGGAATCGCGAAGGTTCCACCAGCACGAAGACGACGACATCTCCTACCTGGAAATTGTTGTCCACGGCCACCCGTCGCCACCCCTGCAGCCACTGGGGATCCCGCTTGGGCGTACCAAAGGAGACGCGCCACTTGCGCACCCCACCGGCGCCCTCGTCCGAAGTCGGGTTCGAGGCAGTCGTCGTCTCCAGCGTGACCACGCGCTCCAGCTGCCGGTAATGCTGGCGCACGAACGGCGACGGCACCGACAGGCTGCAGGCATTATTGAGCAGAAGCCCCGGCCTTCCTTTCGCCGCGTTGGGGTTTATAATCTTCACAAAGTGCGGCTTCTTGTCGAGGCGCTGCTGCTTCACCCAATGCAGCACTTTTGGGTCCACTCGCGTCGGGTCGCAGGTGGCGCCGTTGTAGGCGATGGCTTCCAGCTCCGGCTCCCACCGGCGCCTCCACTCCTCAACGTACGAGTAGGTCTCCCTGTCCGTCGGCCGGGCCCTCGGCATCCTTGTGATCGATCGATCCAAGCTCGCTAGCTCGTCTTCTCCACCGAGAATATATGTAATCAGACACCCCCGAATCAGTTCACGTCGCAGCAACTTAACCCTCAGAACGGATCGCAGCTATCTTTGGCTACAATGTAGATTCCGGACGCTCCCCCCCTCACTGCAGTATACACAGACATCCCTCGATAAATGTCTCCTGTTGAAGATCGATATCTTTATATTGCTTGCTGGCATTCGATTAAACTGGTTCCGGCCTGCAGTGGCTGCGACGTACGTGCTTCAATGTATCTATCTGGTTGATGAATTGACGAGTTATTGCTGCTGGTGGATATGATTAATGGTCTTGAACATAGTGAGAAGAAAATTCTCCTGAGAATTATAGATGGTTTGTGCTGCAGATTTGTGAGAGATCAAGTGTGATTAATGAGATGTGGTATTCTGTTTGTTTAGGGCTCCACTGCTGTAAAATGGAGGACTGGAGCTGTTGTGACAGTGTGCAATCCCGGTGAAGAGATTGTCAAGGGGGTCTGAGATCATTGTGATTTCAAGAAGAAGGCGGTTTCTATTGATTTGGTAAGATGGCAAATAATGAGATGCACAAGCGGTCTTTTCTTTGATGATTGGGAGAGGGAGAGATTTAATTTAGTACAATTTTTGGTTCTGGAATTTGCTAATTTGTATGAAAGCAGCCAGCTTGATTGAAGAAACACTCGAAGGAGAGAGAAGACAGCTTGTGCATCTCATTAGGATACGAGAAACTGATTGATGACCACGATTTGAAGATTTCATGGTGCACCGCAGTTCGGTAAAGAAAATGATGAATGGATTGAAACATACATTGTGTGCTGGGGGGTCATTAATGGCCAGCCACAAATTTCATTTCATTTTTTCCTGGTAGTGTAATTTGCGATCATGACCAATGGATTTTTTCCTTATGAATTTTCTAAAATAGAAACTTCTTGTGATCCTTTCTAGAGTCACGAAACATTTCATCTATATAATGTGCATGAAATGGCATTTATTCATTAACAATCATATATAATCATATAGTAATAGTGACGCATTCATAAATGGCAGTGTTGTTCACAATTAGCAAATTTTCTTCAAAAAATTCTAATATTATCCCATAGACTTGTAGCACACATTACTAGGATTCCAACTAGTATAGCCAAAGTGCATTCAATTGGATTGATTGCTTCTAAGAGTCAAAAAAGGGATAGACTATTATTCTACATCAATGGTTGAAAATTTTGCTAAGAAGATTGCAAAGTAAGTGAAACTAGCTTATATAGGTTTTCAAACTCAAGATGAAATTGGATTGATTGTTTCTAAGAATAAGAAAAATGATATACTATTACCTCTATGTCAATGGTTGAAAATTCTACTATGAGGATTGTAAAGTAAGCTTACAAACATTTATAGATTTTCCAACTCAAGATGAAAATGAAAAGAGAGTAGAAGATTGATATTTGGTTGCATATGGTGTAGTGATATATGTTGTAGGGGGGAAGTTAACCCCTTAAGTTCTTTGACTTTGTTTTCACCGAAAATGCTCCAAAATTGCCATTTCTAGTACATGTATCAACTTTTGGAAAAAAAAACAATGTTTTGGGGAACATGTAATAGTAGGATCTTGTAGTATGCTGACTTGAGAACATTTCAAAAAAAAAATTCAAAAATTTCGACTATATAGATTGCAAGATATGAGTTTTCAAATTTACAAAAATCCTATTTTTGTCCCTACAAAAACCTAGGTAGTTGCACTTCACAAGTTCACATTTGTATAAAAAAAAATGTTCAAAATAGTGGTGCTTCTTTGGATTCATTCTTTGATTCAACTTAGCTACATGCTTGAAAAATTTCAGATCATTTGGAATTGTACAACATGTAGGAAAAATATAATAAGGAGAAAGAAGTAGAAAATGATTCCAAATACAAAATTGTTAACAATTTATTTTCAGAATTTCAAAATTCCAATCCCAATGGTTGTAATGTTATAATAAACAATCTGCATAAAATAATCTATTTTTTTTAAATATAGAAATTTAAGTAAAATAATGGACTTCTAAGTTTATTTTAAAGTAGAGAGTCCAAAACTGCCTACAAACTAAAATTCTTCAAAACTTTTGACTCATTAATCAAAACGGAATGATTCAAAGCTTTTTATGCTTATGTAAAAATAGGGAATTAATTTCCAATTATTTTTTGTGAAAAAAATGATTTTTTCTAATCTGCCAGAACAACCCATTTAAGGAAAAAAATAACATATTAGGCTATAACTTTTGACTCACAATTTCAAATGTCCTAAATTTTAGTGAATATGAAAGATATTCCTTGTCCCCACCTTCTCTTAAAGTTTGGTTTGAAAACATGGAAATCTGTACTCAAACGTACTTGCCCAAAATTTTTATGTTGCCAAAAAACATAGCTTGGTCCTTCAGGGGGTAACTATAAGCTTGGCAATTTAAGTTTCCCAAACAAGTGTGCAAAAAGCATCTTTAATTTACTAATAAATAATATTATGAATGGTAAAACTATTTTCTTTCATAAATATATAGATTATGGAAATATACCATATATTCATATAGAGTAAATACTATATATTCATCCAAATCTATATACATTTATCCAAACTTGACAATGTTGTCTACCTTTGATTTTTTTAATGATTTTTGGTGATTTTGTCCATTAAAAATAAAAAATATCTCATCAAATATATCATTTGCCCCTCCCTGCCAAACAAGGACTTTGATATATCCATGGTTGTTTGAGCTTAATAGATTGGCAACCTCCATCTTGGTTTTATTGCTTAACTTTGGTTGGTCATTTGTATTTTAACTTTAGATTTAGGGTTAATAAATTGTGATTGATTTACTTCATAATCTTTACCTCATTTAACCCCTAAAGGACCAAGTGTTTGTTCAACATTCACCAAAAATTTTGAATAGGTTCATATAAAGTCCTTTATAGTTGGATGATCATGAAATTTGGACACAATGTATAAACATATACATCGTTGAAAAAATTATTTTTTTTATTAGGTGTCAAGATCAAAAGTTGTGTTGCCCTAAACTTTTTAGGCAGTTTGGGTAATTTAAAAATCTTTTGGGAATCTTTTGCAAAAAACTCATCAATTTTTGAAATTTGGCATGTATTTAAATATTAAAATACAGGATAAAATTTTCCAAAAACAAACAAATTTTAGTCCTCAAATCATATTCTAAAAGGAGGCAAATTTTGTTAGCTATGTAGGGGTAGTTTCAAGAAAAAACATTCTCTCCTAACTTCAAATCTTATTATCTTGCACTCTGTGGAGTCAAAATTCTTGAAATTTTTTCCACATATTCCAAATGTTTGACTCTAACTTTTCACCATTTGGATTTCAAATAAATTTATTTGTCATTGCACAAGAAAATGACTAGTGTATTGCCAACTTACTTAATGTCTATGCATTGCAAGGTGATTTAGAGTAAGCTAGACTCCATATTTTCTTCTAAAGTTTGTCTTGGGTGAAACTAACATCATGTACTTACAAATGGTTAAAATCTTCATTTTATTGTAGAGCAAAAAATTTACTCTAAAAGGGCTCGAAGTTTCATGACCTGGTTTCGCAAGAATGAAAAAAAGTTTTTTTTCTCACTTCTAATGTTATAATCTTCCAATCTGCGCAATCAAATGGGCTGAAATTTTGTCCATACTTTGATAAAATACTTCACTTCAGTTTTGCACGGTTGAAGTTTCCAAAAAAAGTTTCAATTTTTATTTTTTAATAACATACCAAAAAACCATAGATTTTGACAATGTCTCCATGAAAAAAAAACTCAGTCCTTTAGGGGTTAATGTGAATTTGCTTATTTGGCAAGGCCACAAGGGATGGGGCACTACCTAAACTTGCAACTTCCAAATTTGAAAGCTCAATTTCACAACAGAAGGAGATAAGCAAATGCAAAAAGGCGGCTTAATGGCTGCAAAAGAGGCAGACATGACTACATGTAAGCATAAAAACCATAAATTTATTGCTACAAATAAACCTTGTGAGTTGTGACTTGCAATCAATCAAAATTTATATTTCTAATTTGGAAGATTGACATAAATTTTACAACATTAAGCTAGGCAAGATAGTTGTAGTAAATGTAACTAGAAATTGTTACACACTCACCTAAAATATCAAACATGTAATTTTTGGGTGATAGGAAGAATGATTGGTAGATTTTGTACCATTTAGGCTAAAACTCATTGTAGTATGATTTTTTGGAATAAAATCTTTATACAAAATAAATATATGGATGATTATGAATTTTAAAAAGAACTCTATACCACCAAAGTTTGAGACCTAAAAAATGTAGGTCAAAAGTTATTCACAAAATAGAGTGACAAATTTTTTTGAAGAAAATAGACACTTCGATGTTTAAATTATTAGAAAATAGTAGAAAAATTAAAAAACTAAACTAAAAATTGACAATTGTGAAGACTCAATGGTGATAAGATTTTTCCAAAAGAATGAGCTTGAAACCATATTCAATGTGTAGAAGTAAGTGTGCCATGGAGCCCTATTTGCATGAATGTGGTGGTCAGAAAATAATTTATTTTTTAATGCCCTCATGTAGAATATGCCCGCCTACTATGAAAATATACCACATAAATTTTAGTTTTAGATCATTAATTTAGGGTACTCCTAATTCCCCCAACCCCTTAAAATTTGAAAGAATGATAAATTACTAAAATCAAATTTTAAATATAAAAAAGTATTTTTAAAATTTTTAAAATAAGAAATAAGATTACAATGAAAACATCCATTTCCAATGAAAAATTTAAGTTCATCAAATTCATGATTCAAAAGTTATAGCAGATCACAAGTTCCTTACATTATGTGTGATTATGGATGGATGTATCTTGCACACCCTTTTGTACAATGAATGAATTCAAACATGTTTGAAGGATGGATGATTGCAAGAATCCAACTTGTCTTGTTTTTTGTCCCTTTAGCTTCAAATATATGGATTTTTGCTCACAACTTTGGCTTCATATGTTCATTTACTAACATGAAATTTGAAAGGAAGGTATATGTACATGGTAGTTTTAGACACTGAGTAATTTTTTTTATTTTCTGAAAAATTATTTTACAACTTTTAAACAACCTCCAATTGGAGGTCTACTTTCACCATTTGGGAGAGGGGGGGGGGGGGGGAGGGGGGAGGATAGTACTATTTTTGACCCAAAAATTGAAATTTGAAGCTCAAAATTGGGATACAATGACTTCTACTAAATTTATACAAGCTCCACAAGAGGTTTTCTAAAAATAGTAAAATTTTCACCTTCCACATGTGCTCAAAGTGTACTAACTTTGCTCAAGTGTAGGGATTACAATTTTTTCTCTCCAAAGATGAAAATGTTTGAAAAGGAGAATCTTCAAGTTAGAAAAATTTTCTTTTTTGAATTTTCTTTTTTTGAATTATTTTCCTATTTTCTAAAAATCAAAGACAGAGCTTCCATTTTCTTGGTATTTTTCATTATGCTTTTTTTGTGCATAAATTTTAGAGATAAATTTTTTTAATTCAATATTTTTAGAGACATATTATTTTGAATGTTTTATAAATTATTCATATTTTATTTCATTTATAAAAAAGTATTCCAAAAGTCACAATACTCACTCAAAAAGGCCGTTTCAAGCCAAAGATTTTTTGCAATGACCCTAATACAAAATCTTGTTCTCTTCATTCATTAAATTTTTTTTTATAGATTCTCATATAATAATATTCTCACATTTGGGTAGGATCAATGTTTAAAAGTTCTCTCTACAAATATTCTATTATTGAAAGAGTCCAAATATAATTCACCTCAATTCAAAATATGACCTTTCAAAATGACTACAATAGTTTGAATCCTTTCTTTTGAAACTCATCATTGAATTATTTTCAAAGATGAACTCAATAGCAACACTTCATATTTTTTGGAAGTTTAGAGGCTATCCTCTGATCCTATAGTTGGAAGTTGTAGATTGCATAGAGACCAACAAGCTTACAAGCTACATGTATCATCTACATTGTTCATCGAAGACACCCTATTTCATGCGTTATTAGTGCTATATAACCCCCAAATGACCAAATTAATTCCAGTACAGTATCTAGCTTCAGTTGATGAGAAAAACAAAAATTCATGCTAGACTTTTTGGTGTCCCCAGACTACGAAATTCGGGTAGGTAGGCTTTAGATAAGCTTGTGTGTACGTGGTACGTAGCACTCATGAAGATTTGCAAACATGATTTTGCCGGTGCCAGTGTCATAGTTCGGTGGAATGATCAGTGACTGGCTTTTTACACCGAGCAACTATATGCACAAGTTCTCAGAAGGGTATAAGTGGCAGTGGATTCAATTGCCCTCACCCCATGTGTCTCAATATAAGCAATTTCCCAAAGAAAACGACGGCATGTATGCAAGCTTCAAGACCTAACAATGAAAGTGTTCATGATCTTAATTCTTTAACACCTCTGTAATATTTATATTGCCAACTTTCCCCTTCAATTTAAGAGTGAAAAATGATCAGCCCTTGTTTCACTTAGTCAGACTGCGATACCTACCCGGAAGAGGCGCACTTGGATTCAGCACTGCAGGCCTTCCAGAAGAAGATGACTACTAACTGTTGACAATTTGTAAGTACAACTCAGCATACTATCTTTACAATATCCCACTTCCCAATGTTTCATAACTGCCTTATTAGATGCTACAGTATCAGTATACACGTTCCCTGAACCCCTTCCAGAGTCTGAAATTGAAGTCATCTGGTCATGACTGACCCTACATTCGAAGCTCGTAGTGGTCATGAACTAAGCTTCTGCCAACCATTGGAATGGGAACAACTCGGAAGATGCGAACGAGAATGGTGCGAGTTTTTTTGCAAATGAGCTCAAACACACAGACGTCACCTTCCTCAAGGAGATGCTGTAGTGCAAACAAGGCCCAAGGCTTACGGTAGAATTGGACTTGGAATTGCACATTCTCCCGACCGTGTACTTCCCATGTCTTTCCTGTACAATCAACAAGAGTTATCCGAGTAGATGAGGTTGGCAAACCTGCGTCCGCCACAAATCGTTCTGGTAGTATCTGCAACCACAGCTGAGTCATTTCACTACGAAGAACGGGAGATTGAAACAAGTCTCGAGCTTATATGATCGTCTAAGGTAGAGGATATTAAAACCGTTAGGATCCTGACCCTTGTTAGTATCAACAATCACTCATGTAATAAAATACTTCGTCGGATGCATTCGCTATGGATTCGTTTCGTGAAAACAAGACTTGTTACTGGTCTTATAATGTCTATGAGAATCAGGTTGTCTATTGTCACTATTCAAGGTCAATAACCTCTCACCCTCAAACTGCAGAAGAAATTTTTACTCGAGGATAAAAATTAGACCTAATCAGAATTGCCTCTTGTATCCAAAGATCTCTCCTCAGCTCTCTATTGATATCTCAAAACTCACACTCCTACATGTAACGTCAATTTCGCTTAAACTCACAAGTATGCATGATAAAAGTCTTTGAATAATGCAAATGGTAGCCTCTACCTTAAAATTTATGCTCCACCCAAAACAGCACAGCTACAGCACGACAAAGAATTAAAATTACTTTATTGCACGTCGGAAGCATCATTCACTAGGTAATGGCAGTATAAATTTGATGTTAAGGGTGGCTTACCAAGTGAAAGCCCCCGTACACTTGGTCTTCTGTCATCACAACCAGGAAATTGGGGGTCTTCGTGACGGTCTGGGCATGCGCGTCTGCCAATACCCTAGCACGCTGCCTTTCCAACGACGTAACCGTCCTCCTTTTGGATAAAATGGTCACCGCAAGAGGGTTAATGGTGTCGAAAGGAGACTTTGTACCTTGCCGACTTTGGCCACTGTCGACCCCACTTTCTCCCCGATCAATCTGCGTGTTCGGAACATTCAGATTTGCTGGAGTTAAATTCACCCCCTCTTCCATTTGGGTGTCTGCATTGATAGTCTGGACCTTCCTGATGTCCGCCAATTTCTGAAGCCTTCTTCTCTTACAGGGAGTTGCAGGAGCTTGGTCCGTCATCGCCTGCTGTGATACACTCGAACCTCTTAATTATGGATGAATTTCTCTACAATAACATTCTAGAACATCGTGCACACTTGCCACGCTATCATTGCTCACTTGTCAGACGTTCAAACTATGTCATAGTGGAAAAATTTAGACCCCAGTTGGTAAGAATTGAAGACTGAGTTTTTGAGTATACCAGTTGACCATGATGATCAGACAAGGAAGGGTCAACCTCTTTTTCAGTTTCTTCTTCCGCTTCTGTGTCACTGTCGCTTGATATCACACGCTTGTTAGTCCTGGGATTCTCGTCTGATTCGGTGGCGGACGGCTGTTGCTGGCTTCGAGGAGAGTAGCTGATTTCTCTTTTGACATTTGCATCGTGGTGTGTGGAAGTGCTGATGTTTCCATCCTCGTCGAAGATCGTGAAACGGAAGTGCGAATTCTCCGTAAGCTCAAAGACCACAACATCACCAGGCTTAAGATCGTTGTCTCTGGCAAATCGTTTCCATCCTTGGAGCCACAAGGGATGCCTCGCTGCAGAAGCAAATGACACCTTCCACTTTCTGCCTTCTCCATTTTCTAGAGTGATTACTCTGTCGAGATCGCGGAAGTGTTCTTGAACAAACGGAGTAGGTACAGCCTAAGCAATCCACGACAGAAACCTCAGTTCGAGAGGAGTTTCAAATACTCTTGACCATCAATCTAAAATTTGACGAGTTTCTTGAACCTCCAGAGGACCAGGCATCCCAATTTGGGACTTCCTGTATGTTCTCTTAAGCAGGTTCTGAGTAGGTCATCTGAAGACTTTCTTTTGTAGAATTTTACATATTTTTTTGATCAACACACGCAATGTTCTACATTGACTCTAGTTATAATAAAATTGAACCCCGTCCGGATTATATTTTTCTCAATATGATTAATTCATTTTCAAACTATAAATCCCTGATTCTTTAGCGCTTAAATATTGCGAGGCCTACAAACTTAAAATATGAACCTACAGTATCCTTGGATTCCTATGTTGCATTCAAAGGAGCTCACAGAAGAGTGCACGGACATCATTTGGTGCTTACTATGCAGGGCGATGACTTTGCAAGAAGCCCCGGCTGGCCATGTGCAGCATTCCTGTTGATCACTTTGACGAAATGGGGCTTGTCGAGACAATCCTCCTTGATCCAATCAAGCACTTTCGAATCCACTTTTGTTGGGTCGCAGGTGCTCCCATTGTATACGATGGCCTCCGCATCAGGCTCCCACAATCTCTTCCAGTCGTCTACGTAGGAGTAATCCTGCCTTGCATTTGGCATGGCGGCACTTGAAACTTGCAGCAAGCGTCGTAGTTGCCGGCAGACTGGCATAGAAATGTCACAAATATGCTCGAGCCTTACGTCGTTTTCTTACTTTTCTAGCGAAAACAGAAAAAGACACCAGAAAAAAAATTCTGAGTGAGCAAATGGATGAGTGGATGCAATCACTGGAATAGGAATAGTCGGAGAACATTTGATGCAAGTATAACATGAACACATATCTATCAGCGATTGTAATCTTGAACTCTTGAGAGCGTCAGGTACTAGTCGATATCGATGATCATGATGCAGCCGCCACCATCACAAGCTGTTGAGGATGAGTCAATAACTGCAACAGCAGGGGGTTCAATCACGAACTAGTGCACCGCAACGCTAAAGCCAGCATTTATGAAGTTTATCATGCCAAGTCAGCAAATGGTTTGATGTTATGACACGAATTCCGACCCTCATTACTGGAAGATCATCGTACAGTTGCAACAATCTTAGTTAACTTACAGGTCCACTTCAAGTGCACCAATTTCCTCAGCATTCCTTCTCAAAACGTACCCTGTCAGCCAGAAACTGGCTTCCAATTCATCGTAAGTTGCAATGAACCACCCTGCCTAGTCAGAATAAACATTCGCATACAATCGAAGCAAGAAGAAGGCAACACATATAGGGGCTCATCTGCATAAAGTTCTAAAGTCTAGGACATGTATAGATTTCAGAACACAAGGTCTAAATATAAAGGTACCAAGTTTGTGGAAATATGCCAATTTAACAAAACTAATGTTGGCAGAAGGAAATGAATGGAAAAATGGTATATTGCCCATTTTAACAAAAATTTCAATCATTCTACCTTGCATATTAACCCAAGCATGTATATGCATGTATATGCATAAGTAAATTATAATTTGTCCACCACCAAGTTTTATTGTTTGGTTGATAGTTTGTGCTATGAACTTCAATATGTTTCATGTACAACACCAAGTTAATTTATTAGAACTAAATTAGTTGAGAAGATGATTAAATTCTCATAGTGTATAATCTCTAGCAAATTGTAGGCATGCTTTCACATTTCTAATAGGATGATGAGTGTCTCTCTTCACTTTCTTTCATGAAAGTATGTCAACTCTAAGTGTACATGAATGACAATTTGATGACTAACTTCTATAATCCCCTATTCTCGTTGCACTTGCCTTACAACATCTACACAAGTATCTATTCTTCTAGCACATTTCTTTCTCAAGAGAAAACATTTTCTTTGAGAAATAGAGTGAGAGATGACTGCTAACTTAACATTAGTGCACACAAATGCATTGACATTGACATGTGTGTGAGTACTCTCATTAAATTTCTACTCCAAACAAAAGGTAACTGATTAAACAATAATGAAGTGAAAGTCACTTGTCAAGTTGCATACGCAAGCATTTAATGCTCAGGTATCTAACCTGTGATCAATCGTGGACAAAACATTACATGAAAAAAATCTTTGAAATTTGAAGATTTTGCAAACCGTGGTACATTTGTGGCCCAACAATTTCTAACCCATACTAGAGGTATTTAAAAGGGTTCAGATGAGAAGTTAGAAAGGACGTTTTGGAAAAGGCAGGCGATGGCAACTAGAAAGTAAGGACATTGTCTCATTCTAAGTCTCATCTAATAATAAGGGGACCAAACTGCACTTTAGCACCAAAATAAGGGCCTGTAGGTGAGTTTGGGAATGCATAGCCACTTCGCGACTCCTTGCAACACCAGCACAAGAGCTAGTAAGCCAAACCAAGCTCAAACCAATTTTTGCAATCCGGTCTTTTTTGCCTATCCAGAGCATGACTTACAATTCAGGGTGGAAGACAGGTTACCTTTCAAATACCTCTGATAATTACAATTTTTAAGAGGTCCTGCAGAACGTGCAAGCTATAAGAATCCAGATTCACATCAGAAAGGTAAGGGGCCGAAGAATTTGAACTTGATCGTAGAGCTCTCATTCTCGCTTCGGATAATTCTGCTTGTTACAGTTCAGAAGTATCACCCAGATGAAACAGAAGCACGTTCATCAGCAGACAATAAAAAGAATTGTGAAGACAAGAAATGAGCTTCACAACAATTACCTCCCTCTATGGGCCAAACCCCAAAGAGGTGTTACATTACATCTGCACAAAATGTCACGTTACACTGCCAGCCTAACTAGTTTCAATTGGCATTCGTCATGAATATACACGGATGAAGCGTGTCTCTATCAAGTGCACCAATACGTTGCTCCATCCACAGAAAGAATTAGTGAGAACAAGTGCTCATTCGATTCCACCTTGTAGATGACGAGCAGTAACTGCCACCAAACCTACTAGCAATCGTAATGCGCTGCTCAATAGAGTAATGGACTACCTTCTCTAAGTAGGACGAACAGGCTGCCACCATCCCCGCGTGTAATCCGAACGTCTTCATCAAGAAAGGTGGTCAACAACCAGGACTGCGCCCGGTCTGTTTGGATTGGGAACTTCAACGGCGGTTGGCCAGAGAGAGTTCTAGCTACAGCTGTTGCAACCTCTTGGAGAGGTTGCAACAATCCCCGAGCGGGCGTCAAGTCGATATTCTGCCCAAATACATCCACGCTTGCAGGAACCCCAATGGACTCCGTCAGCTTCGGAGCCCCAATGACTCCCTCCTCAAATTTCACCTGCAGACACTCAAATCAAACCAATAAACTACTCAACAATGTATATGCATAACTACTTGTTACTAATTTTGCCCGACACCAAATGTTTCCCATTTCTACTAAGGTAGCAGCACTTCAATCGGACAGTGTGCCCAAGTTGGCCAAAATGTGCCCAAGGTAAATTCTAGGGCAAGAACGTATCCCTACAGGACGTGTTAATTCTACTCTAGAGAGCCATAGCAAATATCTAGTAGAGATATATTTTAATCTTAGAATGTACTGCTTCGATACATTCGAGCTTCTCATTTACGATATATCTACCTTGGTCATCTCAGGCAAGTATAAAAGTAGAGAAAAAAAAGAGGTACTAACAATCTGTTCGTTAAGAGGTAGTTCCAAAATAGTAAAGCTTCACTTCCAGCTATTCCTGAGGATACCCTAAACCACAGAAAAAAATATCCTTGTCTCAATCAGACAATGGCAACGTTAAGCTTGGTGAAAACTAAACATCTGCATTACATGCAATTAGAAAAAAAAATGTATGTAATACCTGAATCCGCTTTGGGCTACGTATTTCAAAGGAAGCAGAGGCGCTGAAAGATGTTGAAGTCAAAGGTCCTTCGAACGACACATTATTTTCCACAGTGAGTGCCTGGGTATTTATGGTCTGTGAAATCTCACCAACCGTCACCAATGGCAGATTTCCCGCAGCCAACAATGGATAAAGCTCAGAGTACGAGGTATAACTGTCACACCAGCAGAGAAAGCATGAGTTGCAATGACACCAGATTAAATTGACGCCACATTCTGAAATCTTCTTGCAAACATGTATATTCCAAAAACTTTCATAGTGCTAAAACTATAATATGCTTCATGTATGCCATCTCTTTTGGTGTAGGGAAGAAGACGTACGCCAAAATCCACTTTCCATCCAAGAGATTTAGGGCTTCGTTAGGAGCAGGGGTAGGATTCTTCGCTTCCAGCTGCGAGATGAGCTCAACAATCTCAGCACGGGAGTCACTGCTGGCTCGTAAACCCCTCTGCGTACCATAAAGAGTATCAATGAGCTGCTGCTTCAGATCTTCCACATCCTCACCAGCTTCATACTGTTCCTCGGACTCTGCCGCATCCAAGGTACCATCGTTGAGAGCTTCCACGTAGCCTTCGTCAATGGAGCCTGCCGGGGGCTCCAAAAGAACCGCAACCTCTCCTTCACCGTCAGCCGAATTCAAAATACCTGCGACTTCGGGCTCCTCACCTCTAATTTCAGTTTCAATTCCTTTCTTCTCTCCCTCCTCACCTCTGGAGAAACGTACAATTTCGTGAGGCGAATCAATAGGACAAGCACTGCAACTCATCTTCTTTCCCCACATGAGGCATTCTAACACAATCGAGCACATCTCAAAGTGTACGGTTTTCCAACTCGTCGATACGCCAGAGGCACGTAGATTGACTCAAAGCCCTAAAAATTAAGCTCAAAGCTAAAACCCTTCCTTTCAATAATCGCGAGACACACTTATTGTTTTATATCACATTTACCAACCAAAATTAAAAAATTTCAACCAAAGTTAACTCCCTTCCCTTCCTAATCCTCAACAAAAAGAAATAAGAAAAACTCTTCTCTAGTCAAAATAGCGATACAAAACATTTAGTGCGCCTAACAGATATTGAAATAGCCGGTGAACTTAATTCGTTCGCAGGCCGTCAACGCAGGAAGAAAGAGAGCAGACGCTAGGTTCCACCCCTAATCTCTACCAAAAAGTAAACCACAAATGCAAAAATCACAAAATGCGTGTCTCAAGAGATAAGAGCGAAACACGTACTCAATCTCGCCTCCTACGGCAGCGGCGAGAACAGAGCTCCGCCGTCTGAAGCCTCGCGGCGCAGCTTCCCAGAGCATTGGCTTCACAGTCACTACCCCAAGTCGCGTCCGACTCCTGCAATTAGCCGACACACTGCTCGTCCGGTCCACGCCTTGGTGCGCCCTGGGGTTCAGGGCGAACTGCTGAGAGGCCATCATCCGCGTGGAGGTCGCCGCCATGGCCATGGTCATTGCCATTGCCTTTGCAGCCATCACTCGACCAATTCCACGAATTCCAAAATCAGGTAGGTTCTCCCCGTCTCCTCGTGAATGCAAACTTCTAGAGAAGTGGCCGTGAACGCTGCGCTAAGCTAATTCAGTGAGCTCTGGCGCACATTGTCACGAAGATTTTAAGTTAGCCAACGCTGTAGAGCGAAGACATCAAGACATTCGGGAAAAGCGATAAAGCACAAAGGGGGGTGGTTCATTTTCTACTCGGGGGGCTGCGTGACCGCTTCTTCGTCGGAGCCGCGCGGCGACGCCACGTCGCCACAGGGTTCCTCGTCGCGTCGCTGTCGTGTCACCGGACTTCGTCCTCCTCATTGCAAACTAAGTTACCGCCAGCAAATTTTGCATGCATTTGTTGGTCACATTCTGCGAGCATCCCCTGCCCACCCCAGTAGCTCGGTCTCAATCACCATTTTGGCGGTCCCGATTCAGTGGGAGTACTTTGAGACTTTAAAAGAAAAAATACTTGCCTTCCACTAAATGAGGAATTTGAAATTTTGTTAGAAAGTTGAATTGGGAATCTTTTGAAAAAAATTTAAGAATTTTTTTTTTCCATTTTCATCCTTTAAATAATTATTAGGTGGAAGGATGTACAAGAGAATGAAAAAAATGAAATTATTAATAAATCTAACATGGGATTGAAACATGTCAATTGCAATAGCGAAAATGTTGTAAGAAACATCAAAATCCCATGCACATTATGTTTTCAAAAATTATGAAAATCGAGCCATTAAGAAACAAACCTCATAGTTATTTGGGGGGGGGGCACATCCAATGAGTGTCCACAAAATAAAAATTCTCATATCTTTTACATCACTCATTATAATGAAATGAAAAACATTCTTCATAGGTATGAATCTATTCTACAAGAAGATATTTAGTTGTCCAAAAATTTTGGAAATAAAAAATATATATAAATCTTTAACCTCATACTTATTTCTTTTGCAAATTGGTTCATTGGAAAGCTAAAAGAATGTCCATTCTAAATAAAAGTTTCAAAAAAACACCATCAAGAATTGCATTCATAGGAGCCTCTTCCAAAATACAAAAATCCATTTTGATCAATGAAAGACTTCAAGGGTTAATTCATGACTTTCATGTCAATCTCAAAAAGAGATTGAAGATCTTCTCTTTCCATAATTATGCTCACATTAATTGGGCGCTCTACAATTATCCATTGAAACTTCAAGAAGGCATCCCAAGTTGTCTATGTTTGTTTATATATATTTAAAAAAATTATACTTAGAAATTCTCAACAAAAACTCTTCCATCAAGGGGCATTTTTTCTCTCATACAAGACCCTATAATAACTTTTGGCCAATTCTACTTTAA
Organism: Straminergon stramineum; assembly: GCA_963920665.1. Taxonomy (NCBI): domain Eukaryota; kingdom Viridiplantae; phylum Streptophyta; class Bryopsida; order Hypnales; family Calliergonaceae; genus Straminergon; species Straminergon stramineum. The sequence goes on from OY987264.1 coordinate 25,663,673, forward strand.
TTCTAATCTTTGGAGATAATCAACCTATTCTAACTAATCTTAAAGTCATCTAAAATCACCTTTTATGTAGAGACTTCTTCAATGCCTAATCTAGAATGCATTTGAATTCTAATCCACTTGTGTACGTTTTGAATGATAACAAAGCATGGTTGTGTGCAATCTAATTGTGCATTGAATTGTCTTCTTCCTAAATAGAGGGTTAGGTCTCACCTTCACAAAAAGAGGGGATTTAATACAAATGATCACTTCAAGTGGCATAAGTTTGAGTACGATATGCTTGTATTGCAAGCATATATGGGACCTAAACTTCTATTTAGGAAGAAGACAATTCAATGTGATTAGATTACATGCACCCAAACCTTATAGTCATTCTATAAGAATTTAAATTGGATTAGAATTCAAATGCTTTCTATAATAAGTATTGCAAGAGATACCACATAAAACTTGATTTTAGGTGACTTTACAATTAATTCTATTAACTTGGTAGAATTCTTTTGCTACAAATTAGAGAGTTTGATAGTATGTGATTTTGTGTCACCAATGATCAACATTGTTTGATCACACTGGAGAGAAATAAATTTCAACCTCTTTTTGAGGGACATAGTGAATAAAATCCAAGTCAAGGGATAGGTCAAATTTCTAAAATTATAAAGAAGTATTATAAAATATAATTTAGAAGTAATCAATATTTTAATGGTGAATTTCAAATAAAAATTGTAAATATGAAACATGGATCATACCTTTAAAATTCTTCTAACCAATATAATTTGTATCGATAAAAATTTTAATTGAAAATTGAAAATTCCTTCTAAATTATTTATAAATCACCTTGATTATAACTTCCAATATAAACATTTTTGGTATTCGATTCAAATTAAGAAAATGAAGCCTAATAAGATCTCTTTACATTTCACATAGAAATTTTGAAAAATTAAAAATTGAAAGAATCATTGCAATTGCAAGCTCTACATGTTAGAATCCAAATAATGTAATATTGTTTGTTTTTCATTCATATTTTTTTCTTTTAAAATGGTTCTTGAAATTCAATTTCAACATTATGTTTCTCATTCTAACCTTTGTTTATGGTAAAAATACCAGATTATTCTAATATATTGTAATTGATATAATTTTATTTCCACTTTAGGTTGAAAATCACAAAAATTGAATTAAATATCTAAATTTGTGAATAAAAAATATACACAGAATGTACATTCTTTCTCTTACAAAAATATGAAAATTTAATATATTAATTATTCAAATGGATAAAATTATTTTGATACTGCATTTTCACATGACAATTTTATATAGGGTATTTTGGAGTTAAAATATAAAATATAAAATGAAATTTTTTTATCATAATTTCCATTGCACCTTATATGTCATTAGGAAACTTGAAATTAGTCGGATGATTTTTGTTATTTTTACTCATATAGTGCCACTATTGCTATAGAAATTATAACAATGACAATTTTTTATAGTGACAGAAAATTCATAGTTTCATACAATAAAAATATAGAATTGATATTTGAGTATAATTTTGTAGTCTAATGGATTTAGTCCTTTATGGGTTAGCAATGGTCAAACATCATGTCTTAGCAATGGATTTAGTCCCTCGTGGGTTAAGGTGGGTCTAGTGTTAAATATAGGGCCCCTTATGTTTAAAATGAAATTTTTTGTAAAGTATTATTTAAATATCAGAATAATATGAAACAACTTGGGTTTGTGGATGTCCTAATTAATCCAATTTTTTGTTCATTTGAGCAATGAGATAGTTGAGATAGTTGGACCAGATGCTTTTAGGTGCTCAATTGCTCATCTATTGCATTAACCCTTAAAAGACCAAGTTGTGTTTTCTTCGCAATATAGCGATTTTGGGCAACTCACTACAAATGGAGTTTTTGTTTTGTCTTTCTTTAACCCCTAAAGCAACAAATGGTGTTTTTTGGCAACATAGCAATTTCGGGCAGCTCACTACGGATGGAATTTTGATTTTTTTTCTTTGAAATTTTCACACAACATTTTCCCGAGGAGTAGCTTTAAGACCCAACAATTTTCATAACTTTTGAATACATGGTTAAAAAGTTATTGTATAATATGTTGTTTACATTGCTCGGCGGGCAGTCCGGGTAGCAAAAAAAACTTCTTGAAAAATCACTTTTTAAAAAACTAAAAATTTGAAATTGGTTTTCTACATTTTTATATACATGAAAAGCTTTGAATCATTCCATTTTGATTTGTGAGATGAAAGTTATGAAGAGTTTTAGTTGTGGGTAGTTTGTGGGTAGTAATGGAATCTCTACTCTAAAATAAACTTTGAAGACCTTTATTTCACTCAATTTTTAATATTTTTGGAAAAAAATAAAAACTTGAGGTGTAGATTGTTTATTACAACAATTTCACCATTGGGATTTTCATTTTTCAATTCCATAAATAAATTATTAACACTTTAGTATTATGAATCATTCTCTACTACTATCTACTTACTATTTTTTTCCTATATGTTGTACAATTCCAAATGATCTAAAATTTTTCAAACATGTAGCCAACATGACTTGAAGAATGAATCCAAAGAGTTACAACCATTTTGGACATTTTTTCATAATGATTTGACCTTGTGGAGTGCATCTGCCCGGATTTTTGCAGGGCCAAAAAATGGCTTTTTGTCACTTCAAATGCTAATATCTTGCAATCCAAACGGTGGAAATTTCTGAAATTTTTTCCACATCTTCCTAAACGAGATTACTAAAAGATCCTACGGTTACATTTTTCCAAAAATTTATTTTTTCTAAAATTTGGTACTTGTATTGGAGATGACAGTTTTGGAGCGTTTTTAGTGAAAACATAGTCAAAAACCTTTAGGGGTTAAAATTTTCACACAACATGGGGATGAGGTTTTCTATAAAGACCAAAAAATTTTATAACTTTTGACTATGTGGTTAAAAAGTTATTGTATAATATGTAGTTTTTTTTTCTTGGGCGAGTAGTCTGGGCAAATAAAAAATCACTTATTTGAGGAACATAAATTTGAAATTGGTTTTCTAGATTTATATATACGTAGAAATCTTTGAATCACTCCATTTTGATCAATGAGATGAAAGTTATGAGGAGTTTTAGTTTGTGGGCAATTTTGGATTTCCTAGTCTAAAATAAACATTGAAGTTGTTTATTTAACTCAATTTTCAATATTTTTGAGAAAAAATAAAATCATTGGATGTAAATTATTTATTTCAACATTACCCCCACTGGGATTGGCATTTTTCAATTCCATAACTAAATTCTTAACAATTTAGTATTTTGAGTCATTCTCTACTTCTTTCTATTTACTATTATTTTTCCTATATGTTGTACAATTCCAAATGATTTGAAATTTTTCATGCATATGGTCAATATAGTCAACTTGCCTTGAAGAATGAATCTAAAGAAACAACAACAACATGGATATTTTTTCATACAAATGTGCCCCTATGAAGTTCAGTTGCTCAGTTTTTTGTAGGGTCAAAGAAAGGATTTTGGTCAATTTGATTGCTAAAATCTTGCAATCTTCATGGTGGAAATTTCTGAAATTTTTTTCACATCTTTTCAAACTAAAGTACTACAAGATCCTATAGTTTTATATGTCCGAAAATGTTTTTTTTTCTAAAATTTGATACTTGTATTAGAAATGGTTTTGGAGCGTTTTTGGTGAAAACATTATCATGGAACTTTAGGGGTTAAATACACATTGTCACATGATTTGTCATGACTTGTTGTCACAAATATGATCACAATTTCATCAAGAATATTTCATCATCTCATCCCCAATGTTCTTCATCCAATTCATATTCTCCTAAGTTCAATGTTACAATGGAATACGTCTACGCTATGGTAGGCACCCCCCCCAAATGGCACTTGACCTTAAACCGCCATCTTCAGACTGTGTACATTTCCAAAATCAATTATGTACCTATGTGGAAGAAATGCTTTTAGAAACAAACTTTGACCCTCCATAACTTTTGCATATTGTATCCAAATGATGTGTTCTTTGGTGCATTACAACCTCCTTTCAGTTGCCAACAAGACAATATGAAATTCAAAACAGACTAATAATAGTAACTAATAGTAAATAGACACAGTACCAATTTGTGGCACTTTTGGGTGTACCCACCTTAGTACCTTATAATTGCATTTCAGCTTAGTGCCCAAAGCGGTTCATTAGAGAGGGTTGAGTATCGTTGAGCGCAGCCGACCAGGAGACGGCGTCCAAAATCAGGTAAGTTTGAGCCCTGGTCGCTGGAACAGAAGATCGTCGTGGTGGACCATCGTCGGTATCGTTTGTCCCCGCACCTGGTACGCTTCTTTTATACTTTGTGCAATTTGATGAGTTCCAGTATCTGCGCTGTGGTGGAAGAATTGATTATGTATTTCACTTTTTTGGAAGAGGAGGCGTTTTTGAAGTTGAGATTGGGGTTTCTGAATGCTCTAGAATGTGGAAACAGGAGTCGAGTTCTGTGATTGAGACAGGGATAAGTTTGAGCTTTAGGTTTGATTTTGATACATTCTCGTAGAATATTCATCTTCGGAATTACCAATTCAGCCATACGTTGCTTCTGGTAAGGTTGTTCTGTTTTGGTATTCCAATTGCAGGGGTAACGACTTATACGAGGATTGCAGTTGTGGCAGTCCATTTCCACATCGCCTGCGATTGTGTTTAATGTTTCGAAGACCGATTTAGCAAGACTGTTTATTGAGACTTGTCTATGCGACTTGAGGTCACGTGGCGATTTCTACGAATTCAATTTGTAAGGAGACGCTGATTGATGGCCGATTAACGCATACTCTACCGGGTTGTCGACCTGAGCTTGTGTCTTTGAGTTTTCTGGAGATACGGAGGACAGCAACCTGAGTCCATCATAGCAAAAATCGACTGTTAGACAATGGCCGAATCAGGTGTTGAAACAGGGAAGGATGGAACAGTACCAAGAAGCTTGTAAGTTCCGCACTCAGCTGCAGCACCTTCTTTCTCTGGAAATTTCCAAATGTATCAATCTTTTGTGATGTTACGCTTTAAGTGACGGATATGCATCATCTTACCGTCTGTTGAACTCTTCGTTTGCTCGCGGTTTGTTCTACCATAATAAGTCTATCGCTAGTGTGTTTCAGGGAAGGGGATGAAGTCCAACGTGCGGTTACAGCTCCAGGAAATCTTTTATTTCCATTCAAAGATGCCTTCGGGGCGTTTATGTCCTTCTTCAGGCTGCTGCCCCAGGAAAACCTATTTGCCTCGGCTACTCTTGCTGGCTTGACTTTTGCCGTGAAAGACATGTAGGAGTCCGCACCTCCAACTTCAGATTGTTTTGCTGTGAGATGGTGAAGAGTAGTTGTTTTTGGATGTCATTATGCTTGGAATACTTATGCGTGTTTGACAGTTTTGATGTGGAGGGACTTGTTACTGGCTTCGGCTCCCCGGATTGGGCAAGAACCCATGAACCTGCCAAACGAACTGCACCAGTAATTCAAGCTTTGCTGAATGCAGGTGCTACATGCACGGGGAAAGTCTACATGGATGAGATGGCATACAGGTAAAACTCAAGGATTATGAAGATACTGCTTGTCTTTTGCATTGGGATAATCAGCTCCCATTAGTCCAGCCAGCTAGCAAAATATTCGACTGTCGATATACACTTGTTGGTCACATGGAATTTTAAAGTTTTTAATAGCTTTAAAGGTGACATGATCCTAGACGGGGCGTTCTATTTTGATTCATGGGGACGAAAAATCATGTACTTAGGCATCTAAGCAAAGAAGCCGTGGAGTTTTGCACCAATTTCACAATCGTGTTACCATCTTCTTGTTTGGTTCTTCCATCTTCTCATCTAAGTGTGGTTTGTTTTCATTCTATTCGAAGCATTCTTGGACAGAACGCACATTATGGAACACCGACGAACCCAGCCGATCATACCCGGATGCCCGGAGGATCATCGAGTGGATCTGGCGTTGTTGTTGCCGCAAAGTTGGTTGATTTTTCGCTTGGTGAGTACATAGCCGTTGGACACCATGCTATAAGCTAATTGAATTTGGCATTATTCGTGCCAATGTTGCAGATGTGCGGAAGGGACCTTATTTTCTGGGTTCAAAGGACCTAGAGTTTTAAGCTCTAAAGACTGCAATCCCTCTTATGGAATTTTTGGCTTTCAACAGGGACCGACACTGGTGGAAGTGTCAGGGTTCCAGCCTCCTTTTGTGGCGTTCTTGGATTTCGCCCTTCCCATGGAGGCGTTTCGGCAGTTGGTGTGACTCCAATGGCACAAAGCTTGGATACCGTTGGTATTGACCTCCCTCCCCTTCTATGATCGTCATTTCAAATGATATAGCATCGCGAACTTTGATCAGATCGATTAGAGTCCCCGCACTTAACCAGCTCTCACTAAGTTCGACGGCAAAAGCACAGTTATACGGTGTGACTAAAAGTTTCATAGTTTCATCATACTAAAGTGTAAGCATGCATCCTCTTTCTCGAGATTACTGCGTTGTTGTGGACGCGAAGGTGAACATATGGAACAATTTCTCTAGTATAATTTTTTATCCAATTGAGAATTCTTCTAGTTTCATAGCGATTTCCGCCCTCCCACACTATTTCCGTCAGACAATAACTTACCTTCGTAACGTGCAGGTTGGTTTGCAAGGGACGTTTCAATCCTTTGCAAAGTGGGTCAGGTTCTCCTGCATACTGTAGCTCCACAAGATCCGAGGCCAGGAAAGCGTTTTTTAATTGCTGATGATTGCTTCAACATGTCAACTCATGCCAATGATAGAAGACTGGGCATCATTTCTAGGTCGATCACAGCATTATATGGAGGTATAGGTTCCTACGGCTTTGTTATTTGACTTGTTTATTTCGCATTAACTATTGGAAATACGCACCAGGGCTGTGAGATTTTACGACCCAAATTATGCTTTCTTTAATTGTCTATTTCCTGGTTTCAGCAGTTAATGATCTCTCAGTTGTGATTATGATGCTGACAACGTTTTTGAACCTGAACAGGTCAAGCCTGGCAACATGTGAACATTGGGCAGTATCTAGCACTAAATGTCTTTTCGTTGAAAGAATTTACAGAGAAGATGGGTGGAAACAATGAACTTGGGACATTGGAGTTACTTGACGATGTCAACACACAACTTGTTAGGTAATGGGGCTACTGGATCTCAAGCGAACCGATACGGAATGTACTGATTAATGAGTTTCAAGGTTCAATTTCAAACATTACTAGTTTATTATGCAGATGGGAGTTCAAGATGAACTACGAAGAATGGGTCACTGCCGAAATGCCCAATCTGGGAGACGAGACGGCCATCCGTGTTAACAGTGCGATGAACACATCCCCGCAATTGATGACTCTAACTTTGCAAGTAAAGGAAGAGACCAGACATGCCATCAACGAACTTTTGAAGGTAACTCTTTTCGCGCTACTGTAAACTTTTGAAGGAAGTTGTGAGAAGTTATTGAAGTTGTGAAGTAGGGCGTTGACGTAGTATTCAGTTTTAGGATCAATGATCTGCAGTGCACTCACGGATGTGTTGTGGACTATTAACCAGGACGATGTTATACTCGTAATGCCAACAGTTCCGGGGCCTCCACCAAAACTAAATGCTGAAGGAGAGGCACTTCAGCGATTTAGTGCTAGTGCATTCGCTCTGCTAAATGTTTCTGGTCTGGCTAGTTGTTGCCAGGTATAGTTCCTGCATTTGGAGTGGAGTAATCCTTTCTGTCTGAATGGTGTGATAAAATGCTGATGTCGTTGTCAAGTGCCACAAGTAAACGTTCGAAAATGTGTCTCTATAGTAACTGTCTACGTGAAGTTTGTTAGGAAATATCTTACCGAATCCACACTGTCTACTTAGCACGGTCTAATGTGGTTGGGTGGCTTGGTGCAGGTGAGCATTCCAACAGGTCTGATAGACTCTGGGCCCGTGGCAGTTTCTCTTCTTGCGAAACAGGGATCAGACCACCTACTGCTGCACACTACATCAGCATTATACCCCACCATCCAGACAGAAACTAATGCTGAAAGCATTACAGCACATGACACCTGATGCGCTCCAGAATTTTCACCAGGGATGTATGGTTCTGGTTAGCTTCATAATAGTCAATAGATACATCAATAGCAAATAAAATTTAGGGTTTGAACAACGCTAGAAATCTTTGTTATGGGTTACATTATGTAAATGCTAGCATGGGTTTTTTGTGAATACGGCAGGATACTTCTAAAATGGATGACATCTTGTATCAATGTATACTAAATTTGTGCCTTTGAATGGACTTTGTGGTTAAGATCCATTGCTATTCTAGGGGTTCAAATTTTATGAATTACATTTTCTAAATATAGGAAAAAATTCAACTTTATCCTACATTTGACTTTGATGTGAGGCTATTTACCTTCATTATTGCATTTAAGATGACTGTATTTTTACATAAAAAGCTACGAGAGTGTATTTCCAATACTTTATTTTTTTTTTTAAATTCATTCATTCAGTTTTTAAAATGGGTTTATCTTACATATAATATTTAAGTGTTCAAATTTTTCCAACTATTGCCCTTCTTTACAAATTTTTCCTTACCTCTACTACACTGCATATATAGGCTAGGGATACTCTATGAAACCAACAACAATCAATTCAATTCAAGTGTCATTGACCAAGTGACAATTTTTAATAACGAATTTATCATTGAACACTTTAGAATCCCCATTAAATTAGTTGTGAACATCCCATTCAATATGATTGAGTTTGTTTAATACATATAACTTCAAAGATTGAAGTTAAATGAACTATAAACTCTATCAGTCTATCCTTGTATTGTACAATTTTGGGGGCATTGAATTTACTAAGGTAAACATCCCTAATTGTGCAATGTGACAATTTTTGCTATTTGTAGTCAATGTTTTACATTTGCACTTAATTTTTTTGATATATACACTATTAGTATTGTGGCACAATTTTTGTCAACCACCCTTTATTGTTAATTTTCTTGATTGTGTCCATTTTATCATCCACATTAAATTATTTGTCCATATCTATACTCATAGTACTATGAAAAATTTGCACAACCCTAATTTGTTTAGACTAACTTATTAATAAAAATTCCTACTACATGATGTTTTTATGTAGCCTAATTTATATATAATAGAGTATGTACAATTTCATGGACCCTATTGTAGCCCTACATATTATATAAAATTTTCCCCCTTCGAATTAAATGAACCCTATCTTTGAACTCAAGTAGTTTTCTAAAACTCAAAAGTAATCTCCCCAGGAATTGAAGTTTGTTTATAATCTAAAAATCCAAAAAACAAGTAAGGGGAGTCCATTATGGAATTCAACTAGTCCATCAAGGAGAGAGTACAATCAACCAATCTAGCCTAAACTCCCTAAAGGCCTATCAGATGTTTTGCGCAAGATTGGGTCAGTCAAGGTGCTGTCTTGGGGTTGCAAGATGTTTTTCGAGTTGACTTGCTGCTAGACGTCTAGCTTAGTTTGAGGTTTTTGGATTCTAGCCAATGGCTTTGAGGTTTAGGGTCTAGCCAAGAAATGGCAAAGTTGCTTGAGTGTTATGTTTCATCAAGTAATGTAGGCATCCAAAATATATGTGACTCACATATCTCTCTATTTTCTTAGTATTCCAATTTTTAAGTTTAACATGATTTCACCATGAGTTTTCTTCAACCATTGTTTCTAAGTCCATTCTGTATACTTGGGCATCAATGCTAGGATCATTCATCTCTCATTACTCAAATTGAATTTGTTTATTTTATGTGTAGCTAATGGTTATGATGTAAGTTGAAGAATATTTTGCATTGTTTCTCTCAAAAGTTGTTGGTGCCTCCTAGTTTGTTTGTCCCTTTGTTGAATTCTCAACCATGAAGTACTTTTCCCTCATGTCATCATAGAATTGAAAGGATCTATTGAAAATTATAAGATCACGTAATGATCTTCCAATGCTAGTATAACTTATTATCTTTGTAATGAAAAAACCATTGAGAAGACTAAGATTAATGGGAAAGGCAGTGCATACTCTTGCCAAACTAGTCATTGTATTGATCGTAGTCTCCCAATCTTAGCAACCATATATTAGAAACATTCCAAAACCTTCTAAATATCCTAATAGTTTTCTAGCATCTTTTAGAAGCTTCAATAATCTTTTGAAAGCTTCCATAGAGCTCCGAAAAAATCTCTTAGATGGCAGTATGTATAGAAGTTGATTGAGGTTGATGTAGTCCTCAATCTCAACAACACATCTCTTGGATCATAGCTCTTAGTTTTAGCTCTAGTGTTGTACTTCTCAAACTCTAATATCTAGACTTGTTATCTGGAACTCCTCTGACCTTGTCTTATATCCCTTGTTGTCAAGAACTCATCTTGTTTTGCCTTGTATCTCATGCATCTATTACACCACATGTGTGTAAAGATGACAATGACTATGAGCACAAAGAAGCTTGAAAGTTGCAGTTGGTTTTGTGGAGATTAAAGCCTGAAACAAATATAATTAAGCCTCAAATGTGGTTGTTGACAGTTTAATTTCTAATTAAGCCAAGTTTCTTCTCCTTCTAGTAGGTTTGGTAATTGCAATGCTAGCCTCCTAAAGTGGCCTACAATGACCTATAAAATTGCCCAACTGGTAATCCAAAACTACCTCTCTTGTTTCCACTACATTCACCAAGAAGAATGGCCGAATTAAGGGATGTTGGGGCACTAGCTTATTCACCCAATTTATGCTCTTTCCAAACCCTCGTTTAGGTAGCACCAAATGGGAAGTAATAGAATTGGATGCCCCAACTTTACCCTATCTAACAATTTAAATATTTGGCTCTCCATCAACATTTAGAATGTAGATGCAAGCTATGAATACAATCTAGATTGAAACAAGTTGCTCCTAATACTCAAATTGTTAGGGAAAAAAGATGCCATCTATGAATTCCATATCATACATTTGGCTAATTGTACTAATTTTTTTAACATATTTTTCCTTTGAATGTATATCCACTATCGCTAAAAGAGTGAAAGGTGAAATATGACAATAATTCACAAATTAATAAATTGATGCAATTAATATACATAATAAATTATTGATTTGTTTTCCTATAAACAATATTTAAAGGTACTTTCCATTGTAGGACACTGTTTCTTTTTCCTATCACTAAGAAATGAATATATATTTGCAATATCTCTATTTATTATATCTATTCATATTTTGTGGATTATCTTGGTTCATCCTCTAATTCTATGCATGAATTTCAAATATGAATTCCAAAAATAAATTCCAAATTTTTAAATTTGATTGTGTGAAGTGAATAAACTTTTTTTTTTCTCCTAATGTAAAAATTTTGGAGCTATATATATACATGTGTATATATCTTTTTTGATGAGTGCTCAAAGCACTATGCTAGAGGGATCTAAGTAATATAATCACAGTGCACATATATGCTACTTGAATCCTTCAAAGCACCAATTCTCTTGCAATACTATTTGTAAATATTGTATGTGTACAGTACTAATTCTTTTGCAATATTGATGGGGTTGTTGCATATATGATTTTTTCTTTAATCCTTTTTTCATTTTCTTGCACTTCAAGTTATAATGTATTATAATAGACCCAATGATCAATTAATAGGAAAAAATTATTAATATATTGCAATGAAGAAGACATGGAACTCAAAACACAAGTTATGCATCCAAAGTCTTCCATTTTCTCTCACTTGTATTGTATTTTAATGTCTTAAATAGCCAAAATATGATTAAAAGAATACAATTCATGTATGTAAGACCTTTGGTTCCACATGAGTGAACAAAAATCTCATCCCAGCTCAACATTTTATAAAATACATGCATTTGGGGGGACACAAAAAAGTTATTTCTATATTGTCAAGACACTTGTATGCTGATCCTTTGAAGATTTAACCCTAGAAGGACAAGGGTAGTCAAACAAAAATTATCAAATTCCTAAATGAATGGATGCATTATTTGTTCTATAATTTTCCTAAAAGTCATTCATCAAACACTTTTAGTCTTCTATAGTATTTTAGGGATTTTGTCATGTAAATGTGCCTTCATATTGCTTTAGTTGTTGCTCAAGGTATCGGTGTTTACCAAATATATCTAGGCTCTATTGGTTAACTACAATACAAGGGACTTTGTCCTCTTAACATTGGCTTATTTTCAAGCAAAGATAGATATTCAAACTTCTTTAGGGTAGCCTCTTTCAATGATGGGATCACAATTGTTTTACCCTCTTTATAACCATTCCCCAAATTTCACTAAAAGGTGGATCTTGAAGCACTCTAGTTGGTCAATGTAGTTGCCTTCATTGAATTCAATGAACAATTTGTAATCACTCCAAACAATGTAGAACGTTTTTCCAATTTTACTAAAGGATCTCTTACTAGTTACTATTGTAACTCTTTCTAATGCAAATTCTCCTCCCATTTGGCTATGAGTCAAAAGTTTTATGTTTGCTTTGTTTGCAAAGTTAGTAAGGTATGAGGTCTATAAAGCCCTCACTTAAGAGTTGTAAATTAATTTAGGGAAGCGAAACTTCTTGAAATATTTTTTATTAAATTTTCCTTGAAAGACAAATAGAATTGGCATCTAAACCAAGTCGTTTCATATTTTTTGGAACTTCATGATTACAAGTTTTTGAAGTTGAAACGCAATGGTTACTAAAAACGTCCACCTCCTGAAATGTGCATTTCTTAGGCAATGAGAATGCAAAATGTACCTCCGCGGTACAGGACGGTTTTAGAGCCTGAGCGTTATGACTTCCTACCGTAAACCTCGAAATAGGGTTACGGACTCCTCTGTGTGACATCCACGTCGCCTGGGTCCATCAAGCTGCCATCTGGATCACTCTTCACACGACGCGTGTCTAAACCCTTCGATATACAAACGCAGTCCGCGCCTTCAGTCGCACGTCGTTCAACTTAGATCCGTCTATTCCGCTATCCATGCACCCTGCCCCGCCCAATATTCTCTAGAGCTCACCCCTTACGTTGAACTGCCGTTGAGTACAATACCCCGTTGTTTAGTTTCTTGTGGTTCGGAGGTGCAAAGATCTAGGCCTAGATTTGAATTGTTCAGTTTGGAGATTCGAAAGAGGTGCAATGGCTACTCCTAATGTGAGTAACAACTCAGCTGCTCCTGCTGGAACAGAGAAGAGGCATCGCGAGGAGAAGCCCAGCGCCGAAGAAGCTCCTGCTGCTGTTGTGGCTCCTGAAGCCACGAGGTTTCCTACGGTTGGTTTCTTTTTTCCATGTTACTTTGAATGTCAAGTCGTTTTCGTGATGCCCAGATAGTCTACAAGGTTGTAGGACATAACGCTGCGTTGTACTCATGGATCACGAGTTTTTTGGGGGTTTATGAATGCTCCTTAACCAACGAAATCTTCGCATTATGTTTCATTTTAGATGATTCAGATCTTTGTTCCATGGTTAAAAAAAGAATGAGAATCGCTGAAGTAAATCTAGATGGGTCATGTTGCTGACTGTTGGGCTTTAGGTCTTGAGAAGAGAGTCTGATTAAGTAAAAATATGATGAGCTATGTTAAAAAATAAACAGATGTGGAGACCACGTTAGCCATTAACCCTAGTTTCTTGTCACATTTTGCAGGACTTGGATGGAGCAAGTCACGGTCCAGTTTGGAAGAGCGTTGGCGTGCCATTGAAAGCGGATCCCGCCAACAATCCTAGTAGTGATGAGTGGGATCAGGCTAGGCAAGCTTTCAAAGAAACTGGCCTTCTCAAGCGTGTTACTTCAGAACTCGGTTAAATCTTGTTTCACATGTGTACAGTAAACTTGTATCAACCTGAGAATAATTAGCTCGTGATGGTCGGCAAGTGCACGTTGCAAGTTCCACGAAGCACTGGGTCTGGTGAATTTTCTAGGCATCCCCATGGCCACCATGTTCAGCGAATACCGTTCAAATTCATCCAACCATCCTTAGCGAGGTATACGCTTGTCTTCTTAAGAGCATGGTGAATGTTTGGGTTTGATGCTTGACAGCAATTAGATAAGCAGAAATCGTGTAGAGGTGGTGGTTTTGGTAGACTATTCATGTATATCACTTGTCAGGCCGCACTCTGTCAAGAAATTATGTGGTAAGGTATCAGCAATGAAAATATCTCCTATCTCAGAGATTTTTGGCATTTGCACCACCGTCAATCAGTATGTTGGCACCCAGCTTGTCAAGTGATGTTATTCGGTGATATACATGCCACAGACATCGTGGTTGTTGCTTACAATATTACTGGTCTGTGAACACTACTGAAAATCTAAATAATTGAAGTAATCTCTTCGGCCTGAATCAAAGAGAGACTGTGGTGTTGGCAATCTACATCAATTTACGCTACGTCTAGTTTACCTAGATGAACTTTGAGTGCAACCCGCTGACCTGAGTAAGGGCTTATATTTTTCTGGCCGATAGAACGCTGCAACTTTTGGAAGCTTCAGTTTTAAGGATGTGATTAGATGTGGTACACCCCAGGTGATCCCATTAGCATCGCCCTCTCGCACATCACATCCTCTGTTTGATAGCGAACCCTAATACCTAGTTCACAATTGATTCTGTACTCTCATCACACTCGGTGATGTCACAGGATTTACGCTAATGTGATGCGACGAAGTTTGAAAGTTGTGAGGAAGAATGCAGGTCACCCTCTTAACACTCGTCCTCTGTTTTCAGGAGTGTTCTTTTACATTTTCGAATATAGGCGAGGAGTGCTAGACAATCAACGAAGCCCAATCTGTAACCGAAGGATCTTGAGGATGAGAATGCGAAGAGCCGTTTTCAAAAAGAAACAAATCCAATCGACGCATCGATCTTCTGAAAATAAAATTTGAATGTGCAGGGATGAGGACTTTTTTAATTTTTTTTGGTTGAGATTGCCCGAATCTTCACATTTCAATAGAGATTGAAAAATACGAAAACTGAAACCGAAACAGTATAACGCCTCTTTGTCTTCTCCAAAAATTGTTCATACCAGTTGTTCAAGTCTTCTTGCCGCGAGACGTTAAACACCCCCCATTGAGCTTTTTTGGCGCCCAGCTGGCAGTCTGCGAAAGTCTGCGTGGCAGGGAGGTCCGTTGGTCGAGCGCTTGTCCGCCCCCTTCAATCCTTCGTCCGTTCGGAGCATAGCTCGTCATCCCAAAATTTCAGGCTTCTTCCAGCGATGGGGTTTGCAGTAAAGTGGCAGAAACTCCTCTTTTTACAAAGCTTGAAGTTGATGTGATCAGATCTAGGGTTTGCAGGTGCATCTTTCGCTCTTGGAAATCTTCCTAAAATTACTCTAAGAATCTTGTTAATCATCGTAATCATCATCATAACAAAAAAAACAATGAAATTAACCCTTGAACGATGTGGTGGACAATTATTGTCTGATCAATGACAAGGAATTCTCATGTGTAGGATAGAATTGCAACTATTCATCCTCGGAATTAGGGGTGGAAAGGGAAGATCTTCTAGAGTAGTTTGACTCTCAATGAATATTTCTGGTTTTTCTAAAGTGGATGATGTCACATGGTTCCAAAATAGCTGATTTCCACGGTCACCAACCTAGCGTTCAAGGGTTAAAACAATCATCATAAGAATGAGAAAAAAATTAGTGGGTTGTGTACCTTATGAAGCTAGGGAAGAAGCACAATTTTGTAAAGCTCCAAAAACTTAAAGGGAGAAAATTAAGGTAGGAGGCTTGAACTCCACATGAGCATTTAGAATCACCCCTACTTTAGCTCTGAGATTGATATGAGATGGTTCTTAAATCAACCTCTAGAGTCATTTGAATGGATTGAGAAAAAAAGTATAATTTATTGCAAGAGCCAATTATTGTTCTTGCTTTCCCCATTTTTCTTTACAACTTCAAGTGAACAATTTATGGAAGACCTAGTATCATAAATAGAGGCCTATAGTACAAAAGTTTGAAAATTCATCACTAATTTAATAATGCTTCCAAAAATATGAAACCACTTGTGTTACATTCTACATCTATATCTCTTTGTCTGAAAAATAAACTAAAAATATTCCCATGAAAAGATGTACATGAAAAAGTAGACCAGCCCTTAAATGAGCGATTTATGAGCCTACTACCTTAGTGGAAGTCGAAGAAGTCAAAGAAGAGATCTAGGGACCTAGATAATCTTATTTATATTATGCAATATGTGGGGCTCCATCAACGGAATTAGTTCCATGTTTAATCATGAGAAAGGCTACGGCATGAGTAGGCCAAAGTGGGACCTCATGTTCTTTTATCAATTTTAAGTAATCCATTGTGAACCATTGTAGGGTTCAATTTTATTAATTTTTGAGGAGCCCATGAAATGGACTTCACTCATTCTGGGGACCTGAAATATAACTCATTCAAAAGATATATTTCACAATTTGATCAATTATTTTTAAACCATCAAAGCAAAGGAACAAACCATGCTTGGTTGTAAGTTGCCCCAATGATTGGAAAAACTTGACAACTAGTTCAAAGCTAGCCGGTGGATTTGGGAAAAGAAACGGTTGTGTTTTGAAATGAAAGGATGCTGAACTGGGAAGAAATTTCTAGAACTGGAAATCAACCAGTGCCACCTCAAATTTGGAGGATATTTGACTACTTCCTTAGAATATTTGAGGGATTTCAACTGCCTTGCCCAAAAAATTATTGGCTAATACCCAGCTAATGAAGGTCTGTTACCACCGGATATCAACTTCCGCTTTTAAGTTGTAAGGGAGTACAAAGTGGATGGACAAAACTTTTGGAGATATATGGACTTCAATTAGTTGGAGCCCATCTTTGAAATTAAAATACCCTAACCTATTAATCCTTGTTGAAATTGCTAAGTGTCAATGTGTGATCACCATGCACGTGTGAAAGGGCATTTTCAGTGCAAAGTAACATCAAGCAAAAACTTTCGAAATCATATGACAACATCTAATTTGGATAGTGTCATGCAATTGGCCTTAGAAGGACCTGACAAAGACTATGACAACATAATAGAAGAGGCCATTGTCTTGAGGAAGAATTCTTCTAAGTTTCACCATTTATATGCGAATCATGAGCCATACCTTGCAAGGGTAGCAAAAGAAATATTTGAAGAATGTGAAATTGGTACTTCCTGAACTCTTTTGAATTCATGCAACCTTTTCATAACCATCCTCAACTCCATAATGCATGGGTTGGGAGGATCCTTGGTCTTCAAGTGGTGAAGGGCTTTGCTAGGTTCAATTTCTAATAAGGATGAGATATTAATTAGTACTTTTATTTTCAAATTGTTTTTTCTATATTTTATAGAAATTTTGCAATTTTAGAAGGTACCAATTTCAATTTGGAGGAAATAAACTGGTATTTTTTGTGATTCAAAGGATGTAACTGGTGCCCATTGAAAAAAAAAAGGTTCATTTTTGTGGAAGGAGGAAATCAGCTAGAGGATCTCGGAAAATTTCCTGAACACTGAGTTGTCGTGCCCCAAAAGCACATCTTCCTTCAAAGGACCAAGACATTTGTTTCTGAGATTTCGTATATTGAGGTTTGAAATTCTTTGAGTTTGTTGACCTAAACACTTAGAAGCTTTGTATCACAATAGAAATAACTTTACTTCTTGGAGACAATGACTGCCATTGCCATGGAGTTGCAGTTGCGCATGAGAAGGACTCACAAAAGATTTGTCACATACATGAAATATGGCAATTTGACTACCAACTCAAGTTTTAGACACATGTTCAAGGACAGGTTGAGGGATAGGTTCACCCTTCGCATAGACATGTACGCAAGTTAAATAATATGCATTTTAATATGTTGTCGATGGATTCACATGCCACGACCTAATGAGGGGTACTTTTCTAGTAGTTTTTTCTTTGAAGCCTCTCTCTTTCTTCAATGTTGTTGAGCTTGTTTGTGAAGCATGTGCACCTTAAGACCACTTAATCTGAAATGAAAACAGTGTATGAGGTAGTACCATTGTCAGCAACTGACCTAAAATAGGTTAGAAAAATGGTAGTGTGGAGCCCCAACAATTCTAGATCTCCATTGCGTGGAGCTCTCCTTTGCATTTCTTCTTCTTACTTGGACAATTCAAGCCACAACAAACATCTCAACTAAGCAAAACTAGAACATCAAATGCAAAAACAACACAACATTTGTATGTTGTAATGCACAAGAGCAAAAGACATACCTATAAACCCTAGATTTGATCAAATCAACTTCAAGCTTCATAAAAAGAGGAGTTTTTTCCACCTTACTGCAAATCCCTTTGCTGAAAGAAGACGCCTGAACTTTTGGGACGACAAGTTGCGCTCCGAATAGACAAAGGAGAGAAGGGATGTGTGGATGAGAGTTTGAGGACGAACTCTCGACCAACACCCCCTCTGCCATGCAAACTGCCAGCTAGGTGCAGAAAAAGTTCGATGGAGGGTGTTTAACATCTTGTCTTCTTGCCAGCTTTGCTGAAGGGTACAACGCCTCTCTCTTCGCCAAGCCTTTGCATAGCGAACCCTTTGCTCTTTTGCCCAGTTAGTTTCCTTTGTTGTCCATTGTTAGTTTGCTACCCCTTGCCCCTCCAAACCACTTGTGGCTAGAGGTATTGTACTATTCTTTGCAATGAGATTCCTTTTCATTTGTGTCAAAATAAACAAAAAAAACCAGTCGTTTACCTACAATTGAGGTGGTACCTAAATCCCACCATGCCTTAAAATCGTCATCTGAGAAGAAGATTGCAATACGACTCCAATGTCGGTAAACTAGTCATGCTTTACAAACAACTTTTCATTCATTGAACCCTAAATTAAGTTCATGCCAATCATTTTTAGACTCATTGAAGTGACTTTAACCCCTAAAGGACCGGCCTTGTGTTTTTGGCAACATAACTTTTTTGGACAAGTACATGTGAGCGGAGATTTGACTCATTTAGGCTGAATTTTTTTGACAAGGTGTGGATGAGGAATATCTTTGATGCATGCTAAATTTCATTTCATTTGAGTATACAAGTAAAAAGTTATGATGCAAAATGTTGTTTGTTTCTCAACTCGGGCAGCTTGGGCAGATCTGAAAAAATCACTTTTTTCAAAAATAAAAATTTGAAATTGGTTTTCTATATTTACATGTATGGGGAAAGCTTTGAATCAGTCCATTTTGATCAATGTGATGAAAGTTATGAGAAATTTCAGTTTGCGGGTAGTTAAAGAATCTGTACTCTAAAATAAACTTTGAAGTCCTTTATTTAACTCAATTTTTCAAATTTTTTTTGAAAAAAATAAAATCATAGGATGGAGATTGTTTATTACAACATTACAACCATTGGGATTGGCATTTTTCAATTCCATAATTAAATTTTTGACAATTTAGTATTTTGAATTATTCTCTACTTCTTTCTACATTCTATTTTTTTCCTATATGTTGTACAATTCCAAATGATTCGAAAATTTTCAAGAACATAGCCAACTTGCCTTGAAAAATGAATCCAAAGATGCACCACCATTTTGGACATTTTTTCGTACAAATGTGTCCTTCTGAAGTGCTGCTGCCCAGTTTTTTGCAGGGCAAAAAAAACTGATTTTTGTCACTTCAAATGTTAATATCTTCCAATCCACACGGTGGAAATTTTTGAAATTTTTTCCACATCCATTCAAAACAACTTACTACAAGATCCTACGGTTACATGTGTTCAAAAATGTTTTTTTTCTTAAATTTGGTACTTGTGCTAAAAATGACAGTTTTGGAACGTTTTTGGTGAAAACATAGTCAAGGAACTTTAGGGGTTAATTCAACGGAGGGGTTGGTTTGGGGTATAGTAAATTGTCACAAGACTTCACATCACTAGTGCAATTTTGGAGAGAAGGAGGTTGACAAGCTCAGACCCATTAGATTGTGAAAATCCACTACAAAAAAAACAAAAAAAAACAGCTTTGTTTAGTCTTTGAACATTTGTCCTTTTTTCATTAATATAAAATTGCTCCACTTCCACTTGGGTGAATTGAGATTCCTATGTTAGGAGTTCAACAATTTTTCTTACTTCTTTAGGGTAGCTTACTTTAGGATAGCTTATGCACTATTTTGAACGAATTATTGTCCAAGATCTATTGGCTTGCTACTCACTCAGTTTTTTATTACACATTTTGAATTTTTCTCCTCATGGTTTTTTTTATCTTCTCTTCGCACTTGTATCTTTGGTTTTCCAATTGACAATTTTGATTTTGCTATAGTACACTAAATGGAGCTTTGGGACGTACTTACCTTATCATAGACACCAAATTTTTGAAAGAATTTGAAAAATGACACTTTGTCAACTATCAAGCTTTGCAAAGAAATTTGATAATGTAGGACAAAAATGGAATAGTGGGTTTAGAGGGCTCATATATACAAAATATTTTGTCTATACATGACAAATTAATGATATACAAACCTATTTAGATCATGTCAAATTTTTGATGAAATAGGTCCTTGCCTAAATTCACCACCAATGGCCTTCAATAAGGGGCCTTCAACTCCACCCAACTAATTGCCTTGTTCCCTTCAATGTTTCATCTAAGGTAGGAGGCTCAAAGTCTACTCGTGCATTTAGAATCAACCCTACTTCAGTTCTAAAATTAACATGGGTTGGTCCTTAAATTGACCTCTATAGTCATTTGTATGGATTGAGAAAAAAAATAATTTCTTGTAAGAGCCAATCATTGTCTTTGCTCTCCCCATTTCTCTTTAAAACTTCAAGGGAACAATTTATGGAAGATGGAAGACCTATGGTCTTAAATAGGGGCCTATGACACAACTTGTTTGAAAATTCATAACTAATTCAATAATGCTTGAAAAATATGAAACCACTTGTGTTACATTTTTCATCTATTTTCTTTATCTAAAGAATAAATTTAAAATATTCCCATAAAAAAAAATACATGAAAAAGGTGGACCAACCCTTACATGCATAGTTTATGAGCCTCCTACCTTAAACATTAACCCTTAAAAAACATGACATTCCATATTCCTATTTGGTTGAACTTCATTAGTTTTCTATATCAAAAACGATAAAAACCAACTTTCAAAAATTTGATACTACCTCCTTTCTGAAATGATTGTCCACAATTTTGTTGAGATTTTTTTGTGCCAATTTCATTGATCATATTTTTAAAACATAATTAGGAAAGGTTTTTAATTTTATATTATTAGAATCAATGGAGAACATTTCATGTGCCCATTGCAACCTAAATAAAATTATCCAAAAGGAAGTTTCTATACAACGTACTCAAAACAACCTAAACAAAACATGTCATTTTAAGTGGACAATCGTTTAAAGACACAGGGAGTATTTTTTTTCATTTTGTAATATATATCCAAAATTGAGCTTAATTTTTTCATAGTTAAAACCATTAATATGAAATTTATATGATTTTTTAAAGTGATTTCTTTGTGAAAATCATAGTAATTACAAAAACACTTAAAACAATATGAAAATTTTAGAAAATTTTTTGGTGATAGTGATAAACATTATGGTATAATTGGTATATTCTTTGAGCTCACACTAAGAGAAATTTGATAGAAAAATTCAAATATTAATAGTGTATTTTGAGCTTTCAAGATGTTACCTTCAAAGTGTCACAAAAATTATAATTTTAACAATTTTGGGGAAAATAAAGAGAAGAATAAAAATTAGATTATTGAAACTACATTTTCTTAGTCAAACTTCAAAACATTTATAATCAAGAACTATGAGAAATTCAAATTTGACCCTAGAACTATGCTCCTTGGATAGGTTTTTCCTTTAACCTGTAAAGACCAAGCATTCAAATTTTGAACAACGGATGAATGCATCACATTCCAAGTACACAAAAATGCATTTTTCTATCCATCATTCTTTTTGAAGATTTTTGTGTTAGTTTTTTAACATTTGTACGATACATACTTGAAGACTTTGTTGTACAACTATTCTATAATTCAATAGGTATTGGTAGGTCTAGCCTCAAAAGGTAGCCTTTTCAATTCAAAAAATGACCCTTCAAAAATGACTTGAATTAAAAAGTAAAACAAAAAATTTCAAAAATTATTATGATTAGAACTTAACATTTTGAACATCAAGGAAAAAAATTCTAGTGAAAATCACAAATATTTAATCTACAATTGATTTATGAAGGAATTTCCAAATTTTGACTTCAAATTTGTTTGAAAAATATTTGTTTGTATACTAATTGATTTAACTATTTGGATATGATATATGGATCATATTTTATAAAAAAAAATTGAAAGTCCACATTAAATTAGTCTTCTAAGTTGCATTTTATAATACATCTTCACAATTTTGGAAATCTGGACTATCCCCTAGTCCTTTAGGCCGGGATGAACTGCCCCTTTTGCTTGTCCTCCCCCAAGTCATTCCACGGGTGTAGGTAAAAAAGAAGCCCCTGATTTTGTGCTTGGTTGATTTATCTTGTACCCCTCTTTGGGGCCCTCTAATTGCAAATATGAATTCAAAATTTGCAAATTTTATCGTGCATGGAAAATAAAAAATTTCAGCATGATGGAATTTTGCAAAGGCCTGACCATTGCATGCACAAGGAACACGATTGCACTCTATCAAAAGTCTAGTGTCTTTGGGGTACAAAAATACACTTGATGAACTACCCTCTATAAAAAACAAACAAACAAAACACTTAGAAATTGTCCACAATTTCACTTCAAAGTTTCTCCACAACCAAAATATGTTTGATTGCACATTTAGGGGTAGCTATGCAAATTTAGGTACTTCTTTCAACCAAAATATGGTTGCTTGCACAATTAGGGGGTAGTTATGCAAATTTAAGTACTTCTTTCATATATATTTTCATACAACCTTGTATGCAATGCTGTTGAATGTTACAATTTTACAAAATTCCATCTAATTCTGGTGATTTAGGGTGTCTAGGTTGAGACATCAAAGAGGCTAGTTCCAATCTATTGTTTGCAGTTTGAGATTCTTTCTATTTGCTTATTATTTGTAGTGATGATCATTTGCTGCAAAATTTCTTTTTTGAAGTAGAAGTAGTGAAGTTTTTGGTATTCTTGGTGATAGCTCAACATGTACCTTGGAATGCAAGCTAATTAGATTAATTTAAAAATTTTTTTTTGTTCATCCATCACTTATATACTTTCATTCATAAAATTATCTAAATTTTTAGTAAACTTCATCCACAATCAAGTCCAAAATTTGGTAAATCTTATATTTCTTAGAGATGTTTTGATGTCATCATCTACTTTTGTTTCAGTATAAGGTGGTCAACGCCAATATCAAGTAATATTTTGGCAAAAAATTTCCATGAAAATAATCATTGAATACTAGGAAAAAATAGTGATGAATCATTTAATGATTGAAGCACTTTAGAGTCACCACGAACCTCACAGTTTTGTTCTTTTAGACTTAGTCATAATTTTGTTGAATAGTTCAATTGTAGGAAACTACACTCTTAATTGTTAACAACTAGCCTCTTGTGTCAAATTTTTAGTGCATTTTCAAAAATTGTAATATTTAAGGGTTTAAGCTATTATCTTCTTTAATTTGATCATTTTTCTCTATAACAATCATTTTGTATAACCTTTTTTGAAATCTAAACAAAGGTGTTCATGGCAGCACTGTCTATGCTTAGAGTATGCTTTAATGGCAAGCTAAACACCCACTTTATTTAAGTGCCTACATTAAATAGACATATGAGTATTATAACATTATAATTTCTACCTCTTAAAACAAAAACAAGTGTAAAACTTGCTTTTGAAGTTCCTTTCATCCTAAATATGGAATAGTAGAACTATCTTAATTTAATATCTTGATTTGGAGGTCTATGTATCCTAAATGATGATATTTTTATAAATTTCCTTCGGTGGGGAAATATCACATTTCTAAGTTGAAATTGAGGACTTTCAAATGCTTAAGCTTTTTCTTAGCTCATGAGTTGAAATTTGAAATGCAAGACCCCCAAAATTGACACACATGTGCCCTAATCACTTGACTTTTTTCATCATGGACAACCACATTAGCAAATCTGAATTAGAACTGAACACTCTTACCCTTTCAACTTTGAATGAGAGCACCTGAGTTTACTTCTTTACTTTATCCTTTGTTACTGAGACCAATGAAACCTACTAGTGCTCTCAATTTCTACTTATCACTCAAAGACGGAATGTTGTTTGAGTTCCTTTGTTCATTCTAACCCAAAAATTCTAATTGATGTAGTCTATGAACATGGGTACGTCTACACTAGACTCTTATACTTTTCATCTCATAACTCAATTTTCCTAAAACATATGGTTTTCTACTTGGTAATAATCAAACTTAAAAGTTGTTTTTATAGCTCTTATTTTTCCTAGATGCTATGAATACGGATTTTTTCAAGATTGCCTTCTACCACAACAATTGCTTTATGTCTCCTAAGCTACAATTTTTTAAATGCACAATTCTTTGAAAAAAGTTTTGGAATAAAAAATATTGCCAACAACACCGTTAGTCCATCCGAAACTTCCATTATAATGGTCTCTTTTTCATTTGTCTTGAATTTCTCGTCTCATTTACTTCAGAATTAATTTATTTTGTTATTAAAATTAACTAATGAAATGAAGCACAAGAAGTCTAGTTATTGTTCACTTTATAAATAATAAAAACTCTGAAAATTGATTATTTTATAGCAATTTGGAGATGATTGGGTTAAAAACCCAAATATATTGAATTTTTCATTGAATCTATTTAATTCCAAGTTGTTCTTGTGATGATCTAAATGTAATGTGCAAAGATGCAAGGTAGTTGTACATTCACTACAGAATCATATGATTGTCATATGCATTAAAAAATCATTGCCAAATCCTTAGTACTTCCATTAGGGTTGTTGCAAGCAACACCTACTATTTTTGGCTCAAAATGGACTATTTAGTGAGTATTGTGACTTTTGAAATAAAATTAAAAAAATTAACTAATATATGGATAATTTGTAAAGCATTGAAAATAGTATGTTTGTAGAAATTTGGACCTAAATAAAATTATCTTTAAAAGTTATGCACAAAAAAAGCACCATGGAAAATACCAAGAAAATAGACACTTTGATGTTTGATTTTTAAAAAATTGTAAATTTTTGAAAAAAAAATTCAAAAGGTCATTTTTCCTAACTTGAAGATTCTCCTTCTCAACCATTTGCATCTTTGGAAAAAAATTACTATCTCCTTTGCACTTGCACAAAGGTAGTGCACTTTGAGCACATGTGGAAGGTGAACAATTTACTATTTTTAGAAAATCTCTTCATAGACTTGTATAACTTTTGTAGAAGTCCTTGTATCCTAATTTTGAGCATTAAATTTTTATTTTGGGTTAAAATAGTACTGAGCCCCCCTAAAATGGCTAAGGTAGACATCTAATTAGGAGTTGTTAAAAATAATGAAATAATTTTCTTCAATGAAAAATAACATAAAATATCTAAAACTATCACATATACCTTAATTTCAAATTTCACATAAAATTGATATACAATGCAAAAATAATAAGAAAAAAACACATGTCCGAGGCTAAGGGGACAAAAAACAGGATAGGTGTTTCACACAATAACCCTTATAGATTATCCCAACCTAATTGTAGTAGTAATAGCTGAGCTTTTTTATAATATTGGTCTTAACCGTGTAAGGATGGATCCCCCATGACCAAGATAGTCACTAAATTCCTCTGATTATTGGACCAGTAGGAGCATTATCTTTTTCTACTAATAACCTTTAAAGGACAAATTGGTGACCATGAAAATACTCCCTTTTGGAACCATGTGGCATCATCTATTTTATAAAATCCAAAAATATTCATTGGAAGCCATACTATTGTAGAAGACCTCCGCTTTTCTCACAAAATTTAGAAGATCTGTCCTACATACAGAGATTCTTTGTTATCCATATGACACAAAACATCCATGTCGATGTTTAAGGGTTAATAGTGAAGTCATCAATCAAACCACTAGCTAATCCATAACGTCTTTACATGATGACCACCTTGAAATTTATTGAGCGACTCCGTCAATTCATTTTTTTGTTAAAGAGTCAGTGCTTCTCTTCATAGTCACCTTCTTATTGCATATCTGGACGGATGATTCGAGAATCTAAATCTTGTATTCTTTTTTCTTCAGGTCAATAATTTAATTTTGAAGATCGATCTAACCGGCATCACTCGGTGACTAGTTCTCTACTTGAGTGGGATTGACAAAATCTGATATTTTGGACATTTTCAATAGGATCCATGTTGCCTCTGCAGAGATGGAGAAGGGAATCTTGTGTTTTTCGAAGAAGTGGTGGCAAGAAGTCTGCTTGCTCCTTGGCTTTGCTGCCACCGGAGTTTTTGAGGTGCTGCCTCAACAACTTAGAAACGTACAATCCGACGTCAGGCTGGGCCTGCAACTGAGATCACCCGAAGCTACTAATTTACTCGCCAGTCGCCACATGCAACTCCCTTAAGAAAATCGGCACAATTTCTTACGTCAGGGGAGGTGGGAGGTACGAACACCTACAGGAAGAAGGCATATGCTAGTCACTCACTGACTGCCACGCAAGCATACTCTCGACACTGGCTGACTTCAGTTATTTCAAAATTTCGTACAATGCTTATTAACGTACGGTACAACGCAGAGGGTGAGTTTCCATGAACTACTTAAAACATATTATCATGCGCTGTCTAAACTTGACTATAATGTCTCACTGTCTTTCGTGACACCTTCTCCTTGATCTCATTCTTGTACTCGATTCGCTGTTCTATCCTATCCCCGTCACTTCTGTACTGGCTAGAATGATGCTGGCTAGAAGTCCGTCCCTCGTGCGTGTAAGCTTAAAAAGATTCTGAGTTTCTAAGTCACATTAAGCTAATAAGCAAAGGCAGATGACAATGGAAAATAAGCTTAATGCACTATGTGCAAGGTCTGACATTTGTTTTTAATTGAAAGAAGTACCGATGCAACTTTAATCTTACCAGATTACGTACGAACTCAGAAATTATCTCAATAATTCTATAATAATTTAGATGGTCACATCCTTCTCATCAATGAGTACGCCGTGTTTAAGATTTTAGGGTGGTAATTCTGGATCAGTGGTGATTATAGGTATCTTGACCTTACTAGAAATGCTATTGTGCATAAGCCATCAACATAAAAATGACCCTTGATTAATCCATTCCACAGGATACAAGTTCCAAATTGTTGTACAAGTTATTCCAAACTTTGGAACTCATGGAACGTCATTATGAACCTCGCACAGTTAGCGTAATTATTAAACTACACTTTGTCGTCGTTACTAAGGCTGCATGCCTGCGTTGGCTTCGGAAAAAGATTTAAATTAATAACTTAAGTAGAATGAATATGTAACAAGTGTACAACAGTCGATAACAGCGTAACAAGTGTGTCGGATATTCCAGAGTATCTTGTTAGCGTTTTCATAATAAAGAGGTCTGCATGTACTGATCATAGACGGAAGGGAACATGGCACAGCAACTTACAAAATACTTACAAAATACTTTAAGTTAAAACCCTTGACTACTGTCCCCCCTCTCTCGTCCGCATCATGCATTCCTTCCTGACCTGCCTAGGAAGATGAGTTTTCAATTTCCTCAATGGCCATGGTCACAATTTGAACATGACGGTCCTTTACTCAATTATTTCTAATGCTAGAATACACATACAATGTACGTCGTGCATCCTTCTACTGGGTACCAAGGAAGGGGATTGGCCTTGTGTATAAATATGCTGTGTCCTCTCTCAATTGCAAGCACCAGACTGAGGTCTCATCGCCATAGCTCAATCGGAGATTTACTGCGTGCAGGTACACATTGACGTGGTTCTAATCTGGAAGGAAGTCTAGCCTGCATCTCTTCCGTTTTGTGCATTTGATTTCTGAGGAAGAGTACTCTGTAAATGCTTATTCTGATCTCACCTGGAAGGAGCTAGATTTGCATGGTCATCGTCTCATTGTTGCTATTGATTGTTGCGTGCCACCACTGAGAGTTTCCAAATTTTGTACACTACTTCCAGAAAATTGGTTGTTTCGGAGGTTCTTAATTTAGGAAATCACTAACTCAAATACCCTCTGTGACTGGATGACCACATGAATGCATAGTATATTTGGGGATCAGACCTTGCATTCCTACTCCATGGTTTGCAAAATTTGTTATGAGGCCTGCCGGCCTTGCATCCCGTATTGTGGGTCATTTATGTTCTAACCATTCTCATCAATGGATTGAAGGTGATTGAGATGGATTGTTTACCTGCATCGTTCGAATTCCGAATCAGAAATAATTGGATTGTGAAATCTTCACGTGTTCGCTTTGCAGGGGGGTGATACGGAGATCTGAAGCAATGGCTCAGCGAAGGCAGACGCTGCTATTGATAGCATCTGCATTCTTGGTCTTAGAGCTCACGGATCTGGTCGCAGCGGCCACTGGGCAGGCATCATATTACACAGCCCCATTTTCTCGTAAGTTCTTACCATTTTAGAGCAATTACCTGATAAGTCACTAGCAGGTAGCTAGTTCCAGAAGGTCCTCTGTGAAGGTTGAACAAATTTTTCAAAAGAATTTGATTGGTTTAGAATCTTTATGCAACATGAAAAGAATCTTCTTTGTGATGCTTGTGGAGGTCTTCCTATTATCAATATGATCTTACAGAGGTTTTCCATGTATCATGTGGAGGCTTCCTAATGATCACTAGGACCATTGGGAGACCTTTCATGCAGAAGATTCTCTTTTATGATTGATCTCTAAAACGATCTGAAACAAGAAAATTCTATGGAAAATCAGTTGTGTCGTACGGAGTACTGAGGAATATGATTATGTTTCCTAAAATGTTAGTGTTTTAGAGGCCAAAATTGTGATCATGTTCAAGTTCCCAATGCTCTGAAAACTGGATCGGCATATTTCTGAGTTCAATTGACTGAAACTGCACCAATTTTGCTGAATTACGTCATTTCAACAAATAAGAGGTTTGAGAAATTGTGTTGTAGGATGGCTAATTAAATTGTGGCACGTGGCTTATGTTTATAGCCTCGGCTTGTTTTGGCTTCGACCCAAACCAGTTCCCAGCAGACAGGATCTTCGCAGCAGGAGGCGACAGCTCTAACGCCAACATCTGGAACAACGGGCAAAACTGTGGCAAGCGCTTCACGGTTCAGTGCCGAGGGAATGGTTGCAACGGCCATGGACCCATATCAGTGAAAATCCTTGATCGTTGCCCTAACGGCTGCGCTGGAGGACGAGCCTTCGATCTTTCTGATACTGCCTTTTCTACCATTGCCAATCTAGACGTTGGGGTGATCACTGTCGAGTATTCCTCTGCTTCTTCACTTGATGACGAAGATGCAGAAACGTTCATAGCAGAAGTTGGCCATATCGGACAGTAAGCTGCGTGGAATGGTGGATGTGCACATCCTGCAGCTAGGAGCTAGCTGACAAGATGACTCCATGACCAATAGATGAAAAAATACTGCAATGGTATGCATTGAAGAAGTACGTTCTAGTGTAATTTCTTGCAGATAATCTTGAACTTTGTTTGTGGTGCTGTATATGTCAAAGTTTAAATTACGTAATGCTTTGAGTCCTGGGACCGGGTTGGTGACTTTCTTCACCTTGAGCTTGTGCGTCCTTGATTAGGAATGTAATCTGCTTACCAAGGACAATAAAAGAGTTCTGAAAATAGGAATTGATACGCTTACGATTCCTCAAAGCAGAGTTCTGCGCAGTGGTCAGGAATAGTATGAAACTGCAATGTGACCTTTTACTTCCAGGTTTACTTTGTAATGTTTTGTGGCCATTGAATGCCAAGCTGAAATTTAAAGTATGTACGAATTATGGCTAAACAACGTCTTAGTGAGTACGTCTGGTTATTTTGTGCTTGCGCATGGACAATGGATTGGAGTGTCAATTGGAGTCGTAATTGGAGTCGTGAATGGTGTGGGTCAATTGATACATGATATTTGCATCATATCCCAAACTTTTGGATTGCAACAAAATGATTTCTATACCTTCCCTTATTGCAGTTCCCAATAACAGTCTGAATGATACAGATTCTTTAATCACCTTATGATTAGCAGCTTAGACCTAATTTAATAGCGTCTGCAAAGACTAAAATCTTCAAATTGTGCCATCCAGCTTTAGAAATAATTAAGGAACTAAAAATATATAATCTTATTAAACCATGAAAACCATAAATACGGAAGCATATTGCAGAATTATATCACTGTTAACAGCAGGTCCATTTTCAATGTATATCAAAGCACTATGCACAGGTAAATTAACTTCGATCCTAAATTACAGTACCTTAGCCCAAGGCACACAATCACATTACAGTATATCTTGTTCACTTCGACAGCTTGCCTTGCATGCTCCAACTTGAATAAGGTAGTCTGCTCTTAAAGCGACCATGCTCTAAAAGCGATTATGGCACAGGGGTACATTTTGCTTTTTTTCATGTACCATCACTGTTCATTTCAGGAGATGGTCGCTTTTAGTGACTACTGCATTTCAACTTCAAAAATTTGTAACTAATTCCACAAAGGTCCAAAAAATATGAAACAACTTGGGTTAGATGCCAATTCCATTTTTCTTCCTACTAAAATTGACTGAAAATTGTTATAAGGAATTTTGCTTCCCCCAAAAAGCAATCAGCTCTTAAATGGTCGCTTTAAGAGCAGACTACCTTACGGGTCAGGTTCAGACTTTAGTAGTATTTTAAGAACTGGAGTCTGATTGGCTACAATAGTTTTCTGCTTTACAGATTTTCCTGCTACCAATGGTTTTTTTCATTGATATGAGGTGGCGACGGGAGGAAACCAATGCCTAAATTTTTTCCTCAAGGTAGAAGCACCCATAGGGGTAGTCACACCTTCTTCACCCCCATTCTCAATCTTCAGAGAATGGAGATGTGGCACTCTCTCGTTGGCTCTCCGTAGCATATGGAGGTCTCATTCTTTGAAGCTTGAGAATGATCATTCTCCTTCAATGGTGAAGACTAGGGGCAAAGAAGATTATGTTGAAGAATTTTTCACTGCTCTAGATCTCTCTTTCACCCTACTTGCTGCATTTCTATTGTTTTAACCCCTAAAGTCCCAATGTCACTATGGGGGACAAAATGGATTTTGGGTAGGTTCCTATGAGCTCAATTTTTAGTGAATTCTTTTGAAACTTTCTCATAAGATAGAAAAACTTATTAGCTTTCTCAGAAAATAATTTTTATTCCAATCGGTGCTTGGGAGTAAAAGTTATACCACAATAACCTCAAAATGGGGGAGAGCGGGCAGCAAAAAAAATTTGTGAAAAATTGAAATATTTTTTTTAATTATTTAATTCTCATAGAATATATTTTTGTCTAAATGGGAAACTTTGATTCATCCCATTTGGATTAGTGATGTAAGAGATATAGAGTTTCTTGTTTTGCGGGCAATTGGAGCATCTTCAAAAAAAAACTTTTTCTTTCACTTCGAATGCTAATATCTTTCAATCTGTACGGTCAAACATCATGAAATTTTCACTACATGATCCAAGAAGAGTTTAGTATAAGATCCTACGGTTAGATTCTAAAAATAATATTTTTTCTGATTCCTTTGATGAATGCAATAGAAGTAACAATTTTCAGTGTTTTTTTATAGAAAAATGGCCTTGGGACTTTAGGGGTTAAATCAAACGTTGTGCTTTGTCTAATCTACGCATTCTGCACTTTCATCTTCTATTCTACGGCACCTGTGTGCTCTCACTATAATTATGTATTCATTATGTGAAAATACATAATTGTTTGTTAAATTGGAGGTTTTTTTCTAGAGTCTTAAGAAACAAATGGGATCATATTCCACTTGAACTCTTTTTTTTATTACCTCTATTTGACAAACATTTGAATTGAGTTCTTTGGTTTCTATACTTGAAGATGTTTTAATATTTTAGTTTGCATGTTTGAAGTTGTCAAAACAAAAGGTAAAGCTTGTTTTACCTTTTTTTTGGTTGTTTTTAATGGATTAGAAGTCACATAGATGATGTGGATAGACTTATGGAGGATAGGAGGTGGCTCATGGATATATTGTGGCCCATGTGGCATTTTTATGGCCAAAATTCACTTGTCTAGGTAGATGGCATGGGGGTTCAGATGGTAGATGAGGTGGAGGGTCATCTTCTTCCTCCTCCTTGTTTGCTTAGGAGAGCGGTGACTTTGAAAAGTCATTGTACATTGTAAATGGAGATTTTTGTAATGAAATTTTGAGAGCTTTTGTATCTTGTTTTTGTGATTCCGAAAAGCTATCACTCACTAAATTTGGAATTAGTATGTGAAAGTTATAAGCTTGAGAGTGAAGAGATGAGGAGCTGCTTCAAATTTTTAATGGGAGTGAACTTTGCATGACTATGAAACTTGGACAATACCTTAGTTTAGAGTGAAACTTGGGGAGGTTGTTGATACTTATGTTATCTTTTCAAAATGATATTAGTTTCTTATTTTGGAGCTACTATATGAAAGTTACAAGCTTGAGAGTGAATGGGTAAAGAGCTACTTTCGGGTTTGTATCAATTTCATAATAAATAATGTCATTTTCTAATCAATATGTGAAAATAAATTGGTAAATATAACAAAAACAATACAATTATTTGAAATTTCTCCTAGAGGTAAAACTAAACATGACAAATAGTTTAGAAAGTACAAATAATGGTGTTTTTTTCATACCCAAAACACCTTTGGCAACACCACTATTGAGTTCAATTTAGCTTTTATAAAACTAATTGGTAATTTTATCATTTTCATGTATAAATAAACATTTTTTCTATAGATACTTTTTTTTAAATTTGTTAAAAAAATCAATTTATTATGATTTTTAAAGGTTCTTCTCCAAAGTTCAAATATCCTCTAATGATTTTTAAATAAAGGACGCAATTATGGTAATAAGCTTTGAAATTCTCTATGTAGAGGTTACTAAAACATTGCATTCTAGAACATAAAATTGGTAACATATATCACAAATGTATGAGATAACATGGCAAATTTCTACTTGAAAGTTGATTGGTTCTACATCATTTGGTTAAATCCCTCAAACTAAGAAGTCCATTTAATTATGTAAACACATAAACAATAAGTAGCTACACCAACATTTTTTATTTGGGTGACACTCCTAATGGTGTCTTTAGTTATAGGCATTCTCTTCAAAATTAGGGCATATGATAAGAAGCGCCACTATAGGTGTCACCCAAATAAAAAATGTTGAGCTATACTATTGTATGAGAGACTTTGTCTTGTAGCACAAGTCCTTTTGAGTAAGGTTACTAAGGTAACTACTCAAACTTCCTCAAGATACCTTTTGTCAATGCAAAGCCTCCTTTTCTTCAAATTTTACATAAGCAATATTGCATTTTCATTGTATCACTAGAGCCATAAACTTTCTTTTACACTTTGAATCTAGCTAGTAGGACATTGTTTGTTCTTGTAATTAAACAACATCATGTCATATACACTAGGTGCATAGACTTTTTTTCTTAATCCTCACTAAATTAACAAAAATTGAATAATTTAAGAGCTTTGATCTAAACCATAATTACCACCACTACAATAAATTTATATTTGCACCGAAATCTAAACTACAATATCCTACCATTTTGTTGCCATAGTTAATTCATAAATGTTATCAAATACTTCAAGACAATCATCACCTCATACATATTTACAAATACATTGAATATTTATTATAAATAAATAGAAAGTATTTGTAATAAATTCCATTTAAAAGAACAAAAAGGAATAACTTGATTTTAAAATCCTTAAATCTACTAAGTTGAATGTCTAAGCTAAATGTTAAAAATGTCCTAAAATAATTTTTTGGGTCTAAATATCTCAATTTTGTGTACTTTGAGATTTGAAAATAAAAAAATTGGTTGTTGGAAGAAAGTTCCAATCTTCCAAAACTTATTGTACTCTACTCCAACTTCATAGCTTGCAAATCCCTTATACTATAGGTGAAGCATGCCCAAAGTGTCTATTAGATGTGCCACTACATATCAAATACTCAATTCCTAGATTATTGTCATCATTGCATTTGTATGCAAATAAACATATATTACCATGGACCAAGTATCTAACTTCACCATTCACAACAATCTCATTTAAGAAAGACAATATAAATAGATGGTTAGGAAATTATACCTCTAGCCAATCTTAATGGCATCAACACCAATATTAAATGACTCCTCTATGACTACCACATGTATTTTTGTAATTGCATTTGGATGTGTGTCTCAAATAATATGTTAGTTGCAAGTTGATGGAAAGACACTCAATCCCTTCAAAATTCATATCAATTTTGTTGGTGACATATATCATGCAAATGGCATTACATCTTGCCCCACTATTGCATGAAAATTCTAGAATTGATCTTCAGTACAAGTTCTATACAAGCTACAAGTTTTACTACTTGTCATTGTGCGGTATTGTGTGGTTTAGTGGCCCACCTAGCAATTGTCTTAGTTTATGGTGCAAGTACAAGTGGGAGAAGAGGAGGATATAGAGCAAGGGTTGGAAGAGCCATTTCTATTGTGAACTACTATAAAAAGACAAGCTTGGTTGCTTGAAGATTGTAGGTAGTTGAGGAGTGCAGGTTATTCCAATAGTTGTATTTAGATTTGAATAGGTAGTTAGCAAGTGTGTTGATTGTCCTGATTTTGCTTTTGAAAGTGATTATGGATAGCAAAATTAGAGGTTGCCAAATAATGAAATAGTTGCAAAATTTTCATCACTAGGAAAGATTTGGTTGTTAGTATCAAAAGGTAGTTGTCTCCTTCTCTCTTTATGGCCAAAGGCCTTGTAAAAGGTTCACTATAAGAAATCCACGTTTTTTGTTGTGTTTGACCACTAATGCATGATGTCCAACAAAACATGAAGATGTCAAAGGGCAACTAGTCCGACAAGGTAGAATTTCATGGATGTTGCAAAGAACATTGGTGCCTTACTATAAGTCTAAGTTGATGTTATCATTGACGTTCACATTTTATTTGGCATGACTAAAGACATATTGATGTTTGTGGGAATGCCCAAAAAAACTTAGATTGCCACGTCATAGAATAAACCCATTTTGACTATGGATGAGTTAGTGAAAATTACTACAATCTATGGAAAAATGCTAACCATATGTGAAAAATTTAGGGGAAAGGCAACCACATGGCATGCTTTGCCAAAAAAAGGGAAATGGATGGATGTGCACCATAGATGAAAGAAATGGTCTTTATACTAGTGGGGTAGTAGGAAGTGAAACAATCCATATGGGATATGTAAAGTAAGAATTGTATTCAATGTAAAATGTCTAAATTAACCCCTAAAGGACCATTGTCCCCTCGAAGGACAAAATTGATTTCGGGCAAGTTCCTATGACCTCAATTTTTAGTTAAACTTTTTGAAACTTTCTCATAAGATAGAAAAAATGATTAGCTTTGTGAAAATATAATTTTTATTTCAATTGGTGCTCGGGAGCAAAAGTTATGCCATCTTAAACATAATTTTCATGTCACTGGGTAGAAAAATAAATCCACAAAAAATTTAAATTTAATTTAAAATTTTTTTTCTTGTATATTTTATTTTTGTCTACATGTGAAGCTTTGATTCATTCCATTTGGATTAGTAATGTGAAAGTTATGAATAATATTGTTTTTCGGGCAATAGGAGCATCTTCTTGAAAAAACAACTTATAGGATTCATTTTTGAATGCAATTTTCATAATTTTTCAAAAAAAATTGTTTGAAAAAGTTAACCCCTCACCGCCCAAGGTGACCAAAACTATCCACTCCAAATCTAAAAAATGCTCTGCATGTAGCACTGAGGCAGGAAATTGTCAGGCGATTTGATGATTAAGGTTCTGGGAGGCGTTAGGATTACGTCTGTGTAATTTCTAGGATTAGGGTGCATATCAAACTTGAGAGATGCTGCTTGGATTGGACAAAGGTGGAAAAACAGATAGGTGGTTTGGCCTCCATTTCCAGATTGTGACTGGCCAAAGGCAGTCGCAAATCGTTGGGCTTAGGAGGGGAGGGAGTGCGGTACTCAATGAAGGAGCTCTGTGGCTGCTGCTCCGATCTAAGTGACATTTTGCAAAATTTTGAAGAACATTTGTTTTTCAGCCAATCAGTGTTGTGGGTGCATAAATTTTTGATTGAATTGACTTTGATGTGTTTGGATTTGATGCTTTCTATTATAGGTTATTGCTGCCGGATTATTGAGTATCCTCTGTCGTTCGAAAGGGCTGCTATCACAACCCCTCGCTCGGCAGAGTCATAGTGCCTATGCAAACAGGGCCGGTTCTGACAAGGAAGAACCCCGATTTCTCGTACATTTGCTTCTCAAAGATTGGTGAACTCATAGGTCCGGTGATTCTAAAAATTTGACCAGTTATGGATTGTCCCTCTGTGAGGTTATTGACCAATTTTGGAGAGCAGGCATCAAATCAATGTGCTTGCCATAAATTCCGAAGTACCAAAATGTGCATGCGAAGTCAATTGATTTTGATATTTTCCTCAAGATTTCGGGCAAATTGCCGAAAATCAAGACAATGAAATTCCAATTAGAAAGAATCTCTGGCCCTACCACAAAGTTATTCACCAATCTGTGCAGTGAAGTAAGCTGATTCCACCTGGATCTTATGTTACAAACAAATTTCCGCTAGGGTCCCAAGAAACCATCCTCACAGTGCGTCCAAGCATGGGCGTTGAGGGGTTAAGTTTGTTTGCTAGAACAATTTCACCATTGGGATTATTGAGTTTCAGTCCCATCTTAGAGCTATCAACAATTTAGTTCTTCATGTAATCTTGGACCTACTTCTACTTATCAATTTTTTAGAGAATGAAAATCAAGAGTTTTTTCTTTTGAAATTTTTTTCTTGGAATATCAACTCAATTCTTCAACACAAAAATTTTTAAATTCACAGTCCATAGTGCAAAAAACTTCAACAAAAGGTGGTCAAAGTCATCTGAAATTGCAAGCCAGTGTTCAAAAAAACTTCTTTTTCCAACTTTGAATGCTAATATCTCTCAATCTGTGTGGTCAAAATTCATGAAATTTTTATCACATGGTTTGAGACAAGTAAAGTACAAGATCCTATGGTTAGATTTTTTTTAAGTATTTTTTTGAATTTTATGGGTGAACACAGCAGAAATGGCAGTTTTGAGTGGTTTTTGATAGAAAAATGGCCTCGGTCCTGTAGGGGATAAACAACATCTAGATGTTTGAAACAATGTTGAGATGTACAGTGGTCAAGTTCCCATATTTTAGTTATCCCATATCTTTTGTCTCACCATAGACATATGATGGATATAAATACGACCTCTCTACTTGCATTCTCACAAACTTTCAATGAAGGAATTCTATCATTCTAACATAAAACATTCTCTTAATGGTAGATGAAAAGTTTTCTTGAATTCTTGTTGAATTCAACAATTTTGCTTGTTCCTTTTATTTTATTTTAAATTTCTTAGAAATAATTATTTTTTGGTGATCTTGGCTTATAGGTATGGTATGCACTAATTGATGTCTTAAAAAACGTTTAGACATCTAATTTGACGTCTCACAAAACAACATGAAAATCTTCAAATATCATAAAAGTGTGTTGACTAGGAATGCCATGTCATCATTGTTGGTTACTATGTCATTTCTAATACCACCACATCAAGTGCCACAAAATAGATGTTCTAGATCATGAAAAAAATTCCATGTGACTCTCCTCACCCGCGTGGTGCTTATGTGGCATCTACATGCCACATAGTGCAGAGCTTGGAAGACCATGTTTTCTATGATGTTTGAAAAAAACATGCTTGAATTGGGCATGTTTTTTGGGTTTTACCACATTTTTGTCCCCTCAATTATAATAAATTTTTGTAACAACAAAGTTGATTATTTCCTTGTCACTCTAAACACCTTGTCGCATTTTCTAAGACATCTAAAAAAACTCAATTTTCTTATAGTGGTCGAGGTCTAATATTTGTAAATATCCTAGATTTTGGAGGGGATGATTTAACCTTGTAACAACACTATCAACTAAAAGTGTCTGATGAATGACTTTGGAGCTCAAACCCTAGAGCCCAATGGGGGCGTTAAAGGAAAGTGAATGATGGGCGCAATTTACTTCATTTAAGGGATTTAGATTTTTCTGGAAGGAAAGATTAAAAAGATGGTTCGGCTACTCTAGTACGCTTGTAGGGTCTAAATGCCTACAATCCTAATTTTGTATTGGTCATGTTCATCTTCAAAATAAAATGCATTCAAAATAGTGTCAATGCAATTTTTATGGGCAATGGGGATGTACATCATCATCATTTTTTTATTTTATGAAAAAACAACAACAACATTTGCTAAGCACATTCTACAAATCAATAAGATATTCCACCAGGAACAACAAGCATTGCCAAGCACATCCAAGGGAGAAAATGCAGATCATGGCAATTGCAACATTAGGTAGAGGAAGTTTTTGATACTATCCATCACAACTGCACTTCTTTCTTCAACTTCAACTAACTACCCATTCCACTTGATGGCAAGTGCTCAAAAATCATTAGATTTGCAACCTCAATTTATAATGTATGCAAGCAAAAGAAGAGATCGTGTAAGAATCGGGTTGGCAACTTGTTTTCTAAGCTACATGAATACTTTCATGCTCAATACTGCAATGATGAGAATTGTGGAGGGCATCAAATGTGAAAGCATGGAGACTTCATAGTTTCTATTTCAAGCTCCACATTTAGGGAATTCTCTCTCAGAGCCTTCATTCACTTAGTCATTGTGCTACTTCAATAATCCATGGTACACAATTCTGTGCTCTCATGATTCATCCATGTCTGTTTCCCTCCCTGTCTACACTGCCATTACCAATGCACATACACTTATTATAACTGATTTACCATTATCAAAGTATTGTTCTACTTCCAACCTTAGTATCTACCCATCTCTAGTATCTTGGTCACCTCTTGAATGCATTTGCTAATGCTTTCAAAATCCTCTCTTTGTCTCTCAAATAAGATTTCATGAGACAATACGGTCTTTAGTCAATTGTGTGCTTCCAACCAATGGTTTCCCACTATGGTTAACTACCAAATAGAATGGAAAAAAAAAAGAATGTCCATGGCAAAAATACGCAACATGAAAGATTCTTGTTAGAACTCTTCACTTGTCAAAAACTAATGTTGCAATATTGGTTGCATCCTTTCCATAATGGCAATTAAAAAAGTTTTCAAGTTTCCCTTAAAAATTTTGTTTGGTTCTTCCATTGGCTGACCATTTTTTCTAGTAGCCCCAAACTACATGTTTGACATGCATCTGAAAAAAGATTGCCTTTGAAAAGTCGTGGAGTTTATAGTTTTTTGTCCAAATTGAATAATTTTTTTCATATTCAAGAAGATCCACTTGACTTACTCTACGGGTGGAAAATAATCAAGAATGAAATTTTTTTGTGCCAATCAAACCCTCCAAACACAAGTAGCAATATGATAATGCTTGCTTGAACATTTTGAGAGTTAATTCAAAGGAAGCTACAATATCATAGGATTAATGTGGACAAAAGATCAAAGGTCTAAATTACTAATTTGTGGACAAAATATTTAGTAAGTTCTCAAGTGTTTCATGAGAACTATAAATAAATTTATCTCATTCTTACAAACTTGATGAATGATCCATTTTACATCAAATGGATATATAACTATAGTGCCAAGTTACATTCTTCATTTCATATGTAAGTTTGTTTTAACCCCTTCTAACCTAAAGAATAGTGCTATGATTTTTGTCCCTTATTTTGAGGTGCATGTATTGGGGGGTAGTGAGTGGCTGGAGTAAAACATATGTGCAAACAAATGATAGGGTATCTTAAAAAAATAGGGGCTAAAAATTATAAATGGTTTTAGAGTAATATAGGGTATTAAAAATGGCATTGGACGTCTTTAAAGTGTTGTAGGGTATGGAATAATAGGTCCCATTAGAAAATTACATAATGATATCATGTGAAATTAAAAAAAAAAAAAATAATCCATACCCCCCTATAAAATAGTGGTTGTTCACACCTATACCCTTATTTTTTTAATACACTGACCCCGCCGAGTGCATGTACTAAAATTCAAATTTTTTTGCAAAATAAAATTCATTACTAGTATATAAAATACTTAGTGAATCTAATGGTAGTAGTTTCATGAAACTCTACTTTATAGAAGTTTTTGAAGTGTAGTGTAATGCAATTCAAGGTTTATGGTTTCTTGTCTTATTTTGGCAAAGGATGAAAATTTTAATGATATCAATATAGCTAACCAATAGATTGTAGCTACCTTATAAAGAAGGCAAATCAAGGAGTTCAAAGAAGTGTCCATTTCTTTTTATACTCTCAATTACTATGAATTACAAACTCTTCTAAGAGAAAAAAAGATGCCAAAATGTTATAAAATATCAACACTTTAACACTCGAATCTTTATAAGGACTGTTTTGCTCATTTTTACTTATGTTTTTGTACTAATATATTATCTATTTTATTTCCATGAAAGTTGTCTTACTATGATTCCAATCTTACATTGGATGAATGAAAATTTATATAACTCCTAAAGAATCAAAGTCTTTTTTTCATCAAAAACACCTATATTAGATGAAATCCACCTACTATAAAGGACTACGAGTTTCCGTGAGTTCTCCCAAGTTCTGGGACTATGGGAACTTAGCCACAATAGTTGGTTGACATGGCCAAAGTTCGGCCATGTCAAATTATAATAAAATAAAATAAAATAATTTTTTAATAATTTTTTATTTTGGCCTAAACTAGCTAGTTCCAAACATGGGGAACTAGCCTGAAACGGCCCTTTAGTACTGCTAAAAAACATCTAATGAAATCGCCATTTCTATTGTAAGTTGGAAAACTTTCTAACTTTTTTCTTTTTCTTTTTTGTATATCTAACCATTGGATCTTACACTAGACTAATGTAAGAATATGTGGAAGAAATATTTAGAAACTTTGACCACGTAGATTGCAAGATATTTGTATTTAAAATTAAGAAATCAAGTTTTTTGCACCCTCTGTGACTAGGTTTCTTTTATTGTGAATCTTTTTAACTTAAATTTTTGCACTATAGATTTTGAATTAAAGTAATTTTGTGTTCAAAAATTGAATTGAATCTAGATATGTAGAACTAAATCATGTAGGATTTCTTTTGGAAAACTGTTAAAATGAAATTTAAAAAATGAATCCAAAATGTTATTTTTTGAAGAAAATGTTCGAAAACAAGAATCTCCATAACTTTCTCATTACTAGTCCAAATGGATTGAATCAAGTTCACATGTAGAAAAAAGTATTTTCTATGAGAAACAAAATTTAAAATTTTTTATTTTGAATTCTTGAGATTATTTTGTCTTGCTCAATTAATTTTCTTTTAGCTTTGTATGACATAATTTTTTCTCCCAATCATTGATTGAAATAAAAATTATATTCTCAAAAAGCTAATGTATTTTCCTATCTTCAAATACTTTTTCAAAAAATCAAGTCATAAATTGAGATCATAGGCACCTGTACAATCCTTACAATGTCCCCCCAAAAGACACTTAGAGCATCTCCACTAGAGACTTCCCTATCCCTATCTAGATGAATTATTTCATTTAGGTAGGAAAAAACACCCTACCACCAACATGTCATATCTCATAAATTTTTTGAAAAGGTCTAAATTCTCTATGTAGGAAGCCATATATAGAACCGGAATCTAAAAAACTAAATACTTCTTTTCATTATACTTCTATGATGTACACTCTTCCAATTTGAGCTTGCATTGTTCCTTCTAGCCCTTGTGCTATTTACACAACTTCTTTAACCTTGTTATTGTTACTTATGATGCTGAACTACTTGAAATTGTGAATAGGTGGAGAAGAATTGGTGGGGCTCTTATTTCCTATCCCCATCTTTGCTCCCTCTTCATCCACATGGGCTAGGGATAGAGATAGGAAAGCCCTTGGTGGAGATGCTCTTAGTCTTGGTCCTTTAGGGATTAAACAAAAGGTTCATCACCATGACTCTTCATCATTCAAAAATATGGACAATGATGAACATTTTCATCTCTCATTATTCATTGAGCACAAAAATTTCATTTCGAATATTCTTAATAAGATATATTTCTCCAAAGTGAGTTGTTCATTTCATTAACCTAAATAAACTTCAACTCAAATATCTATTAAACTATGCAATCAAATAATTTGAAAATTTTGAGATGCTAAACCTCAATATGAAGTACAAGATCCAATGCTTACATTCCATCCTATCTTAAGAAAAAATTAGCAAACATATTACTCAAGTTCT
This sequence comes from Straminergon stramineum, assembly GCA_963920665.1. NCBI lineage: Eukaryota > Viridiplantae > Streptophyta > Bryopsida > Hypnales > Calliergonaceae > Straminergon > Straminergon stramineum. Next base: position 25,705,949 of record OY987264.1, read on the forward strand.
TGGCAGGTTTGGCTTAAATTTTCACCCTTACCAAGTTCCCATTTTGACGGTCCAAGAAAACAAGTAAACAATGGAGTTTCAACACATGACACTTGAATTACCAACCAAAACACAAATTTACAGATTGATCTCAAGCATTGAACATTAATTAACGGTACCAGTTCTACAAGTAGGACTCCCCAGTTCTAAAGCCGACATCACAAAAGCCTATCCCCAGTAATTAAAAAAAAAAATTCAGAGCTATTTCAGCAAGACAATGTCGTCAGGCAACGAACATGGGGCGTCATGGCATGAAAATCAAACATAAAATGAACGATGATGCACTTGCTAACCGTTGCAAGGAGCATTTACATCCTTTCACTTGTATATGGGGGTCTGAATTCGAGCAAAGCCGATTCTACGCTGAAGGTTCTTGTGGTGGAGCAGCTGCAGGAATAGTGTCGGTTCGCAGTGGTGCCTTCGATTGCGTAAAATCAGTGTCGACTACATTTCCAGCAGTACTAATTAATTCATCAAGCTGTGAACCCAATGCATCAGCAGCGTCTTCGGCTGGTGCATTTTCCCTGGTAGCGGAGTCGATTGCATCCTGCAATTAGGTCAAAATATAATCAGAATAGGGTACCAGTAGTCCAAATTTCACGTTCTACAACGGCTGGAAAACTCTATTGCAGGCACACAACTCGAAGTCAATGATTCTGCAAGACCTAAAACTGAAAAAAGCACCGTTCCTTTACGATGTTTAGACATAACACATCAAATTACGTTTAGGGTCAGTATACAGAGAAGCATTAGACTAGACATTTCAACTACGTTCTAAGAAATCTAGCAATGAGATAGGTCAAAAAACGGGAGTGTTGTCTAGAAGGGCTTTGCACTTTGTCTAGGCAGTCATGAAAAAAAATTACAGTGGATGATATAAATGACATGAATGCTTACATGGCAACATCTCTTGTGAGTGGCCTTGTCCATTTGACCATTCTGTGAAGTGCTCCGAATATCATCAACCTACAAGATGGTCAAACGGACAAGACCACTTAGACTAACTTAGCCTTTTTATGTCCTGTCATCTTCTCCAACTAACATAGACTATTTAATTTCTAATTTCTAATGTCTTTGCCATCTTGTCCAGTGGACTCCAGATGGCCTCAATTTGTAACCACAACTTAGATGGAAACATGCAGAACTTAGAGTTCATTCTGAAGACCCTCTCTACAGTCTTAAAGATAAAACTTCAGATTATGTTATCTCCATGTTCTGCAGCTTTGACAGCAGTAAAACGAAACACAAAGATCAGGGTATCACGAGCTAGGGTTTGGTATCAAAAGCGCAATGTCATTGTGAAACCCTAAAGATTCAAAAACCTTCTCTACATGTACCCTATGGCATCATTTCAAAAATAACATACCTTAGTGAAACAATCGGAGGTAGGTTCAGGGTGTTTGGCGTAAATCTTTTGAGCTGCGAGCTGCTTCCAACCACACCACACGACACCAAATAATCAACTCCCCAAATCCAAATTGCAGAACTCATCAAACCCTGCTCGAGCAAGATGATGCATTCCTCTAAAGTAATTACAAGCAAAAATCCATAAAATCCTGGAGGACACTGACCGTAGCACGCTCTATAGAGTTTTCATCAAGCGTACGCGGTTCCGTGTTGATGGACGGTTGCCGAAGGTCAGCATCCTTATCTAATTCCTCCATCTTACTCTCTTCCATGATTGGACAGACTGTCACAAAACGAGAAACATCATCAATTGCGGAAACCCTAGCGATCGCCGGAACCCTAATTCAAACTCCCATGGGAAGAATGCAATTGCGGATCGTGAAAATCCCAGTACTGGGAATTTTACCCAGGCAACTTGCGAAGAGACGAAGATGGCGCAATCGCACGGGACCCAGCAAAGTATGGAAGATTTCTGCACAGCAAAAGCAGAAGAATCTCGGGCTCGCTGGAGATTGAACTGGCGAAGTGAAGGCTTTAGTAAAGTGAGATCCGGCTTTGCCTTTGCCTTAGGCTTGGGTTCCACGGTTTTCAAATTCCTTCCTTACAGGCCACGTCATGTTTGCCACTTGGACTGTATGTGCTGGCGCATACTGGTTGGTTGGCCTGTTGCGATTCTTCATTATTTGTTGCTTCACTGATATTCTCAGAGAAGATCTGCTGATTCTTATTAAGGGCCTCCTGCCATGTGAGTCGGGCCGGTGGAAAAAGCACTAAAAGACAAGAAGTGAACACCGATTGTCTTGTTGGCCTCCGTGAGCGGAGAAGTTGGATTTCAAGGTTTACTGATGATCGGTGGACAAGTCCATTGGTTGAGATTGGTCAACTTGATGGGAATCATTCTATATGGAATTTTCACTGGATCTCTCCCCACCCACCCAATCCACATAGCACTACAATTTCTTTTTTGACACTATAGCTTCCCCATGGAACTTTGCCCGCTTGATTCACATGGCAAGAGGCCCTAAGATTCAACATGGGTGTCAGACCTACAGTCGGAGTTTGTGGCAGGGAATAGTGTTCATTGTTCACAAGTGTAGCTTTGGATTCAAAAGACATTTAGAATTCTTTTAGCTACTGAATTCAAGGATGTTGAAGTATCTTCCAAAATTTTATTTCTCTCAACAGAATTTCTATGAATTTTCCAGCTCAAGATCTATTTGACTCATATTGGCCATATAGGCCTTCCTATTTCTTACCAAGGGCTAGTTGTAATATTGAAGGTCTTATAGCCAATCATAATGTGCCACAACTATACCTAGAATTGTACCATAATAAATCATTATTGATCAATATTTGAACAAAAGTAAAACAATCTACAAGGCAAAAATGTGGGGTGATCAGAAAGGGGTCAGCTATCATAGTTATTTGAAGGGCAAAACTTTTATAGCATTGTGATTGGAGGAAAAGCTAGGGTTGGTACAAATTCACTTTAGAATAGACTACATGGACTTATATTTATTTGTTTTGATTTTTCATTGTCTTTTGTCTTTTTCTTTTTTCTTGACCTAAAGATTGTAATATGCATTACTTATTTTAAAAACTTCCAAGAACCATGTTTTTGATAGGAACCATGCTCCATTGTCATACATGCATACTATGATCCACAACTTTCCATCTACTTCATCAAAGATAAGATAAGGGACTCTACTATAAGAATTGACCCTTGAGTTGCACTAAACAAAAGAAAGATATGATGTTTTATGCCAAAATTGGTATGCTTTAATGTATTTTGTCCTTCAATACTCATTCTATTTGTTGAATTAGAAATTTGTAACATGCATTGTATTTTTTTTATTTTGAACAATATCATAAAAAATTCGGCCTTGAAATAGTGAACACATTAATTGGATACAAACATGAAACCTTAAAAGAGCCAACATTCATTAGGTGGATTATGAATATTTCCAAGACTATATTGTGGGAGCTACGAGTAATGAATGAAGTACATTCAAATATGTTCCAAAAAACAATTTGTGTCAATTCTTTAACAATGTAACTAGTATGGTCAATCCATATGTCACAACCTTTGTCATGACTGTTGATGAATGAAAGAATTCATGATGAAATGTGCACTAGCTTACAATCAAAAATTGCCTAGAGATAGACATCTCTAAATGGTGGATGGATGAATGCATTGATGGATGAAAGAATTCACGATGATTGTGTCATGACCATTGATGGATGAATGCATTGATAAATGAACTAATTCAAGATTAAATGTGCACTAGTAGACAAGTACAGATTACTTGAAGATAGATACAGATTTGGATACTAGAGTTAGACAACTCCACTTGGATGACAAGGAGATAGATGTCTCAAAAATGATGGATTTATGCACTGGAGTTAGACAACTTCCAAATAAAGAAGAGTATGCTAGAACTTGGAGTTATATAACTCCAAGTATAATATCAAGATTGGGATAAGAGATGATTTGGAGAAGTATAACTAGGACTTTTACTTTAATAGATGGCTTTCAATAGAATCAAGGATAGAAAATTAAAGGTAGAAAAGAAGTCCTAATCTATCTTAAGGACTACTAGTCTTTATTGATAATCTCTATGATATAAGCCATGGAGCTTGGGGTAGGGAGACTCTCTTTGGAGATTGATCTCTCTCTATGGTAGGGTGGTTGAGCTCCATATGAAAACATTCTTGTTAATAAGTATACTTTATGGTCATCGTTGGACATGATCACATCATGATTAATGTGCAAGGTTCTAAATGCATTTGTGGAGGGACGGATAGAAAAATAAAACTAGCAAAAATAAAGATTTCATGTCTAGATTCTTCTCATGCCATTATTTATTTTGCAAACACTACTAGAAAATTTGATTTTTCTATTGTTTCGATCACGTTGATTTGGTTCACTTTTTTATTGATTTGGATATTAATTTGTGGAGTTGGACAAAAACGAGACCAAATTAACAAAAAAATGAACCAAATCAATACAACAAAAACATCAAAAAAATTGGATTTTCTAGTAGTGAAAACACCTCAAATTCTACATCCACCTTCCTACTAGCAACTCTTATGAGTTAAATAGATGTTTTGTTGTATTCCATCTCTTGCAATTCAACAATGCAAATGACCATTGCTAAAGAAAACAAACTCTAATTCATAAAGGTCTATCAAATGCAACATGCACCTACTTACTAAGTAGGTCAAAAGTCAATAAAACTTCTACTAATATATATCATACCCTCAAGATTTGGGTTCTAAGAACAATCTAGTTACACCGAGCTAATCGTGTGCAGACCACTATAGTAAGCACTCAAATTTGTAAAGAAACACAAAAAAGATGTGTCTATCCTTGAATCCACCCAAGGAGCTAGTCTACTATTACTGACCAAGGTTGCTAGCATGTGAGCCTGTAAGTAGGAAATTTTTTTACGAGAAAAAATGGCCAAAGGACCTATGACCGTGGACATGAGAAAGTAAAAAGTGCAAAGAATGTAGAGTTTATTTTGTAAAATTCAAAGCGCTTACCCCTTTATTTGATTGAAGGGTTTTCCTGAACAAAATGTATTCCACATAGATGAAATTCTTAGAGTATAAAATAAGAATTAGAAGAACGCATGTCCAAGATATAGCCATAAAACATACAAATCCAATCATAATAGAAAACAATACACAATAGTACGACTCATGAGATATGTCAATTTCATGAGTCTAAGTCATAGTGCAGTCGGTTGTGGATTCAGAAGACTTGGACGAATCTGAAGACTCTCTACCCTCAGATGCAGACCCATCTATGAACTGTAAGACATTTAGAGCGTATGTGTCTTTACGATGTTTTGGTTTGGAGCAACCGAAATCTACAAAGGTTGTTGCCATCTGGTTGGCATAGACTGGAAGCTCGTATGTCTTCTCCGGACTACATAGAAGACTCTATTTCTTCATCATTGGATCAGGTGACATCAATCTTCGATGACTACAAACAAAAATGTCACCATGTTAGAGTTTTGAAATGTAGAAGGCATCATGCACAAAGAGAATTAAAAAAATGCCTACTTACTTACTCAATTTTCCCTTCCGAATGAATTTGCGAGGCACCACGGACATGGCATCCGGATCCTGCGAAATTGCAAATGTCGGAGGCGGTGGCATCACTTCCTTGGCAATAGTGGACTTCCGCATGGGTTTGAGGATGGCTTCAAAGATGTCCTTATTCTCCTCCAAGGCCACAATGTGGCGGCCTGTGCCATGACAAGCGACAATGGATGCACCTATAGGCATGGAAATTTAAAAATATATTATGAGAGACTAAAATTGTAGTTTAGTTACAATTGGGAGGTAGAGTAGTATAATTGAATATTGACCTGTGGATGCGGTGCAATCAAGAATCAGATCTCCTGAGACGTTGGTAGCTTCAAGGAGGATTTGAAACAACCATGGATCTTTTTCGCGAGCCCCACGCCAAGGCTTCCCGTCATCCATGGCCATATCATCTGGATGGGTGTAGTTCATCACCATGTCATCCCATACGATGTCGACACTAGCCTTCACCATCGTGGTAGTGCACTTGAAAGAGAAATTGGATTTCCCTTTCATATCCAAGTCCTTCACCACGAAGGTGATTCCAAATTTTTGTGTCTACACAATCATCCAAAATAGGTGTACAATCATGTACAATGCGATGAAAGTAATGGAAGTGAAATTGCCATTTGGAATTGCAGAAATGGAATGTAGTTTACTGTCTTGGTTTTGTCAATGGCCGAGGTCAAGTGCATGCGGTTCATCCCCATCCACTCCTTCTTCACCATGTCATAAGTTTCACACAACCCTGCAATATCCGACTTTGCTTTGGTACTCCACGAATGGAAGACTATGATGCAACCGTGGTCTTGGAGATGATTGGAAGCAAAGCTGAAGGCCAAATGCAGAGCTTCATCTCCCACGTCCTCGTTCCATTCGGGCACCTCATGTGGCAGAGAAGACAGCCCAAGCACGGGCAAGTTCTCCAAGCAGTCAAAGAACATGACATCCACCCCTGGCCTAGCTTTAGAGACACCATGGAACATGGATGGTTTCCCCGCCGACACCTACCAAGGAATAGTGCAACCTATAATGACGATAAATGAACTCAAAGTACAACCATTTGAATGAGAACTTATGATCGTATTTTCAAATCCCAAGAGACATGCATACCTTGTTCAAGAAGTCCACGACTTCTTTGTACCATGTCTTTGTCTTGGACTCCATGTCATCCACGAGGTCGTCAATGGAGATGTTGAGAATCATATTCTCAGACCTGTCCAACTTGTCGTCACTGAGAACAATTGCCTTTGTCACATAAGTGATGACCTCCTTCGTGAGTTGTGAGAGGGTGGCCTTCCTCTTCACTCCACTTTGCGATCTGACTTGTAGCTCGAAGCCTTGATCCACCATGGAAAATGCTAGAATTTGGCCATCAGCCGAGGCCTTCTTCTTCCCTTTGGCCTTGGCCTTTTCTTCTTTCTCCATCTCCTTCTCCTTCTCCGCCATCTTGGCAAGTCTTTCTGCTTCCTTCTTCTCCTTGGCAGTGAGAAGGACTTGAAAATGGGCCTCTTTTTTTCGGTCATTGGCTTCTCTCTTTGCAATGGCCTTCCACTTTTGCCTGTCCATCATTCCTGCGAACTCGTCCACATTCAAGTCTATGGCCCCTTTGCCATCCAACGATGCTCACAGTTGCACCTCGAACGGATGAGTGAATGCCAGTGCACAGTCCAAGTACCATGCTCCTCCACTGAGGTGAGTTGTGGTAAACGTGCGTAGTTGGTTTGCTGAGAACACATAGTTCCCTAAGCTACGGTCCAACCATGACGCTAGGAAGGGAGGCAAGTCTTTCCTTTTGATGGCACCCTTCGCTTCGAGCTCATACTTGAAATAGCTGTGGAAAGAAGAATCAATCATTCTAGGCAATTAGAGACATGACTACAATAATGTCTACAAGCTTAACACATGTTTGAGTTTCACAACCATCCACATTCCATCACATTCAATGTGATAGAAGGGTTTGTTCTCAAGGGTTTTAGCATGTACACATCAGAATTTGAAGAAATGAGTTGTTGCCAAACCGATTCCAATCTGATAGGTCTAGAAACATATCGGTAGAGAACCCTCCTAACCACCAAGTTGGACCCCTCAGAATTCGTAAAGGAATCCCCCTTCTTGAAATAATTTCCTCCTTTCAGGTACGGATGGAATCCTTGGTCCTAGATCTTCCTCCTCCATCCCTCAATGTACCCTTGCAAGGTTTCCAGTTGGAGCGGGACCTTCATGTTGATCTTGATGTTGTCTTGTCTAACGACCACCTCAAAGTACTCCACTGCGGCATCTTCAAGCTGCACGAATTGATGATCCCAATAAATAGTTTTAGTCCACCATGACGAATAAAGAGACATTACAAATTGACACATGTTATAATCGATTGTCATAACAAAACAGTGGAAATCAACAAATGAAGTCGACTAAGGCACTTACCCCCACAAACCAGACACACTTGTTCAAGAAAGGGCCAAGGTGTGTTTCGAAGACTGGCCTGGCTGGGAACTTCCTCGCATCACGAGATGGGATGGAGGAGTTCCACCACTGCAAGAACTTCACCTTGTGCTCTGCCGTAGTGTTGCACATGGCCACCATTTGCAATTTTTTCAATGTCATCTCTGGCACCTCGTTGGAGCTCCAATGCCTCTCCACCTACATTACCACAAATGAATTGAGTCATGTTTATACAAGCAGATCCGAACCTAGATACTTTATTGGCATGATTTCATGAACATGAGGACTCACCTCTTCAAGGAAGCTCGCCCCGTGAGCGGGATTGGCCATTGTCAAGAACTTGATCATTTTCACGTACAGCTTCATGTTTTTTTCCTTGGCACCTACCCTCATGGCATGAGCTGCTCCTTCAACACTCTTTTCATCAGGCAGTGTTGTCTCGTGGTATCTTCGAGGCGCTACATTTGCTGCCTATGCAATCTCTTGCTGTGGAGTCCCAAGAGTATATTGAGAGGAAATTGGATGGACAAGAAGCACAAGAATACCAAAGAAGATTCCAATTGAGTACTTCACGTATATAGAGAATGTGTATCTCACCCTGAAGACGAATGAGGTGAAGACCTCAGCTGGCATGGAGTACCATATCTTCCTCGATGGCATTGCTACACATTTTTTCTTCTCCGATGGGCTGAGCATGTCATTGAACCTTTCCATCAGTAGCAAGCCATACTTTTGCACCCGGTACAAAGTATATACCAGGTTCATCTTCATATGGGAGTCCTCCGTAGATCTGCATAGTGGTTAGAAGTTCACACTTTGAGTACATCATTTTGCAAGTGTACCGAAACATGAGATTCAGGTTTGAAACTCAGAATGAAATGATAGTAGGATTAGTGACCTCACTTGTTGATGTCGTGCATGACCTGCATGACAATCTCAATTTTGCCTTTGGTGTCCAAAATAATGCTGTCCACTACAAAGTGCCAATCGAGATTTGTGGAATACATTCTAGAGATGACATTCATCCAGGTCAAGCGTCGGTGGTTTCCGTCGCACACAAAGAACTTCAAGTTCTTGAGGAATTTCAGTGCGGGCTGTGAGTCCATGTACTCCTCGAATGTAGCATTCTTTTCCTTCCAGAGAGGGTCCCATTCATCCATCTCTTGTGTTGTGAATTGTGACGTCTCGCCCACCTCATTCATGGTGGAAACATAGAAGACTACTGCCCCATCACGGTATCCACATGCAAACTCTTGCTCAAGAAATTGCACGTCGCATGAGAGAGTCGGCCACACCATTGGCATAGCGACAAGTCGGCAAAGAGAAATCGGAAATCGAAACCTGTGTTCCGGCTTCATCCTCAACGCATTGATGGTGGAGATGGAGTCTACTTTCTGCAGCCTCCGTAGGTCATCCTCCAACAAGTCTTTCTCCTCTTCATCTAGCATATCCTCCTCTATTGGGTGTCCTTCTTCCTCTACTCCAATTTCAGGTTGGGTAGTGTCATCGGTCCCTGGTGTCTCCACAATTCTATCATCTTGAGTTATATTCACAGGCGACACATCCATCTGCCAAGGCAACCACGAAAGAAGATGACCAAATAGGCATGGATAGGAATAAATGTACATGAGATATACGAAAGCCAAACTCCACGACAATGGACCCAACGCATCACTTGTACGACCAATTGAAACAACACTTGTAATAAAATTTCGGAAGATGTTCAAAATATGGTTTCTTCTAAGGTCACACCTAGCATACACCATAATTTGTAATTATAAATGACATCAAGTCCGGTCAACCCTCAAGAATCTCAACATCACTCTCTGAATCCAAGCTCAGAAGAATGATGACCTCTCCATGCCTACCCACACTATCAGTACAATCACATTCCTCAAACGAGGGACTAACGATGGACATGGACGTCTATGGCTCTGAGCTATATTCGGTATCAAAACTCTCAGAGGAAAACTCCAGCCGCATGCGTTTGCGAGTGTAACCTGCAATCAAGTGATCCAGCCAATTGGTATTCCGACTAAGCTTCGAGTCTTGAGAAGCCCTAGGTGCAAGAGAAGCACCATCTATAATATTTTGAGCCCTTACCAAGTCCTCCTCTTCGCCCCCTTCGTCTTCGGAGTCACTTGATACATCGATGTCTTCATCCGTGGGAGTTTTTGGCTCGGATTGCTCTCCAGCATCTTCCTCTGTGCAAAGCGTCACTGACTGCACTAGGCCTGACATTAATCCGCTAGGTCCTTCGAAAACCTAAAACCAAGAAGATGTAAAACGAGATAATCTATCCAGAAGTCGGATCCGACTAAAGCTTTGGTCGTGTCTGCTCCACCTCCCAAAAGTGGGACCTCAAACTTATTGGCATTGATTTTCAACAACAGGGAGAGACAAGAATCGAGAATTCAAAGGCAGGCAACCAGCTCGCGCGGCCAGGGGTTAGACCTCTTCTCTCAAAGGCAAGAATCCCGCATTCTTTAGAAACCGAATTGGGACACAGGAAGAGCCCACAGCGAGGGCACCTGTGGCCAGGGGATGGACCTCATCTGTCACGACCCTCATCACAAGGCGTGCCCGTACCACCTTGGTGAGCAAAGGGGACATTGGGGGTGACTCCCCAAGCCTTGCAAGAGATGAGGTGAGGGGGACTAGGAGTCCCGAGCGATCAGAGCTATGTAGCGCTCTGATCCGGACGAATTTGGGGGCGTGTGATACGTGCTTGGAAAGGTCTTGAGAAGACGCTTCTAGCCGTCCAAAGAACGCGTGATTTGGACTTGCGAATCAAAAGTTATAGGCGTTCAAAGTTGGGGGTGTCCCGGTCGCGCCGGGAGCGCCCTAGTCGCGCCGGGAGTGTCCCGGCCGCGCTGGGAGTGTCCCGAATCTTTGGAGGGCGATATCTTTGCGAGTACTTGTACGAATGGAGCAAGTGAGTAGTCCATCGGCATCTACGCGTTGCGTAGATGTCGAAAATGGGGTCGCATGTGCGATTTGGATCCCGAACCGCAAAGTTATGCCGGGTGGAAGTTCGGGAGTCCCAAAGTAGTGCGAATCGGGAGAAATGGGTGGTCTTCCAAGATGGGGTGCATCTTGGGGGTTCCCGGTGACCTCTAGTATGGGGGGGGCTGCCGAATCCCGCAGAGTACTATGAGGAGGGGTGGTCTTCCTCCTCACTCCCGGATGGTGCCATGGTGAGCCTAAGTGGCCCCGGGTGGTGAGGCTAGTGTTGGAGCCTCACCACCACTTGTGTGTTACCATGGAGTGCTTGTGCACTCCTTGATACCGGTTGGGTGGTGTCCCACTTCACACTAGGCCATGGTGTGAGTCCCGTTTGGTGAGTCCCGATTAGTGAGTCCCGAAATGAGTTGGGTTGGGCCTAGTGGGGAGTTGGGTCCCATTCAAGGGCGGTTAGCACCGGTGGGAGTAGTGCCTCACCGAGTGCTTGGACATCAATGGAAGTTCCGCCCCATGTCATCAAATGACATGCCCGGTGTCTTGTGGGAGTTAAGTATTGGAAGGAAAGGATTGGGAGTCACGGAGGAATGGGGAACCCTGTGACTTGAGGTGGAACCTAACATTGTGGGTGCGTGGCATGTGCAGTGTTAGGAGAACGTGAACCTTAGTGGCACTAAGGTGTTAAGGGTTTGGAAAGTGAGCTTAAAGTGGTAAGTGTCACTAAGAGGCGCGACACTTGGTATCAGAGCAGGGCTACGTAGTGCGACGGAGTTTGGAAGGCATGGCTAGAAAGGGTACCAAAGTTCGGGAAGTTGAGCCTGCTGAACAGGGTCGACGGACACGTAGTCAAGGTCAAGAGCATGGAGAAGCCTCAGAAACACAAGGTGAAAGGGTGCACTCTTCGGAGGAAGGAGTGAACCCCATAGCGAAGCAAGAAGGGCTAGCTATGAAACATAGTGGGAACCAAGAAGCTAGTGAAGATAATCGGGATACCGCCTCTAGTCCTTTGAGGGCACCACGAAGTCGGAAAAAGAAGTCACGTGATGTGATGTTTGAGGAACTTGTCAAAACTCTTCGGGACATGCAAGGGGAAATTAGAGAGCTAAAAGAGAAGAGCTCAAGCTCTTCATCTCACAAGTTGTGCAAGACCAACATGCCCTCTTCTTTCACGGGGATGGGCAAGGCTCATAAGGTTAAGGACTTTCTTGTGGAGATGGAGATGTACTTTGAAGCTCAACGTGCACTTGAAGAGGACAAGATCACTATTGCGGTGATTTTCTTGAAGGATCATGCCTTGACATGGTGGACCCAATAAAAAGAGGAGAATGGGGAGGTGGTGGAGAACCTTGATTGGGCTAGTTTCAAGGAACTACTAGGTAACCGGTTCACACCGGAGTACCAAGACCTTCGTGATGGGATGGCATTAGTGCGGTTGAAGCAAACCGGCACTTTGAGGGGGTATGTGCGGGAGTTCAATGCACAACTAAGTGTACTCCCAAAGTTAGATGAATTGGCGAAGAAGATCATTTTCTTCAATGGACTCCAAAGTTCGGCGGAACGAACATTGTTTCGAATGCCAAGGTTGCCAGAATCATGTGCTGAGTTATTGAAGCTTGCGGAGAGGATTGGGGACGATGAAGGTCCCAACAAGAGGTCCAAAGATGGGGCCTCAACACATGAATCTACCAAGGCACATTCGAAGCACCAACTAAGGAAACGTGTTTGGCAAAAGCGGAAGCATGGGCAAGATGGAGGACAACCAAGTGGGAATAAAGGGGGTTCTACTAAAGGAAAAGCGGAAGGTGACAACAAGCCAAAGGGGGATGCAAGTCAAATGACTTGCTTCAATTGTGGTGAGAAGGGCCACATGGCAAAGGGTTGCACCAAACCGCGGGTGAGTACTCAAAGCATGCGCACCCACTTGACAAAACACTTGCTTCATGGGGGCTTTGTGGCTAAGGCAAGTAGAACCAAAATAAAACCAAGGTTGTTATTTCTCCAAGGGACCATTGGCCAACGTGATGTTTCATTTTTGTTGGATACAGGGGCAATCCACTCGTTTATAAGTCCAAGGGCAGCGGAGGAGTTGGGCTTGCAAAAGACTAAGGCAAGCAAGCCCATCAATGTGAGGTTTGCCAAGGGTAAGCCTCACCAAACAAGCCACATTGTGACGGATGTAGAGGTGAAGTGTGGAGAATTTTCTTTTGTGGAAGACTTCACCGTATGTGACATGGATGGAGTGGACTTCATCCTAGGAAATACCTTTTTGGATACATATGAGGTAGACATACGGCGGCGACCAAAGGTGAAGGTCGTCGCTAATGCGGATGGTAGGAAAATAGAGTTGGAAATAACTAGGACTCCTTCATTATTGGGGAGTCGAATCCTACTAGCTAGCATTGAGGATCTAGAGGAAAATAGGTTTTTGATTGTGATGCGGGCGGACTCACATGGAGGAGTTAGCCATGGAGGTGCTAAGGGGAAGCAACCTCCAAAATGTGTTGGTGATGTAATCCGAAAGTTTGTGAACGTACTTACTCAAGAGTTGTCCAATGAGCTACCACCAAAGAGAGAAGTGGATCACAAGATTGAGGTGGTGCCGGGGTCGGAGCCACCGTCCAAGGCACCATATAGATTGAACCAAAGGGAGTTGGAAGAGTTGAAGAAACAACTCAAGGAGCTTTTGGCAAAGGGGTATATTCGCCAAAGCAAGTCACCTTATGGAGCACCGGTCTTGTTTGTGGACAAGAAAGATGGGAAACTCCGCATATGTGTGGATTACCGGGCTCTCAATAAGGTAACCATCAAGAACAACTATCCTTTGCCTCGAATTGATGATCTCTTTGATCGGTTGGCGGGGGCTAAGTACTATAGCCGCATTGACTTGAAATCGGATTACTACCAAATTCGCATTGCGGAGGGTGACGTTGAGAAAACGGCTTGTAGGACAAGATATGGGTCCTATGAGTTTTTGGTCATGCCATTTGGATTGTGCAATGGACCTTCGACTTTTACCACACTCATGAATATGATATTTCATGAGGAGCTTGATGAGTTTGTCATTGTGTACATTGATGACATTTTGGTGTTTTCCAAGACGGCGGAGGAGCATGCTAGGCATCTTGAGGTGGTGCTTCAAAAACTAAGGGATAACAAGTTGTATGCAAATGGGGAGAAAAGTGAGTTTGGTTTGATGGAAATGGAGTTCTTGGGACACATTATGACGGGGTCGGGAATCAAGCCGGACAACAAAAAGGTAGAGGCAATTCAAAAGTGGAAAAGGCCTACAACCCAAAAGGAAGTTAGATCCTTTCTTGGGTTGGCCAATTATTATAGATGGTTCATTCGTGACTTTTCCAAAATTGCCAAGCCTATGTCCAACTTATTGAAGAAAAACCTTGCCATAGTGTGGATGGATGATTGTGAGAGATCATTTGAAGAACTCAAACAAAAGCTTTCTTCTCCACCAGTATTGAAGTTTCCCGAGTTTGAGAAACCTTTTGAGGTGTACACCGATGCAAGCGACTTTGCCATTGGAGGAGTGCTCATGCAAGATGGGCGGCCTATTGTGTTTGAGAGCAAAAAGCTTGATGGAACTCAAACCAAGTGGCCAACGCATGAGAAGGAAATGTTTGCCGTGGTGCATTGTTTGAAGACATGGCAACATTACCTTGGTCTTCATAAGACCAAGGTATACACCGATAATGTATCTTTGAAGTACTTTGAGAACCAAGCTCGGGTGTCACCGAAGCAATTGAGGTGGTATGATACCTTGGCACTTATGAATGTGGAGTTGATCCACAAGCCGGGGCATGAGAATGTAGTGCCGGATGCAATAAGTCGGAAGGAGGAGCATAGGCCAAGTACCACCCAAATTTTGCGCATGATGTATGCGAGTGAAGGGGACTTGGCTAGGAAGATAAGGGAGGCGTATATGAAGGACCCGGAAGCTCAAAAGTTTTTGAGTGACTTGCGAAGTGGTAAGAAAGTGAAAGGAATCCGGTTGCATGAAGGCTTGATTAAGTTCAAACAAACTAGGGTGTATGTTCCAAGTGGCAAGTTGAGGTTAACCGTGTTGAAAGAGGAACATGATAACCCTTTGGCCGGGCATAGGGGGGAGAAATCCACCATATGTTTGGTTAGCAAGAGGTTTTATTGGCCGGGGATGAAGGAAGACATTACCCATTATGTGAAGACTTGTGTCATTTGCCAAGGCAATCGGGCATCTTATCAAAAGCAAGCGGGATTGTTACGACCTTTGCCTATTCCAAGTGGGCCATGGGAATGTGTTTCCATAGACTTCATCACGAGCCTTCCGATGTCACGAGGGTATGATGCGATCTTTGTGGTGGTAGATCGCTTTAGCAAGTTGGCACTAATGGAGCCAACTCGGGGGACGGTGACCGCATTGGAGACCGCGGTCTTGTTCCTCAACATGTGGTGGCGACATCACGGATTGCCAAGGGTGATTGTTTCGGATAGAGACCCTAAGTTTACAAGTGCATTTTGGAGGCACTTGTTTCGTAAGATGAAGACTAAACTTGTGTTTAGCACGGCATTTCATCCTCAAACCGATGGACAAACGGAGAGGGTGAATGGGGTTTTCAATCAATACCTAAGGAATTACGTGAGTGCAGACCAAAGTGATTGGACGGAGTACTTGGTTTTGGCAGAGTTTAGTTACAACAAAGCTAAGCATGCGGCGACCGGGGAATCACCGTTCAAAGTGGCCTATGGAGTGGAGCCACTTATGCCTACCGACTTAGCCTTGGAGCAAGCACAAGTGGAGCCGTTGCCAAACCAAGATGCAGAAGACTTGATTGCCAAAAGAGAGCAAATGCTCGAAAAGACCAAGGTATGGTTAGCCAAAGCACAAAAGAGGTATGTGAACCAAGTGAACAAAGGGCGACGCCATGTTGAGTATGAGGAGGGCAAAAAGGTTTGGTTGAATGTGAAAAACTTCACCTTACCGGAGGGCCTAACTCCCAAATTCATGACAAAGTATGCGGGTCCATTTGTCATTGAAAAGCGCTTGTTTGAGGATGTCTATAAGTTAACATTACCACCGGAGATCAAGGTGCATCCAACTTTTCATGTTTCATTGCTCAAGCCATATTATGAAGATACCTTGAGGCCGGAGCGCAAGCAAGTGTTGCGGCCTCCACCGGAGTTGGTTGGTGACCACCTTGAATATGAGGTGGAAGGGATCTTGAAAAGTAGGAACACCAAGAGGAAAGGTAAAGAGTACTTGGTGAAATGGCGGGGATATCATGAGAAGGAAGCAACTTGGGTAGAGGCCAAACATATGGTCAATGCCAAGGAGGTAGTGGACTTGTATGAAGCTCAAAGGCAAGGCAACAAACGAGGACGGATGCGTTGATGAGGACATCAACCTTTGTTGGTGGGGGTGAAACACCACACTTGTGTAGACTTTGCTTAGTGCTTGGTTAGAAAGTTGTGCAAGGCACACTTTGTAATACTTGGTTGGCAATAAAGTGGCTTGAGGTTGTAAGTGCATTTCGGAATTGTGTGGCTTAAAAATGTGAGATGAGTCCTAGTCTCTTCATTAGAGGTAAGTTGGGTAGATGAGGATTGAAGTGATATGCGAAGCCAACTTTTGGAATGCTGCCAATTAGGGGCCTTGGCTTGGGGGTTGTGAATGGGTGATTCCACATAAGTCCCAAGCCTTGGACTTGCCCGGGCAGGGGCAAGGTAGTGGCACGGGCTTATAAAAGTGCCTTTGCGAGTTGTCCATCGACAACGCATAGCTTGATCAACTATGTCTTTAGAGTGAAGCAAAGACAAGTCGGGTGGGACTTGACACTATCCTGAGGCGGGCAAAGTTCATAACTTAATAGCAGAAATGTTAGAAAGGGGTCTTGGAGTTGCATCCAAGTGGAAGTTGGTTAGCCTTGAAATCATCCTAAGTCAAGTGAGAAATGTAATAGGCTAGTTGGGCCTAGCTTGGAACTAAGGTTTGGGAAAGTTCCTTTGAGCCAATTAAGTTCGAGAGAGTCTCAAGGTAGGTAGGTCTAAGTAGATTAGGTCCTCTTTTGAGAAAGGCTAGGGTGCCTTGGACCTAAGACCTATCTAATGACACCTTTGAGGACTTAGCCATTTAGACCAAGTAAGGGGACTTGGTGCATTGTGGGGCTAGCTACCCGAGAACACAATGCAAGTGTTAAGGAGGTGGGCTACCTTAGAAACTTAACACTACCGGCATGAAGTAATGTCGATGAGGGCATCGACTCTATTTGGTGGGGGTGAGTGTCACGACCCTCATCACAAGGCGTGCCCGTACCACCTTGGTGAGCAAAGGGGACATTGGGGGTGACTCCCCAAGCCTTGCAAGAGATGAGGTGAGGGGGACTAGGAGTCCCGAGCGATCAGAGCTATGTAGCGCTCTGATCCGGACGAATTTGGGGGCGTGTGATACGTGCTTGGAAAGGTCTTGAGAAGACGCTTCTAGCCGTCCAAAGAACGCGTGATTTGGACTTGCGAATCAAAAGTTATAGGCGTTCAAAGTTGGGGGTGTCCCGGTCGCGCCGGGAGCGCCCTAGTCGCGCCGGGAGTGTCCCGGCCGCGCTGGGAGTGTCCCGAATCTTTGGAGGGCGATATCTTTGCGAGTACTTGTACGAATGGAGCAAGTGAGTAGTCCATCGGCATCTACGCGTTGCGTAGATGTCGAAAATGGGGTCGCATGTGCGATTTGGATCCCGAACCGCAAAGTTATGCCGGGTGGAAGTTCGGGAGTCCCAAAGTAGTGCGAATCGGGAGAAATGGGTGGTCTTCCAAGATGGGGTGCATCTTGGGGGTTCCCGGTGACCTCTAGTATGGGGGGGGCTGCCGAATCCCGCAGAGAGTACTATGAGGAGGGGTGGTCTTCCTCCTCACTCCCGGATGGTGCCATGGTGAGCCTAAGTGGCCCCGGGTGGTGAGGCTAGTGTTGGAGCCTCACCACCACTTGTGTGTTACCATGGAGTGCTTGTGCACTCCTTGATACCGGTTGGGTGGTGTCCCACTTCACACTAGGCCATGGTGTGAGTCCCGTTTGGTGAGTCCCGATTAGTGAGTCCCGAAATGAGTTGGGTTGGGCCTAGTGGGGAGTTGGGTCCCATTCAAGGGCGGTTAGCACCGGTGGGAGTAGTGCCTCACCGAGTGCTTGGACATCAATGGAAGTTCCGCCCCATGTCATCAAATGACATGCCCGGTGTCTTGTGGGAGTTAAGTATTGGAAGGAAAGGATTGGGAGTCACGGAGGAATGGGGAACCCTGTGACTTGAGGTGGAACCTAACATTGTGGGTGCGTGGCATGTGCAGTGTTAGGAGAGCGTGAACCTTAGTGGCACTAAGGTGTTAAGGGTTTGGAAAGTGAGCTTAAGGTGGTAAGTGTCACTAAGGGGCGCGACATCATCCCACATGGCATTCTTTTGACACCGAATCATGACACAGGCAGAGCCCACAACGAGGGCACCGCCAGGCCATCACCTCCACCGCGGCCCTTCTCACCATGAACCGCGAGCCCATAGTGGCGAACCCAAATCCACGGGGTCCCATTTTTGGAAGGTGGAGCTAGCACCTGCCAAGGTCAAGTCGGATCCGACTGAAGCTTTGGGCGTGTTTGCTCCACCCCCCAAAAGTGGGACCTCAAACTTACTGGCATTGATTTTCAACAACAGGGAGAGACAAGAATCGAGAATTCAAAGGCAAGCGACCAGCTCGCGTGGCCAGGGGCTGGACCTCTTCTCACAGAGGCAGGAGTCCCGCATTCTTTAGAAACCGAATCGGGACATAGGGAGAGCCCACAACGAGGGCACTGCCACGCCATCACCTCCACTGTGGCCCCTCTCACCACGAACCGCGAGCCCACAGCGACGAACCCAAATCCAAGGGGTCCTATTTTTTGCTTTGAATTCAGAATTCTACAACGAAGGATTCAAATTCAATTTCGTACTCAGGGAAATGGGCATGAATTCGAACCTTTGGTTGGTCGCCGGGCTTGCATGTCCGCATCGTTGGTGTCGCTTCCACGTCCTTCACATCATCTTTTGCGCGGCTTCGTGTTGCTCGTTTTCCAAGCGCGCTCTCCTCCCTCTACACTTGTGTCATGGCGACGCACCGTGAGAATTTGGCAACAACTCACACAGTCCTCTAGATTTGGAATTCGGAATTTTGAGAGGGGGAGGGCAGCCGCGCCCAAGAGGTGGTGCTCGGCGATGTGGAGGGGATGGAGAGCATCGAGCGAGGGGAGGATGAGGTGGCAAGACCCCGAAATTAGCAACAGGATGGGTGGGCGGCGGCCCAAGCCATGGCCTACATCGGCGCGCCTACCCCAGCGAGGGGATACAATGCAAGTGGAGGGGAAGGCGGGGAGGGTCAGCCGATCCTCTCTTTTTTTTTTTAATTCCCATCTCTCTCCACCACATCCCTCACTGGATTTACAAAGGGCATGAACTTCTCAAAATGTCGACCTCACCAACAATGTGATTGAGGAAATGTTGCCATGCAAGACTATCACTATGCACGCAGTGGTCGCAACTACGTAGTTACCGGCGGGGCTTTACCTGGGCTTCGTTGTGCTCAAACTAGAAAAAGGACGACATTTTTAATTTGCATAATTCATGCATGTTAAAGGTCTATGATGTTTCTATCTTCGTAAATTCTATAAAGTAATACTACCTTTTGATCTTTAGTCCTTAATTTCACGGCCCTTATTCCTATATTTTTTATATGCTGAATTTCACAGATGAAGAGCATGATCATAACCGTAAAAACGGCCCGCTACTTCTGTACAGTGAGAGTCTACGTTTCTTTCCAATAGCCCTCCTCTCGTGATGGAGACTAATCACTTGATTCTCTTAGGGGATCCACAGTTTGCCCCAAACTGTGTTTTATGGGTAATTGAGTACCCCTACAGGATCTCGTGTTTTCCTAATTGTTCAATTTTTCGAACATATTGGATACATTGATTTATGGAATCATATACCTCCCTTGCACAAGAGAAAACGGAGAATGTCAATTGGGAATGGAATAATGAAATAGCATAAATGGAATTAATACTCACAATGGTGGCGGAGTTGTCTTCTTCTTGCTTCCGGTTGAGACTTGTTTCCTCTAGCATGGGTTGACTTCCAACAACGTTTTTTGGTGCAGGGCCATCCTCTCCACTACTTCCTCCAACATCAAAGCAAAGGGACTTCCTCAGCTCTCCAGGTGTAGACTGAGAAATCCTAGACACTACCTTCTTCTTGTCCATCCTGGACTTCTTCAGAGCCTTGGAGGAGGAGAAAAAAAAAAGTACGACACCTCTTTCTACTCCTCACGTCAATGAACACAAGTTCAGCTCCTGGGGATTCTGCAAGCATAAGGGCAAAGAACTCTACATGAAACCTCCCTCTCCTCTCTATAATTGATGAGATGGCCACCAATTAAAATGGACACGGTGAAGTTGAGACTCAAAACATATGCACTTGTTCGAGACCTACGGCCTAGGTGTACTACATGGATTTCATAAATTCCTTTGTGCTCGTCGGGTAGCCAAGCGTATTAACTCCACCTCATGGCAGAACTTTCAATGTGCCACCTAGAAGCAATTAAATAGGTTGGGGATTTCTAGATTAGCCGACACAATTGTTTTTGCTCCTCTTCCAATGCATGGGTGACGAATCGTGTGGCTCCACTTAATGAACAGTAATAAATAAATGATGAGGCCGTTTTAGTTTTTCCAAGGTCATGGACATGCAATAAAGGACTACTTGGATGGCGGTGCATAATGGGCAGCTACCTCTAGTGGTGGATTTTATCACTCAAATAAGATGATTAATTATCATACCTGCCCTAATTAACACATTGCTCACCCAAATTTAAAGTCCAAAATGTAAGGGTGCTACATAAGGCCATTTGATTTTAGATGCCTTCTCTGATCCCAAAGTTTCATTGCCTCTCAACGTCCCTCAGCTCCTGCTTCTGTTCCATGAGGATGGCTTGTATTAGAATGCATGGTCAAGATGCTCCGCTTGTGTTTCATGTAGACGATGGACAATTAGCCAAGGTCATGAGTCACCTCCTATACGTACGCTTCAAATTTGTAGAGTCCTCCATCTACATTGAAGAGGAAAAGTTGTCCTAGTCAGGTGAATTGGTGCAATCCATTTCGATTGTCAAGAGTCTAGATGGAGATAGCCATTGCTGGTACCTAGCCCCAGGGAACTACAGGGCTTATGGACTTCCGCTTTCCATGCTAGGGGTTTCAACAAAAATTTGGAGTCGACAATCAGATAACTCTACAGTCAACATGCCATATGTTGCGCGCACGGTGTCACCCAGACCGCTCCGTCAAAGCTTCCCAGTTCTCCTTGAGAGTAAAATTCTACGGTTAGTGAAGGTAGAGAAACTAGAATCCATCATAGAATTGTCGAGTGAATCGGAAGGGGAGTCACCTAATGTGATGCTTGAAAAGCAACAACGCCCAATCCCTTTTGAGTTGAGGGAAAAGGCTTCTACACACTCAGAACAGATCACCCCCTCCAATAGTCCAATTCCATCTCTATTGTCACGTCCTCCAGTGCCCCCATCTCCGACTCACCAAGTCAGTATAATGGAGTGCTTGAAGAGATTGGCAACTGTGCGGCATTCGCGGAATGAACTGTCCAATATGGATGTCAACGCCGTGAAGCACCACCATATGCAATACCTACCGACTGATTTCAACGGGGACATCATCTTCGAATTGCCCCCGTATCGATCTACATCCTCTTCCTCGGCGGCCAAGAACCTTGAGGGAATGGACAAGCGGTATGACGAATACCCGTGGTGTAAGTTGATGACCATGAACATTCACAATTCCGACAACCTCAAGTTCCGTAAGTCATACTGCGCCAGACACCTTGCTTGTCAAAATCTTGAATGTGATTATGTAAAAAGGGCTTCCAAAATGAACGAAACGGAGTGGACCGGTTACACAATTTGCCCTTTTGGTAAAGGGGGGACTCTTCCCAAAGATTGTACTCTAGTATGCAAAGTTTGCAAGAGCCCCCCTTTGTGCTTGAATACATGTGATGCTAGAATGTATTATGTATATTGCGATAATGACAAAATGACTAGGGCTA
Source organism: Straminergon stramineum (assembly GCA_963920665.1). Taxonomy (NCBI): domain Eukaryota; kingdom Viridiplantae; phylum Streptophyta; class Bryopsida; order Hypnales; family Calliergonaceae; genus Straminergon; species Straminergon stramineum. The sequence goes on from OY987264.1 coordinate 25,728,004, forward strand.
CTATACACTTCGGAGATCATACACACCCTATAGCGAAGGACGTGTACAGAGACTCCGCAGAGAAAATCTCGGGACTCATTGCACAACAGGTGGCCAAAACGCCCACGGCCACCAACTCTGCAATTGCTCTCTCTACCAACAAAGAGTTCCTCACGAACTATTTGTTTCACAATGGAGAGGGGGAGAAAGAGATGTTGAAGGGAGAGGAACTAGAAGAAGTCATGGATCGATTCCAATATCTTAGTCCGAACATTAGGAATGTCATTTCATCGTTTCGCTCCAACAACAAGGGAGGGGTCATCAAGAACATTATGCCAATGAAGAAAGAGTCAAAGTTCAAGTTCATACATGATAGTGTCTTCCCAGGACAGGGAAGGGAGAAGGTCTACCTCTTCAAAATGCTCACAAAAGGACCTGGAAGTGGAGTGGACCTCGTCAAACGAATCCAACCAGGAGGGAATTTACAAAACGCATGGATAATGTTTGACCACGTCAAACAAGTGAACGAGTGGAGCAACATGGCATGCCACGTGTACAATGCGGAGTACAAAAAAGTTATGACCGTGGCCACCTGCGATATGTAATCGGAGAACACGGAGATCCAAGTCCAATTCTGGAGATCTCTAAACACGATCATGGCAAGACATGGAGTAGAGCACACCAACTTCAAAGGATTCATGGCAGATAGCGCGATGGCCAATTGGAATGCAGCACAGATTGTCTACGGAAGTGGGTCACCAGATGAGAAAATGGAGAATCGCGAGAGGACGTGTTTGTTGCATTGGAGTAGTTCACTCCACAAGCATACCGAAAAGCACATCAAAGAAGCATTCCAACAACAACACATTACCCTCTGCAAACAATACAAAGAATCCAAGACTATCGAAGAAGCAGAGACACGGTACCTCGCAAATCGATCCTGGTGGTTGTCGTCTAGTATTGCAACTGAAGAAGATCTTCATCACTTGGACCACTAGCTAGCCTTCTGGCATTTTCGATACCTACAATGGGGAGGCTTCATGACTATGGTAAGTGACTTCGTAAGTTGATTTTGAAGTATCCGTTCTCCTCTATCTAAAGCGGTTGTTGAAAAATAGAGGTGTACCCTCCAAACTTAGAGGCATGTACGTGGAGACTTTGACTAAGAATATTCCAGTAGGAATTACTTTTACCTTTTACGAATTCATTGATGAGCATGTGAGGGGGGACCCAAATGAGGGGTTCAAGGATAGGGCACCCAAACCTTAGTCGGATCCGACTGAAGGTTCTAGGCTCAAATGTTATTTTTTTTTGGGAGACTCCCACTCAAGAAGGAGCTCTTGGACCCCCTCCTCAGAATCTCATGTCAATCTTTTTCCTCAATAGTAGACGTCTTCTATAGTGCTCATTCGTACAGAAAATAATCTCTTCACTATTTTTACATTTACGAACGTCTTCCTCTATAAGCAAATGAAGTTCATACATTTGCAATGAGTCCGGGATGATCACATGGGCTATTAACCCTCGAAGATTAAATTGGATGTCCTCACTCATGTATTATGGATGGATGGATGGATTTGTAGAAATTGAGTTTGGAGGAGATGACCAACCTACCTTTCTGCAATTTGTCTGAAACAATTCACAACAAATGGCTTCAAATGTCGGGAAAGTGAGGAAACAACCTCTTCGACACAAACTGGGATGATAGCATTCATGCATGGATGCAAATGACCAACTATTGGGCATACCTCAAAGGACATGGATTTGGATCAGGGCCATCCAAGGGGGAGCTCAAACTCAGAGCTGCGAGAAGAAGTGGATGTCCCAAAAAAATCGCAGAAGCGTTGAACACGTTGCCTAGAGCAGAGGGAGTGGGAACAAGAATACCACACTTGGAAGGAGAGGAAATCTTTAGGAGCACGAAGAGGAAGTTGGACATACCCATCGGTGATGCCGAAGATTCACATAGACTAAACAAAGTGAAATTCTCTCAGCCGCGTGTGAGAACCAGGTCCACAACAGCTTCTCTTCAATCTTTGGAGGGCCCAAGTGAATAACCTCAAACCCAAAACCCTAAACATGTCACTATGGCATTTGAAAGTGACTGTGACAACTCCAAATGGCACATTGCTAGGATCAGCCACAAGTCCAATGCTAAATGCCATGCTCAACAACGGACCACCAACATTAGGTGCGCCTCCAAAATCGCAAGGGGAAGGAAGGGAACACCAGCTCCAACCTATCGGGGCAGAAAGGAAGATTATGGGAGCAAGCGGAAGGTGGTGGTCGACTTTTGGTTCTGTTGGGATGACATTGAACGATGTGTAAAGGGTACAAAAAGGAAGTGGGTCATTGACTGGTCTGAGGTACTAGAGGTGTGGCCCGTCCTCAGTGGGACCAACCTCAGTAGGGAGGAGACTCTGCTGCTGCAACATGCAGGCTTCCACCTTCAGGAAAGGCTCACATTGTCCCCACAGCGACTTTTCACCATGTCGAAAGTTTTCCAAACTATCTTCTACGACCAACCACCGCCCAAGAACCTAGATGCATATCCAACGGTTAGGAACAACTGAACCATTCGGAGGATAGCCAATGCACCAACTACGGAACAACAGAACAAGTGGGAAAGTGCCGCAAATGTTAAAGGACAAATAGTAGGATTGACCTTGCTCCCCTTTCTAGGCCTTGGTGCAATAGTGGCGCTTGAGACAAGGACAAACACAAATATAAACATCTATCAAATTACAGTGGGTATGTTCCCCACGTGCACATGCCTAGACTTCGTGAATATGGTTGTTTCAACTATTGGAGGTCGACAGCAATACATGAATTGCAAACACCTATACTATTTGTATAGGTACTTCTGCAAGATGGACATCCATGAGGACAAATTCATGCATGCAACTAGTTATAGCTTCAATGAACTGAAGCTACTCCTAGTTCAAGCAGGAATCATTACAATTCCAGAATAGGCAACCCTACATTTATCCATATACTTCAATTACATAGTATTCATTCACATATATTGCGATTGAAATGATTTGCACTGTACTAAGGGAAAATGTTAATGCATTCATGAAATATAGAAGCATGTTTGATAAGTGAAGTACTTTGTTGCCAATTCATAGAAATGACTATATTTCCAAATATTTTTCCTAGTTTCAGAACGACTTCATAGTCTTTTTACTTCCAATGTGTTCCCATTCATTTTTGCATTTTTTTAATTTAAGTTTTTATTTAATTTCTCTGTCCCCCATTTTCTTTTCCCAATTTCTTTCATTTCCCCATTTTTTTTTCTCTTCCCATGTTTTTCCCTTTCCCCATTTTTATTCTTTTTCCCATTTTTTTTCCTTTTCCCAATTTTTTTCCTTTCTCCATTTTTTCCCTTTCCTCATTCCTTGGATTCCTCTTTTTTTTCCTTTCCACATTTCGTTTATCTTCTCCATCCTCTACAATTTGGGGGAGGATGTCAACATTTTGGCAATTCTTGCAATTGTGAAGAGAAATGAATTTTATAATTGTAAATTATGTAAACCACCAAAACTTAAGATTCCAGTCAAATGCTGACCCTTAATCCACCATGGCTTGTACACATCATTTCCCACAAACCTTGAGGTTCTCTACTCACCCTATACATATGCCCTTATACAAACTTGCCCCTAAACCCAATTGTTCTAGGATACCCTAAACCAAACCCTATGTATTCAAATTAGGTAGTGAAAACATCACAACTAAGTTGTGTCCAAATGGCATCTATCTATAATACTGAAACCATGTAGCATATTTCCCATTATAATCATTGAACTAAGTGTTGCAAATTTCCAATAAAATTTGACAATCTTTTCCCATAGTAATAAGCAATTTCAAAGGAATAAAAAATAACTCATTCCAAAGTCCACGGTTTTAGGGGACACAGTCATAGGTCACAATATTCACTTAAAATAGGAAATTTTTGTCTATTGTGGGAGGAAAAATGAACAAAAAATATTTGGGGGCAAAAAATTGCCCCAAAAAAGTTCTGGAGGCTCTAGGCTCACATACTCCACGCTCACAGCTCACATACTCACAGCTCTAAGCTCACACGCTAGCGTCATTGTATTATTGACTAGACTACACATGTGCATTGGGCCTCCAGGTTAGTATATATCTTAGTTCCTTGAACAAATTTTGAAGACACACAAAGAGTTGAAGCCAAAACATATCTAATTGCATCCCATGAGGTCTATATAGCTAATAGGGTAAGTAGCCTTGTAGGGGTGAATAATCCTTGTCAATGTGCCTAAAGTCAATCCTAAACTTTAATTTCTGAAGTGTGGATAGTAGGATTGACAATGGTCCACAGTAACAAGTGCATTTTCAGTAGTATATAGATAGGAATTCTACAACAAAATGATTGCCCAACGATGAAATGCAATACAATTTGGTCCAAATGAGTAGGTAGAATCAGCTCTCAGCATGTTTAAGTGAAGGAGGTGGGCGAAGAAATTCTTTGAACCACTTAGAAGAGTCTTTGGCATGACAAGTCTGGTTGTGGACGTCGTCCACATAATAGAGTCTGAATCGCTTCGACAGTCCATCTTCCCACTCAAAATCGTCTAAAAGGGACCAAATGAAATAACCTCGGACATCATACCCATTTGTGCAAAACAAGAAAATCATGGGATTCACAACTCAAGACACAATCCAAATTAATTTGTGCCAAGAAATTGAAATTCTTTTGGTAACAAAGAAAATCGAAAAATAAAACAAGAACCTAACTAAAATTTAGGAAATTAATAAATTATCAAGTACAAAGGTATTGAACCAACTATTAAGATATGATAGACATCACAAATGTAGAAGAAAACTCTAAGTAGAAGCTTAAGCCATTCCCAAATTTCTCCAAACAAGCTACGCTTATAGCTGAAAGATTTCTACAGCAGAGTACAAGCATACAAGCCTAAATGAATATGAAACATTCTGAAATTAGAATAGGATGAGTGTCATTGTAGTACTTGATTACAACATTTACATACAATAGATAGTCAAGGTGAAACTTGATACGATAAGAATCCTTGAGGACAACCTTTAGGGGACTTGTGGGATCATCTTCCTCATCCACACTTGCACAAGTGGAAATTGATAAATGAAGTCTTAGGATAGAACTACAATTGTTACCAACAAAAAAATCCACTTCTAAAAAAACCCTAGCTCGTTAAATTGGCAGGATTACACTAAACATTACCTCAATGGTGTTACAATTGACAGGGTTTTAGAAGGGTTAGGTTCTCTACACACATCTACTACATATTTAAATATTTGGCGCCGTAAATCTTTCCAGGGGTCTAGATAGGATGCACAAAGTAGTGGAGGATGTACCATTCTCAAGGATATAAACAATGGGGTTATTATACTAGATCCAGATATAGTTCAGTACTTCGTGGATACCATATGGTACGATATACATCCATGCAGAAGCAGCATGCATTAACAACAACCCTCCACCATTAGTTAATTTATAAAACAACATTTCACATGGTCTACAACATGTAACATTCAACTTTTAACAATGTAAAGTAGTATATGAAATTCAAGGAGCTATGACGATAGGTCCAATTAGAACGCCTTCCTTTAATCTTGCAACATCATCACCATCACCCGAGCCTTAAGAAACAATTACACAATGCATAGCATAGCATAGCATGTCAGGCACTAAAACTTAGGTCAACCATTCTATAGCAAAAGCCTCAATCAACCAAAAACTCTGCCAACAATTGAGAAGTCCATAAAGGTTTGCTTAGAATGGTCAAAATTATATTTATAAGAAGCAATTATAAATAAAAACAAGGTTTTCAGTGAAGTTAGATTATTTCAAGAACTAGTAGGCAAAATCACAAAGAGAATTTCCCCCATATGGAGATCTCCATATGGTCACAAAGATCACTCTTGTGTATTATGAAGAGTTCTCTATATAATCAATATTGTGATTCATGGCAATGATTCTCTTTAAGATGTTGTCTAAAGCTCCTATAAATGTTCCAACGTGCGTTTAAACGATAGTCTGCAAACAGTGTTAAAAGTTGAGAAATGCAATGGAAAAGATACTTACATACCAATAGAGGTAGCTCCTACATCTAAAAGCGAAGGGTCACATGAATTCAATCAATCAAGCACATAGTGAGTTGTATAGTGATTGATGCCCAAGACGTCGATGGAGCCTTGTAGAGATTAGGCCTCTGCTTCTATAAACTTGGAAAGACAATTGCTCAACCAACAAACTCACACTTCATGATACCTACCAAAATAAATGGAGTCTAGTAACCTGCACCATACCACATGAAAGACCAGACCAATTGAATGTGGCCATCAGAAATTACTTTTTAGAGTGTCACACAGGGTTTAAGACCACTCTCTACCATTGGCAATATTCCACATAGCACTTAAAAGAGTTAGGCATCACTAGTTCGACCTATTTGTATACAAAATAGCATCCATATAGGGGAAAGAGTCAGCATTGCAATCTCCAATGATGTGTATTAAAGGAGGTTTAACATTTAGCCCATTCAAAAATCATACTTTCTTCTTGCATAAACACAGGTGAAGAAATGAAAATGTTAATACCATCACACTTGAAACGCTTGCATTCGCTCTATAGCTTGAAAATCTGCTAGAGAATTTGAATAGGGCACGTACCATTGTGCATCAACAATAATACCAATTTTGCCTCCCTACTTTGTCTGCTTTCCAACAAACGCATTATAAGAGATTTGGACCTTGAGAAGCTCCTATCATAGGAACAAGTTCATTTGAATAGTGGTGCCAAGATGTATGATTAATTATAAGACAAAATTTTATAATATGTATCATATGAAAACAATAACATCGTTCATGAGAAAAAGGTGCCTATCAATAATGACACCATTACATGAAACATGACACTATCGAGAAGAATAGAAGAAGAGTGATTGAGAAGAATATTGCTATTGTTCATGAAACAATGACAAGGTCTTGTAAGGGGGAGCATTTCAAGCACATTGACATGGCAAGAATGAGGTGAGACACTTCAAAATTTTGTGTGACACCTTCATATGTTGTTGAAGGAACTAGCAAAAACGTCACAAGTACCAAACAAACACCTCTGGCTCCATCTATTCTATTAGGTGCAAAGTGTCATGATTTCTTCCGTCACACAAAGAGTCATATTTTCATCCACATTGTCCATTTGTTCTCCCTAAATTCCAATGACACCCCTACACCATCTCCATGGAACTTCTTTGATACCATTGTGTTGTAGGATTCGTTCTAATATTTTTTTAAGTGCCCTACATACACCAATATAGGACACCACAAATACCCACACCACCCCAAACCTACAACTCAATAATTGTACACTAGATAATGCTCAAGAGATGGGAGGTTTCACAGCATTATCAGACATAACATCGAAAATAAGAAGGTCCAAATCTTTACTTTTTGGGTGATCTCAAGCCTTTGAACACTTATGGGCTACTATCTTCTTATGACTAGTCATGAGATGGTGACACAATTGCCTAGAATATGAAACTTGGCATCATGTATTCCAAAGAGCAGTGTTTAGGAAAGACTTGAAATTTGGTACAATAAACCTCCATAGCAACAACGAAAGGAGCGTGTGATGGCTAGTGTTGTAAACCCAAGTGTTGTTATTAACAATTCCACAGGGGCCTAAGGGGACCATACAACCATAGCTAGGGAACTTGATTGCAAAATTGTGAACCTCATTGAACGTGAACCAAAAATTCACCCAGTCTCCAAAGGCAATGAAGCAAGTCTCAGTGTAGGACCTGAAGAGGGGCCTACAAACCGTAGAAACCCATTAGATGACAACAACAATGCATAACTTGGGAATCCCAAGAAAAACCTAACACTTTTTTAATTCTACAATAAGGAAGTGCAACAATCATTGTTTCCTTCAATTGTAGCAAACTTTGGAAAACTCTTATACAATCTGGTGATTGTGCCATCCACCAAATTCATCCTAAAAAGTTTGAGGCAGGTCATAATGGAAGAGGCAAACGAATGGCTCTATCCCTAGCCAACCCCAACCTAAAGTTATTGCTCCAACCACGTATAATGACAATGCAACACTCGTGGAAAACCCACTTCCCATACGTATTCTAGAAAATCTAATCATAATACAATTGACAAACTTTATATTAGAAACAAGGCAATGCAAACAATAGGGGTTTGATGTGGTTAGATACTCTAAAATACCTCCAAGAGGATTTCTAACCATGTTGCAATTGACAAGGTTTCCATTAAAAAAAAGGACATTGCAATTGGTAGGGTTTAATGTGGTAAGATTCCTGAGAATTCCTCTTGAAAGCTTTGTCATCATGTTAATATTGACAAGGTTTCCATTAGAAATAAGATGTTACAATTGCAAGGGTTTCATATGGTTAGATATTCTAGAATACCGTTGAGAGACTTTCTAACTAGTGATGCCCAGGCGGAATGTTACAATTGAAAGTGAGTAAGAAAATACCTCTTGAAAGTAGACTATCAATCAAATTGTTGTAGAAAGAAATCCCTTTGGGATTAGGTACTGGTCCCCTTCCATCTGCAACAATGGAATGCAATCATTCATGAAGAAGAGTGGTGATCAAGACCAAGCCCTTTGGGTAAACCTGACCTTGCAAAGACTCTTTGAAGCACGCTTACATCTATGATCCAATCAAAAAAATCAATTCAAGATTGAATGGTGGTCCAATATTCTACAAGAAGCTAGTAGAAAAACGTGGAAAAATGTGCGGCCATGCGATTGAAAAGCGATAAGTGTGCCTACAGTTGGTCATATTAAATGCTTATCAAGAAAAAATTCACTTCTTTTCATCAATTTCTACTTAGAATAATTCAAAGAAAGAGCACACACCAACATAAGATAGAGGATATTATTTGCATCACTTGTTAAGCATTTCAACCAATACGTGGGGGGGTGACTCTTGGCAAATCAATTAATAGCTTGTTGGCGACATCACTGTGAGCAATTTTCATCACAGTATAAACTTCTTCTCCAATTATTCAAAGTGGGAGGTTGAAGAGAATTATTAGGATAGTAGACAAAACCCAATTACATTGAAAGACAGGTGGCCGTAGACATACAGCCAAGTCTTAGTTACACCCCAACTTGCTAAATGAAGTCTTGAAGGCCAACCAAGTGTAGTGGAAGAGATGAGTTTCTGTTGGTAACAGGGGTCGGAATAGGTCACGGGATGAGGTCACTCACGGTTTTTGTATCCTCGACCTTACGTGGGTGAGAGACAGACAAAAGTCTCAAGAATCAAATCAAGAGGTGTAGTTGTGTTAACCTTATACCGGTGGTAGTGGTCGTTCGCAACATCGCCAGTGCTGTTATCGTGAATTACACCTGCTTTCACAAGGGGAGAGATCATGTTTACTGAAACACTTGAAACGCCGAAACACTTGAACCAGACCTCAATGGATAAATTGAATACTAACACGTCCTATTGACTAATCTTCAATATCATAAATACTGCAAAGGAAAATGTGTCTTGAGCACAGGCAAGAACGAAATACCTGCCACGTGAGAAGCAGAATCCCATACACAAGGCCCACGACTGCCTTCTTTCACGGCTCCTTCATACTTCAAGGCCATCAAAATGTGAAATCCCTGTAGAAAGAAAACATTCGCTACCAAGAAAATTCTTCCAAAACATCACTAATTGCAGGATTCATGAGTGATTCCTGCCAGGACCACACAGCCCTCTGGAGACTGACATCGAGGCACCGTAAACTAAAACCTGAGTTTGGTAATTGAAGAGACCAAAACATTGTTTCAACACTGTTTTGGAAGGTTCTAGTTTTCTCTTTGACATAATTCTCCAGTTCGGACTACCAATGTTCATGCGGCATAGTAGTCGAACCACCCCAAGAAACTATTCATGGGCACAAACGAATCGAGTTTCTAAATTTACACCTTTTACACTTTAACTGAAATGGTCTCCCTGCCAATTCTCCAGCTTTCAGTGACCCCACAGGGCATACTGGTACGAAGCAGAAGATGTACCAAAAACAAAACCCTGAGGAAGGTCACTGCTCCTCTGCACCTGCCGTGGCTCCCCCTCTCCATCACCCAATGCTAAAGACTGCCTGGCCCCAAAGAGCAGCACCACCATCAACCAGATTCCGCAAACCCTAATTTCAGCCATATCCTTCACACTCGTCCCGTTTCCAGTCCTGGTTTTTCTCGTACAAGCGCAGCAGAGAAGCACTGAAACTCCGAATTAGAAGCCCACTGATGAATTCCGATCTCCATCAGACGTTGCATTCACTATCCTTGAAAATCTGATCCACAAAGCAGGAGCACAACCTTCTTCTTCCTCTTCTCCTTCTCTCGTTTCCTTCCTCAAGCCTGAATCTGACATAGTCCAAAAAACTTTATTCTTTGCTTTATTTAGAAGCACTAGCCTTTCATGCATGGAAATTATCCACAAGATATTTATCATAGACCTAATTTACTTACAACTACAGTACGTATTTCCTCTTCCAAAACTACCGATGCATCAAAACAGATTGGCCACTTCTTGCACAGTCATGAGTTTCTTGAGTTTTCTGGTGTAGTTCACATAGAGTCTTCCTTCTAACCAAAATATGGAGTTCAGGTGTCACTCATTCTTGTCCTTGAGATAATTAAGACACGGGACGCAAGATGAAAAGACTCTTGATTTACGCTACCCATAGAATGGTTCGAGTTATAAGCTTAGTCTAAGTTAATTACATGAGTGCAAAGAAAACATACTGCACTATCCGAGGATTCGAAAACTTCATGGTCCGGGCATTCCTCCCAAAGGTCTGCAGTCTGCACTTGGACTCTGTCGACGCACTGTATTGTACAGTACAGTAGTCCACAGTTGTGGAGACTCTCCGAGGTGAAAGGAATTCTGAGTCTTGAGTCAATCCGGGTTAGGATGAAGGGAATTTCGAAATGAAAAGGACTTTTCGTTTACACAGGCCCTTGGATCTCAAAGACTACAGTAGTTTGATACATTCTGGAGCATTGATGGTTTAGATAACACGATTCAGCACCGATTTTCTTGATTATATCTTGTGGTGCGAAGCTGACTCCCAGTGCCGGCTTCTTGTTGCTTGCCTGTCGAAAATTCTCGACCCTTTCGATAACAGAGGAGAGAAAAGTGGTCAATCTCCAGCATGGAATTTGGGGTAGTCAGAGGATGTCTTGGTTCAGATCTAGAACTTTGTGCAAACTGGATGGTCAGGTGTGTGACATCTCACATTGCATCATGTGGGACAAGAATTGCTACATTTCAAGTTTTGAAAGTCTCCAAATATCACAATATCAAATCTACTAGTGTGCTATGTGCTGCTGTCTCAACCAAAATAGAAGTAAAAGTCATTTTTTCATTCATTAAAACTTCAAAATTCAATAACTTTCACACTGTAGGTTTGAACGCCTCAAAACATTGAAGCCTGTACACCCCTCCTTGCGGATGGCATTCTACTGGTATGAAGAACACAATTGGGGATGCAAGGTCCCATAGATCTCACTATAACAAACAAACAAACAAAACAAAACAAAACAAGTAGTCTAACTTAAGGTATGGATATCATATTTGTAGGGTAGTTTAGGCAAAAAAATCTTAGAAGAGATGCCACAATTTGGGGGGAATTTGAGGTATCCTACAAGCCTTGAAAGTTATCCTCTTCATGGTACTTAGTTTGTTTTTAATCCTAGATTGTATTTAAATTCTTTATCAACTTTTTTCTATAGGTAATCACAAAAAGGCATGATTGCATGAAATTTAATCACATTGGATTATCCCCACTGAGGTTAGGTCCCATCCTTGCAAAAAGAGAAGATCAAACACAAATTTGGACCTCAAGTGGTGCGAAAAATGACCTTGTTTCTAAATAGTAAATATACAAAGATATGGAAATTTGTTTAGCACTATGGTAAAAAAAAAAGTTTCTTTAAGCATGTTTTGTGTTTGATATGAATTTTCTTCAATTTTGCTTCAAAAATTTACAAAAATTTCAAATTTATGCTAAATTATTTGAAATCTTTATGAAAAATAGAAGAAAAAGGGGTTCATCACTACAAAGAAAATTGAATTCATTCAAATATATCGATAGTGAAAAACTAGAGTATAGAAAGTGAACTCTTTGAGAGTTCAAGTGCATGGTCATTAGGCCTGTCTTTGAAGAGTTAATTAATGCTTTGGGTGTACTCTTTTTTTTCATTGAAATTGAAAAATAATTGTTTGTTTGTATAAGAAAGAATTATGTATTAAGCATTAATCCCTAAAGATTCAAGTGTTGTCTTGGGAGTAAGTTCCTATGATCCTAATTTGTGGCATGATTTTAAAAACCTTTTGGGAAGATAAGAAAACATATTAGCATGAGGGAAAAAAAGACTTGAAATAAATGTCCATTTTTTTCTTCTTCTATATTTTATTTTTGTCTACATAGAAAGATTTAATTCATTCCATTTGGATTAGTGATTTCAAAAGTTATGGAACATCTTGTTTTGCAAGCAATGATAGCATCTCCTTGAAAAAATAATGGAAAGGATCCAATTCTAAATTCAATTTTCACAAATTTTCAAAATAAAGTGTTTCTCAAAGTTTAGTTTGCTTTCTAAAACAATCTCATCATTGGGATCAATGTGTTCCAATTCCATCAGAAACTATTAATACATGAGTTTTTTCTTCTATCTAGTACCTAGTACATCAAATAAACAACCTTTTGACGAATTCTTTTTTAATTCTTTTTGAAACTCTCAATTCAATTCTTCAATATAAGAAATTTTTAGTTCAAAGTCTATAGTACAAAAAAAAATTAAATTAAGAAGATTCAAAGTCTTATATTCTAGTATTGCCAAGTGCAAAAAAAATGTTCTTCACTTTAAATGCTTATGTCTTGCAATTTGTAGAATCAAAATTTATGAAGTTTCTTCCACACATTACAATTAATCATAAAGTGTGTGCAATGTAGGACTAGAAGTTGGAGTTTGAGAAAAACACAAGAAGAAAGTCCTTCGAGCACCAAAACTAGGATCTAATAAAGTTTGGTGTTGTATTTTTTTGGTACTATTCTTAGTTGAACCTTCCTTTGACACCATTATTACAACTAGGGACAACCTATACAATAAACTGTATTCACATATTAGTTTAGAGCAAGATCATACAATTCGATATGCAAAGAAAAAGAAATACACAAAAATTTGCCCTCTGCATTGGAAATCATAGTTTTGAGTGACTATTGATCCTCCCCAAATGGCCTTGGGATTAACCCCTAAATGCCCAAGACACCCAAATGTGGTGTTTGGAAAACTTTGAAGTTAAGTGAAACCCAACCAAATTGCTATTAGTAGTAGTTTATATTTTTGGAGAATTCTTTTTGAAGTGTAGTTTTAGGATCAAAAAGTTGATCTTAAAAATAAAGGATTATGATTTTTTTTTATTGAAGATTATGTGCAAGGATACCCAGTGCAATCTTGACTTCCCATAGTGTTGCGGGCTCTTGGAAATGAGCCTCAAATACACTAGAACTTGGAGGCAAAATCACATTAGAAATTCATTTTAAAAAATTGTAGAATAGATTTTGAAAAATTGTAAATTAATTGGGATTGTGCATGCTATGCCCTATAACCTCATATTTTTTTTAGTGACCAACTTTTTAGAGTTGACATGCAAAAAGGGAATTGAAAAATTTTCACCATTTTTACATCCTCTTGATCAAACATTATAATCTTTCAATCTATAAGTGATATTGTTATGTTTTCTTTTCCTATGTGATCTCTAACATCTCTAGTTTGAATTTGTATGGTTACAATTCAAAAGAAATTGGTACAACTTATGAAAATGTTGACTTTTTGTTCAATTTAGAGCAAATTTCAAGAAGCTCCAAACAGGCCTTGGGCATTTAGGGGTTAAAGGAGGAGGTAAAATGCAATATGGAGTAAAACTTTGTGAGACCTGAAGAATTAATTAGTTGGAGTTTCTTCAGTTTGCTGTGTTGTTGACTACAGTAAGTTAAAGGAAGTCATCCTTGTTACAGCAAACAAGTAAAACTTTTAAATACTCATCTATCATGACTTGAGTGAACACAAGGCAGGAGAATGATGGAGAATGCAAACACAATTTCCATCCCTCCGTGTTTTACCCAACATCTGTCCCACTTGCGTGAAAAGGAAATGACCAGGCAATCCTCAATTAGGGTTGATTGTAATGAGCAACACCCAGCTTGTGATCCAAGTTTGTCGAAGCATACTCCACATTTCTTAGGACCCCATTTACACTGAATAGGGGTATTAAGGGGACCGAAAAATTTAAGGGACTGATTGTGGAAAACTATAGATGTTTGAAACAGAATGTACATTCCCGGACACTTCAATAACTACTGATGTATAATAAAGGAAAATATTTATATAGTGTGAACTGTCAATTAATTAGTATGGGTCCCCTTAATACGGCTATTCAGTGTAGGAGAATGGTCAAAAGAAACAGGCATTTTGGAATTGCATCACAGCTTGTAACAATTGTAATCAACCGAGCAAAGGGAATGCAGTGCAAGATCACAGTTGAGTTCAGATGGGGTACCATTACGCACGATGGCACAAAAATTAAAGCCAATTACAGACAATCATGTGTTTGATTGTCGAAAGTCTGGGGTGTCTCTAAATAATATCCTCCTTTCCATAGTATGCCTCTTTGGCCAGTCAAAATGAGTGTTAATTAGTTTATTTCATTTTTGAGAGATGAAATCATGAGGCTTCTATAGATCATAAATATAACCCCTAAATTTCTTTCATGTTTAGAGGTCCAAAACTGCTCCAAAATCACTTGTCCTAAAACCAAGGCTATTTAAAATCTTTATCGGCTTTTTATTATAAGGAATTCAACCGTAAAATCGTTTGGTTAGCTTGTTGAATTATATCATCCCAAAATTTAGAGTGAATATACCTACCAATTGCAATTTCAATGTGCCTAAGATTCAAAATCCTTTCAAAAGGTGAAGTTTTGAATTTCAACATTTTTTTAGAAAAAAATACATATGCCCCATGGCTTGTGCATTTTAGTAAATATGCTGTAAAATGGTTTAAGAATATTTGAAAAAATAAAACCAAAAAAATTATGAAGTGGAAGGTGGTACTGAATGAAAGAAAAAACTAAAATGCTAATAACTTATACAAGACATTGAGAAATGTTGATCCCAATTTCAAGACTGTTCTAGTAGATATTTGGTATCTTTTATTGTTTTTTTATTTGAAAATTTCCAAAATTGAATGCAAAAGATAACATTATATGTTTTTCCTACCTTCATTGCTTGTAAAATATAACTCCTCCTAACTTTCACCTCATTACTTGGAACTGAATGGCTCAAGTGTTTTTGAATAGGTATCAATCTATATAATCCAGAACTTAATTAATATATTTAAGAATAATTTTCTTCTTGCTCAATTTGACATTGAAATTTTAAAAGAAAATTTCTAACTATTGCAATATTTGGAACGATATAAATCAAAGCTTCACACATAGATTAGGATATTTAGGATATATCCGAAAAAATTATGCAAAAAAAATCAAATTAGAAGTCAATAGAGTCTACCCAAGTTCTCAAAAATCCCAAAGTGGTCTCCTTGGTCTTTTAGGGATTAAGATAAATGGTGGTAAAATTCTATCATTGAAGTATTATTGATTTTTTTAAAAAGAGACTTTGGAAACAAATCATTGAAGATACTTTTCAAATGACTATTGTCAACTTTGAGCTCTATCTCTAAATTTGGAGCATACCATACAAATGATGATTTTTTTAATTAAATCCAACAAACAAGATGAAGTATACTAAGCCTAGTTTCTACTCAAATTTTAAAATTTTAAAGTTCCAATAAGCTTCACAAAATATGAATGAAAAATTGCAGTCCTCCATTCTATATTATTCATAATTTTGAAATCATTGAGCAAGTGTCATTTTGTGGTAATGTAGGTATTCCAAGGTTAAATTACACCTACCTTCTTTTTACACAATACAGAGAATAAACATGGTGTAGACAATCTACCTCTGAAGGTATGCACAAAAACATATATCGATAGGGCATTGTATTCGACTCTTAGAATATGCTACATATGTTCAAAAATATGATAAGACATACACCATTGGGTCGATGATTATTTGCTTAGAGAATAAAAGGTTGATTATGAAGAGAAAAATAGCAAAGAGTGCACAACCAAAATCTTTTTCTCAACACTAAAACCTAAAGGTTTTGAAAACAAATGTCTAATTCCAACCCAAACAATTAACAAATTTCATTTGAATACCATATTATGATCTATACTTTATCATAGTCAAATGTAACATAATTTAGGTAGAATACTTGTCCGGTTTAAAGCTACTTTGAAAAATGGAAGGTGCAATAATGATCCAAATTGGGACTGCCTCATATCAATAGATCCCACTTCAAATGAAAAAAACTTTTGTCCATAGTATATACCTCAATTTACAGACCTTCTATGCCAAATATGTAAAAATACCATGTCATATACTAAGTTGGGATATCCATACTTATAAGGGTTAAGTATGTTTAAAGTTCTACATCTACTAAAAGTCTTTATTATATCTTTCTAAATATGAGATTGTAATTATTAGCTTCTAGACTTCTATTATTTAAACGTACCTAATTTCAATCCTTTTACTAAAATTGTTCACTCTAGATTTTTGTCTAAAATATAACCTTCTTAATATAAGAACCTAAATCAATAAAAACACCTATAATTAACACTTTCAAAAGTTATTCCTATGGTATTCAAAAAGACAAATAAAAAGAGTTTGAAATCCTTTTCTCATTGCCATCATGATCCCAAAAGAAATTAAGATATATTAACAATAGGAACCAAGCTAAGATGCTTATTTGCATGATATGAAGTCTAGTTACATTAACCCTTAAAGGAGATTGCAAGCTCCATGGGCATTTTGAAAGTCAAAACTTGAATTTTCACATAGTTCTTGATTTCAAATGTTTTAAGCTTAACTAAGAAAATCGTGCCATCCAATAATCTACTTCATGATCCAATTTATTTTTCAAAATTATTCAAATTATTATTTTTGTGACACTATGAAGATAGCATTTTGAAAGCTCAAAATAGACTACTTTTGCTCTTTTCTATTGAATTTCTCTTGGTGTGAGCTCAAGGAGTACATCAATTAAACCATAATGTTTGTCTGTACTATTGTTTCCATATTTAAAAAAAAATTACATACTATTTCCAATATTTTATAATTATTATGATTTTTACAAAGAAATTTGTTTAAAAAATCATGTAAATTCAATTTGATGTTTTCAATTATGAACAAATGATATTGAATTTTAAACAGATGTCACTACATGTGAAAAATATCAATTTTTGCAAAATTTGTGTTTAAATGTAGAAATCTTATGCAGTTTGACCAAGCCCAGACATGAAATGAAGTTTCAGGGTTAAGCCTTGATTGTTGTAGGTGCTCTTGAAGATTTCAAGATAACAATCATGGCCATTGAGGTATCACTATCCCCTTAAAATAGCAAGCACAACATTTTGGAAAGTTTGGATGGGGGTCAATATATTAAAATTCAAAAATCACCAACCAAAAAAGCCTACTAGGTGTCTGTATCTTGTCTCATGTTCCATATGGATACAAATATGGACATGGATACATCTGATACAAACTTCATCCCATATCATTTGAAACTCCCCAACTATAAACATTTGATATATGTTCATACTATTATCCCTATTTTTTATTTTTAAAACTCTCAAAACATGGGACAGAGATGCCCTTGCCAGCCCCTCACTAACATAGTCACTATCCCCTCAAAAACACCAGGCATCACTATGCCATGATTAAGTTGTACAACTGTACCCACAATGCTGTATGGAAGACCAACAAGGATATGTAAGTTAATATTTGTACGTTCTTAAAAAAATTCAGCATCAATGAGTCAACACGTTAATATCACAGAGGTTGTAAGCTTGCAACACTTTATAAGTTCTAACCCCTCCTGCCTTCATCGCATAGAAGTGATGAAGCAGGTACTGTCTGCTATTTGCTACCATTACTTCTAAGCTTACTGCATGATATTACAGGAGTATAATTACACTCCAACAACACAGTTCCAAATTTGTACTAAACAAGTGGGATGAAAGCAACTGCCATGACTGAGGACAGCAAGACCAACTGAAGGCCCCAACGCATACTCACAGGTGTCCTTTCAAGAATAGCTACACTGAATAGTGAAATTAGGTTGCCTGTCCCTAATTTCTGGACATTTTACACTGAATAAATATTTATTGTTTCTGTACAGTACAAGGATGCAGTAATTTTCATCAACCCAACCCCAAACCATGTGTGTGGCATGGGTTGGTGAACCTGTTTGAAGACCCAATTCAAAGAATTGCCTCCACATGGACAAGCGGTGAGTCATGAGGTAATTTTCTTGGTAAGGCAACGTAATTTCACTATTTTTTGTAGCTCACTTGCACAAGTTCAACATCAATTTGTGGAAGAGAAGGTTAATTCTAGTTTGAAAGATCGACTTGAATGAAGCTTCCATTAGAAATTGATCAACTATTTAAGTCTTATGGACCTAGATCATGAATTCCATCCTTGTTGCCTCCATTTTGTTGAAGAGAAGGTTAACTTTGGTATGAAAGATAGGGGTGAATGAAGCTTCTATTGGAAATGGATCAACGAACTAAGTCTCATAGACCTAGACGACAAATTTCATCCTTGTTGCCTCCATTAGGAAGTAAATCCTATAAAGAACCAAGAAGGTCATTTGACCCCATCATAGTTGGGCAGACTATATATGGAGGTAAGCACCCCACCAACACTTGGGTTTGAACTCATGACCACCTCATTGGTGTGCCAAGGAAAAAGCTATTGAAGCTAAGTTGTAGGTGCCTTCGTTTTGTTAAACAGGTGCCTTGAACAATTGGGAGGCAAAACAACATGTCCAAGGACTTGTATAATGATTTTTTTCCCTTTACATTGGAAATGTATTGACTAACATCTTAACCCCTAAAGTCCCAAGGCCATTTTTTTGTCAGAAACCACTCAAAATTGCTACTTCTATTGCATTCATCTAAGGAATCTGAAAAAAATACTTTTCTTAGAATCTAACCGTAAGATCTTGTACCAAACTTTCCTTGGATCATGTATTGAAAATTTCATGATGTTTGACCGTACGGATTGAAAGATATGAGCATTCAAAGTGAAAAAAAATGATATTTATTTAAGATGCTCTAATTGCCCACAAAACAAGAAACTCTATATCTTTTACATCACTAATCCAAATGGGATGAATCAAAGCTTCCCATTTAGACAAAAATATAATCTATGAGAAGAAAATAATTAAAATATATATTTCAATTTTTTACAAATATTTTTGTTGCCCGCTCTCCCCCATTTTGAGGTTATTGTGGCATAACTTTTACTCCTGAGCACCGATTGGAATAAAAATTATATTGCCAGAAAGCTAATAAGTTTTTCTATCTTACGAGAAATTTTCAAAAGAATTCACTAAAAATTGAGCTCATAGGAACCTACCTGAAATCCATTTTGTCCTCTGTAGGGACATTGGGACTTTAGGGGTTAAACAAGAAAAATTTGGATCTCTTTTTTAACCACTCAATACAACTACATTTGATAGGAGTTTTGAGCTTCATGCAATGTTTTGTTCAATTTTCTTCTTCTAGACCCAAGATGGATTGTGAAACTTAGAACTTTAATCCCTTAACCCCTAAATGTCCAAGGCCTTTTTTGAGCTTGTTGGATATTACTAAAAAATAACCCTAAACTCAAATTTTGATAAGATTTATCAATTTAAAAAAATGTAACCATGTGAATTCAAAGTAGATGTATTTCTGATCACTTAGGAAAACTAAACACAACAATGTGACTTAAAAATTGAAAGATTTTCATGATTGATCAAGAGGTTGTTAAACCATAAAAGTGATTTAAAAGTCTTTCAATCCTCTTTTCATGCATAAAGATCTAGTGCCTTCAAGACAAAGCTCCGAGAACCTCTACCACTAAAAGATTAAGATTTGCAATGGGTCATGTCCTTGCACAAAATCTTCAATAGAAAAATTATAAAAATTCTTTTTAATGCTTAGAGTGGACTTTAAAGGATATCCAACTAAAAAAGGAAAAAAGAGAAATAGTGCTTTTGTAAGATTTCATTTACTTTAAATGACACTAAAATATGATGCCTTGGGCATTTAGAGGCTAAAGACCAAAAGGTAGTCTAAATCTCCAAAATTGTGGAGATTAATTATAAAAGGAAATTTAGAATAAAAATTTAATAATTATTATCAAATAAAATTTGTAATTTATGATCTATAGATCATATCCATATAGTTAGATCAACTATCATACCATACCAAACAAATTCTATAAAATTTGGAACCAAAATTTAGAAATTCTTTCTAAAATTGCCTTTGGATTAAATATTAGTAATTTTTATAAGAGTTATTTTCATTGAATTCATATTGTTAAGTTCGAATTATGGTGTTCTTTTAAGGCTTAAATAGAGTTGTAAAAGCTTGGGTAGAAGGGAGAATGTAGCCATATGAAACTTTTGAAGAAAAATAATTTATAACTTTAGAAAAATCTAGAAATATTTATTTTCCACACTTTCTAGTTTTTTACACCCACAAATGATTTGATTTAGAGCATTGAACAAAAATCATGAGGCATTGATTTACCAAGATAGTCATATTACTTTAAAATAGAGAAATTCATCTTTAGGGGCATTTTTTAAATGTAATTCATCTATTTTGTATAGCTTCCATTGTAAGTTCTTGAAAACATTCATTATCGGTCCAATGTATGCTAGTGAAAGGGATACCTCTAATAAGGTAGAAAACCCTTATATCATAGTGAAGCCCTTATTTCATTGCTTAAAAAGTGCACATGAACAATCCCTTTGAGGTTCCTTCCTAATGCCAAGTCTAAATGCATTGACCAATTGAAGTCTTCTTTTGGATAATATTTAGGCATCTAGAGGTCTTTTGAAAATTTTGGTAATAGATATCTACTTAAGTTAGTATTTTGTATATTTTAAAAACATATTTAAAACACGTTTTCACAATTTTTTGAGCAAAAATGATGTATAACTTCCCACATTGCATAATATTTCAAAAGCATTAAAGTATTTTTCATGGTAAAAAATTGTTGAAGAGTCTCATGATTATATTTTTATTTTTATTTCAATGTCAACTAAAAATTTATTCTAAAAATAAAAAATACTATTTTATTTGATCATGTAGATACCTACAAAAAATAATTTTGAACCATTCAGTTTTGACCAATGAGATGAAAAATTATGATTTGTGAGGTCTATTTTGTGGGCAATCAAATTAGAAAAATATATAAAGTTGTTTGTTAAATTTTCTTGATTATAAAATACATGTAGAATATGCATTGTTTATTAGAACATAGTTGCCATTGAGATTGACTATTCTCAATTTCTTGTCCAAGTTATTACCTCCTAGAGGACCAAATAATTGATCAACAAACACAAGGAATCTTTAATAGTTGCACACAAAGTCAATTTGGGGTGGATGTTTAAGAAATTTTGATACAAGATGTGAACATATACTCTTTGGTGGAAATGTGATTTCTTTTCAATAGGGTCTTGGATAAAAAGTTATGTTGCCATAAACTTTTTTGGTAGTTTTGGGCAACATGTGCAAAGCTCCTCTTTTACTTATGAAATTTGGCTAGTATGAAATTGACATGATATCGAATGCAACTATAAAAAAACACCTACGTTTAGTACAAAATTTCACTCCATGAGGAGTTAAAGTTTGTTGATCATGTTGGGTCTAGTCAAAAGAAACTTTTTCTTCTAACTTCAAGAGTCTTTCAAATTGTACAATCAAAGTTTCTTAATTTTTTTTTACACATTCCCATAGTAGTCTAATACAAATTTTTTAGTTGAATTTTTTTTAATTCTTCATTTTGTTCTCACTTACCTAAAAAGCAAATTTTTTTTTGAAATTTTTTTTTTGAAATGGGTCTCAATCCTCTAGGCATGGTTGACAATTTAGTTTTTATTTCATCAAATACTAACTTCTATTTTATAATTTTTAAAAGATGAACATGGAAAGCATTTTGGTTAAATTTTTTTCATGTATTCTCAATCTATTCTCCAACATATTGACTAAAATATGTAAGTTATTGGACATGCAAGTTTGTTTCTTTAAATATTGAAAGGCAAAACTTCACTTCTAGGGAGAGTTTCAAAAATCTTATGTTTGAAGGTTAGGTACAAGGATCTTGCAATTGATGTAGGATTTTGACTCTAGAGTTTTGGGAAGATGTACTTAAGCATATTATCTGAAAGCCCCTATGGTTGCAATTATTAAAGAATAAACAAAGATGAAGATTTTAGCCTTGTTTAGGGTAGAAGTATGCATAAATAGTTTTAGGCCTCTAATCAACGATGCTCATGAATGAGCATAAAAATGCAAGAATGTGAGCCTTGAGCATATTTATAAGTAGATATCCTACAACCATTGAAGGTACTTATAGTATAAAAACCTATAATATAGTTTTCTATATCATAGTTACACTATAATCATGGAAGGTTTCTAGAATATAGACACCTATAATATAGGTGTATAGTCTTCTAGGCTTATGGACTTCGGGTCCTAGGCTCACATAATAGCAACATTTTACTTCCCCCCCTAACCCCATCCAAAAAACTTATGAGCAAAGTCCTTTCACAATCCATCATTTTTTTTAATGATATTTATGTCAAAAAACAATATAATTTTTCTTTGGAGAATATTTGGCAACATCTTCTTCCATTTTATTGGATGAAATTGTTGAATTGCTACAAATTTTTAGAACAATGTCACTTATTTTTAGATGAATTTATACTCATGGATTAATAATTTAAATTTCATATGCATCTTACATGTTTCATCAATTTATATAGGTGTTAACAAACTTCATCACTTCATCCAAAATTGGTTTCTTCATTGCCCAAAATAAATGAAAAATAATCCTTCTTTTTTTATTTTCTTATATATTGACAATTTATAAGCCCTCTCTTAATGACTTTGGCCTTAGTATAGTAGTTAGGTGGTTACAAATTCAAACATGGGTGTAGTGACTGGGCATTTACAATTGTAGTCCATTCAACTATGTTGGGGCCAATTGACCTTGTCATCATATGTATGGGCATATGGACTTGAAAATTTATCGGGAGAAAGAACATGTTAATTCTTTATAGCCCGCTTCCTAGGGTCTACCTCATAATGGAGGTATCAAGGATGGAAATTTGTCATATAGGTCTATAAGGCTTAGATAGTTGATTCATTTCCAAGAGACACTTCATTCATTAGGTTGGTCTTTTTTTCAAATTGCAATTAACCCCTAATGATCCAAAGGGGTGTACTTTCAAAATGGGCAAAATTTCCAAGGACTTGAGCAATTTTGTTTCTCATATTCCCTTGAGATCATGTAGAATGTTAATGTAGGATCTTGAAGTTCACATTGAGAGTGAGTACTCCAAAATAAATTCAAATGATTTGACTTCATAGTTTAGTAGATATTTAAGTTTGAAGTTTTATTTGGGTCAATGGAAAAACAAGGCAATGTGCTATGAAGGAGAATATTTTGGTGAGGATATTTTGAAAGATGCCTTTTTCATGCTCAATGAAAGTCAAGAGAGTTGAGGATATGCTTGTAAAATTTTACAACATTTTGAGCATTTTTCAATTTATGGTGGAGCTTGCAATGCATGGTGGTCATTGAAATGAGAGTATCTTAGTGTTTGTAAGAAAAACAAGAATGGGACACTTGTCTCCTCATTAACCCCTAAGAGTCATAGAGGAACAACATAAGCAAGGAGTTTTTTTTTGTTGGATCTAGAAAATTTAGAATAATTTGAGAACTACTTGGTTACTAAATTTTCTTGGTTGGGATTTGAAGCCAACATATTGATGAGTACAAATTTTCAATTTTAACCCCTAAAGGACGAGGCACATTTTGGACACAAGCTGTGAAAAACTGCCACTTCTTAGAACAGTAAGAAAAAAATGAAAAAAAAATGTTTTTTTTCAAAATTCAACCGTACAAATTTGTACTAGACTACTATGGGAATATGAGGAAAAAATTTCAGAAACTTTGACCGCATGGATTGAAAGATTATAACGTTCGAAGTTAGAAGAATTTTTTTTTTGACCCTGCCCGACAGGGCCAGCAGACTTTAACTCCTGTAAAAGTGAGATTTTTACACTACACATGGTTAGTTTCTTTTACATTTGTATCTGAAATCATGTAAATTACATACCTGTAAAATTTCAGAAGTAAAGGAGGAGTTTTGCAAAAGCTGCCCAATTAAAAAAAAAGTTCGGGGCATCATAACTTTTGATCCGGGCATCTGATCGAAAAAAAAATTATATTCCCACTTAGGGGGTACATGTTTACACCTTGTGTCAAAAATTTGTGAACATCCAACCAAAATTGACTTCATAGGAACCTATCCGGATTTCGATTGCCCATTCAACGGACAATTGTCCTTTAGGGGTTAAAGAGAATTCACCATGCGGATTTTGAGATCATGATATTTGATGAATCTGGTATTCTACAATTCTTGTTTTCTTAGTGTCCAAAAAACATCCGCCTTGACGCACAAGAGTTAAGCTCTTTGGATTTGCCCTTTCAAAGGTTGATTTGACCTTTTTGAGGCGGGCAAAAATCACATTGGGTGATTGACTTTTTAGTCCATGCTCAAACCGAACCTCAAAAAATGAGTTGAGAACTCTACACCACTCAACTTTTTAAAATTACACAAGGTGGAGTTTAACTTGGAATTTGATGAAACTACCACCATGGGATTCCTCACACAATCTATCTCTTAGAATTTTGTTTTTTTAATTTAAAAAAAATCAAAATTTTAAGAACGGGCAGCTTAAACAAGAGGGGCAGCGACAAGAAAAAGGGATTAACCTTCTTTTTCTTCACAATTTGAAACGTCCAAAATGTGGAGAATCGATTGTACTGAACAATGACACCGCAAGAGATCCGTGGGATGTACGTGAAATGCGCAATTCCAGAGATTTCCAATTAGAGAGGGCAGAGTCATCACTGAGAGAAACAGTGAATTTCGGGGGTACTTCCAAACTCCCAAACTGATAGACGCCGGCACAGTCAGCTTTTAGTCATTAAAAAAAGAAAAAATTCAGAACACCACCAATTCCCCAGGGGAGACGTTAATTACCCCCCCTCGAGCAAAAGGGGGCCTCCGTGGCAGTGGGCCTGCTCTGCCCGCGCTGCCCTGCCCTGCGACTCCCGGCCCACCACCCGTCCTCCCTGCTCCCTCCTTCATGCTGGGGGCTTTCTCGCCGATCTGGCTGTCTCGAGGTTCCTCCCGCCTCCTCCGTATGAGCTGGGTCCTTAGTAAGTTCTAAGCTTTATCTGCGCACTTTGCACTGCCTTTGACGACAACCATATTTTCTTAATATTGAAGGTATAGGGAATCTCAGTCTCTTAGAGATTTCCACGCAGGAATTGAAAGCTAACAATGCTTCCTCAAACTTATCATATCGTACCCACCGGCAACCAAGGACATCAATTGAAGAGCTCATGCACAAGCTTGTTGACGATAATTGTGCCCTGTTTGTGCACGAAACGCATGATGAACGTCTCGCCAAAAAATTACAGAGACAATCTGACAAACCAGAGTTGTGATGCCTTGTCATTGATCTCAGTGAACGGGATTGTCACTGCTATCGAGGCAGACAAATTAATAACATACCGTGAAGGCAAATGATCGAACTACTTTATTCTCGTGTATGACGTGAACACTTTGCAGGACATGAAGTTTTTCAAGAATTTTTGGTCTTCGGCTGAATAGGAGCACTATCCACGTGTCTGGGGATGGATGGTTTTGAGATTCATTTTGCAAACTTCACACGTCATTTTGTCTTTTGCCCTCTACTAGCGATTAGTTCTCCATTTTTTCCAAACTCACAGGATTGCTGAAATCGATCTCCATGTTCAGTCACGGTCAGGAGCGAATCCACAACAATGTAAACCCCATGAAAAACGAAACCAGTTCGGAGGAGGAGGCGGGAGGAACCTCAAGACAGCCAGATCGGCGAGAAAGCCCCCAGCATGAAGGAGGGAGCAGGGAGGACGGGTGGTGGGCCGGGAGTCGCAGGGCAGGGCAGCCCGGGCAGAGCAGGCCCACTGCCACGGAGGCCCCCCTTTTGCTCGAGGGGGGGGTAATTAACGTCTCCCATTTCCCAGACCATTTCGTCCCATGTGGAAGAATTAATTCGAAGAATCAATTCAACCTTCCTCCCATCAAGTTGGAATCCCAGTCCAAATTTAGCAAAGAGCTCCTATACAAGGAAAAAACGGCCGGGGTGGATTGACCCTGTCACTCGTCCAACCAAGTCAATCCAGGGGTGCATGGAAAAAAACAGACCCCCTATTTTGTGCTTCATTAATTTATCTCCTCTACCTCAGTTGCCCAAAATGGAGCCACGGATTCCAAATATGAATTCAGAATTTGCAAATTTTATCATGCGTGACAAATAAAAAATTTCAGGGTTTTCCCGTGGGGACAAGCAAGGGGGTCAATCCACCCTGGCCGAAAAAACAGAGGTAGGATTGGCAGGACGTTAAATCCTCCATTTGAACTGGGCCCCATAGGATAATTTTGTGGATTATTCAGGGACAAAAGTAAAAAATGCCCCCTATTCTGAGCCGTGTCTAGGGTATGTTTCGCATCGCATAGCTAATTTGGGGTCTCCAATTGCAAATGCGAATTCAGAATTTGCAAAAAAAATAATGTGCAAAAACTTAAAAAATTCTGCATTTTCCCCAAGGTAAATCTGCCCCTGCGGGACCCAGTTTGAATGGAGGATTTAACGTCCTCCGTAGGACTTGTAGGAGACTTTGGGAACAAGACTTGAGTGCTCTAATGTAGACTATATTAAGTTAATAAAACCACCAATTTCCTTACAGTACTGTAGTTGCAATTCATAAACATCTAAAGCAGACAATCACGTGCTGGGTGCTCCCAAAGGATAAAAAATGAAACAGGACCGCTCAACAGCAGGGCGGCCGGGTGGTCAGTGAGAACAATCATCCAGTGTTTGGACATTCATCCTTCCACTTTGTCTGTACTTTCACGTATTGTATTATCTAACATCAGTAAACTTCATCTAAAATTTGGCAAAGCAAATTTTATGTTTTCTGGAGATGGTTTTGGTGATTTCATGTACATTTCTTTTCTATTTTTCTAGTGTTATGGTAGCCAATACCTCCAAAGTCAAGGTAGTTTGTTTTTTAGAGTTTGCTGAAAAATTAAATCTCGAGGTCAGGGTTAAATGTCATTCATTGCTCTTGAGTGTGGATCAAACTATGAATCTCCCCTAGAGGAAAACATATGAACTTATTAATTGCCATGGATGATAAAGTTTAGAAACTTTGAATTCATGTTTGTCATCTAGAAAGATTGAAAAATGCAAAATTAATATTTATTCATCAAGGTCCATGTTCAATTTCTAGAGTCTTCCAATTTCAATCATTCAAGGACTACTTCCCCACTCAATACTTCCTACTTTCTTGCTCACTAATTTGGGAGATGTGTCATGACCTTGTTAGTTCCAACTATGAAAAGGAAGAAAAAGAATGCATTTCAAGCTTCAATTGGAAATCTATTCCAACCTTAGTTGGAGATAGTTGCACCTTACATATTGGATATGAGAATCTAGTTGGGAATGGGTGCCTTCACCATAGTACTGAATGAGCCTTAAACTTAACCTCTAAATGCCCAAGGCTTGTTTGGAGCTTCTTGAAATTTGCTCTAAATTGAACAAGAAGTCAACATTTTCATAAGTTGTACCAATTTCTTTTGAATTGTAACCATGCAAATTCAAACTAAACATGTTAGAGATCACATAGGAAAAGAAAACATAACAATATCACTTACAAATTGAAAGATTATAATGTTTGATCATGAGGGTGTAAAAACTATGAAAATTTTTCAATTCCCTTTTTGCATGTCAACTCTAAAAAGTTGGTCACTAAAAAATATGAAGTTATAGAGCCTAGCATGCACAACCCCAATCAATTTTCGGTTTTTCAAAATCTATTCTACAATTTTTTTTAAATGAATTTCTAATGTGATTTTGCCTCCAAGATTCAATGTATTTGAGGCTCATTTCCAAGAGCCCGCAACACTATGGGAAGTCAAGATTGCACTGGGTATCCTTGTACAAAATCTTCAATAGAAAAATTATAATCCTTTATTTTTAAGATCAACTTTTTGATCCTAAAACTATAATTCAAAAAGAATTCTCTAAAAATATAAACTACTAATAATAGCAATTTGGTTGGATTTTACTAAACTTCAAAGTTTTCCAAACACCACATTTGGATGCCTTGGGCATTTAGGGGTTAAGATACACTGAATAGGGGTATTAAGGG
This sequence comes from Straminergon stramineum, assembly GCA_963920665.1. Classification (NCBI taxonomy): domain Eukaryota; kingdom Viridiplantae; phylum Streptophyta; class Bryopsida; order Hypnales; family Calliergonaceae; genus Straminergon; species Straminergon stramineum. The sequence continues at coordinate 25,756,474 of OY987264.1, forward strand.
GACCCATACTAAATAATTGACATTTCACACTATATAAATATCTACCTTCCTTGTACATAAGTAGTTATTGAAGTGTGTCAAGGATGTACATCATGTTTCAAACATTCATAGTTTTCTACAATCAGTCCCTTTAATTTTTTGGTCCCCTTCATACTCCTATTCAGTGGAGAAGATCCATACACGGTCGCTTCCAGCCTACTTGACTCATCAATGACAATAATAGATATTTTCCATGAACATGTCCGCTAAGTTATGTATAGAACCCGGTCCACCGATTATGGACCTCCTCCATTCTGTCCAAATCTACCTTACCGAATGACCGTAATGCCCACCTCCACTACTGTAGTGCACTTCCCCCAGTGGAAGTGGGTCCAGTCTGCCCGGTCCTCATCTGTCCAGCAGGGACCAATGACCAATCCTCACGGACTTCATGCACTCCAGTACAGCTCACTTTAAACGAGGTGAAACAAGTGCTTGTGTTGACTGCAGTGGGGGAACTGAAGGGAACGTCAGGGAACTTCACTTGGGGAACTGCAGGACAGTTGCGAGCATGATGGTCTGAAAAAGCAGAAGCATTTTTAATATAACTTATTAAGATAGTCCCGGAAATCAAGGGGAGACACGGCCACATGGGGGAGGGACCGCTCATCACTAACTTTACTTTCACCCGCGGGCCGACCTTCGAGCCGCGAGGGAGGGAGACCGGGCAAACAAGACCGGACCGCGCACAAATGAATACGTATGGTATGTCAGCTTATTATTACTACTACTGGACAGTAGGCCAGGGGAGCCGTGTGGTAGGTCCGGAGGGGTGGTTCCGAGATGCCGCGGCCACCGGTAGACGAGGCCAAGCCAAACAGGCAGGCCGCACAGCACCGGAAGAAATCAGACAACCGAACTAAACTGAAGCGGCCGGGCGCTCCAGTTGGACAAGGACAGAAATGGAAAAATCAAGTACAAAAAGACGCGACTCCGTCAGAACTTTGAATAGGACCAGCACCTACCAGTTTGTTTGAAGCTGCCAGCAATGTTTTTTTCTTGGTGGGGGGCAGCGATCCCAAAACTGCTTCAGGGAAATTAGCCAAATGTTCATTATTGGAAGATTTTTTTGAATTTAACATTGATGGCATGAAGAAATTATGTAGCAGCTGAGCATAATTTAGCCAGTTTGGGGATCGCTGGAGGTGGAGTGGGGAGAATGGCCGGGCAGGAGGTCATTATTAGCTCGGGCCTTCGGAAAAGAGGAACCCCCCCCCCCAAAAAAAAGGTTGGAGTGTGAAAATGGAGGATTTTCAAAGCTAGACAAAAAATTGGGAGGATTGGTAACCAATTGGTGTTAAAAAATAAAAGGTGGATATGTAGCCGCAACTTTCATGAAATTGTCATATTTTAAATGCTTTCCATTTTGAATTCAAGGGTAATACCTAGGTTGCCAAGGAAGAGGGTATATTCTTGATCAAGGGAGGTATAGCTTTAGGATTAGTTGTTGAGGGGCTTGGAGTGTGGGGACATAGTGGGGATAGGTATTGCTTTAGGGTTGGTCACAACATCCAATCCTTGCTCCAATTGGATCCATGTTTGCATGATGTAATGAAATTTGGAGTTTAATTTCAAAACCTGCATGTCTTTTGAAAGAGGAGGATTATGGCCTTTGCAAATTTGAAGTTGAAGGAAAGTCGGTGGTGAGAAATTGATACTAGAGGAAATGAATTTGAAATTTGGGTGAGTAATTGGTGTTTGGGAATGATGTCAACGGAGAACGTGCTTGCATTGCCAAAAAAAACCTTCTTTATTATATGAAATTGATATGACTTTCACTCCAAGGGCGGACTTCCATGTGGAGTTGGAATTGGAAAGAAAAAATTTCAAATTCTCCAAGATTATAATTGTTTTGGCCAACTTCTATGATGTTTACACTTCTAGGTGAGTAAGGAGGAACTAAATTTTAGATGTAGCTTTGTCTTGTTGTCAATCGAAAAGCAACCCAAAAGTTTTCTAAAGGTCGGAAACTTGCTCCCCACACTTTTCAAGTACTTCTCCTTGTAATCAGGCTAGCAAACTATTCAGATCCACTCCTTGCAAATATTGCACACTTCCATCCATTGGAATCAAAGAATAATTTCTTATTTGAAAGTTTTCTAATCCATGTCACATGGGAGTTTGTCCTAATATTGCACTAGATGCAATTTTCATTTAAAATTTTAGTTACTTTAAGAAAGTTGCAACTATTAAAAAGTTGCAAATATACCAAAAGAAATTAGAAAATAAAAGGATTCAACATCTTCCTTAAGAACTCAACTTTCTTGAAGTTATAGCTATCACTCTTTTGTATTAATTCTTGAAATTTGTAATTTTGCAACAATAACATTGCAATATTGATAATTGTGTATTTGTCATATTTGTAGTGTGAGGCATGTATACCAAAATGAGACGTAACATTCTTGAACTTCAAGGCTTAGATCCTTTTTCTTCAACACCTTGTGATCCTATTGAGAACTTCCCCTTGGGATCTTGCAACACTTCAAAGGCTTGGATTTATAATTCCATTTTACGAAATATATCCTCTTTTTTCATGTTAAAAAATGTTATGGACACTTTTGGTTCTACATATGAAAAAATCATTTGATTGGATACTACCATGATCTAAAATAGTCAAAAGTTTTCAAGAGCAAATAGTGTAATGGAAGATGACGAGGTTTGGGGGCAATCAATGGAAAATGAATATTTTATGCTTCAAGGATTTTCATGTAATGTGTAGAGCACTATCTATTTTCAAATTTTTAAAGGCTCCCAAAAGAAGAATTTCTAAAAAAATTGAAGTTAGATCTCTCTTTAGTTTGTTACTAATTTCATTTAATTAGAGCCAATTCATTCATTTTCACTATGAACAAGAACTATTATACCATTCAATCGTGCCTTTTGATGACGAGTTTATTACAAGCTTAACATAATCCCTAATGATCCATGCAACTATTTTGTAGTCCTTCTTTGTCTTCAAGCATTATTTCCCAAGGCTAGAATAACTTTTAGTCAATTTTTTCCATGTAGAATAAAATGGATTGTTGTTGAATAGTTGTACAACAAATTGAATTTTCTATTGCTAAATTGTTTATAAAGAAGTGAATCCAGAGTGTACAATATTGTTGAAGTATTAAAATTTACTATTATAGAAAAATAGTTTTATAAATGCGATAAAATGTTTGACCATTTTGTGTAAATCAATGTATGACAAAATTTTAGCCAATTGTAATAACAATCTACATGCTAAAATCACAAAATTGTATTTTTTGTAAATTTTCAAAGAGTTTCAAAATATTTATCAATATTTGTAAATTTCAAATGTAATAGTATGGATAAATCTATGGCAAATCTAAGTTTTGATTATGAATCAACTCACAAAATCCATAATGAATAGTTGTTATTCCAATAAGTAATCTCTCTATAGACTTTTAACATAAATTATTACATATTTCCACGTATTAACACTACAATGACTGCTCGGAAAGACTTCAATCTAAAACTTAGGAACATGCTACTATTTTTATTACCCCCATAGGTATAAGATTTGTTGCTTAGCAAATAAAAAAACACCATGATACCTTGAATTCAATGCTAATCAATCCAAACTTCCAATTAATCAACTAAATCCAAAGTAGCATAAATGAACCCTATCCCATGGACTCCCATTGATCGTTCAAACATTCACCCACTTGCTCATTTGCAAATGACACAATGTAAATTACCTTTAATACAACCTCCCTCTTGAAAGTTCACTTTGGGAAACCACAAAAGCAAATTATGCATTGCAACATCAACTTCCAAACACATATCATCCAATTCATGCAACTTATAATTCACTCCATGACATCTAATAACTACCCCCGAAGAGCCTTTCTTGATATCAATCCAATCAATTAAATGCCTAACTCTTTGACAAGATCAATTTTCAAGCTAATACTCCCCTTAATCTTGGTTAAAGGCATCACACCATCACTTTCCTATTGTCAATGTTAATGATTATAAATTCATTACTCTTACAACACCAACAATCACATTTGAAGTTGGTCCATTTACTACTAAGACATTTATATAATTGTTCAACTTCCAATTTATACACCTCCATTTATATGATTATACTACAATTTTTTTTCTTGTAATATTCGATGAATATACAATCAATGTTTTATGTGCACATATTTAAAGGATGACTCCAAAATAGACCAACTCTACCCTATAAGGATGGACTAGTGGCCATGAGGGAATTGAGTCACAGTGACCTATTGCAGTGGGTCATGAGATGAGAAGGTGTTAAGTTGTCAAAATACATCCAAAACAGTGGTGCTTGATTCACATGAAAGATAAGTGAATTCGCTTCATTATATTAGATATATAAAAAAGTTGCTTAACATTTTGTTGTAATACGAAATTTATAGAGTGATTTTTTGGGCAATTCATAAAATTATAACTTAAAAATTTGAAAAATTGTAATACAAAATTGAGAAGGTGAGAAGTTAAAGGAAAAAATATTGGAAAACATTGTAGATTCCCTCCTATAGATGCTCTTTTTGTTTATTTGTGTTAATATTGATAGCGAACATACTTCATTGAAGTAAAAATGTTTTCCATCACTTAGAGCAATTTTCATGTGTCCAAAGGACAATTTTGTTCCTCCTTGACCTTGTAGAATTACCCCTAGAAGGTGTTTGTGGACAACAAGTGTTTGACTAATGACAAAGAATACTTCTATGTAGGACAAAAGTACAAATGTTCATCCTAGAAATTTTGGGTGAAAAGGAAAGGTCTTGCATAGTCATTTGATGTCCACTTGAGTGCTCTTCCATTTTTTTAAGCAAATGATTCATACCATGCCCCAAAGGTTGATTTCTATGGTGACCAATCCATCCTATTGGGGTTAAGGTATGGTGGTTCCACTAAATTAAAATACCCAAAGTTATTTTCTCCCTTGACTCTTCAATGTCAACTTGCCTCAGATTCAGATTCAAGACTCTTGGGGGTTTAATTTTAGAACGTGGAAGGACTTTGGATGAACACTTGCAAGACCCTGGAAAGACGCGTCCCAACTACCTGGGTCATAGGGTTTTAATATTTAGATATTCAGAAGGCAATGAGAGTTGGGAGGTTAACGACGAATGTATACAATACATACGCCCACTACGTCGTATAAACGCGCAAAGATACCACGGCCACCAGTGAACTGCTAAGGCATCTACGCCCGAACCCAGCCTTCGTCGACGAAGCCAGGCGAAGCTGTTCGCGAAGGAGAGCTTCATATGTGGTGGAAGATGCACTTTTAGCGTTGGAATCGAGCTCGAGCAGTCGGTAGCCTCGCTTTCTTTCTTCCAATTGATTCCCGAACGCGTTGTGAGATTTTTTGCAGTCAAAAATTGTTGCTCAACGGGCTAAATTGGCCGTGCCTTGGTTTTAGTTTCGTAGTGGTTTGGAGGCCTCATCGCTCTGTGTTGGAGGTGGAGGCCTGGCGTTCTCGAGGTAGCGTTTACAGGTTGCAACGGAAAATTTTCAAACTGGAGAGAGAGAGAGAGACAGAGATCGTGTTTAGAAGATTAGGAGGCATTTGATCACAATCGGTTTTTGAACGTGGCGTTTTCTGGTGGCCGGAGGGTTGTGGACGTCGGTGGCCCCGAGTTCTGAACTTTGACGGCATAACTCTGAAAGCATTTCTAGTCGTTCAGCGGCGCTTGTAAAGTTGTAAGTGGCTCTACTCTGTGCTGCTAGGTTTTGATAACCCTGCTCTGATGCCGTGTTTTAGCTTGTAGCTGTGTGCTCCGGGATATGCTGCTGGGGTTTTGATCGTGGTGAAGCTTTGGAGTTTGGAAATTTGGCGTTTGAAAGGTCCACATTCTTTTTTATACGGTTTCGAAATTAGCCTTGTTGATTGGTCGTCCGAATTCTTAACGTACCCGATAACTGGCACTCTGAGGTGGCACGCCAAGGCAGGACGAGAGCGCTTTTCAGTGTGTGCAGTGCCGTTAACCCTGAGCGCGATGATTCTGGTAACATTGAGTATAAGTTTTTTCTTGTGAGGCTGCTGCATGACGAAGAATGAGCTTATTCTGCGAAATATGTTCCGGTACACTCTGTCGTGCTAGGTTTTGATGTCTATTCTTGAAAATTGAAGAAAAATGTGATGGCTTGCACGCATGTGTGCGGTCGTCCTGTTGTGGTTAATGATCCATTGGAGGTTGGAAAATTTGAGGTCGGAAAGCCCGCATTCTTGCTTTTACGGTTTCGGAATTAGTGTTTTTGATCGTTCGTCCGAGTTTTAAGAGTACGTGATAACTAGCACTGTGAGGTCACGGAAGAGCGCTTGAGCAGTACGAGTGGCCGCGTGCGCGGTTTTTGTGGCAACACTGGAATGGCTGGATATGAATTCTCCTGTGGAAGGCCACTGCATGATTATTGTTGACATTCAGTGCGCAATTTTGAGTGATTCTCGATTTTGTCGGATGAGCCGTGGTATCGGTTTTCTGAGGGTCTTTTCAGCTTGATCCAGTCCGTGGCAAGGGTATCTATGTATCGTCGTCTACTTGCAACAATTCATCCCACTAGATTAAGCTAGCAATATTCGTTGTTAGGTTGCTTTTACTATGATAAGTACGAATATATTGGACGCCACTATAGCTGGAACAATGCCTCAACGCTTGGAAATTGGAGCGCAGCCTTGGTTGTGGTTGTGAGTTTTTTTGATTGCGTAGACGATTGTTTCTTTGTGCGAGAGCTATCTTCTTTGCTGAGGCCCTAGCTTGGTTCCTTATCGTCTATTACACTTACACAATCCTGATGATGACATCGTCAACCTTGCCCACTTGGGCGCGAGCGTCAGGTAGCACATTTTCTATTGAGTTTGTTCCGTGGTTGAGTGGTCGATAGCCGTCGACCTTCTTTGAATCTCGAATCCTCCTCCCGTGGTGTGATAACATTCTCGAGTTCATATTTTTCAGGAAGTCACATGAGAGATTGCACGTGGATCATACTGCACGGTTTTAAGACCCGGGCGAAACCATTTTCTTGATAAGAAGCCGGCCTCGTGTGCGAAAGGAGGCGACATTGAGATTTCAAGCGTTGCTGCGACCTCTTGGAGGGTTCAGGTGCTGCGAGCATGAGTTTGCAGTATCGGGCGGATCTGGGGACCATTGGGCTGACGCCTGGGTACCCATCGGGCAAAGACAGGGAGTACCTGATGGACACCGCAAACAGCCAGCAGACGCCAAGTTATTACGGCACACAAAATTCCTACGCAGGCGGCGAGAGGCAGAATGGCGCGTATGGCATGAAGATCAAGAACCAGAGTTCGTCCATATCTCCGTTGTCTCCGCAGGACTCGTCCCCGACGGTTTCAGAGAATGGTCCAAGGATGTCGGGAGGTTGGAGCTCGGCGTCGTACCAAAGCGAAGCCGCGTCTCACAGCGACGCTTCTCAAGAGGGGTTATCGAATCAGGAAGAGGCTGATTACTACGGACGACAGTACCGTCACAGCGATCAAGCGAAGGCATCGGTGGGATATCAGAACAGCCCGTCATCCGTTTTGAGGCCCATGCCACGTCCTGGCGTGAATGGTCAAGGCCACCAAATGTCGAATCAGCTGCAGCAGCAACAACAGGGGGTACGGCATGTTCCGGAGGACCTGTACGCGCAAGCTCAGAGCAATTATGCGAGGAAGCACCCGGAGATGGCGAATGTGCTGCAGTATCTGGAGAGCGCGCTGTTGGACGACGACGACGACGACGAGGGCGGTGAGCTATCGGGATCCCTGGGCGAGGGGCACGATCCTTTGTCAGAGGCGAGCTGGGCCGATACGCTTGAGGAGCTGTTGGCTGCGGAGAACGGCAGCCCGACCGTGGAGCGCTCCACCGTAACGTCAGCGACGACCCAATCGGAGCATGGGGAGCAGTACCGCCGAGGTAGCTCGGCAGGATATGTCGGAACCATGACTGACAGGGTAAGGCGGCGGCACTCGGGCTGTGTGTGACATCCAGCTGCTGGTAGATCTGTGGTCTAATATGTGGTGTAGCGATGGCAGTCACTGTCAAGCACTTCCGATGGGGAACTCGAGATGTCGTGGGTGTTTGGTAGGCAGGTTGGTAGAGGTGTTGGGGCTCAGGTTACTGCTGCATTGTGTCGAGGTTTGCATGATGGTAGTGCCGAGCTTGCTTCCGGTGCACACCGGAAAGAAGTTTTTTGAGGGAGATGAGGTGGTGGTTTGGGTCAGTGGACATGGTTAGAGTGATAGGGTTTGCTTTGGTGATGCAGGTGGAGGACCCAGCACCGGAGAAGCTGGTGGTAGAAACACGTAGCCGACCGGAACAACTGCTGGTGGCGTGTGCGGAGGCTGTATCGAACAATGACATGCCATTGGCGAACGTGCTGATAGCTCAACTGAATCAAGTGGTGTCCATATACGGTGACCCGATGCAGCGGTTGGCGGCGTACATGGTGGAAGGGCTGGTGGCTCGCGTGGCTGCATCCGGGAGCAGCCTGTACAAGGCGTTGAGGTGCAAGGAACCCGTGACTCGGGACCTGCTATCGGCGATGCAAATCCTGTACGAAGTGTGCCCATACTTCAAGTTTGGGTATATGGCAGCGAACGGAGCCATCGCGGAAGCGTTTCAGAACGAAGACCGGGTGCACATCATTGACTTCGAGGTAGCTCAAGGCACGCAGTGGACCACCTTGATCCAGGCGCTGGCCGCCCGACCCGGAGGTCCACCACACGTACGGATCACGGGCGTGGACAACCCGATGCCAGGGCCCAATCCAAGCGCAGGCGTAGAAATGGTGGGGAAGCGGCTGGGGAAGCTGGCTGAAGCGGTGGGAGTGCCGTTCGTTTTCCATGCGGTGGCAAAGAAGGCGTCAGAAGTAGAGGCATGGATGCTAGAGCGGCAGGCAGGCGAGGCGTTGGCAGTGAACTTTGCGCTGAATCTACACCACATGCCGGACGAGAGTGTGTGCACGAGCAATCCGCGGGACCGGATGCTGCACATGATGAGGAGCCTGAGCCCGAAGGTTGTGACTCTGGTGGAGCAGGAGGCCAATACGAACACGGCGCCTTTCTTTCCACGGTTTTTGGAGACCTTGAATTACTACACGGCTGTGTTCGAGTCTCTGGACATCACGTTGGCGCGAGAGAGCAAGGAGCGCGTGAACGTGGAGCAGCAATGTTTAGCTCGTGACATCGTGAACGTGATCGCATGCGAAGGCGCGGAGAGAGTGGAGAGGCACGAGATGACGGGCAAGTGGCGGGCACGCATGACGATGGCGGGTTTTCGGCCGTATCCTCTGAGTCAGACCGTGAACAACACAATAAAGACGTTACTGGAGTCGTATAGCGACAAGTACAGACTGAAAGAGGAAGGCGGAGCACTATTCTTGGGTTGGCAGAATCGGGCCCTGATCGTTTCGTCTGCATGGCACTAGACGCGATCTGTGGCCATTGCAGAGTGTATATAGACGTATTTCCAGCCAGTGCTGTTGGATGTATTTTGAGTACCGGGCTGATGTAGTAAGGGTGCATTGCGCCAGAAATATATGGCTTCTGGGGTATTTCTGGTCTGTGATTGTGGCTTGAAAACGAGCTAGAAAGCTGCATGTGTGGTCTTTTGGGGGTGTTGCATGGTGTGGTTAGGCGATGGTGGTCGAGTGGATGTATAGTAGAATCGATAGGCAGCGTTTCAGCGATGGAGGTTAAGTCTGGGGGGGTTCTTGGAGGCGATGTGAATGACCTATCGAGGTTGGGTTGTGAGTGGGTGCTTCGTTGGATGTACTGTACAGGTGCCTTTTTAGCGATGGAGGTTGACTTTGGGGGGTTTGTGCAGATGATGTGAGTGTCATGTCAGGGTTGGGATGGATTAGCGGTTGTAGTTTCAGTGTCCGGTGATAGAAATAGTTTGGCCGACTGATACAGTTCTTGGTGGTGAATGCATTCTTAAACTTTTTATTTTATTTCCAAGACTTTGACAATAACAAAATATCTCACCTAGATATTGTATCGTGATATATATACAAAATATATATCCCGATATATATACAAAATATATATCCCGATATATATACAAAATATTTTGCGCAGATGTACGGAGTTAAAAGCACCAAGGCCCGTGAAGTACTACCGTTGCGTGCACGAGATTGTTATGGAGATGCAGTGGGACAGGCGTCAAGAGCAATGTCCTCATTCGGGGTCACATTCTCGCTAAGACTTTTGACTCTTGACTCGACTTGATTTTAGTTTTCTCTAACAATTATCTTTCCCAGAATGACTATCTCATCAGCAACAAAAATGTCACTGATATCGTTTAGTGGACTATCTCTTGGATCCTAGACTGTTCTCATGAAAATTGTAGTGTTTACCATTTGTATGAACATTGCTAGTTATGGAAGTTTCATGGAAGCATTACAATAGTAGAAAGTGGAAGTGCACTTGGTGTTATGGATATTAATTCCATAGGGATGTTGCGAACCTAAAAGGCCCAATGGATGACTTCACTATTAATTGTAGAAACAAAGATTGCACTAATGGTTCAATAATTGGAGTATTTTGATGACTATCTTTGTCATTTATGGCCTTGTCAAGGTTTCAATTTTTAATATGTTTTGGATATTGTGAGGCTTAAAGTTGGAATGATTGTACATGATCAATGACCTCTTCATGTTCAAGGCCATACAAAAGTCATAGCACTTTCTTTATAGAGTGAAGCAATTATGAACAAATTGAACTTGACATACTAACCTTCTCAATAATGTATTGTAAGCATGCATACAATTTTTTCTTAATTTTTTTGCTAAATTTCAAAGTTGGAAAATGCAACTCATATACAAATGAGGTTGCATACTGTAGAATACCGATTAGTATTTTTTGTTATAAATTATTGGTTGATTTCTATGTGGTTTTTTTTATTGATTTTTATTGGTTGATTTTGAATTCAATGTCTTAATTGTGTGTTTTAATGGGCTGATTGAATTCCAATTTGATGTGTTTTTGAATGGTGAATGAATTTTGAAAGAATGATGTGTTGATTTGGTTGGGTGGTTTCCAAATTGGAATGGTTCGGCTGTCCAACCAAGTTCCAAGTTTACTAATCTGTAATCCAAATGGGGTGCTGATTTAGTCCAAGTCAGATTGTATGTGGGTATCAAGTCTAGTTGGCTAGTTGGAGAGTTAATTCCAATTTGGGATTTTTTGTGTAGTTCGATAGTTGCCTATGCAGTTCCAATTTGGTAGTTAGATGGTAGTTGGGTTGTCTCTTCCAATTTGGTAACTGCCAAGTTTGGAATTTTTATTTGGTCTAATTTTTATTTCATTTGCCTTTACCCACTGATGAGAGTTCTAGTTGGAATCCCAACCAAGTAGTGCTATGTATTTGCATTTATTTTGTGTGCATGTTTGTGTTGGTGAGTGAGGGAATGCTCATGTTAATTTGGAGTTTTATGTGTGACTGTGTGTGTTAATTGATTTAATTGAGTAATGTGTCTGTATGGTTCAAAATAGAGATGTTTATGTCCTAGTTGGGAAGGACTAGAAGTTGAGGAGATTATGTGTTAATGTGAAATTTAAATATGTGGTGGTTGTGTTGTGAAGAAGATGGCAAAGTGATCTAATCAGAGATTTATGAGAACCTAGTTGGAAGTTGTAGTGAGGAGAATCAAGTATTACAACTAGGATAAAGAGAAAAATTAAAATTAAAATAATAAATAAAAATGTATGTTTGGGTGATGAGAATGAGTGTGGAGAATGTTCTAAGTTCGATTGCTGTGAAGTAAAGAGTAGAACTGATTGGAGATTTCTGAGAGGACATTGATTGTAACGGTGATTTAATCACCAATTCAGAAATAAAAATAAGAGAGTATTTAAGTTGAATTGGTGTATTTGATGGAATGTGACTTGTAATAATTTAAGTCAACATCCAAATTGGGTTTGCAGTGTTGTTGTAGTTATGTTTTGGGGTATGGAATTCCAAGTTGGGATATTGAATAAGTCAAGATACTTGATTTTAGATATAGAACTTATTAGCATAGAAATATCCTACTTGACTGTCTCCCTTGGAACGAACTTATTACATTAATAGGATAGTTTCCAATTTGGTCATTATCCTTCTTCAACACATACTCTTGTGCACTTATAAAAAGGTAAGGTCAACCCTCATAATTGAACATCAAACTCATGACCTCAAAAAATGAAACTACTTAATTCTATTGCATAGATTTAGACATTATTTTATTATAGTGGTAATATCATATTGGAGTATATTAGCATATAATTAGTGTATGTTGTAGTATGTGGAATGCAATTTTTTTTATGTATGTATTGTTAATTTTTTTATGTGTATATTTATATTTATTTAGATGAATGCTTAATATACAATATTTTTTTTTTTTGGGGGGGGGAGAGGGTTGTAATTGACAAATATACCAAAATTTGTTGTTTAACTAAGCGAATTGATGTACTAATAGTATTGGAGACTAATATTGACCATAATTGTCAATAGTATAGGAATAGCTCATCACTGATTTAGGTTTTGAATCCCAAAACATGTGTGAATGCTATGACCTCAACCATACATGTATATTGCTAATTAGGTCAAGTACACATGTATGCCTTGAACTATAAAACATTCTAAAGAAAAGGTTGGAAAAATCTATATTGTTCAAATGCAAAACAACTAACACAAGATTCTACAAACATTTGGATGGATGATAAAAAAAGAAAATTATATGTCCTTCGGGTATGTTTGCGTTCATCTTCCGTTCAATTTGACCAACTAGTCCTTCAAGGATGAACCTTTGGGAAACCAATAGTCAAAAGTAGCCATTCCAAGTATGTAATTTTGAGTTACAATTGGAGATTGGCCCAAATTTAGAACTTTGAGCAAATTAGACAAATGTTAGAAATCTTGCATTGGATCAATGCTATATAAATTGTTGCATTCCAAATATCACAACACACTCTAATAATATGCTAATATACCCATAATATGATATTACTACTAAAAAAAGTAAGGTCTTAATCTAGGCAAAGGAATTTTCTAGTTTCATTTTTTGAGATCATGAATTTGATGTTCAATTAATGAATCAAATATTCCTATGTATATAAAAGTATAATATATAAGAAAAAATTCTAAAAAAATCTAATTAAAATTTTTGTGGGTCTTTAAATCTACCCGCCTATCTCGCCGAACTAAAATTTGGGCTTATAGTGCCATAACTTTTGATCCCAAGCATCAATTGAAATAGAAGTTACACTCCCGGAAAGCTAATGTGTTTTTCTATATTTACAAAAAGTTTCAAAAAATCCCGAAATTTTTGAGACCATAGGAGCTTTCTTGAAGTCCATTTTGTCTTCTGAGGGGACAATGGGACATTAGGGGTAAATGTAAGGAAAAAATGGACAAAGTATGAAACTCAAAACTAAAATTGAAAGAATCCATAGTTAATTTCATGCAAAGTTTTATTCAATCTTTGTCAGTCTTTCACAAAATAACTTAGGAAAGATTCCAATAATTTAGGAGGGATTTGAAATTGGATGCATTAATTTGAATTTGTAAGGTTGTAATTAATCTAATAAGACATATTTTACTTTGTTTCTCATGGAGCTTTCAAATTTGAATGAATTCTTGATTAATTCCAAACATGTATATCCTTTATTCTATACTCCTAATATTTGAATTGATTAAGAAACTAAATTGAAGTTCGTGTAATTAGTCTAGAATAGTATGATGTATTCCAATGATTACAAAGTACATTGACTTATTAGAAGTCAACAGAAGAACACAACATGTATCTTTGGATTGAACTTAAAGAGCATTTGTACTATAAAAGAGCTTTTCAAAAAACAATCAAATCTTGCTCAACTATTTTATTTCATTTTCTTATTTGTAGAGTTGCCATTTTTGTCCTTTGCTTGCATATTAACAAAGAGGTCATTCTCATTAGTGTTGTTGAAGGCAAGTTTTAGAATTACATCATAAAATCTAGGCTTGATTCATGGTTACTTTAAATAGGTTGTCTCAGGTATTTGCAACTTGGAAACTCGAATGGAAAATTCTTATTGGTGGCAAGTTAGTGGCTTACAAGCATTGGATTGTAAGCTTTAAGCACACTACACAAGAAGTGTTGCAAGATCTAAAAATAAGCATTCTCCTTTTCATTGCACTTTCTCATGTTCTTCATATGTTCTTGTTCATTTTTGTCTTGCTATACTTTGTGGTGTTAGGTCTCTTGCCATTTGCGCTAGAGAGTTTAGGTCTTTAGGATGGTCTCCTATGTCAAGTGATGTTGGGGAAGTTCTTTTATGGTGTTAGTTGGGTTGAGGACCTTGGGTTGTCATTGAAGACAAGAATTGTAGGATTTGTAGGTAAAAGCTCATATTTTCAAAGATTGAAGTCTACATGCATATAGAAAGAGTGCTTGATTTTTGAAAAATCAAAATCTAATTCTATCTTTTTTCACCCAAAAAGTATGCCTACGAAGCCTACCAAACTCATAGCCTTAGAACTTGTTGTGACCTCCCTATTCCACATTGTTGAATGGAAATGTTGAAGGTCCTCTAAAGGAAAAAAAAAATTCCAAGATTCTTGGTCAATTCAACTACCCTAGGTTGAATCCATATTAGGGTGTTTGCAAGATACACTTCACGTTTTTTAATAAGAAATGTAGTTTATGGCCATAAGGCTGACAATAATATTCAGAACTATCAATATTGTGTGTGAGCATCGTGCCGGCAAATCTAAATCATCGATTCAAGGCACTTGCAGAGTTGTATTGTCGATTCATGACTATAAAGTAGTATGTGTTACTATAGACTACTATACAATACTACAAAAGCCACTAGGAGCAGAAAACAACAAAATAGGGGTTTGTGGACCTTTTCATTTTTAGTGATTCGAAAAAAATTCCAAAAAATTCCATAAAAAAAAGCCATTTTTCTAGAGAAGATTGTGCTTGCATTTCACCAAAAAATTAATGTAGAATTTTTTTCTCTCTTCATAGCCTTCACACAAAAGAAGGTCACTTTGACCCCATGTGTGCAACCAACATGTTTCTATTTTGATAAAAACTCATCGTCTGTCTTTGTAATGTTAGTAGACCTCCAGCATGTTCAATTTGTGGCTTCGAATTTACATCTTTGCACTAGTAGAAAATTGCGTTGCCTTCAACAAAATCCACGTGATGCAGTTTTCCGTTTTTTGCCCCCAAACGCAGAATCTACGTTGACTGTAACGCAATTTTCTAAAAACTGCGTTACAATCAACGTAGATTCTGCGTTTGGGGGCAAAAAACGGAAAACTGCATCACGTGGATTTTGTTGAAGGCAACGCAATTTTCTTCTAGTGTTGGGTCAAAAATAGGACTAAAAAACTTCAAAATGGCCACAAGAGGTCTACATCCAATTGGAGGCAGTGTAAAAATAGTAAAATAACTTTGAAAAATTTGAAAAGAAATCTCAATGCAACTACCACATGTACCTTCATTCCAAATTTCACACCAAATGGAGAAACAATGCAAAAGTTATGAGCAAAAAAACACCCATCCAAGGGCACAAAGACAAAAAATTGGACAAGTGTTTCTTGCAATTACCCATTAGATGTAGATGGATTTGTGGTATAGGTGTGATGCAAAATTTTGCAAAAATATAGAGGGATGTTAAAATTTTTTAGCTCCGAAGCTTGATGGGCTCTAGAAATACAATGGAAAGAAGAAGGCCCTTGCCAATTTCGGAAGTTAAAATAGGCAAATACTACTTCTGGACCAATGGTATGCATGTAAAAAATGAAAAAATGTTGTATTTTGGGTAGTGGGGTGACTGTATTGTAGCAAGATGCAAGAAGTTTGGTGCAAGAATGGAACTAAAAGACATTAGCTCAATTCTTGTTGTTTTACCACCTTCTTCATTTGCAACACTTGTTGACAAACTTTGCTACTTTAAAGGATCTTTTCCAACTTAGAGTGACATAATTCTCTAAAAAACATTGGAGTAATGAAAGCAACTGATAGATGGTTGAAAGTATAGCAAAGGTTGTATCAAACAAGACAAAGGAGGAACTTTGTACTACCAAGTTTACAAGCATCTCTATAGATGAGGTCACTGCTATGGACAATACTTCGTGGATGTCCCTAAGTGTTTTTGTTTCCAAATCTTTGAAGTGGGTTCCTATTTTGCAATCATTGCAAAAGCTAGTTGAAGAGGGTGGACCAAATTCTCCAAGGAAAATGACTACAATATTGTAAACATCATCAAGGGAGGATTATAAAGTAAATTTCACATATAAGTGTGTCTGAAGGGTATTTTATAGGGTGGAAATTTTTCTCCTTCCATGAATTCCCCTATCCTTATTGTTTTCACATTTTCTAAGGCATTATAAGATGGTCAATTTTTTTCGAATTTTCATATCAATGAATTACCCCAATGCTTTGTTAGTTTGAAAGTTTTCATTTAGAGGGTTTATTTTGTTTTTATTGTAATGCAATAGCAACATAGGAAAAAATTGCAATGGTAGCGGTAGACCAAACACTACCAAAACATTCAAAGTTTAGGAGTGTCATAGCAATATTGGATCATTGTCTATAGTTGACACACCTACATATTGCAATCAGGGGTTATGATTACAATATTCTTCAATCTATATGGATCAAGACATCACAACACATTGAAAACAACAAACAACTTCTATATCAAGAAATAGAACATGAAAAATTGATAGTGGAGGGTTTTATGATTCAATGTTCACATATTTCTATAGGGAAGCATGGAATCCCAACCATCCTAATCACTTGCTAAACTTTTAGTGGTAGATCAATTTGTTAGAAGAAAGGGACCCAATGGAAGTCTAAAAGTTTCCAGTTTCTTTAAGAAAATAGTCAAGCTCACTCAAAATTATAAGAGCATGTACAGTCCTGCACTTTATGATCTATTGTCATATAAAAAACAATCTTTCAGACAAAAAAATACATGTTTCAAAATTGCATACATTCCCTTAGTTTGGCCATCAAAACAAACAAAATTCACAACTCCACTAGGCTATCTACATATGACTATTGCCATGACTAAGAGTTGATTGCTACAACAATAGACTTGCCCCATTTGCAAACAAATCCACTTCCTCTTCCTTGAATAAGCATCTACACTCCAATAAATTATAGAGGAACTACAATTCTATGACAATGAAGACACTTAGAGTTGTAATTGGTGATATGAAAAGTAGAATTGAAGTGTAAGAGGACATTGCTCAATTGCTCGTAAATGCAATCTAGTTTCAATTATAAGCATTTACTACCTCCTTTCCATTGGTCAACTAGTTTGACAATATGTGTGCATGAGCATCTATTATATATAACCAAAGCAGATAATACTCTAATTAATAAACCATCTGCAAATGCAACCAAAAAATGAATTCATTATGCATTTATTAGAAAGAAAAATGACAAGGTTCAAGGCAATATAAGTCTTCTTCCTCATTCAGTAATGTCACCTATGCAAATCTAGAGTTAAGAAAGAGAATCTTGGGTGATTGCAAGAAACACCTATAGATTTTGTTGCATTTTAAAAATACTTGTGAATTTTTTTGGAGTACTTTTAGGAATATATTTTTAAAATAAAATAAAAAATTTACACTTGTAATAATTCTATTGGAGATGACCATTCACCAAAAGAATAGCTAATTTAACATTTTAAATATTAAATATTTTAAAATACAAGCAAAAAAAAGATCACTTTGTGGACTTTCATACAACATAGAATTAACTATTTTTAAATTCCTTCAAAATATAATTGTGTAGTCTACTAGAAGACCATCCCCTCCAAATTTTAGCTCTAAATTTATTTTGGGGGACTAGAGATAGTACTGAGTCCTCCCAAATTGGTAAGTGCGAATAATGGGGGCTATTTTTAGATAGTAAAATATTTTTGGAAAATGGAAAAAAAAATTAGACAAGGTGTATACTATTTATGATTACTTCCCCTATGAATCTTAAGTCTTGTGGATCTATAATGCAAAAATTATGACCAAGAAAAAAATTAGTACATGACATATGATAGAAAATAGTACAAGTGTTTGTTGCAATTGCAATTGCCCTCCTCAATTAGGGTTCACAATCATTTATGTTGAAGGGCCAATGCTCTTGTCTCAACTTAGTGAAAGCCTAAAAGAACATGTCTCATCATTGAAGATTTTTCTTTCAACTCCTTTTAACTTAGTCTCATATAGAAGTAAACCTATCCCAAAGAGAACCTCTAGTAAAATTGGCATAGATACTCTAAATTTCTACTAGTACATTGTAATTTATTTGCAAATAACACAAAATAGATGTATAATTTTTATGCTGCATCATAGCAACTTAAATAGGTCCCCAAAGAAAAGGCCAAAAATAATTTGCATAGTTTCCTTCAGCCTTCAATTTATTTGAAGATGCTCTTTTATCCTCTTCTTGCTTTGGTGTAAGAGAAACAACTTCACATTGTTGTTTTGGTTTTCCAACTACTTCATCACAACCTCCTTCATTTTAGTCTCCACCTCTATCTTTATACCTAAAATTGCAAAAGTATGCCCCCAACATATTTCTTGCTCTTTTTGTCAATTGGTGTAAATGTGCATAGCAAAGTCTTATGCCTTGCCATTTCTGCTCTATTGAGACACAAACTTACAAAATAAAAAGAATAGAACTCATTCAAAAATTTGTAAGTCATTAGGACATGAATAACTTTGCAGTGACCTCCATTTCATAATTAATGTCTCTTTCATGGGAAAGTGATGGCTATGACTTTGATGAAATTAAGTATACAATTTACCATCAATAGTCTAGTTTGAATGAATGCCTAAATTATATAATTGTTTTTTTAATAAATGCCAAAATTTTGAATATTATTTTATTTGCCTAACCTTATTTTTTACTTCAATTCATTATTAAATAGTTGTATACCAAAGCTCCTAGTAAGATACAATATACCTAACATTCTAAGAAGGTTTGATTTCTATACACTAGCATACACAACCACACCAACTTGTATGGTATGGATTGGTCCTAAAATATAAAACCATATATAGAGGCCCAAAAATTAGATGAAATTCATCTAGTCTAAAGAGTTGTAAGTTTCCTTGAGTTCTTGTACTGTGGGAACTTAGACACAATAACAAGCTGACGTAGCAGAGCAATTACTACAGAAGATAATAATACAAAATTCATTTTTAAATTTAAAATAATAATAATAATAATAATAATATTTTTCAAACAAGTCCTTTTTAAATTTTGGCTAGCAATTAATGGTTGGTTTCTAGCATGGGAAATCAACCTGAAATGGCCCTTCAATGTAGTTGAAAAACATTTAATGGTTATATGGTATGGGTTGATCCTATATACAAAACCATATATAGAGGCCCAAATTTGTATGGTGTGGATTGATTCTCATATTTCAATTATCCCAAGTGACCCCAAACTCATAGGAAAGGTTGAAACCTTCGAAGAAACAAAGTATTCTACTATGGTGCTATATATTTTTAGAACTTCAAGCATGAAAATGCTTAAGTCTTATAGATTAGTTGGACAACATCTATTTGTCGCAACGATTAGGACTACAATGAGGACTTTAAATGATAAAAGATAGCCTAATTTACTACAAGAAGAAAGAATGACATCATTTACAGTGAGTCTAGCTTGGACATGTGATTTTGTTTGTTACAACTTGAATTAGACTTATAAAATAACAAACAATTTATCTTGTAAAAGCCCATTATATACTCTTTGAGCTTTTTATCAAGATAGATCAAGAAGGGATTCATTTTGTTCCAACAGGTGGGGTTTATACATGGGTAGAAAAGGATCAAAATATGTTCTTATTTAAGGTATTGAAGAAAAAAGGTAAATTATCATTTGGATATTTTTTTTAATAGTGAGAAATCTTTTACCATTCCAAATTGTTTTTAAAGGGATGTCACAAAGTAGATTTCCATGAAAAGATGGATTATAAGGTGGCAAGTTGGCTCCTAATTTGCTCAAACAATCATCAATTGGTCCAAAAATGCTCCAAAACTATCATTTCTATTACAAGTACCTAATTTTAGGAAAAATAACATTTCTGGACACATGTAACCATAAGATCTTGTAGTACACTGATTTGAGAAGATGTGGAAAAAATTTCAAAAATTTCCACCATATAGATTGTAAGATATTAGCGTTTGAAGTGACAAAAATCCTTTTTTTGGCCTTGTGAAAAAACAGGCAACTACTCTTCATAAGGTCACATTTGTATGAAGAGAATTCCAAAATGGTGGTTACTCTTTAAAGTCATTCTTCAAGTAAAGTTGGCTACATACTTGAAAACTTTCAGATCATTTGGAATTGTACAACATATAGGAAAAAATAGTAAGTACAAAGAAGTAGAGAATGATTCTAAATACTAAATTGTTAAGGATTTAATTGTGGAATTAAAAATTCCAATCCCAATGGTTGTAATGTTGAAATAAAAAATCTACATCCTATGATTTTATTTTTTTCAAAAAATATTGAAAATTGAGTTAAATAAATGGCTTCAAAGTTTATTTTAGAGTAGAGAATGTGACACTATCCGCAAACTAAAACTCCTCATAACTTTCACCTCATGAATCAAAATGGAATGATTAAAAGCTTTCCATGTATATATAAATCTAGAAAACCAATTTCAGATTTTTATTTCTTAAGAATGTGTTTTTTTAAGAAATTTTTGGGTTGCCTAAAGATCAATGAAAATTGCATATCATGCCATAACTTTCTAACTATGTAGTCAAAAGTTATGAAAATTATAGGTCCCTAAAGCTACTCCTTAGGAACATATTGTGTGAAAATTTCAAAGAAAAAAAAGAAAAAATCCTTTTGTAGTGAGCTGCCTAAAATCGCTATGTTGCCAAAAAACGCAATTTGGTCCTTTAGGGGTTAAATCAAAACAACTTTTCGTTCAAGATCAATATCTCCAAAAGGTATGTCCTTGTCCCTAAGAACTTCCACTTTTTAATATTTTTACTTCATTTTTGTGGAAAATAAATAAACCCTAAAAATTTAAATGAATAAAATAAAACAAAATTGACAAAATTCTCTCCGAAATTTCTCTAGAAGGTGACCAACCAATGCTTCAACACAAGTCCCAATAGAGATTTCAACAATGATTATATCAAAACATCAAGTACAATAGATAAAACATGGTAGCCCTAAGAAAATTCCATGCCAAGACAATGAAGACATGGCTAAGCTCAAAATGGCTGAAAATAAAGTGTGCCATGGTGCACACATTCTCTCTCATGCACTTTGATTTATTTTTCTTTTCTATAAATAAGCAATCAGTTATAACTTTTAGAAATAATAAGCACCAACTCAACAAATTGGATGGACACCCCAAGTTTCATATTCATTATTTGTTTTAGAATTCTTTGATTATTTTTTGATCAAAACTAAATGCTAGAAGTTCACATGCTAGTAGTCAAATCCCATGCATCATCATTCAAACCTAGAGATTAATAATTACAAATCACTTTCAATCCAACAATCACCTCTCTACATCAAACCTCACTCAAAATGTCCATCTATCTTCTCCTAGTCTCTCCATCCACCCTGAGTGCTAAGCCTTCTTCTCTAGCTTTCCTTGCCCACTATCCATAGCCATCTAGCATGCCCCATAGCCATCTCCTTCAACCACTTATCCTATAATCCCTACCACATCTTCCCATCCCCCCATTCAATTACATCTCCCCACCCCTATTGCACATGCCTTGCAACAAACCCCTCTCCCACAATGACCTTTTCCTCTTCAAAAGCAACCTCCCTAATTCTATAACGACCTATCCCAACTAGCGATCCCAAAATTGCTTCAACGAAATTAGCCAAATGTTCATTTTTGGAAGATTTTTTGGAATTTAACACAGAGGGCATGAAGAAATTATGTAGCAATTGAGCGAAATTTAGCTAGTTTTGGGATCACTGATCCCAACCCTTTTGTGACTTTTTTGAATCCTCACAAAAACCACTCATCAACCTTATGCATTGACACATCAAACCTATTGCTCTTTCTTGCTCAAAGAATGATAATGAAGTTGGCCTTCTTCTTGTTGCATTATAGGACCTCCTAAAGTGAGTGCAAGCACTTCTCATTTGACAAGCAAGCCTTATGTTCTTGAGCTCCAATCTCTAAACCACACCCTCTTTAACAACATCCAACAAGCAACAAAGTACTTGAATCAACAAAAATTGTTAGCACAAATATCCCAAAGACGAAATTGCATTAAAAAATAAAAGATTCAATGAGGATAAAGGCCTCCTAAAATCTTTTTAGCTCCACGCACTATAAGAAAACCGTGTTTTTTTGGATATCCGACCAAAAACATAGTATGTCCAATCTAGACATGGTATGTCTTGGAGAACATTGGCATGTCTACTTGATAGATGCTGCAAAAGTGTAAATTTACGAGGATGTTGTTGAAAACAAAGGAAAATTAGGTTCACAACATGTAGGTGCTACCAAAAACAACTATGTCCTCAAAGACATGACTACAAATATAAGGATGTTCCAAAGATTGTCTGAAAAAACAATTGTTGCCACATTAGCATCCTTGGTCCATTTTAATTGTAGGTAAATTAATAGAAGTTACTACAGTTTGGAAAAAAATGGTTGCCCAAGGGTGAAAAAAAGACAATGGGCAGGCAATTAGGGGGGGGAAATGACGTGGCATCTGATGTGGCAGGTGACATGGAAATTCATTGACGTGGACATGAAAATGTTGATGTGGCATGCCACCTCAACATACAAGGTCCACCCATGTCATATTTGTCAGATGTTCTTGTGGACATCAATTGGGACGTACAAACGTTTCTGAAGACATTCAGTTGTTTCTAAAGACATTAAGGCATTTTTAAAGACATTACTTTTGGTAGCATCATCTTCAACTCCCTATCAATATGACTTAATAGCGCATATTGTCCAACGTGCAATTCATTATGTCTGAGCAAATGGCCTAACCTCCATTGAATGAAGAAAGGCATTTTTAGTGATGTTTACATGACTACGACATGGCCTTTTACCTTGCTTCTAGCAATATATACGTCTATAAAAGAGTGCTTTCATGCATACCATACAAGTTGACAATTACTAGAAACGACCATACTCATATTAAGTATCTTGTGTGGATTTTGTAAACCCAATTTCCTCTTTGATGTGTCGTACACGTAGTAGAGCGTAAGTACCATTGCAACACCAAAACGTCATAAAATGACTCGAAATATCGTCCCAAGGGACTCTAGACTGTTGCTGCAAGTTGATATTATCCGTTTTACCAACTTAATCTCTCTCTTCACCTCTTTTCTCTCTTTCAGGGTTACTACCTTTCCGGAATCCAATCCGGATCTGTCACTTCTCACACACATTGATTTTGGGTGCCTCTGTTTTACCCTCAGAGGGTCTGCCTTTGATCTTGAAGAGGGGTAGAGACTCACCACTTGTATTCCTCACACTCTCTTCTCTCTATAAACTACACAAAACACAATTAGACCAAATGTTGTACTAGATCAGACCAAGAACCACTCTCACAACTTCCTGGATGGCCAATCCGGAAGGCAAGTCACTTAGAGCCATAACCAGTCTTCTCCACTACAACGATAGATCAATAGAAACCGAATCCAATGGAGGATTATTAGTCGTTCACTAGACTAATCCTAGGGTTTGGCAGACCTTCTAGGGAGAATAGGATGGGGATTTTTCCGCTGGTGATTGCTTATCTCTACACGAAACCCTCCCTAGTATTCCGGACTCGCACCCATGCCACCCCTTGCCGGATTTCCATTCCAGTGTTTTAAAGGCACTGCGCACAATACTGTATTCAAAAGCCTAAACTACGTTATAAACGTTCCTTCCCAAATCAAATCTAGTCACCTTAGATCCGGATTCCTCCTTTCTTCCTCCTCTCTCTTACACTTCAACGCTTTCACAAACAAACACAGGAAAGTTGGATATACGACAGATCAATTCCTAAATGTCCACTTAGTGGCTTAGATTAAAGAAAGGATGACAAGATAACAACTATACGCACTAGGATGGAATGAGAGGGCAACAAACCTACCCCTCGCTTAAAAAACCCTAAAACCCAAAGCCAAAAAGCCACCTAGAAATCTAGGTGACCAATCATAGACTTCCCGAGAAACTTGGAAAAGTCAAATCCTACAAATCCGGAACCCGGGCCCACGCTTGGAAACCCGGATCAGATTCAAAATTCAAATCCTAACTAATTAAAACCCTAACTACTTCACCTTTTGCATCTTCTTTTGACTGCTCCCGCCTTGACTTGTTGGTGCCCAGATGGATGCCCTTGGAGTCGCTTTCGGAGTTGCCTTCACCGGAGTCGTCTTCAACGATGCCCGGATCTGGATCTTCTGGATTTCCGGAGGTAAGTCTTCTTCTTCCATGTCCTCTTCCTTTGATCCGGTTTGGTACTCCTCTTCCTCAGATTTCTCAATCTGAGTGATCTCCCTCTCGTCTTCTTCTCCTGGAGAGGTGTCATCTAAAACAATGGGGGTCCTCTCCTTCCTCGGTTGAGGCTGCTGCATGTGCCCAAAACCTTCCGGATGAGTCCGAGCCGGATCATCAATCCTCCAATCCGGTCCACCAGGTTACTACGGGTTAGCAACCTGGGTGTCTAAAGGATTTCCTTCTCAGGAAGACAGATTGTCGGAATCGGTGGCGAGATGGTAACTTCCGATGGCACTAATTCTCGTGTTGCGTCTAGCTGCTTAGTTGGCTCTCGTGTTGTCTTCACGCTCCCTTGGATGGTCTTCTCCAGTTGAGTTGAGAAGGGCTCGGTTGAATGCTGGAGAGTCTCCCTAGGGACTTCCAGTCTAGCTGGCAGTGGTAGTGATGTTGTCAACTTCACTGGAGTTTCCGTGTCAAAGTAGATTTCCGGAAAGTGGGAAAAATCCATGACACAGTCCGGATCAATCCACCCCAAGAGCTGACGCATCTCCTTCAGTACGAAATCCATCCTCGATAAGAACTCCACCAGGATCCGGACCACCTTGGATCCGGTGAGATGTCCTTCTTCTACTAGCTAGTTTTGGGCTAGAGAGGCCTTGACGACGAGATCTGCGGGTCTATCCACCAAACCGGATAGATTCTTGACCAACTACAGAGCTTCCTTCTCCCTTTGCTTTGTTGTGGCTAACTCCCCTTGTGCCCAACTCAATCTCGCTTGAAGGTCTGTCTTCTCCTTCTCCAGACTTTCAATGTGCTTCTCCTTCCGTCCCACCTCTTTTGGATTCAGAAGTTTCTTTATGGTGTTGATTATGTCCTCTGGCTCGACCCTCAACTCCTTGTTGATCCTCCTCATAATATTAGCCAAGTTCTCATGGTACTCCTGCACCTGTAAGACCCACTTGAATCCGGTTTTGAAGAGCCCGGCAATGTCTTCCTCTAGCTCCTCCAGAACCTTCTCATGAGCAGGGAGTTTTCCTCGTGAAGCCGGATCGGTGGATTTCTTTTGTCTCCGATCCATGAGCTGCTCGTCTTCTTCCGACTCTTTGTCTTCTTCAAATGCTGACTGTTCCGCCTCCACTTCATCTGTGAGGCCGTAATGCAAGATGGTGGATCTGATGGTGTACTCTACTATTTCTGCATCACTTAAAAGTTCCGCATGATGGTAGAGGTCGAACAGGTATGGACCAATTGGGATGGTCTTTGCCTTTCCTACATTGACGGCAAGCTTGGAGACTACTGCTCCAATGACTTTGCCCCAGTTGACCGGTCTACCCTCTATGGCACCAAAAATGGTGTTGGCTACCATAACTGTAACCCGGGTAGGCTTTTCCGGATACAAGATCGGGATAAGAAACTCTAGGACTTGCTTCTACCTCGCATCTAGATAGTCGCTAATGACATACCCCTCCTTGGAATAGGCTGCATTCCTAAATTTTCCTACCATGAATTTATCTGTTCGGGAGGCTAATCCAGATCCCTTCTTGGGGAATCCATATACCTTGGCCCAAACCTCATCAGTCAAGGTTCCAGGTCACCCCCTCACTGTCAACTCATACTGATTCGGAGCTCCTACGATGAGCTCCTGAATCATCCTATCATTCTTTACAGTCCATAGCCTTAGGAACAGGCCAACACACCCTATCTCACTCAGGTCATCTTCTAGCTGTGACCGCTTTCTCAACCTTTCTGGAATGGTCGGACAGACCATCTGTGCCGTCACTAATGGTTTCCGAATATCTCCCTCCGCAATTGAAAACTCGAACTAATGCTCATATCTAAACAATCAGTAGCTCCTGAAACGATCACTAACTCACCTCTATTTCTCTCAACTATACGAGCGCAAAAAACTGTTGGGGAAGAAAAAGGAAGAAGAAATGGGAGTGATGGGGTTAAGTACCTGTCATCCTAACGACCATTCCAGAAGCAAACCGTTTACTCGTAACAGTTCCCTAGATTCCTAGACCAGAACTCTAGACCGTAGGCTGTCGCTATCTGGGTTTCCGGAATCTGGATCCGTCCTGAATCCTTTTACGGAACACTTGGATCATCCTCTCAGCCTTAATGCGATATCTAGGCTAAGAGGATTCTAATTCTGTTTCCTTGTTGGAAATTTTGAAAAATTCTATACTATCATAAAACTATTTTATACTAACTTGGTATATTTTGAGTTTCCGTCTTGCGACATGATGTATGACAGTGGACATGGATGCACAAGAAAACATTTACATGGATGTGGATGACAAAGCCAAACAAGGTAAAGTATTCATTTTGTACTCACAAATGGTGCAATTCATTACATTTTGACTATGAATGACAAGGTCTTGCATTGAACCCACCTCAGACAATTCAAAAAATGATAGTGGGTACAAGCATGCTTCAATTCAAGTACCCCATAAAGGTCATTACACAATAGCAACTTATTTGCCTCAAGTAGAATACAATATGGAATTACCAAAAACAATTGCCATTAATTGATTAAAGTTGTTCATTTGATTCTTGTAACCCCATTCATGACTTTGTTATAGTATTCATTTTTCACTCAGGAATCAAAAAGGAATATAAATATGTAGTACAAAGTGTTTTCAAATCACTTTGTTGGTTTATGATGTTTTAATAGCCAATGGTTGTGATTTATAACTTGATATGGGATATTTAACTATTTTTTCTTATTTTTCAAATCATGTTCAATATCACAAGGGGATACATTTAAAAGGAATTCAAAATTGAAGATTCTTTTGGATTTCATTATTGAAACATGAAAAGTGAGTTGTGAAGTAATAAATAGGCAAAAAATTATAGTAAACTTCTTGTGGACATGTATATTTTCTATTGACATGATATCAAACTCTGATGAATTCTAATATATATGAAAATTAAAGATTTAATAAGTTTTGATTCATGAAAATGATTTGACTATATGTGTTTTAACAATGCCAATGTTTTAAAAAAATTACTCTCATTTCTATTTGTAAAATAGGCTAATTGAAGATTATTTCATTCCTAATTCTTTGGTTTTGGGCTTGTGTATGGTGTACCCTGAGCATGCTTATACCCAAGTCACATTTTCATATGAGCAACCCTCCCTGTTTAGATGACGTTAGACACAAGTCACACCCAATATCCACAACTTCTATTTTTGTCACCTAATGAATGTTTTCAAGACAACAGTCCTTATAGGAGACATAGAGGTAGACAAGCCACCCTATCCTTTAGATGTTCTATGAGACATTTGCAAGCTGTCACACATGTATGTGACGGATGTAGACGAGCTAAACTTCAACCTCAAGAATTGTGTTGTCACCTACAATAACAAAATAGGCTCTTCTTTTATCTATGGGATGCCATATGGGATCCTCAATTTGTTGCATTGGTTGTAGTCCATCAAAGTCGTTGTTAATTTGCAATTGAACCATGTTCAAGGTGGATTGGATAGAGTGTAGTGCCTTCCATCTACCTCTAACCTCTATTCCACACACAACTTTCCAA